>CM076571.1:487483657-488156193 GCA_034641835.2 Pinus albicaulis | reverse complement strand
TGGTGGTTCTAAAGCTACTACTGAAGCTGCATGTGATAATCTCCTGGAGGTCCTATTGTTGATAGCCTTGAATCTGGAGGTCTTCTAGGGTTTATTTTGTTGTTTTTGTTTTTGCTTCACATCCCTAAGTTAAATGTTGTTGCTGAGATTCTCATGATGTGAGTGTTGAAGTTGATGGTTGACTTGATGTTTGCATGCTTTACTGATACCTTTGTTGTATGTTTGTATGTGCCTCTTTGAGGTCTAGGTTGATGCTGCTGGTGAGATGCCTCCTTGGAGTGCCATAGGCTCTTCATATTCACCTCACAAATTTTCATGTCTTCTTGTATGATTGATAAAACCATTTATAATGCTTTCTGGTGATTGTGTAGGTTTGCTAGAGAAACATGTTTCCTTCTTGTAAAATGACTTCTTTGTATTTTTTTAACTTCCAATATGCACGAGGTGATGAGGGAGAATGTGGTAAGGCTAAGAAGGAGTAGTGTGGTCTTGGAAGAATGATGTGAAGGAAATCTATGTTTTTGCATAATTTTTTTTTTGTTACAGAAGTGGAAAAGTGTAGGGTTTGAGTGAAAAATCATTGTGCTTGAGATGGAGGAGTGATGAGAAGGTGGCAGGAAATCATGGGAAGACTCTCCTAATTTTTTTTCTACACATCAAGACCCTTTATGATTTTTTTTTGTCCTCTATCCATCTTCATGTAGATTTTTGTAACTTCCTGTAGCAATTACAAAGTTTCTTGTACTAGTTCAGGACAACCCCTTGTAGCAGAATTGTTTTAGCCATATATATCAAATAGTAGACTGGATTGACCTGAAATTTTTTTATGATATTACTATCATCCTTATGCACTTCCCCATTAAAAATCTCGACCATTGGATGTACAGATATAGATAAAAATTAAAAATGGTTTTAGGTGATGGAGGTTTCTTTCTCACAAATCATGCACCAGAATGTGCTGAAATTTCTTGAGCATGTTACCATAATATATATGCATATCCCCATTAAATCGGTTGAAAAATGGATGCATTTTTTTTTAGATATAATAAAAAAGAAATTCTGCTAAAAAACACGAGTTTCATGTAGCAAAAACAAGGTTTCCTGTAGAATTTTAGGACAACGAGGAAAATAAATGAGAAAATCTTGGAAATTATGGGTGGATGTTGGAAATGGATGAGGGTGATGGATTGGCATGACCTTGATCCTTTTGGAGTGTTATCACCCCAATTTTTTTTTTTCAAAACCTTGTATGTCAACTTTGTTTTTGTTCATGGTCTTCAATATGTTTGAAAGTCATTTTTTAGTTTGGTTAAGGGTAGGTCATAGCTTTAAGAGGTTTAGTGTTCATCATCTGAATTCAAATAAGGTCTCTATAGGTCCATTCCATAGTCAAATATTCACATTTTTTATTTAAAGGTCATTCAAGTAAGTTTCAAGCTAAATTATTGCAATTAGCCAGGAATCCACCATTTCATAGCGTCGTTAGTTCAAAAAATGGGTTTTGTGCTACGGAAGCGCTGCTATTTTCGTAGCGCAAAGTGCGAAAATTACACTGTGAGCGCTACGAAAGAACAGTTTCTTAGCTATCGTGTCAAATAAGCTGAAATATGTCAGATTCAGTTGGGGAATGATAGGATAGAGGTATGGTCAGTTAGTTTGTTACCAATTTCAATGTACTTACCTATCCTACAGTCATCATAGTCATGATAGGATATCAAGGAAGCATCATTTAGTCATGAGGTGACATCTCAAATTCAAATTTTTTGCCTAATTGAGTCATCTCTGATTCATTTACCTTCACACATGTTGTCTGAGCTCTGAAGCAGCAAAGATAAGTTGTATGGTTGTTCTATGCAAAGGAAACCTTCACCATTCTCAATCGAGGTTGTTCATCAAATCAAGCGAGGCTGTTCATTAAATCAAGCGAGGTTGTTTTATAGGTTCTAGAGAAGCTAACAATTTTTTTTACAAGAAGCATGGCAGAGGAGAAGAAGGTCCACAGAGGGGGACATTGTCTAAGATACGGGCCTGAGAATGTAAATGTTGTTTTCGAGGATCAATTGGTTATGGAGACTTTTAGAAAAGTTGGCTGTCTCAAATTTTGTGAAAAGCTGCAGGGTTGCCACACTCATGTGTCCAAAGAGTTTGCCTTACACTTGAGTGGAACCACTACCAAAATTGGAATGATAAATATGCCAGTCACACCTGAGATCATAGATTCTGTGACAGAGATACTAAGAGGACAGGAATCTTGGTTTAAAGGTTTTAGGTTTGACATGGAACCATGCAAGGAATTTATGAAACTTGAATATGTAGATATGGACCTGAACAATGCAATACCTAGAAGCTGTATCAAGGAAAACTATGCAAAGCTACTGTTCAATATTCAAAGATACTTTACATGTGATTGCAGGTACCATAAAGTTTACAGTTATCTCTATCACAATGTTAGAGGATAGAGGCTATGATGTTGTCTTTAGTGAAGGAAAATTTTTCCTACAACACAAAGCAATAGGGCAAGCAAACAAGGTTGGAATTCGAGTTAAGAATCTCTATATACTTGATGTAGATGGGATTTCTACTGAGCTTCCTACTGTTGGGAAGTGTGATAAATCCACGCAATTGACACTTCAGAGGGAGCAGGATTTGCATGCAAGTAAGAGTGAACTTCGAGATGTGAAGCAGCCACAAGATGACAATCATGGAGTGGGAGAAACCACTCGTGCAGAGAAATTTCATGCCAGATGGGCAGAGGGAGTGCATGCGGCTATACCACCAGGTGAGAGGAGGGGCAACATGCATGATTACTCCCAAGAAGAAATTTATGGGAAGGATTCATTGAGATGGTGTGTATCTCATGATTTGAACCTGGATACGAGGAGCCCATAGAGTAGAATTAGTAGGATCAGTTGGATTGATGCAGTCAGATGTCATGAGGACATGAAATCAAAGTGAGAGTGTTGAATACTGGAGCATGGATCAGAGTTGAAAACAAATGTAGAGTGCATGGGTGCAGAGTTCAACAACGCAGTGGATCCAGAAGATATGTGCAGTTGGTACCAGCAAAAGTCAAGAGACTTTGATGACAAATTCATTATATTGATTCAGTTTTTTGGAGGCTATTCAGTTTCGGAAGTGTTTCTTGTAAGTGTTGCATGTGCGAGAAACACTAGAGAAGTGTCGCATACAAAGGTTGCAAGGCGCATGCATGGAGTTGCATGGCGCATGCAAAGGTTGTAGGGCGAATGCATGGAGTTGCATGTCGCATGAAAAGAAATTCCTTTCTTGTTGAGAGGGAGTGTTGAAGGTTGCAACAAGAAATAGTGTAGTTATGTGAGTTGTAAAGTAGTTTAACTCAGTTAAGTGAGTTAAACTCAGTTGTGCTAGTTGTAACTAGTTGTAACTAAAGATACACTAGTGAGAGATCAGTGAATTAAATATTAAATTAATTCACATGGAGTGATCTCACATGCAACTAAAGATTTACTATTGTTAACTACATGCGTGTCAGATCCAGTGGAGACCCAGTTGAGAGATAGGTGAAAGGGACAGTTTGACTATCAGTTGTGACTATAGTGGGTGAATACTTGCAACCAAACACACATTGGAGATGCCTATGAGTATTGTGCAGTCAAGGCGGGCTAGAATTGATTCATTCAGAGGTTCTTGACCATTAGGGATTGCGCAGTGGAGGCAGGTTGTCTGGAGGTAGTAAATTGGCGCATGTATTTCCCAATTTTTGTATGATAGTGTGAGACGATTGTATATTGTACTGAGAGCTCTTGTGAGTAGAGTTTTATATGATATGGTTTAATGATCCATGATATATACATAATATATGTTAGTCGAGGTTTTAGCTTTATGCTTTCCCAGTAAAAACATATTTGTTATGTGTGATTGATATTTCTCGTGTTGTTTTTAAATTCCCGCAAATATTTAAGTAGAAGGATTATGTATTTAACAGTGGCATACAATTGTTAGATCGGGAGAATCCAGGCTATACATAATTGTATTAAAATTTCTACATTCTTTGCTTCATGTCATCAATGGATAAGTTAAATATATTTCTAGATGATAAGTGCACAAACTAACCTTTTGCAGGAACTTTGACTTGTTTGTGGAAAAATTACTCATGTTTCAAGGGGATTTTCATTTGTACATTTTCATTAAGTATTGACTTTCATACATTTATTTACGAAATCTCCAAATTTTATTCCCATTTTTTGCTATTTATTTCTTCCAGTACTTTGTCAAAAACTTTCGTTGTTGATTAGCAAATAACAATAAGGAAAGAATGGATAAAAATCAATGGATTGCAGTGAAAAAGTTTCCCAAAGTAGCTTGTCCTAATTCCAAGCAGTTTGTGGTATATTCCATTCCTTATGCTAAATTATTCGATCTTAATTTTCAGATTGTTTGATGTATTATGTTATCCTTGGGAATTTTCCTACTAATTTGTTCTATCCTTTTTAGGTTTTATATTAGTGGGAGGGTTTCATGTGCACAAAATTTTAACCAATATATTCACTCTTAAGTATTCAACCCTTTGTCTAAAGTATAATTATAAGTTCATTTAGTCACTCATTTGCTAGGAAAATGTGTATATATGTTGCAGCTTGTTTTTCTACTCATTTATTTCTTGCTAAATACATGATGAAGCTTCAGGAGTAGGGTAGTTGCAACATGACAGATTGGTTAATTTAATAGTGTGTTGTTGTGAAGGACATGAGTGAATTTTAGCTGCAAAGTACATGCATAATGCCACACTTGTAAAACATTGTTTTCATTAATGTAAGTTCTTAGTATCATTTGGTATACACATTGACACAACAATATTATAAAAAAAATGAAAATTGTTAACACTGAATTATTCCTGAAAAAGAATATGCACCATACACTTTTGAGGCTCTCAAACTTTTCCCAGTTTCTATTTCACTTTATTTTTTGAGGAATAAGCATTGTAAATGAGTTCCCAATTTTCATAAAAATGTGACATTAATTGCATTATACTGTTGAAATAATCCTTCTTTCATAGACTTTACTATTCTCAAGGAATATCCACAAGTATGGAACACAGATAAGAAAGTTGCCTAGCACATAAAATGAAAGGCCCTCACTTCAAGGATTGGAATTGAACAAAAATAAGGAAACTATGATTAAGAATTAAGGTTATATATCTAAAAATAGGTACTTAGTGCATTATTAATGTAACTAATATTCACGTAAAATTTTGTTACATTTTTTTTTTAATCCAATAGAGACTCCATCTAAAGCATTGTTTACTAATGGAATCTTGTCTAAATTATTTGACAAAAGCCTCATGTATAAATAGGTTTTGATTTAGGTTATATTAGCTCTTTCAAGCGAGGAACTTCTATGATATGGTATAACTTTAGGATTTCCAATAATATTTTTTTACATCCTCCTAGCCTAACCTATAATTATAAAGATAGAAAACTGGATTGCAATGTATAGCCTCAAAAATATTCCATGTGATGTGATAGACGCTCTTGACATGGAAATAAGGCTCATTGTTGATTTAAGAATGTCATTCAAAAATGTGCCTATCCTTAACAAAACAAAATATGGTGATGAATGCATTTATTCTTAAGTATTTGCAACCTCCTTTTCTTAACTCCTCCAAATATTGAGATGAATCTACAATAAAGTTTTTCCTTGTTAAACACTAAAAAATTGAATAATCTGACTCTTTGATTGAGGATTTTGATTTTCATGCATATGTTGTTTTTTGTTTTCATGCTTGTCTTTTTCTTCCATCCTCAAAGAAATCCCATTGCAATTTTTCTCCTATTGGAAGGAAACTTGTTGCCATGTTCATCCTTTCTTTTGTCCAACTATGAACTCAAGGTAATTATCTTTAGTATTGAATTAAGCATACAATCCTCTTCTTTACAGTCTATTTATTGTTATCTTTTTGTGTCGAGACTTTTTTAACCATTGTCCATAGCATATCATATGTCCTCAAACGTCAAATCAATGCAATGGATTTCACATGTAGTCCAAAATAATATGGGTTGTTTCTCAATAACAGTCATTAAGAAAGAATCAAAGTAGGTGAAAAGTATATATATATATATAAATATGTATGTATGTATGTATGTATGTATTCGATGACATGGGTTCATTGTTGAATATTCGATGCATATCAGTTGGCGTACTCATTGTAATTGACGCCAAAACCAATGGACAAAAGCATCAATCGTTTAATACTCCCATTCGCCAAATATCTAACACGTCGTTTCGTTGGTTTGATACTCCCATCTATCAAATATCTGATGTGTCACCGTCGGCCTGCATGCCCCAAACTGATAAAATGACGTGTCTGATATTCAAAACTCGTGTTGAACTAATTCTACTTGACATCGATTGTCCAATAAATATATGTTCAAGGAGACACTCAATACCGATGAAAGGGAGTGTTATATTGATAACATTCCTGACACACAATTTATCTATATTGTCAATTACCCAATGCCTAAATGCGATTTTCTTTGTCAGACAAAACTAACTATGTGTCAAATATCTGATGGAAAAATAATGCGATATATGTCGGATATTTGACAAGGTGGTAAGGAAGGAAGTAGCATATCAGTTGGACAAGGGATTCAATGGGAGTCCTTCACAGGAGGAAGAAAGCCCCTTGGCCCACCTTCCCTTTAAGGATCAGACTATATGAGTTGAGGAGCCACAAGGTGAAAACCACATAAATATAAGAGTTTGATCTCTTGCACTTCAAAACTAAATAATTTCATGGATATGATCCCAGGAGAGTGTGCAAGAAACATTGTGAAAGTATCAGATTTAGTTAGAGATATTCATCAATGTCTACAGCAGAATATGAGAAGGTGAAAAATTGGTATAATGAAGTTAGAAATATTTTTTAAGGAGCTTTCCGGATTATCCACATTGACACTCGCTCTCTAGCAATGTGGATAATCCAGAAAATTCCTTAAAAAATGATCACCACATGAGTTTGAAAACCAAAAAAGAAGTTAGAAATACACATCCAGGGATGGAGATCAGCTCACCCCAAGATCCACCAGCTTAAGATATGCAAGTGTAGGAGGCAAAACAAATAACCCCTCAAGCAAAGAGTGTAGCTCCTAGGAAGAGGATCAGGTATGATTCCATAGGAGAAATCAATAGGAAATGGAAAGTTGATCCTTTCAACACATGATACATTCAAGTAGAAGAGGAAAGGAGAGAACTAGAATAATAGGAGAATAGGAAGCAAGATAAGTTTCTTAGAAAGAAACAGGAATAATAATATGAAATGATAAAAATAGAAGAGGAACAAAAAGGGAAGTTCTAGGAGGAAGAAGCAACGAAAATACTGGAGGAAGAAGAATAGACTCATGAGATAGAGGAAGAGTTGGAGGAACAAGATACCATCCATCCCATGGATGATGTACCAGGTTCAACAGAAGAAACTCCTCTTATAGGTGGTCATATTCCATTTGGAGGAATGGGAATCACCCTCCCCCTAAGGATAGTTTCATGGATATGTGCAATGTCACATTTGATTATAAAAAGAAGAGGATTGTGAAACATAAATGAAAATAATTCTAAAATAATCCTTAGAACCCAGCCTCAGTATCTACAAAGAAGGTGATAACTTCCAATACCAGAAGGAATCCTAGGGAAATCATGGCGGAAATTTTTCTTTTGCTACAAGAACACAAGCTAACTCTAAATATTTGTTGAATGAGAATGTTAGATTAAGGAGATAACTTGCTACAGTGAAACAACAGTAGGAAAACCTTGTAGTAGAGAATCAATAGTTATCTTCACACATTTACAACAGCGAAAAATGGAAGTCATCCATGCAGGAGGAATTGGGGCCAATGGAAGACACCATGACATGGTTATATGATGAGATGATACTTCTACAAAAAGTGGTGTTTCCTCTCATTGGCATTCAAAAGAAAGAAAAAGATGTTGTAAAACTCCTAAAAGTGGAAAATAAAGTAGTTGACAAATTTTCAGAATGGGATGCCAAGTATTCAGATGCTTCACAACATTTGGAAAGGAAATATAGGATTTTCGCTGATGTAGATAGATTTTACCTAAGACTCCACCATCATAACTACATGCATCATGGAGAACACTCGATTAGCACTATTACTTCTTATAATAAACTACACAATGGTTTCAGGTCTCTAACACAAAAACATGGGATGCCCACTATATGATCACTTGAAGAAATCAAACACATCGAAATCATCTTCCATGAGATTAGGAAGTACATAGAATATGTCAAGGATGCATTGAAACAAGAGGGCTTGGAGATTACCCAAGACATTATTCTGCATGCCATCACACCAGTCAAAGCTCATATGAAACTCTCATGGCTATGGAATAATTTGCAGTCTAGCACCAAGACTATATTGACAGAGGCATTGGAGGTGAAGATGCATATGAAGGGGACTTACCAGTTTGGGTCAAATGCATGTCAATGGAGTTCGTAGCATGGAACACATACATCAAAAATGAGCTCCATGAGGAAGAAAATGGTTTGTAAATTTGATAAGATTTTGTCCTATTATCAATTTTTATTTATATAGACACCATCTCATATGTAATTTGTATTTTGTAATAAATGGTATATAATGAAGTCTAAGGGAGACATGTGAAATTTGAATAGCCACATATGGAATGTAAAGATTCATGTATAGAATATGAACAATCATAGAAGTTGAAGAGTAATTAGGAAGCTAAAAGTTAATTTTCATTATTTATAAATAGCTCCTCATAACTCAAGCTAAGGGCTTGGATTCCTGGATTATTGCCTTGAATTCTCTTGTAGTGCATAGGAGATAGATCATTCTTTGGATAAGAAAGTTGTGGCTTCATGTTTGACACTACTATATCTAGTGTCTGATCTATGTAACAATTTACTTGGGATATTTCATTCATAATCAAAATGTAGTATACCTAGGGGGGATAATATAGGATACAAAGGGAGGTACCCAAGGGAATAATATGATGTAATAATATAAGAATAATAAATAATGGGGCCATAGTTAATAAATAAAGTGGTTAACCCACATTATGTAAGGGACCACATGTGGCTAGGGAATAAAGTGATAAGCCCATTGTATTGGATGTATGGTATTGAGATACCCATGGTAACTACCCATGGTATTGCATGTATGAAACTTATATAGAGGCTAGAGTATTTCCATTGAGAGATGGGAAGGATTATTGTATGGGAAAGCATATGGCTTGTGGAGTGATCTCCTTCCTTAAGGAGTGAATGTATGGTGTTGCCCTACCTTAAGGGTTTTGATATTAATGAAGATCTAAAGTTTTATCTTTTATGGTGTTATTTATTGGGAATATTTTATATTTCTATACATTTTCTTGTCAGATCTACTACAAGTGGTATCGGAGCACTTTCTTGGGCAGAGTTTGGAGATTTGTTTTTTCATTTTTTTTGCAGGAAATTTTTGGGCGGCGAGTTTGTAGAGCAGATCTAGAAAATTGGTGAATATTTTTTTCAAAAATAAATATCAGATATGGATTCCTTACGGAAAAATACCCAATTTCAAAAAAAAAATCAGTCGAATCGGAGTCCGGATGAGGGAGTTATCACTGATTTAAAATCAGCCATTTTTTCAGAAATTTTGTGACGCCGGGACAGTTGCAGCGCAAATATGTGTTTCTAGAGTGCCTAGATTGGGATTTCAGCCATATATTTAGATGCATAATGACTATTCCATTTTTAAAAACAGGTTATATTATGGATTCTGATTTATATTGACCGAGTAATGTCCATTTTAAATTCTTGTCAAAAAAAAATTTGGGCGGCGATTTTGTAGAGCAGATCTGGAAAATTTAGTGAAAATTTTTTCGAAATAAATATCAGATCTGGATTCCTTACGGAAAAATACCCAATTTCAAAAAACAAATCAGTCGAATCGGAGTCCGGATGAGGGAGTTATCACTGATTTAAAATCAGGCATTTTTTCAGAAATTTTGTGACGCCGGGGCAATTGCAGCGCAAATTTGTGTTTCCAGAGTGCCTAGATTGGGATTTTAGTCATATGGTTAGATGCAGAATGGCTATTCCATTTTCAAAAACATGTTATATTAAGGATTCTGAGTTATATTGACCGAGTAATGTCCATTTTAATTTTTTGCCAAAGTAAGTGATTTTCTTCAAAACCCTTACTTTATTTTATGGATTCTCGCAAGATGAAGTTTACAAGAAAAGATGATGGCCCTACTATTGAAGATTTTTTACAACATCTCAAGGCTCAATATGCAAGTTTTTGGATATGCTCTATAGGGCTTCATATGAAAGATGAGGCAAATAAATGGCGGACCTCACTTGACAGCTCAGTGAGGAAACTTCCCGAGAAAAAACTTGAAAAAGTCCTTTTGGACAAGTGGTCTCAAGCCAGAAAGAAGGATAGCAAGAGCCATAAAGACTTGTTTTCTACTAATATTTCCATATTACGGATTCATGGAAGTATTCAGAAAGAGAACATCATTGTGTCTATCATTCCTAGTTGCAAGCATAATTGTATCAATGTGAATTTGGCTAAAAAATTGCAAGTTCCAGCAAAGCATATTGAAAACACACAGGTTGATAATGAAGATGTTCAAATTTATAAAGATTTGAAGATTTATATGGATAAGTATGTGTTGCATTCTGATTTTTATGCTTCAGATATGGCTGTTGTGGATGTTGTTTAGGGACATCCTTGGATGGAATCCGTTGGTACTGTCAATTTTAATGTGCAAAATAAATTCATGAAGCTCTGGTATAAAAAGAAGAAAATTACATTGCATGATATTTGCATTAGGAACCATGCAAAGACCGAAGAGGAAGAAGCAAAAATATCTAACGACGCAGACACATCAGATGATGAGCCTTTGATGGTAGACAGCCAAACACAGACATCAAAGCAAGTACCAATAAAGGAACCAGACACCACTCCATCACCAATCATGGAGGAATTAAGGAAAGATATTACATCAGTTAAAGCTTCAACATATCACCACCCGCATCACCCAGCAAGACAACAACCAACAAGGTGGCAACGAATTAGCAACAAGAACAACAACCCTTGGACGACACATCGAGAGGTGCGACGATCCACTAACAACACATCAACACAGAAGAACCACCAGAACCCACTTCCATCTCAAGCGAGCGAGACATCGACTAGATCGAGTGTTCACCTTTCTCTGGGATGGATGGATGCACGTGAATGGTACCAGTGGAATACTCTTTTTAGTAGATCTTATTATTTGTGTTCTTCTTATGTTTCGGGGACGAAACATGTTTAAGGGGGGTGTAATGTAGTATGCCTAGGGGGGATAATATAGGGTACAGAGGGAGGTACCCAAGGGAATAATATGATGTAATAATATAAAAATGATAAATAATGGGGCCATAGTTAATAAATAAAGTGGTTAACCCACGTTATGTAAGGGACCACATGTAGCTAGGGAATAAAGTGATAAGCCCATTGTATTGGATGTATGGTATTGAGATACCCATGGTAACTACCCATGGTATTGCATGTATGAAACTTATATAGAGGCTAGAGTCTTTCCATTGAGAGATGGGAAGGATTATTGTATGGGCAAGCATATGGCTTGTGGAGTGATCTCCTTCCTTGAGTGAATGTATGGTGTTTCCCTACCTTAAGGGTTTTGATATTAATGAAGATCTGAAGTTTTATCTTCTATGGTGTTATTTATTGGGCATATTTTCTATTTCTATACATTTTCTTGTCAGATCTACTACACAAAATCTCAATGAGTCAGCATCTCTTAATACATGTATCGTGGATGCAGTATTATTATTCTTGTTATGTTTATAGTATATGATCGTTTAATTACATACTATGTCTAATGAACTACTTAACTACTTAGATATGGTTATTATTGAATATATGTTGTTATGTTTTCATAATTGTTGTTTATTATGTGGATTAATCTATAGGTAATAAACAAGCCTTTCTCTTCATTCCCAGGTCCCCCTTTAGGATAGTACTATTACTTCTCTAATTGGAGGCTCATTTTCCTTTACCATCCATGGAAGTTCCCTTGTGCACCTTACATTGAGTGTCTCACAAATCTTACATACTTTCTTCCCAAAGAGGTGTTGTGATCCCTTATGTGTGATTGTAACCAAGGAATATCTTTGAAACCTTTCCAACAGTGGCTGGACCGCAAATCCAGATGGGACTCCTACACCAAATAATGTGAGTTCTAATTATGAATTCACATCAGGGAGATCCCCTTACATGTTGGTGACATCTATCACCTTCTACATTTTGGTGCTAGAAGGAGGGATAGATGAAAATCAGATCCTATGAAGTATGTTTTAATCTCTTACCTTTAATGGCTTCATCCCAAATCATAATCCCAAGGTGTTTTTCTGAATATTTGGATATTTCAATGACCGCAAAATTTTTACATGACTTGTCACATTTGAAATTTGATGGCAAGGGTACAACAACCATCCTTGATTACGTAATTGATTTTTTTTCAATTTTGTTTCTTGAATGGTGTATATTCTGAAGAAATCCTCACACGGTTGTTTACCCTTACATTGGATGATCGTGCAAAGAAATGGTGCTATTTTTTACTAATTAATTCTATCTAAAATTTCAAGCAATTGGTTAATGAGATTTTTCATTTTTTCGACAAATACAAATATGAAGATGTTCTTAATGAAAATGATCAGCACAGAATGGAATCCAATGAATCTCTTGAACATTTTGCTGACAGATTCCTTCATCTTTGTTATGAATTCTCGGATGAGGATGTGGATTCATAATTCTTGGATGAAAAGTTTCGATTCTTAGTTAGGATTTCAAGGAAATCTTTTGAATCTGATTTATTATGTTTTTCCAATCAAAAATAATTTCAGCATCGTGAGGAAGAACCATACACTCCTTTTGTTCCTTGTCCCCCTTCTTTTGATGTCCCATGTTTTGAACTTGAGACAATCACTAAATCGAAATATCAATTTGTTGATGAATAATTGATTTTTCTGTCACATATTTCCTTTGCTGATGATTTACCTGATGCTTTTAATCAAACATATTTAAATATTGATACTCCTCTTATCGATCGTCAGCCCATTAATCAAGATGAACCCTTGGACAACCATGACCCTGATCATTACCTTTTTTCTGAATTATATGGAGATTATTGTTAGTTTTTAGGCTTTTGTGGTTATCATTTGTAAGAGAATTTCTCAGATTATCCACAATGTAATAAGAATCATGTCGATGTTTTAAATCCCAACAAGGATCCATCTTCAAGGCTAATTTTTGAATGAAAGATTGAAAGAAGAACCAGAATAGTGATAAATAGACGAGAGTGAACAAGAAAGAGCCAACTAAAACCTAAATTAATTGATTTAATTATTTTTATTTTTCAATTATTTTATTTTATTTATAATTATTTTAATTCTTATTAATAAGTATTATTACTTTTAAAATCATTATTAGTGATTAATGTTATTCACCATTAATAATGATTTTCATTAAATAAATGTTACTTTCAATAATAATGATTTTAGTATTTAATTTTAATAATTATTGAATTTCCTATACGGGTGAATTTATTATTCAGTGATCAATATTAATAATTATTATTATTAATTAATAATAATAATTATTATTATTATTATTATTTTATTAAAAATAATTACTATTTAACAAAGTCATTAATAATGTTTATTAATTTTATTTTCATTAATAATGAATTTTAATATTTTAATTTTAATTATTAAATTTTTAATAGGGTTTATGTGTTAATAACCACAAATTTAATTTTAATTAATTCAAATTATTTTTATAATAATCATAGTTATAAAATATATATGGGGCTAAGTTATTTAATTATTAATTAATCTGATTAATTTAAGAAATATATCGGATTAATTATTAATTTATTTAATAAATTAATTATAATTATGCATACATTATATTATTAAACCCTAATGATGAGACGGAAAGAAAAACATACCTGAGATACTATGACTAGAATGAAGAGTCGGAAGAACCAATCTACTTGATCAGAGGAAGCCAGTGCCCACTAATTTCTCTCCCTCCATCCCTGTTGAGATTATGAGGATGCTTAATGATATCAAGAGCTTCTCTAATCTTAATTTTCTGATAGTGCTCCACGCTTGCGATAATTTTGGCACTTTCTCTACAAACATGATTCTTAGTTTTTGAGGACTGCTTGGCAAGGGCCGAGGTATGTGATCTCCCATTCTTAATATCAACTCCATGCTCTTTTAATCTCTTTTGCAAGGAGCACCCAACTTCCCATATATAAATCTTCCCACATGAACCGTCAATCTTATAAACTCCTTTAAGTTGCTCGTGATTGATATTATCCTTAAGTGACCGCATTCTTTGTCTTATAGTTCCTGGCAGTAAATTGTGCGACTATGTCCTTCTTTCTTAAGACCTTAGCGATTTTATCTGTGACACCTTAAATGTATAGTAGGAAAATGCTACCACATGACGCTTGAGGTTCTTGGTGTTCTTTGGAAAGAACCACACCCTCAGGGCTTTTTATGACGTTCTTAATATCCGTCTCCTTGTATCCAATCCCTTTAAATACAGAGTTCAAGTGCTTGATTTCATCTTTAAGGTGTTCGACGTCTGATATTCTTAGGGCCCTAACAGCAAGAGTAATTAGGACACCAAATTTATGAGTTGGGCGATGGTACGAATCTGCATGAAGATGGCTATCTGTGTGAGTTTTATTTCTAAATACCTGATGCCCTAATGTTCCATCCTCTTTCCTAGTAAAAATACACCGAAAAATGGAATGCTCTTATTTTCTTCAACTTCCACAGTAAACATAAGTTCTATTGAAATCGAGTTAAGGTGATTGAAAAATCTCTCAAGGTTCTCCTTTCCATGAGTCCGCTTTATGTTGGTGTCGTCAACAAACCTCTTCCACCAAGCTAGGTTTAAGGGACAGGAATCAAGGGCCTTCTTTTCAAAGTATTCTATGTATAGGTTAGCGAAAATGGGTGATAGCGGTGACCCTGTCGCGACGCTATATACCTGCTCATAGTAACCAACTTGAAAGCTGAAAAACGTGGAACACAAACATATTTCCGCAAGCTTAGCTATTTCAGGATCAATAACTTCATTTATAACATGAACAACCTCATCCTATGGAGTTTTGGTAAATAATGACACAACGTCGAAACTCACCAAATTGTCATTGTCCTCTACCCTCTCATTTTTAATAAACTTAACGAAATCATTGGAGTGTTTTATAAAATATTCAGTGTTGCCAACTAAGGGTTTAAGAATTTTGGCAACATACTTAGCCAATTCATAGGTGGGGGGCCCTATGGTATTAACAATTGGTCTGAGGGGAGTACCATCCTTGTGAATTTTAGGTAATCCATAAATTTTGGGGATAATTTCACAAGAATGGATTAACTTCTTCTTCAACTTGTCATCAAGACAAGATTCCATGACTACCTTCTTGACTTCTTTAATAACCCTGGGCATTGGATTGGAGCTAAGTTTTTTATAAATACTACAGTTTAGATGGTCATACATTTTTTTTTATGTAATCATCCTTATCCAGAACCACAGTAACTCCTCCTTTATCTGCTTTTAGGACCAAAATTTTGTCATTATTGCAAAGATACTTGAGAGCAATAAGCTCATCTTTTCTTATATTTCTCTTAGGGACTTTTTCCTTCCTCATTATAAGGAAGCATTCTTGTCTTAATGCTTCTTTTTCATCCATAGACACACCTTGAATTCCATCCTCAATGTTGCATATGATTTTTTCCTTTGGAATTTTCTTGGGGGCAACAACAAATCCCAAACCTTTTCTAAGAATATTTAAGGTATCAGGATTCAAAATTTAGGTAGACAAGTTCACCACATTATTATTCCTAGACACAATATTTGAACCACTATCATTGTTGCCTAAGTTTTTGCTTTCGATGGCATGCTGAGAACTGTGATTAGAAGAATTGTTGCAACCAGGGTGCATGCTCCCCACCCTATTACCCTTTATTTCAATTCCACCCAAGTTACTCTCACTATCAACACTACGATCTATAGCTTTATCACTCCTCGAGTTGCAGTCAAGAAGCGTCTCATTGCAAGAAATATTGTTGATGCTAACACTCATGTCTACAGCGGTAACATCCTTATTGATGATTTCAAAATCAACAGGGAAACTCAAATTGTCTGAAGGGATAAGAAAGTTATTAACCACCTGGCCACTTGTTGTTTTAAATTCTTCTTTTAGAGCTATACAAGAGGAGGAGCATAAGATAAAGAATAATAAATTGTTTTTTTTCAACCCTACCTTCTACGCAATCTATGTTGCACAAGCTACAATCCAAAACGATATTCCAATCTCCTACATTCCTTGAGCTACAGTCTTCCACATTCCTCGAGCTGCATCTTTTTGTGAACCATGATTTGCAGCCAACACAGCTTTTCCTTTTGCAGCTACTATGAACTTTGTTGCTACAGCTTATGCTCGGGGAAAATTTTAGGGGCTAATATTTGCAGGTGGGCTAATTTTCCATCTTTTTTCAAAAAAAAAAGATTCGCCAATTTCCCTTTTTTTCTAAGAAATATTCACCCACATTTTATAGTATAAAATTCTTTTACCTCAAAAATCGCCAAAATTTATATAGACTAATATAAAATCATTAGAAATATAAATATTTTTACAAAAGTAATGCCAAATATTTTACAATTTTTTATATTAGGGAATAGTAATATTCACCAAGGTTTCTAAACTTGAAGATAAACTTCCATCCTTAAAATTTTCATTGCAAGATATGCTGCTATCAACCGGGATAAAGGGGCTAACGTCCTTACCGATAATTGAAGAAATCGCATGGAAATTTGATTTATCTACCAACAAATTTATTCGATTATCCACCTTGCCTTATACGTAATCTACATTACAGTCAGAAACATTTTTCCTGCCTCCTACGTCTTCTATTACGCTCCCTAAGTTACATTCTACGCTTCTCGAGTTGCAAACTTCTGCATTCCATGAGCTGCATTCAACACTGCTTTTGTTTCTGCAGCAATTTCCAACTCTACTACTACATCTCATGCTACTATCAACCATGATAATTTTGTTACTAATATTTGCAAAAACCGCAGGGACGATCGATTTATTGACAATCGAGTTATCAATTATCGATGTCCTCCTACCTTCTGTTGCTAGAATTGCAGAGGAGGAAGGATAATGCCTCAATCTCAACAAATCAATCTTCTCATTGGGAATCGACTGCTTTTTGTTTCTGTAGCTAACCTTCTCACCAATTTTTGTTTTATTCCTGACGTTAGTTAATTCCACGATGTGATTGTTGCCTTCTCTTTGTTTAAACCCATTTCCTTCTTGATGTTTAAACCTCCATCATGAATTCATACATCTGCCAATACTCCTATATTTATCATAATCAATACCCATACTTTATCCAAGTACATTAGATCTTGCGATACTGCTGCCCTCTGAATATTCGATTTCGACTGGACTATCCAACTCGAAGTTTGAATCAACCCTTAGGTTTTCTGCCTTATCTCCAACCGCTCCAATAGCTCTAACGCTTGCTGAGATGGTCGATTAGGTACTTTCAAAGCCCTTCATGAAACCCTGTACTCCTATACGCACGATATTTTTCTCCACGACGATTATACTTTCTACTTATGCATGATTATTATTCAAGTATCATGGATGAATATTTGTTCCCATGAGAACACTCATATTTGTTGAACTTTCAAATGGAGTTTGATGCGATCATCAAATATTTTATTTCAGATATACCTCCTTTTGACCAAGAAGATAATACACTTATCATTGAGGGTTTTTGTGATAATCTCGAAAATCTATCTAATCAACCTTAATGCTCTTATGAATTTCATGATTTGAATTACGACTCTTGTCTAGATAAGTAACTAACTATGTTTTCTCAGAATTCAAAGTTAATTCAGGTGAGTAGGACACTTCAGCTTATGTCAGGTTCCTATCACAATGACGATATTTGTGATTAAGTTCAGTTCAATATTTGCTCGTAAGATCTTGTTGTTAACATCATCCCGTGGGATGTTGAACCTCTCTTGAGGGATTCCCATTTTATTTAGTATAAAAATTTTAAACCCTCATGGGAGAAATTTTAATGTGATTGTTGAAATTGAATCAATACATCCCACCTCAAGAAAATATTTAATATCCAATGTGGAAACAAAGGGAGATCTTAATGATTGTCATATCATTCAATCTAACCTATCTTTTGCATCATCCATCGAAGATTTTAACTCACATAATAGCACAAATTATGGTCAACCTGCTGATATTTCCTATGATATGGATTTGTCTTTGATCAATTTTTCTTGTCAAAGTGTTTTTAAAGGTTGTTTCCATGTTCCCATTGCATATTCCCTCAAACAATATTACCAAATAGGACCCATGTCTAATGGCCTATTCTTGCATGCTTTTAATCGAGTCTTGCATGGACATGGACCTGGTAATTATTGTTGTTGTGGAGTCTTGTTTTTGATAGAGCGGTCGAGTGTGGTACATCATTGTGAATGCACTTCCTGTGCCTATATGTTGGTGTGGATATTTTTGGTGTTTATCCTTTCCAATGCACTACATTTTATTTTGGTTTTACACAATCACATCTTTCCACCCAAAGGTCGGAAGAATATTCTATGGATAAATTGGAAGTTCCATTTCACATGACCCGACCTTTGTACTATGGAGTTTAGGATATGATAGGTTGCATTTAGGTAGATGCATTTCATTCTCTTTTTGCATTTTTATCATCTCGTTTTATTTCTTTGCTTTCATTAGTCCTTGAATACAGTTGGGAATTAGTTTTAAGATAATGTGGATAATATTTTGTGAAAGACAAGTTGTGGTAACACACAACCCTTGGCTTATTTGTTACCTTGTTCTTTGTTTTTGTTTACATATTTCATGTCGATGATTTTTCAATGGAAAATATGATCCTTCAGCCGAGAATCTGTAATAAAAACATGATTCCCATATCCATTTAAGATTTTCATCCCTGCACTCAGTCTTGTCTATGAATAGTGTGTTTTCTTTCCTATCTATCTGAGTAGAGTAAGATAAGGGGGAAAATTTTAGCGAAAAAAGAATCAGAGGTCTTAAACCTATCTCTAAAGGAGAAAGATATTCTTCTCTCAATAATTTGGGATCCCTCTTCTTCCCATTTAAAATAATAATTTCCTATGCATAGTTCTATGAAAAAAAAAGGGTGAAAGAAGAGAAATGCTTCCTACGCGGGGAGGTGAAGCAAGCGACTTTGTCAAGGTACTTTCCAAGCTCGATGATAGAGAATAAAACTTTGTGATCTTGAGGTGACTCCATTGGGGTACTGTCCACGCATGCTCGTAGTGGAGCAACACCATAGATATAAAAATCATACTCTGATTGTCTTAACTCATCTTGTTGTATCACCCTTACTTACGTTAATAGGAAAATGATATGGATTGCTTTATGGTGTGTTACACCGATCAATGGAACTTGGAATACTATATATTTAACCAAGTAAGAGCGAGGAGCTAAGGCAACTCACTGATTGAATAAATAATTCTGGGAAAATTGATACTTCATACGTGAATGAAATGATCTCAGTGAAGTTGGGGTTCTCCTAGTGTGTCGCTAAGTATTTTCGTTGCAACAAAAACCCTCCAAAAAAATTTCCTAAGTCAATTTTGGAGCCTACATGAACTGTCGTTTCACGCCCCTTAGTGTCGTCATGTTTTTTGTTTTGTTAACCTTATTCCTTCTCCTAGTGTCGCATCCTCTTAATTCAATGTTTCCTAAGTGTCGTGACCTAAAATTTATAATTTCTTATGTTATATAGCCCATGGTTAGGTAGAATCATGACATTTATTGACTTAGAAGTTTTCCTTCTCACCATGCCCACACTCGAAAAGCACACAAAAGCAAACAAACTCAATAAAATAACCCTAAAAAGGAAAAAGTTCACTTCAATATCACGAAGACATGTTCTTGTGTTGAGCAAACTCATTTGGCCTAAAGAAGTGCGCCCTTCTTGAGCGAACTCCTCCATTCTTAGCAAGTGTGCCCTCTTTGACCTCATTACTTCATGCTAAATATATTTTCCCTTCTTGAATGCATGCATGAGCTTCCTTGTTGCATGTGGGTGTACTCCTAAAAATAGGAGTCCGCTTAACTTCCATCAACTAACTCATTCACTTGTCGACAAGTGGGGATCATGCATGAAACAATTTTGCTTGTAATCTCTTTCAAATTACCAAAGATAATCGTTCGTTTTCATAATTATTCTCATATGGGTTGGGTGCACAACTTTAGATCAAGAAACTCTTTGTCGATCTATGTTACAAGTACATTTCACATGTTGAATCTATTGATTTCCTCTCATGATTTTACTATCGATATTGATTTTATTGATGGTATTTCTTCTTCTTTTTTCAGTTTATTTAATGGAATTTTTGTTCAATATTTCTTCCACAAGTGTTAATCTTCGATCACAAGCTAAAACTCTGCATGTTCATTGACCCCTCACATTCTAAGCATGATTGTGACAACATCCATAAAATATTTTAGATCTTTATTCTGATAATTTCTATCATGAAATATTGATGCTAGACTTGTTCTTGAGCCATTCCCTAGTATATGAAACTTTTGGAACCCGAAGTCCAATCAGCTCTGAAAAGTGTGCCTGTAATAGTTAAGTTTTCCTCTTGAGCGCACTCCTTCAGCATGAAGAACTGTGCTCTCCTTTAGCGCATAAGTGCACCTTTAAGGCCCAAAGGCCCGAAGACTTGTTCCTTCATCCCTTCGAAGTGATTCAGTGCTCCCTCTTGGTCTCTTTGAGCAAATGAGTTCTCCTCGAAGTCCTAAAGGCCTGAAGACTCATCCTTCATCTTTTCAGAGTGCGCCCTTATACCCTTAAGGATTTCCTTCTCTTGCTTGAGTGCATGAGCACACTACAAAGCCCCAAATGACCCTAGAAGCCCCCCTTTATACTTTGAAAGTGCTCCCTCCTTGTTTGCATGCATTTTTTTGTCATTCATGCAAGTAATTATGCATTGTCATTGATAGTTTACATTCTCATTTACATTTAATGGTTCTTTGAATATTATTTGCTAAGACATTGGGACATAGTTACGAGATTTCATAGAGACTAATCTTGTCATCATGAGTGTGATTCCACAAATAGGTGTTCGAGCTACAAGTGTTTTCACTCTTCCACCATTTTTTGGAGCCATGCCTCTCGATACAGGTAAAGTGGCCTCCAAAGAAATTTCAGAGGCAAGCACTGAGAAAGAAGTTGAAGTGACAAAACCAACCATTCCCATATATGAAAACACATAGTGCTTCATTTATATGTCTACTGAGGTCACATGGAGCAACATAAAAGGCACATTCATGAAGAAAAAATTTCCTGAGAACTTGGAGGACTTAGAAGTATATATCAATATCAAGCAGTCTAGGACAAACAAGATCGCATGCATATTCCAAGTCATCCCATGTGCGGAAGTGATTGAGTGGATTATTACACACATGGATGGCTCTCATATTGTGCTTGATAGTGAATGTGGTATTCATCTTGCCACATATTATGGAGAAGACATGCAAAATTACTACTAGATGCTTATGCCCACATAATATGCAAATAATTACTTCTACATTAGAGGGGTCTATCTTGACACAAGTGACATCATCAAATCTTGGTGTCAAGAGCCTTCTATGTTTCGCCACCACCCATCCACAATTTATTCAACCAGGATTCTCAAAGATGTATATCAATATATTATTGTTATGTGTTATTGATTGTAGTGGAAGAGAAATGCTTAAGTTTTTGAAGAAAACTAGATATATATGCTCAATATGGTTGTTACCCATTATAAAGCTTTAAATTGGGTAGATATATTTTCATTTGAGTTGTAGCGTCATGTGGGGCAGGAAAAATCATCTTTGTGGGTGAATCAAACCTCAAAATTCTATATCCCTACATTTCTTTTATATTGAATCTGTGCACAATATGCTTTCCCAAGAATGTACTAGAACTCGACCCCGAAGAACAAGTTCCCAATTTACTTCCACTGCAGAGTGTTTTCATAATCAAGCTTCAGAGGCACATATGAAATATTGGTTAAGAAATTCTTTGTAGTTATATTCCACGTGATATTTGAGAGTGATCCTCCTTGCATGATCGATCAAGTGAATTAGCCACTTCAGGATATCACAAATTGTTTTGCAGCACCTCAGGACACATATATTTGTTGCTTTGTATTCTAGATATCCCCTCATCTTATGCTACGATATGGGACCAATAAGGTGGTCATGCAGGAAGTAGCATACCAGTTTGACAAGGGATTGTCAGGAGTCCTTCATAGGAGGAATAAATACCCTTGGCCCACATTCCCTTTGAGGACCAAACTATATGAGTTGAAGATCCACAAGGCGATAGCTAAAAAAATACAAGAGCTAGATCGCTTGCACTTCACAACTAAATACTTTCATGGATATGATCCCAAGAGAGTGTGTAGGAAATATTGTGATAGGATTAACTTCAATTGGGGATATTCATCAATGTCTACAATATAAGATGATAAGGTGAAGAATTGGTACAATGTAATTAAAAATAAACATCTAGGGATGGAGAAGAGTTCACCCCAAGATCCACCAGCTAAATATATGCATGTGCAGGAGGAAAAACATATAACCCCTGAAGAAAGGAGTGTAGCTCCTAGGAAGAGGACCGGGTATGATTTGACAGGAGAAAGAAACAAGAAATGGAAAGTTGATCCTTTGAACACAGGAACTATTCAAGAAAAAGAGGAAACAATAGAATTAGAAGAAGAGGAGAAGAGGAAGAAATATCAATTTTTTAGAAAGTAATAGGAAGAAGAAGAGGAAAGGAGAAAAATAAAACAAGAACAACAAAGGTAGTCCTAGGAGGAAGAAGAAGCATAAAGACTAGAGGAAGAAGAAATGACTCGGGAGACAGAGGAAGTGTTGGAGGAATAGGATACCATCCAAACCATGGATGATAAATAGGCTCTCTAGAAGAACCTCCTCTCAGAGGTGCTTCCATTTGGAGAAATGGGAATCACACCTCCACCTGAGAGTCATGGATGTGTGCAATGTCAATTTATATCCACACAAGAAGATGATCATGAAATAGGGATGAATATACTTATAAAATTATCCTTAGAACCCAGTATTAGTATCTATAAAGAAGGTGATAAATTCCAATACCAGAAGGAATCCTAGAGAAATCATGGCGGTAAATGTTGGTTTTTCTACAACAACGTACAATAACTCTAATTATTGTTGAATGAGAATGTTTTATTGAGGAAAGAACTTGTTGTAGTGAAGAAATAGGTGGAACACCTTGCAACAGAGAATCAATGGTTATCTTGACAAATTTACAACACCGCAGAATGGTAGTCAGTCATGTGGAAGGAATTGGGGCCAATGGAAGACATTGTGGCATAGTTATATGATGAGATGATACTTCTAAAAAAGTTGGTGGCTCCTCTCATTGGAATTAAAAATAAAGCACAAGAAGTGGTAAAACTCCTGAAAATTGAAGACAGAGCAATTGATCAACATCAATAATGGGTTTCCAATTATTCATATGCTCCATAACATTTGGAAAGAAAAGGCAGGATTTTCATTAAGATAGACATCATTAAATAGAGACTCCATCATTAGAACTATAAGCATCTTGGAGAACAGTCAATTTTTATTATTGCTTCTTATAATTGACTTCACAATGGTTTCAAGTCTCTAACACAAAATCATGTGATGCTCACAATAAGATCACTTGAATAAATCAGAGGCAGTGAAATCATCTTCCAAGAGATTAATCAGTACATAGAATAGATTATGAAAGCATCAAACATGAAGGCTTGGAGACTACCAAAGACATTATTATGCAATACACCATCACACTAGTCAAAGCTCATATTAAACTCTCATGGCTATGTAATAATTTTCACTTTAGCTCCAAGACTATATTGACAGAGGCATTGGAGGTGAAGATGCATTATGCAAGGAACTTTTTAGTTCAGGTCAGTGATTTCAATAGAGTTTAGAGCATGACACACATACATCACAAATGAGCTCTATGAGGAAGAAAATGATTTTTCAATATGATCAGACATTTTCCTATTATTATTTTTGTCTTATATAGGCACCATCTCATATGTAATTTGTCTTTTGTAATAAGTGGTACGTAATGAAGTACAAGGGACACATGTGGAATGTGAATAGAGACATATGGAATGTAAAGAGTCATGTATAGAATATGAATAGTCATAGAAGTTAAAGAGTCATGAGTACTATTAATTTTCTAACCGGAGGCCCATTTTCCTTTACCAGTCATGGAAGTTCCCTTGTGCACCTTACATCGAGTGTCTCACAAAGCTTATATACTTACTTCCCAAATATGTATTGTGATCTCTTGTGTGTGATTTTATCCAAGGAATTTCTTTGAAACATTTCCAACGATGGTCAGACCGTATAACCGGATGGGACTTATATAACAAATGATGTGAGGTCTAATTGGGACTTCATATGACTTGTCTTCATATTCTGATTCTACATCTTAGAAAACTACTCAGATTTTTTCCTTTCATGGTTATTTCTAATTTATGTATGCATATTCATTCCTTGGTAGGTTTTCTACATATTAAAATTATATGAGATTCGTTTTTAGTTTCTAATGTCACTTTTCACAAGCTGAAAGGTGTGTCCAAACTGTCACGTGATTTTCCAGGTATTGCAATGCAAAGACTAGCTCTCATTACCTTGTGTTATTAAGTCATATTAACATTTATATGCCAGAATTGAATAAAAACCACTTTTGTACAGTTTACAGACTGGTTGTGTAATACAATTCACCAAATGCATGTTTTATCTTGGCACAAATCAAATCCTACAATGAAATCTTTTTAAGGGATATTTGTATACATGCACAAACAATTTTTTTGTTTTCTTTCATATATGAGATAAGAAAGTGTTTTATTTATGTATTTGTCTAAAAACTCTCCAAAAGAGAGAGCTAGTCATTTTGAATGGTAGGAAGCATTCTGCCCTATTGATGGTATTCCAAATAATAGTACAAAATTTGGAAAAATCAAACTATAAGATTTGAAAATTTGTTATAGTTCAGTTTGGCTGAATTATTTGCTCAGATCCAATTTAGTTCAATCAGAAAATTATTTCGAGTGGGATATGTGGGATAATTTAGAGGGTACTATTTGAGGGTATTATGCCTACTACCATATTTTTTTCTAAAACGACATTTTAAACTTTGTACAAAACTTTAAGATTCCCAATCTCCCTCTTTCATATGCAGGGTGTGATTAGTTTCACCTGATTCTAACGGGGACTAGTTTATTGCATCGTCACATAAATCCATGACCAATTTGGGGGCTATAATAGTCAGCTACTCTTCCCCGTCCCATCTGCTTGTGGAAAGTGAGGCTCTGGGAAGGAAGATGATGCATTTTGTTCTTACTTGTGAGATTCTTGTCCCATGAAGGGTTTGTTGTGGTTCCCAGCGTCAATGAGTTCAATGGGACAACATTGTCGTGCTTAAGTATTAATAATTAGAAAGGAAGCCACTATTGGCTTGTACTTGTTTTATTATAGATGTATATAAGTCCTCCATAACTACATGAGTTTAGCTACAGCTCATGCTTGCTTGTACTATTGACATTTGCAGAGTATTTAAGATGTGTACTCATGATTTTTTCTTGATTCTGCATAGTACCAAAGTTGAATTTGAACCCAGAATTTGTATCTATGGTGCAAATTAGAAAAATGACAGATTGTACAGGTATCTTGTTAAGTTTTTATTTGTTTATTTAACTTTCTCCCTGCATGATATAGCATGCTATTATAGGGGAATATTCCTCTTCCAATGAAAGGGAGTTTCACTTTCTAAAACTTGTAAGAGAGATTCTCTTACTTGTATGACAAATTGACTAACACATGTAACTATTTTGAGAAAGGTTCCCTTACACTTATGTATTTTTCGATTGGACTTACAACTGCTACGTAAGGTGCATTCCCTTCAAAGAGATTCTTTTTACAAGTGGCACGTTATTCCTTTCATAAGGGCTCATTGATTTGGTGCTTTCTTTGGCATAGGTTGGGCACTCCACTAGGTGAGGTTACCTAGGATATGGAGTGCTCAATTTGATTCTATTATTAGCTAGCTATAAACCTCTTCCTTTTCCTTCTCTATAAAAGAGTGGGGGATTTTTTAGGGTGAGTATGTTATGTCCCAAACTAGTTTTTTTGCAGTACTCTTCACGATTACTATAGAGCTATTTTTTATGAAAATGACACTGCCAATGATTTTCTATTAATTATTCATGTGAAGACATTTTTTCAAGCATATTGCACACAATTTAACATGAAACCCTCATTTTATAGTAAGTACAAGAAACAACTTAGCCTTATTATATTAACATGAATCTGAAAATACATGAGAACCCGTTAAGAGAATGACACAAATGGATGAAGATATAAATGCCTGACAATGACCTCTCCAATGAGTTCATTGATGCCGAATGAGAAACTTGGATGGATTCTCCTTCAAGACTATTTAGGGTGGACTCTTTCACCACCAAAGACTATATATTTTAATCAACTAGGGTGGGTAATTTATCCACCAAAGAAGATCATGCCCAGGGTTATAAACCATGAAGCAAGCTCCAAGATCCAAATTAAACAATCCATCATATATGTAGACATAGCTAACGAATGATCTTGAGCTCCTTTTATAATATTTGGCCACCCCAATACCATGCAAAATTATTCCTTGGATACCAATACCATGGTAAAGTATTCCATGGGTGCCAATACCATGGGAAAATAAATACATAATAATGTGACTTAAGTCCCCCCTTGTTCTTGTGACCATATTTTAATCTAATTAAATCAATTGTTTCCCCTACAATGATTAATTAGAAAAGGAACATGACAGTCTCCCCTTGAGATTGCTTTTCCTCAAGCAATGCCATAGCCTGCATATCAATACCCAGGTCCCCAATGTGCCACTCCATACCACTGTACTATCAAACCATCAATAAGTCCCTTGATACCTGGGTCCCAAATATACAACTATCATTGGGCCACAATTGGATCCTTTGTAGCATGAACCATCCATCAGTAGCACCATCCATTGTACGTATTGCCTCCATGATATGGAACATGTAAATACTATGTAACCAATCTATCTATGTACTATCTAAAGGGTGTATCATTGTATGGTTCTTCTAAGAACGCATACCCATTATCAATGTGTCCTTGATGATTTGGATAGTTTATTTAATATAGTGCACAACCTTTGAAAGAGTATGGGCCATGTGTTAGTTTAATTCTCTATGTTTGGATTGTGTTGGTTGTAAACTCTAGGGGGCATTATAGGCCTAAAAACTTGAAGTTTATTATACATTTAGGTGGATTTCATTGAGAATACGAATGAACCATGTACAAGAAGGAGATCTTAGTGGGTTGGTAGTTGCAATAGTTAGGTACCCATGTATTTTGGTGGATTCTCACTCCTTTATGTGGATGCTAACAATTTGGTAATGTCTACATCATCATGGAATGAGACGCAAATGCCAATTTAGATTATATATATACTTTATTGATCAAGAGTTTATTTGATGCATTGAACCAATGGAAGATTATAATCAAGAATTACCTAACAAAGATAAAGACATATCCAACTCACTAACGGTGAAAGTTGGGACTATTAACTCCTTACCTATCGTATATAATATTATGTGATGCTTATGATCATGCATGAAAAGATTTTGATTTGTTAACGTATTGATCATTATGATGTAGATTTGGTCTCAACATGTGTATTCTTCTTATGTGTTTTTAGGAGGTTGTTGGATCATGGATTGATGAAAGATTTTGGTCAACAATATTTTTTAAGTTAGGGCATAAATGAAATTTCCTCAACAATTTTTTAATGTGCCAAGATAGCACGTCTATCTCAAAACTGTTAGAAAATCAGAAAGGAAGAAAGATTTTCTTATTCTTGATAATTACTTGTGATATTTCTTATTATTACGATTATTTATATCTTATTTCTTTTAGCTCATCAAGCAATTACCAAAGCGACAACGCATAAAACAATGGACACCAAATGTAGACAAGGAGTGTGTATGCATATAACATCAAAAAGGTAGCCTGTATTTCGAGCACAACAAGAAATTTTATGGTCCTATATTGTTAGAGAACCATTGTGCATACAAGAAAAAACCTGTTGAGGTACAAAGAGTCTAAATACATATATATGCAGAGTAGCATATAAGTTTATAAACAACAAATAAAAATGAGTGTCAGAGATATAAACATAATTGTGTAGAGTGTTGTCTATAATGGACCCCTGGTCAACTGAACATGAGGATCCCATAATGGCCACTGAGAATAAGTGTGACTAGTACCTTCGCGTTCCTCTCTAGTCTGCCACAATCCATGATTGAAATATATTTTTTCTTTGGAGATTTGATCAACATCCTGGTTGTGTTCCGTGTAAAATTTAAATATGATGGCATGAAAAATAAGTAAATGAGTTTTGTAGTTGAAGTGTTTCTTCAGAAAAGGGAGAAAGAATTACATTTCAATAGGAATGTATACAATTCATCCAATTAACCACAAGTATGGAATCATCAAAAAATTGAATTTTAGAGACCCCATGATCAATAGAAAAAAATAAAAGATTCTGCAAGTTTGAAGTTCAACTTTATCAGGCCTAAGACCCATGTAGACATGATGGGATTGGGAATCATAAATATATAAAATGAAACAACCCCCCCCCGGTCTCTTTTTCCTTGAATCAGCTGATTCCCCATCAAAAATTTCCCATGGGAGTGAATAATCAGTTTGTATAGCTTCAATAACTCGAACTCTACAAACATATTTATTGTTTCACGAAAATTATGAAATAGATCTCCAAATAGATTGAAGCATAGTATAACTATTCTAGGCACATTTTCCATTGGTATTTTCAACTACAATATTGTAGGCCTATTTCTTCTAGCATATAGACACTTTTAGCATGAATTACTTGTCCCAAAGACTATTATGTTATGGCATCTCTTCACTATTAAACAAGAAATTTTCATAGCATTTCCTGTAATGGACATATTTGAAACCCTCTAAAATAGATATGAAGGATCATTTCCAGCACATAGTTGTAACATCAACACATAAATTCAGTGATAGGTTTCAGATCTATTTTCAATTACATGGGTTATCAGCAAAGGGATAACTCACCTTTGGTTTGACATCTTAGATCTAGAGCTAAAAGATGATGATCGTCCCTACTCATTATGCTAACAATTTTTTGTTAGCCCTACCATTTTAGGTCAGTACAAAAGGAAGTTTAGATTTCATTCAAGCTAATATTGAAAACTCATTTTGAATTTTCCTATGTTGTGCGCCCAAATCTTGTTCATACTATCCTATGGTAGGCTATTTTGAAAATGAAAGTCAGTTTAGAGGTCATCAATAGTGTATCATATCTAATTTTGAGACAAAATTCATAAAAAGTTTCAGGTGACATGTGCTCAAATGATTAGTCCCACTACTTCCTCTATGATTGCATTTGATATGGTGCAGACGCCATGTTTTGAAGATATATTATTGGCATATCTCATAGCCCTCAAATTATACTTGATGATACATTCTAGAATAGTAAAGTGTTAGTTCAATTATACGAGCAAAGAGGTTCTCGTTATGAGCCTTTTTCAAGGGACCTCATCAGCCAAGAAGAAAAATGATCTCAATATATTCATAAAAATTTAGAAATAATTTTGAATAAGGACTTCAGAAAAATTTACTAACTCTATTTTGAAGTGGAGGTCTGGTTTTTCAAATCCGTAGTGATCAAACTCTTTAGCATACATTATAATTGGGAAAGGAACACAAAATTTAGTATCTTTAATCTCAATTCCATTGTACACCACCTCACATCCCAAGGCTCAAGTAGTGGGAATATATGACACTAGCATAATATTCAAAAGGCGAGGAATATGAACATGGTAGGGCCTTTAATGTAGATCAAACATATATTAAGTTAAGAAAACACAAAGAAAAATACTCCTAAGCCAAGCACAACATAAATAACACGGTTTGAACAAATCCCCATGGAGACTAACACATTCACCACGATTATAATCTACAAGAGAAAAACATCAATGCATCTAATAATTGCAATACGTACCCAACTATAAATCAATATGATACATTTCTAGATCTTGTGAATCACAGTGACAAGATTTGCAATTGTAAGTTTCTTACCTACCTACGTTCTAGCCTTAGAGTGCACTATTACAGCTTTGGAAAATAGCCAAAGGGTAATCAAGAAAAGAGAGTAGAATGTCAATGAAATAAAAAATTTATATAATTTCCTACACACTTGTTTAGTAAAATCTCTCTTAAGCAACCGAGATGCCTCTTCTACTAATATAAACCTAAAAGAAAAATTTTCAACCATGGGTTGATCTCAAAGGCGTTGGAGAGAAGGATTGTTGATACAGGGAAGTTGAGTAGTGCTACAATTACCAATAAGACTGAGGAATTGAAGTGAAGGCTTTTGATGGTTTCTCTCAAGATATTTGATGCAGTTAGAGAGTTGAAGCATTGTTGTGTTTGAGCTCTTTAAAAACCTCTAGGGTAATAGATGATGGTCATCTGTTCCATTATCTCCATTGCTATTTTTCATCCATGATCCATTTTTCCAATGAATACATTGATCAATGTAAGGCATTGGGCTCAATGGTCTCATCAATGAGAGACATAGTTGAAAAATTCTTCAAGATGTTTCTGCAGTAAAGGCTGTTGTGTTTCATTTCTAAGTATCGAAATATAGACCCAGTTGAGATCTTATGTAGATATGGATTGGGGATGCTATTGCTAATACATATTGATGGTCTTCCATGTGCTAGATATACATTTGCAATCATGGAATAACAGATCCAAAATGAATTGGGACCTAAAACATATGTACCTTTATTTGGAGAACACTCACAACAATAGCATTGAATGTCCTTCAAGCCCTTCAAGGTCTTCCTATTTTATAGCTAACAATGCTCATTCACATGCTTAGTTCAAATCAGTTGGGCACAATTGATTTAGGATCCTTATGAATTGTTGGCATATCTGATGGGCAAGTATACATGTCCTTGCTGCTCAAAAAATGGATCAAAACGTGTTAGGCTATATAATAACCTTTGGATTTAATAAAATCTAGAGAAATTGTTAACCCCTTTCATTTTTTTGTCTGAGAATCACTCATTCAAATTTTTATGGGTGGGTTTTTAATAATTCACACATAATCAGAGCTTGATGCTTTCATACTTTGTTTTTTCAAAAAATCATGCCTCGCGGAACATGTTCCAGAAGGTTACTACAAGATGGTCCATGTAATATGGACAAACTCATTATTTATCCTCGAATATGCCATTATTGACTATTTTTATTGTCATTAAGAGTTTAGAACCATCTCAAAAATAAATAACACTAGCAAGCTTTTCTAAATAGATGTTTATGATCTATATAGTATATACAATGAATGATGCGTGCACCAATTATAGAAACACCAACTTTTGACATGTAAATCTACCTTCAAGGTTGCCTGTAACTCCAATGTTGCTGGAGCTTTCAAGAGCTACATGTTTTCTTTAGGAAGCTTAAGTCTCTCTCTCTCTCTCTCTCCCAGTATCTATATATAATAGGCATCCAACAAGGGAGGTAGAAATACTCAAAGGATCTGGTTGGATTGTAGACCAACAACTCAAAAATATTGGAGAAGACAAGTGAAGCAAGACTAAACAAAAAATTAAATTTTTCATATTTTTCTTCTCTAGCACAATGAGAAAGGCACCATCTCCTGGATGCAAATATGCAGAGATAAAAATGAGTCAATGTTTAGTTTTCAGCTCCATCTTTAAAATTCATCAATTCCATGTTTTATGTATTTTCTATTCCAAACTTATAAAGTCTATTCACTAGGTTTTCCTTCAAAAGAGGTTGTTAAATACTGCAAAATATGGATGTCTGGACATGGAACTTAGTGATGGAGTATGCCGTTGAAAAAACAAAATTTACATTGTTGTTGGTCATTTTTATTTGTGATTTAGTATCAACTCTTTTGCTTCATTAGAATTAAGTCCATTTTGTATTGAAAGATAATTGAACACATTTTTTTTTCCAATGTTTTGCAGTCTTAAAGTGAACTAATAATTGTGTTATTATTTGGTGTTCACTACTGAAAAGAGATACTCTTAGTTTGATAATTTTCAATTTTTTTTATTTGTTGGATGTTGTCATGTTTTGAGTGCGGACTTGTGAAATTCCAAATCGCATGTCACTTTATGTGAAGGGGATATATATATATATATATATATTCCCCTGTGGTTCTTTGGAGATCCGTGTTACATTTGCACATAAGTTCAGATATCATTCAGATATCTAAAATTTCTAATTTTCAATTTGAATATTTACATGATAAAGGAAAGACAAAGGTCCCAATTATAAAAATTCACCCAAAAACAACATTGAGATTTTTCTTTCATTCAACCTGTAATATATTGCATCTGTCTTCATCAATGCTCTTCTTCCATATGCTTTCCACTTATGACATTTCCTTTGCAATATTTATTGCATTTGTGAGTTATAGGTCATTTGTAGGCCATAAATATCTTCAGAGTTTCAATTCTAATTGAGTATTCAACTTAACATATTGAGTCTCTTATACGTAACTATTTTTCCCTTCACCCACTTTTCATAACTTCCATAACCATTAGGTAGGGACCTGCAACTTTGATAATGTTTTGCTTGTTTAGTAAAATATTCTCGAGACTTTAATTTATTGAAAGTTGTAGAACTTACAATCTAGATATTTTCAAGGTATGAATTCTCCAATGACTGAGCGATTGGATCAACGCAGATGGGTTGGCACATTCATCAGATGGATGTAAAGAATGTGTTTCTCAATGGGATCATTGAGGAATAAGTGTACATTGAGCAACATGAAGGATTTGATATCTTCAACAACAATTCGCATGTGTGAAGAATCAAAAGAGAATTGTATGGGCCGAAGCAAGCACCCTGTTCTTGGTACACAGCTCGGATCAACAACTATTTCACTAGACTTCGCTTCACCAAGAGTGAGGTGGATGCAAACCTATACCAAATTGTGGTGGAGGGTAAGCTTTTAATCATTGTCCTTTATGTTGATGTTTTAATACTGACTGGTGATGAGCAGTTGATACACTCATGCAAGGAGGACATTACAAAGGAGTTCGAGATGAAGGATATGGGCCTCCTTCATTATTTCCTTGGATTGGAAATATGGCAGCGAGATGGTGAAATTTTTGTGTCTCAAGGCAAGTATGCAAGGGAGATACTGGGTAAGTTTCACATGGAGGGCTGTAAACCCATGGATACTCCTCTTCCAGGAAACTGGAGGAAAGAGGATGCTACATATGGAGAGGTAGTGGATGCTACTATTTATTGACAGTTAGTGGGTTCGCTAATGTATTTAGTGAATACAAGACTGGACATATGCCATGCGGTGAACCAACTTAGTCGAGCGATGGTTAAGCCTACCAAGCTCTTTTGGAAGGTGGACGAGCATGTCCTGACATACCTGAGGGGAAAATCTGAGTATGTATTATGGTACAAACAGATGGATGAGGTGAATTTTCATGGCTTCACGGATGCATATTGGGTGGGCAGCCCAATGGACAGAAAGAGCACATCAGGGGGGATCTTCATTATCAGATCTACAACTGTTTCTTGGTACAGCACGAAACAGAGATCTGTGGCACTCAGTTCAGCAGAAGTAGAATACATGGCAGAAAATCAAGCTACATGTGAGGCTATCTGGATGAGAAAGATCTTGGTTTGTTTGTTTGGTTCTCGTTTAGATTCTACAGGGATTCATTGTGATAGTCAGAGTTGCATTAAACTCTCAATTAATCTTGTGTTTCATGATAGATCTAAGAATATATATATATGGTATCATTATATCAAAGATTGTGTGCAGTGGAAGATCATGTTGCTTCAGTAGATTCCTACAGAAGATTAGGATGCAGATATTCTGAAGAAGGCACTCACCAGGAGAAAATTTGAATACCATAGAGACAGGATTGGGGTGAAGGATAATCCCTTTCTTGTTGAGAGGGAGTGTTGAGATTCAACAAGATGATGATCCTAGTGAAAATTAAGCACCTACACTAGGATGGAGCCTCGGGATTTTTTTAGGTGTAAGTGTATCTTTAGAACGGATGAGAAAATTATATTTATAGCGAAAGTCTATTTATAGATGTTGAGCGAATTCTATTTATAGATGATTTTCTATTTATAGATGTATGTGCGAAGTCTATTTATAGATAGCATGTCTATTTATAGATGCATGTCAACTATTGTTATCCCTTAATAATAGTTAGACAATAAATAATACCCTATTCTCTGGAGCACTTGGAAATAGTTAACTGAAGTGAAAAACTAGTTAGATATGGGAAATTCGAGTTCAAAGGTTGGTTGGTGGGACATGCAAGTGGAATTAGTTGTAACTGAGTGATTCGAAGTTGTAACAGAGTTGGATGTGTAGTTATGTGAGTTGTAAAATAGTTTAACTCAGTTAAGTGAGTTAAACTCAGTTGTGCTAGTTGTAACTGAAAATACACTAGTGAGAGATCAGTGAATTAATTATTTAATTAATTCACAAGCAGTGGTCTCACATGCAACTGAAGATTTACTACTTTTAACTATATGCATGTTAGATCCAGTGGAGACCCAGTTGAGAGATAGGTGAAAGGGACAGCTTAACTATCAGTTATGACATTAGTGAGAGCACTCATGCAACCACACACACATTGGAGATGCCAATGAGGATTGCGCAGTCAAGGCAAGTAGGATCTCATTCATTCAGGGATTGTGATCAGCAGGGATTACGCAGTGGAGGCAAGCTGTCGGGAGGCAGTAAATTGGCGCATGTATTTGCAAATTTTTGTATGACAGTGTGAGACGATTGTACATTGTACTGAGAACTCTTGGATTATAGTTTTGTATTAGATTGCTTCATGATCCATGATATATACATAATATATGATATTGGGGTTTTTAGTGTTATGATTTCCTGGTAAAAACATTTTTGTTATGTGTGATTGATCTTTCTTCATGTGTTTGCAATTGGCGATCATGTTTTAAATTTCCTCAAATATTTTTGTAGAAGTGATTTTGTATTTAACAGTGGCATATAATTGTTAGATCAGGAGAATCCAGGCAATACATAATTTCATTAAAATTTCTACATCATGAAATTCATGATCAGAAAGTTCAATATCGAAAAAAGAGGCATCCTCAGATCTAACGAATCATAAAGGGGGGAAGATTGAAAACATGAATTTTCACCCTCCATTTCTTCAGAATGTTGTGATGGTAGATTTCGGAGATGAAGAAGAGAATATTTTTCCTCTCCACATTTGGATGTAAAAATAACATTCCACAAGTTCTCAGATTGATCGGAATTAATAATATTATCAAAAGCTAGTTCTTCGCGATATTAAAAAGGAATGGAAGAATCACGAAAAATGTTCGGGTAATGAGGGAGAGGTGCGGAAGGAAAATAATCATCCTTCATCAAAAATTATTTTTCATATGTGGACTCTCACACATAGTCATCAAAAATGATATTGCAAGTTCATTATTGAATACCAACTCCATCCAAAACTTGATCCTCATGAACATCAAAAGAAACATTTGAAACGGGTGAACACAACAACTCACAATTCAGAGGACCAAAGGAACCAAAGGATGGAGGACGAAGAGATAACACTTCATTGCAAACATTAGATTGGCAGTCCAAACCTACGTTGAACTACTAAGTATGTGGGGTGGGAGAAGATGGTGGTAAATCAGTGGATGAATTCTCAAGTTCTCCCACCTCAACCTACGGAAATGGAGTTGTTTCAAGAGAAGGAGCCAGAGAGTCACTTGGAACAACAAATTTGTCAATCACATATTTTGAAGCTCTAATACCACAGTATGCTAGGATACTTTCAAAAAATTCATATTCGTACAGATTCATCAAAATGTGAACAATAAATTCGAATTTATATTTCAATAAAGGAAAATCAACATCATCTTCAGAAAATTCAAAAAAAAAAAAAGAATGAAACGATCGTGAAAATCATCAAGAGATTCATCAGGTACTTTTTGAAATCACATAATTTTCTTGGAAACATATTTATAATCATACCTATCAAAGGTGCGGAAAAATTATATGGATATATTTTCGAAAGAGTGTATGTAAGCGATAGGTAATGTGTAATAACATCTGCTTATGCGCCCTTAGAACGTGGGGATGAACAACCTGCACGCAACATCCTCACAATAGATATTGTGTTTCATGAAAAAATCAAGAAAGCAAGTAGTGTGCTAAAAAAATGTTGGTTCACCCTTGTCATTGAATTTTAGATTTCATAAATAAGATCCACCGACACTTTCAGTTTTGTGGTTTTCAAAAAACATGTCCGAGCTAAGATATGGGAAGAAGCCATAAATGAGTGCGGAAATTAAAATAGAATTCATGGGATAAACTTGTCATGTGTCCCTCCTTCTAGCTCCAAAAATGTTGATGGTGTTGGACCCGCCAACATTCAGGGATCTCCCGGATAAGAAGTCCAAATTATACCTCACACCATTCGGTGTAGGAGTCCCATCTGGAATACGTCCTGGTCGTCGATGCCATTTGTGTTAATGATATAGCTTGGCTACAATAACACATAAAGTGATGTATGGTGATTTTGGTGAGAGAAAGTGTGTGACCCTGCGGAAAGTCAAGTGCGACGCATGAAGGTTCCAACACATGAAGGGAAAATGAGTGAGCCCCTTAGAAGCTTGTAATAGTACTCAACTTGAAAGAGACACACGAGCAAAAAGACATCACAAGATAATATGAAAAATAGTTCAAAATTTAACTATGATGAAATAATACAACATCACACATTCAAAAATATTCATACCAATGCAAATGAAATAGTTCATAATCATAAACATAAATTAAATAACATACATTGCAAATACAACAAGAATATCCTACTATATCCACAACATATGCATGAAAATGTGTCGACATTGATATTTTATTAAAGTGAAAGTTCCAATCATACATATACCATTGACGGACACTAGCCCCAATAGTGGAATGTGAAGTCAACATCAACTTCTCCTCCAAATAAATATACTCCATCTACGCTAAAAAGCAACCAAAGCTCTCACAAAACTCCCAAGCTCTTGATTCTAAGCGTAAGCCTAGCCAAAATATTGGCTACCCAAAATCCATTTTCATGAATTATGAGGATGTATTTATAACAAAAGGGGGTGACTCTTCACATTCCCCTTTGTGACTCTTGGACTTCCCTCATGACTCTTCAACTTCTTCACAAATGAATATTCAATTACATTACATCATGACTCTTCACTTTCCACAATTGACACTTGGAATTTCACTTACAAATTATATACAAAAGAATATTACAATACACTCATACCCATATAAGACAAAATATGGTAGAGAAAACTTGAAATCCTAACAAGACAAAACACTATCATGCTTGATTTTGGGGAAACTCTACCTCAACAACTCCCAATTGATGTATTTCAGTCACATATCAGTGCCAAGCATGGTACTATGTGATGACATCCCAAAATAGTGTGATGGTGTCTGCTTGGAAGCAGAATCTAGCCTCCATGGCATCTGGGTACAATAATTTGGAACCAATTTGAACTTCCTTCTAGAGCATGAGCAAAATTTTTATCACTTGGACAGGGCCACCGATGTAGTTCTTCATGTTTTGTCTATTTAGTTCCAAGTTTTCCTTGGTGGAAATTTGTTGAAGCTGCTCCAAGTATTATTCAATATCCTACGTGACCTTGTTCATGGGTTTGGCTTCTGTGAGCAAGCCAACTAATGGTATCCTCTGTGTGCTCACGAAGAAATCCAAACTATTTTGTAATTGTACATACGAGGCCTGAATGCTACCAATGAATGAGGTGAGTTGCTTGTTTTTATGGATTAGCATCCGAACTCTTGCTTTCTCTAGCTCCACTTGTTGCTTATTTTTCTTTCCCATGTCAAGTGGTGCCACTTTGTATCGCATTGACAATTCATGCACGTCGGAAATGAGAACTTGTACATTCCTGATAGTTTTGGAAAAGTCTTTACATTTCTGTTACAATCCATGCTAGTGGAAAATTTCCTTATGTACGATAAAAAGCTCCTCATAGAGGTTTCTCATGGTCTCTCCAACTGTCAATACTTCACCAAGTGTTGCTCCCCTCATTTCCTTTATATGGACATATGCAGAAGCTGCATTCTGAGTTGTTGCGTGGAGTTGTTCTAGATCTTTCCTAATAGTCTATAATTTTTGTGCCAACTTCTTATTCTTGGCCATTAAATACTTAGTGTCTGACCTTGCTACACTTGCGAAGTCCAAGTTTACAACAAAAATGGCATCGAGATTCTTCCTGGTGTCTATAACTACCACCACTTTCTCTAATGAATACAGGCAATGCGAGGTCATCCAGAAAATTATTCTTACACGCTTGTACAATCTTCCTTTGAACTTCATTTTACAAAATATTGTATGTGTCCATAACCTGATCATCATCAAGAGCAACAAGTTTCTCTTCCTCGCCTCGAGCTAACTCTATTGCTGGAGGTGGTGGAGGTGGACTAGTGACCTATTTTGTACTTGGCATTAGGTTGACATCTTGATTTTGCAACACTGGTTCCTCCTCCATGTCATTGATCTCTATCAACTCTTCAATCTAATGAGCAAGCTCCGCGTCTTGCATATTTTTTCTTTCCTCCTCTGTTGGTTGTCGGTTCTGTTCTTTCTCTTCATCTTGTTTATGTGTTGTTTCTTATGCTATTGTGCTTCACCTCTCTTCCTATTCCTTCTTTTTCTTTCTTCTTCTTTTCTTCCTCCAATCACCTCGGCTCTTCCCTCTTCCTATGTTCTTCTCTCTAAATCCGCTTTCATAATACCAAGATCCGCTTTCATCTTGCGGCTTCATTATCCCTGTGGACTGTAAGAAACCTTTATCTTTCCCTTATCCTGTGTGAGATTTCTCCCTCCTTCTAGCATTTCTTCCGGTGTAGCTAACTTCTACGGAGTCACCTGTAAAGTTCCTGTAAAACTGACAAACTCGCGGGATTTGGAGGCATTATAGCAATTCTTCCATGGATCCTCCTCTGACCAACGAAATGTCTTACTGAGCCACTATAAATTTATTCTTGCCCAATGATATTTGCAAATACCATGAGGAACGTACGTATTAAAGTCCTGAGTACTGAATGCAAACTTCTTTATCGCATTTCCTTCGGTATCCACGAATATCAAGTTCTTGATCTCATACAATCCAATTTGAATAGGAAGAGTTGGACATGGTTCTTTCTTCTTCCTGTGCAAAGCTCATGAAAACCCTATGGAGAGTTGGTATGAAACTTCTTGCATGAAAATCTTGTCAGTGGCATACCTTGGCAAAAGATTCGGCAACTTTTGACCACCAAACACTCTAAGGAAAGTTCCATTCGGTGAGGCAAACCAGTCTGCTATCTCTGCTACTGCCTCCATTGCTTCACATGACATGAAAGGTGGTTCTTTGTCAAATATCATCTTGTACAATGGAATGCGGAAGTGTTCAGTTTGATTCTCCATTACTCCTCGATGGATGCAATCTAAGAGCAGTTTGCAATGGATGTACATGGCAAGGTCTCGAGGTTTCCAAGTCCAGTCCATGTCAAGGAATGCATTATATGCATATATTGCATCCAGTAAATATGTAGACCTATAGAATATTTTTTTCCCTCCCTTGGGAGGATTATGAGCATTTTATACATGGACTCTTAAATTTCGAGCCAAGAGATCTGGTCAGTTGAATGACTTCCCCTCATTCACAACCTGGTTCAATAAGAATTCCCATCCTTCGGAAAGGTTTATGTGCTCTGTTGATTGTAGATTCTGCAAGATAGGAAAACCAAGAGATGGTAGGCCCTTGTTCATGCTAAAATAGTTTTTGGTGGCATATAAATATGAATCCATGATTGTTTTGGGCTTGTAAAAGGGTACATAAGATGGTAATATTCTGCCATAAAAGTAGCAAGCTTGTACAATGACATTGTTCAAAGTCATGGTCTTTACGTCAACATGTGAAACAATCCAGGTGATGAAATATGCACATGGGAAGGCCAGATATCTGTATGCAACCCTGTGTAATCCCTACCGTTGAACACTAACATATACCTTTCGGTCCCATAGATTGGTTTTGAAGCTCTTTGCTGAAAAAACTTCGATCACTTTCTGCCATGTTAGATATGATTCCTTCTCTATAAATAGTTGAAAGTCTGAATACTCTAGAAATTTTATTGGCATACTCTTAGTTTCTTCCCCGGTACTAATTTTTTTGGTGTTTTTTCAAGAAGCTCTCTTGGGTGCCATGGTAATAGTGACAGTTGGAGAGAAGTGCTAAAAAATCGTGGTACTTGCAAAGGGGGAAAAGGCACTCATGGCAGGAAAACATTATCTTTTTCAAAGAAAGATCAGCTAGGAAACACAAAAACTGATGATTCAGATGGCACAATAGTATCATGATCAAGTGAGGGATACTGGATGAGGGAATTGTGCATTATGCAATCCCAAAAATCAAGGATGCAACCTTAGGCTTGAGACTGTGCAATGTGCAGTTCAACCTAGGCAATGACAGGGAGAGGTTGTGCATTGCGTAGTCTCAGTGGCTAAGGTGGAAGATTGGTCCATGAAACTGTGCAATGCGTAGATAAGGCAACCTATACTGTGCATTACACAGTCTTAGAGTCCAAGCTCTCGGCTTGAGCCTTAGACTTGCGCAATGCCCAACTGGCAAGGCAATGCATGGCCAAGTAAAGTGCATATATGTCCAGTGAAGGGGTGGGAAATAAGAAAATCTAAGTGATAATGCAAGTTAAAGTGCATATATAACTAATTATGTATAGATAGATATGAATCAATTGAAGAAACTCAAGAAATGGAAGGAAAACTAAATAAGCAAGGAGAGTTGTCAAAACGACGATCATCGGTGTGCAAAAACAAGAAAACTAATGTGACAATTATTAAAGGAAAACAAAAAACTTAGTCTACACTTTTACAAGAGAATACAAGTTAAAACAGAAAAAAAATGAAGAGAAACAAGCAAAATAACGCTTACAGAAGACAAATGATTAAAAGCGACAGAAAAGGCGACAAAAGAAAAACTCACCCTGAAAATAAATGCAAACTCCAATGAAGGCTACTTGATCTCCTTGGGAATGTTATAGCTTCAATATAGAATGTATAAATGAGCTCTAGAGGCGTCAATTAAATATATTTGAGTGAATTAGGGTTTAGGACGGACATGCCTAAAATCAAGGAAAAAGTGACACTTGGAGAAAATTTCTAAAAATAGAAATTTTGCCACCTTCAGGAAGCTAATAATGAATCCTTCTTTTTAGGGATGCTTTTTTCTCTTTTACTTTTTTTTTTCTTTTATTGGAAACTTGCCATGCACATTCCCAAGGAAGATTATGTAATTCTGGGGGACTGGGCAACTTCCCGAATCAATGCATTGCACATTTTCGAAGCTAAAGGAATGGATTTAGTGGTTTCTAAGCTTAGTGTTGGGCTTCCATCTATGACTACGCAGTTCTCAAGCTCAACGGTAAGCTACCATTCTGGATTGCGTAGTTCCATCATCAAGGTTGGCTCGGCTTCATGGATTTCGTAGTTTCTGGAGGCAAGCCCGGAACTGCTGTAAGGGAAAGTCAAAAGGTTAGCTTGTGACTCAAAAGATCAGATAAGTATAAAAATAGGAAAACACAAGCACAAATGAAAAGGATAAGTCTATCAAATCTTGAGTACTTGAAAACAATACAAGATAAGCTCCTGTGGACAGAAAGAAAGGCTCCAAAATCAAAGCATAGTCAAAATTTTGGAAGGTGGTTGTAGAAAATACAACAAGACATAAAGGGGAAATACCCCATAGGAGATTTTGATGGGGAAAGCAAACAGAGAAGGTGTGGATGCGGTGCTGTCATTATACTGGATTCGGGGCGCTAATACCACTTTTGGTGGAAGGGGTGATTGGGAACAAACAATAGAGCTGAAATCATAGCGCTCTGTGGTGTCCTCCTTTTTTCCAAATGGATGAAAATGGATCAAAGATTCGTCCATGGAGATGCTAAGAGCATCATAGACTAGGTCACAAATTACACTCTCTTCATCCCCCCAATACAATCTAACTGGATGAGGCGTATTAGAATTTTGGCAAACAATTTTTAGAACATTTCTTTCAAGCACATCTACAAAGAACGGAACCAGGTTCCAGATCTTCTTTCAAAAAGGGGTATCAACTCAGAGCCAAGAAAGTATTATTTCATTGCATATGTACAGGACACACTTATGAATGTTGGATCCATTAACTCCACGTAGGGAATATTTTCCCTATTTTCTTTTGATGGATTTTTATGACATGTAGAAATGGAGGTGAGGTAACACATATTTTTGTCTCAGATGTAAAGGTAGAGAATAGTAGAATCTTACTAAATCGTACAGACAGAAATATACATGAGAACTGATGACTTTGACAGAAAATTCACAGTGAATGTACTAGGCTTTTTTATTAATGAAAAGAAAGTGTTTTTTCTCTCCTGGAAAAAAATAATCAATTCTCCTATACGCATATAACGTGTTTCACCTCTTTAATTCAGGATGAAATTATACCTGAGTTTGTCAATCACCATTATCATCATTGTCAAACATAATAAGTGCAGGTCAAACCAAAATAATTGGATCAACTGTGAATCATGGGTGATAAGCTCCATCTCATTCGTCCACCTTTCCTCATGAATAGCTCACATAGACACCATCCGATCACTGAAAAACACTTCTTTCCATGAGTCGTAGGGGATTTACACCACCTCAAGACTCTTGCTCTTGCATTATCCTCAAATTTGGTGTTGACTAGTCTACTATAATAATTCAACTCCTCATCCAATTGCCCATTTTTTTTCTCTAGTTGTCAGGATAGACTTGTCAACCCTTTCAAATTTCCATTCAATTTTGTGGATTTGATAGACATCGATGTTTAGTAGCCTCAATTCCCATAAATGGCAGAAATTAAACCCTCAAAATTAGACTGTACAATGTATAATCAAAACCTTTTAATTACTGAATACCTTCATTTCTTGAGTACCCATTTAATATAAAAGAAAATTAAACAAAAATAATAATGGCATAGAGTTTACCATCAAAATAAAACTATAGAATGTGTAATCCAACCACCTTCAATGAGAATATAGTTTTGCAAGTATAGTATTTCTTGAGTACCCATTTAATATAAAAGAAAATTAAACAAAAATAATAATGGCATAGAGTTTACCATCAAAATAAAACTATAGAATGTGTAATCCAACCACCTTCAATGAGAATATAGTTTTGCAAGTATAGTATTTGAAAGTCGAACCAAAATGTTGGCATTCCTTTGGAAACATTCCAATCCTTCATTTATCAAATAAATGGCATTCATAATCCATCTCAAATTCAACCATAAAAATATTCTCAATATAAATTTCCATTTTTTTTTTATGTAATTATGAACCTGTCAGGCCTGCTTAAGGGGGAGTCCAAGAATAATGCCCAGTTTTTCATTTTATCAATCAATTTGTTGTATATTATCTGTAGTTAGTTCCAAATCATTGAGAAAATCCTTAAAGACTCTTATATTATTGGAACCGCTTTCAAATTAAAACCACGAAGTTGGTTCGCAATATTCAAATTTTGTGAAGTAAAAATCCAGGTTCGTTTTAGATAGTTATCAAAAAGTTGCACCCATCCTTCCAATGTTACCGCTGTGCATAATTTTGGCCCTTCCAGGCGCTAATCAATCATTTTCCTTCAATGTTGCCTTGTAATTAAACTGAGTTAACCATCCTTGAATACTTTTCTGGCACTTGTGCCCTGTTTTTGAGATAAAATTTTTACTCTTTTCACCGTGTAAACCTTCAATTTTGTCTTATATTTAGATAAAACTTATATTTAAGGTTGTAATTTTACTCTATACCATAGTTCACATTTCAAATTCTATCAATTAATTAAATTTTCCTTTAGAAGCACATATTGCTGAGGTCTATTTATAAAACTTTATATTTTTTATATACCTTGCTCGAGTTCATTAACCCAAATACAACCAATAGAAATTAGGGTTTATATGTTGTATAATAAACTCATGCACCATAATATAATTTATTCATAGGACGAGCCTAGATCCATCTTAACTCGAGATCTACCAAGCACCAAAATGGATCAAATCTCTTTTTACTCTAAAAGAGGTTTTCATATAAAGAGATTTGATCCCTTTTGGCATTTGTTAAATCCCCAGTTAAGATGGATCTAGATTGGTTGTATAAATAAATTATATTGTGGTTAAAGAGATTTGATCTCTCTAGGTGCTTGGTAGTTCCATAGTTAAGATGGATCTAGGTTAGTTTAATTCCCCTTTTAAATAGGCTACATACATGAGTCAATACCATAGGTTCTCAATACCATGGGCCATTTATATTTATATTATTATTTTATTTTTATAGAGTTATTTTTATTTCATTATTTTTATTTTATTTAGACCGAGTTAAATTGTTTACATTACATTAATATTTTTATTGCTCCTATAGGGTACATGAGAGGTATGGTAAATAAATAAAAATATAAATAAATTGGAGGTATGGTAAATAAATAAACCTCTTTTTATACTTACTCTAGAGGTATGGTAAATAAATCAAAATATAAATAGACTAGAAGTATGGTAAATAAATAAAACCTCTTTTTATATTTATTCCATAAACCTTTTTATATTTACGAAAACTAAAAAATGAGGTTTTATTTAGGTGAAGCATATGGAACAAATACCATGAAACAAATTATTATTAATACCATGGGCTAAATACTATGGGCCAAATACCATGGTAAATAAAAGAGTTATGGTAAATAAATATAAATATAAATAAACTAGAGGCATGGGAAAAAATAAAACCTCTTTATATATTTACTCCATATTCTTCTTTATATTTAAGAACACTCGAAAAAAAATGTTTTATTTAGGTGAACCCTAAGGGCCAAATACTCTAATATTAATATTAAAAAATTAATAATAATATTATTATAAATTATAATATTCATATTAATATATTATAATATTAATATTATTAAATTTAGTAAATTTGCATCCCAAAGGTTTGAATTTGAGTACATTACATGGAATGACTATCTCAGGTAAACACGTAAAAGGTAAATGTAAAAGTAATGTTTAACATTTAATATTTAAAATTTAATCTAATTAATCTAATGTCGGCCCTAATGAAAATCACTTCTCTCCCTACATATATAAATTTAACATAAATAAAATGTGGAATTGTATTTAGGAGGAAGCATCTGTGTGACTGTGCGAAAGGATTTCAGGAGTGGAAAACAATATTTGCGCGAAAGGATTTCAGGAGTGGAAAATAATATTTGTGGGAAAGGATTTCATAGTAAGAAGTGGGATTTCAGAGGTGGAAAATAATATTTGTGGGAAAGGATTTCACAGTAAGAAGTGGGATTTCAGGGGTGGAGAATAATATTTGTGCGAAAGGATTTCATGAGTGAAAAATAATATTTATGGGAAAGGATTTCACACTACGAAGTGTGGGATTTCAGGAGCGGAAAATAATATTTGTGCGAAAGGATTTCATGAGTGGAAAATAATATTTGTGAGAAAGGATTTTACAGTATGAAGTGTGGAATTTCAGGAGTGGAAAATAATATTTGTGCGAAAGGATTTCATGAGTGGAAAATAATATTTGTGGGAAAGGGTTTCACAGTACTAAGTGACATAGATTTTTAGGTTTGATTTCTTTTTCTCGTGCATTTTTTTTTCTATCTTTTTGTTTTTACCTTTTCATCTACTTAGACTCCATGAATGCGATCATGTGTAATGAATCACTCTTACCACCAAATTAGAATGATTTAATTTTTGTCTTGTGTGAAACACCACCAAATTAAAATGATTTAATTTATGTCTTGCTTGAAACCTTACCTGAAACCTTGCCAGACTCTGAAACTAGGTGTTGCACTCAGAAAAGATGTTTGCACCTCTACAGATTTGATCCCTCTCGGGGCTTGATATATCCGTAGTTAAGATGGATCTAGGCTGTATAAATGTTAAACATTACATTACAACATGTCCACCATATCCCTCTAGCGGCTTGATAGATTCGTAGTTAAGATGGATCTACCATACTAGCGGAGTGGGCTCGAGAGCGCCTCTAGAGGCAATTACCATATCAAGGTCAAATTGCTTGTAAAAGTAAACAAATATTTTGCATAGCAGAAAGTCACCATTAATTAAACTTTCAATGTGATATAGAAACTATTTAGTTCATGAATTATCCAATGATTATGCATATATGTATATATCCATAAATAAGCACAATTAAATACAAGAACTTTACTCCATAATTGCATGAACCCAAAAACTAGGATTTAGCCATAAAACCACAAATCAACCCAAGCATTAGATAAAAATCCTTACTGGCATAAAAATGTCTACTCAATACGAGCTCAATTAAATACAGGGAATTTATTCCATAATTGCATGAATGCTAGCTCTCCACGATCTGCCTTACCATAAACCAAGTGGTTCAAAAATTTCAACCATGGATCACACCCAACCCAAAGCTACAACTCTACGAATAATAATAAAAATAATAACCATACCCCTATGCCCAATGCACCAACCCAATAGTATTCATGTTATCCAAGTCTCCAATCACCCTCGAGACTAACATCCAAGGTGTCAACCCATAGCCACTTGACTCTAGGGATTGAGGCACCCTCCATAATATAAGAAAATATGCATATAATATATCAAATATTATGTTTTCGCTGATCTCTCTCTACATTCACGACCTTGAATACAAAACCCTTCCCCGCATTCACGTTCATAATATAGTTTCCTTAAACGTATCTCCCGAAAACTGGGCCAAAAAGAGGAAGGGACCTCCACAAACTTCCTATAAAGGGGAGGAGGAGGAGAATACGGATTAGTGTTAGAACGCTCGGCACAGTTCAGGAAAAAACCAAAAAGGCGCTGCCGCAATTTCCAGGCATTTTATGATTGCATTCGCACGCGTGCTTGGCTTCCATTCCTTCCCAACTCTTCAGCAACTCTTTTTCCATCATCGTAGCTCCGTGAATCAGCACTATGCCGCCTGCTATAGACAAATTCTCCACACTACCAGATGCCATCCTCTGCACCATTCTTTCTAAAATCCCGGTTAAAGAGGCCATCAGATCTTCCCTTCTCTCCAAGAGATGGAGATTCGTCTATACCCAAATGCCCCAACTCATTCTCTCCCCACATCTTCTTCTGAACCCTCAGGACCTTGTGGATCATCTGGACCTTCGGTACCCTATGGACCCTGTGTATCCTGATCCACTAACCATTGCAACGGTGGAGAATATTATCTCCAAAATTCTGCTCTTGCGCTTCTCAGATCTGGAAGCTTTTCATCTATCAAACGACATTAGTGATTCCCATTTCATAAAGGATAATAACAAATGGCGGTTTAACCGCGACAGTATACACAAATGGGTGCGCTACTTATCATGGAGGAATGTTCAACACCTCTCTCTCTTTGATTCCCCAGAGAGGGAAATCCCGCCTCCTGCGCTTTTCTCCTGCACTAGTCTCATTACCCTCGAACTCCGCAACTACAATCTCTCCAATCTTCCAACCCATTTCTCTGGATTCAACCATCTCCGTTCTTGCACCTTCAGATCTGTGGAATTGACAAACCACGCTTTGGATCACTTGATTTCACATTGTCCTCTTCTTCAAAATCTTAGCTTATCTAACTGCTTTGGTCTGCCACAGCAGCTTGCCATCACATCTCCAAACATTACAGATTTAAATGTAGATGAGAGCATGGAGGCTTTAACAGTAAATTGCCCGAAGCTCAGTACTCTAAGGGCACATATGATAAAAGATTTGAGAGTGAATGGGATAATGTTTCGAGAGCTTTCATGCTTTATCTTTGGACTCAATATGCAGTGTGGAATTAATTTGACTGTATTGAGAATGGACTCCTGTCCTGATAATGATTACAATTTCTCTGTGGATAGATTGATTGAGATGATGGGGAAGTTTAAATCATTAATCAAGCTGGACATAGGCGTTGGGCATTTGCTTAAAAGTGAACAAAAAAGGAATATGTGTCTTCTCAATTTGTTGTTCGAGAGGCTTCCCAATCTCCAGCGTTTGACTATGCGTGACAACTTTATCTTGGTAAGAACATAATTTCTGCTTTACTTTTATATGTATTGGGAAAAACTTGTTTCAATGTTTCAGAATGTTTTCAATTAGCATATATTGATGTAGCTTATGTTGAATTTGAATTCTGGCTTTTGTATTTGAATTCTGGCATTTGTGATTTATAGTTATTTTTCATAAATTTTTATGTGACTTTCGAACCAACTAACAGATATGGTTTATCTTCCTATTAACATATTATTTTCCATGACGCTCATATGAATATGTTTGTCTGCTTCTCTTTTACATTGTAAATGAGTGCAGAGTTGACTTATTGTGGTTTTAAAATGCAATGCAGGAACTAGCCAAATATCTCATACCTGCACGTCTAAGATCCCCACTCTCTCATCTCCGGACTATAGAGGTTTACGTAGACACAACTGAGTTTCATGATGGGAAAATCAGAGTATTAGATTGCTTTCTTCAAAGCACCCCTGCTCTAGAGAAGATGGAACTCCTTTTAACTGAAGACATGGATTATGATGATGACTTGGATTACGACGGTCCAGGGTATGTAAAGTTTTTGGAAGAAGTGATGCATTTGAATAGAGTTTCAAAGCAAGCAAGGATATTGGTATGCGAATCTTCTTTTTAAATACAGGCTTCAAAATCTTTAAACAGTTGACCAGTAAGAAGCCTGTTGTCTGGGTTCTATTTTTTTGTCTTATTTTTCTTTAGAGAAGGGGATTTTGGAGAGTGGATTTGGAGACTATGAGTACTATTTAACATTCCGGAACGGAAATTCAATATGGTATTGGATCATGTGAATTTATTTAGTTAGGGATGGTATTGGATTATGTTATTTGTGAATTTATTTAGTCAACTAAATGGAGTTCAGAATGGTTTTGGTTTATTCTTTTTTTTTTTAAATGGAGTACTGTTCAATATTCTGGAATGGAAATTCAATATGGTATTGGATCATGTTATTTGTGAATTTATTTAGTGTGATGGTATTGGATCATGTTATTTGTGAATTTATTTAGTCAACTAAATGGAGTTCAGAATGGTTTTGGTTTATTCTTATTTTTCTTTAAATGGAGTACTGTTCAATATTCTGGAACGAAAATTCAATATGGTATTGGAACATGTTATTTGTGAATTTATTTAGTGTGATGGTATTGGATCATGTTATTTGTGAATTTATTTAGTCAGTGAAATGGAGTTCAGAATGGTTTTAGTTTATTCTTATTTTTCTTTACTGAAGTGGATTTTGGAGACTATGAGTATTGTTCAATATTTTGGAACGGAAATTCAATATGGTATTGGATCATGTTATTTGTGAATTTATTTATTCAGCTAAATGGAGTTCAGAATGGTTTTGATTTATTCTTATTTTTCTTTACCGAAGGGGATTTTGGAGACTATGAGTATTGTTCAATATTTTGGAATGGAAATTCAATATGGTATTGGATCATGTTATTTGTGAATGTATATAGTGTGATGGTATTGGATCATGTTATTTGTGAATTTATTTAGTCAGCTAAATGGAGTTCATAATGGTTTTGGTTTATTCTTATTTTTCTTTAAATGGAGTACTATTCAATATTCTGGAACGAAAATTCCATATGGTATTGGATCATGTTATTTGTGAATGTATTTAGTGTGATGGTATTAGATCATGTTATTTGTGAATTTATTTAGTGTGATGGTATTGGATCATGTTATTTGTGAATGTATTTGGTGTGATGGTATTGGATCATGTTAAATGGAGTTCAAAATGGTTTTGGTTTATTCTTATTTTTTCTTTACTGAAAGGGGATTTTGAGGACTATGAGTATTGTTCAATATTTTGGAACGAAAATTCAATATGGTATTAGATCATGTTATTTGTGACTTTATTTAGTTAGTTGTTGGAGTTCATAATGGTTTTGGTTTATATATATATATATATATATATATATATATATATATATGTTTTCGATTGTAACAATTTTTTAACCAAGTGGTTTAGATGGATATTTCAATTACTGATAGTCACATAAAGTGTTATATATTATAGTTTTAAAACTCTTAGATTTACTCATGTCCGGGCTATTTTGTTGTATCCGTATACAACCCCTCAACTCCTTTTCGATCTATTTCACTTAAATAATAAGTTTTATTTACCTTATTATTTATTGTCTAACTTTGTTGTGCATCCAAGTTATATAACATATCCTTACCCCATTTGTTACCAATTTCACTCAAAAATATGTATTTTCCCTTTTGTAATGTACTTCACTCAAATATATGTATCTTAGATCTCAATCAAAATCCAATATACTTTACAATTTTTGGGATTGTAACATTTCTATTCGATTCTGTCATGTATGAAGGTATGGAATTATCATTTAATCAAGAGCACCAAGCTCTCTATATACCTAGATGTTGATGGTAGTGATTGTTGAAGGGCCTCTATCATGACCCTACTAAAAAGGCACCATGGCTCAAACAAAATTTTCATTTCAAATGTTAATGCTTAGAAGGGGGCGTTGATGATGAGGATCCAAATATAAGCAATCATTTTGATGAGATGCAATATTATTTATTTGTTGCAACATGATTTTTTTGGTCTTTGTAGGCCATTTAGAGCCTCTTTGTTGATGTGTTTTTAGTTCATAGATGGATTGCACTCAATATGATTTTAGTTAAGTGCACTAGTTGTATGATTGAATTTGTATCACCATCATGTAAAATGGTAATTTTTTTATTTTGTTTCTGCCATTTTCAATGTGTCAATGGAAATGGAAATGCAAATAAGAAGCAACAAGCTTTCTTGGCTTTAAAGCTTATTTAAGGCTATGTTATTCCTATGCCAATAATTCAAGGCTAAAAGAAAGTGTATCACCCTTGATCATACTTTTGATTATGACCTAGCAATTAGCAATAGTTTTCTTTTATTTGGAAGAATGACTCACCATTCATTTTGTAGGTGGTCACTTGTTTTAGGTATTGTAGCAAATTGTTCACAATTCAAAAATTACTCTTTGGTACTCTTCTTGAGTGCTCGAGCCCTTATTTGAGTGGAAATATTGGTTTATTCTTGGTAATTAGATTCAAGAAAAGTCATTTACTTCCTCACCATAGATCCCCTTAGCATGAACCAAATAACCAACATTGTGAAACCGAGTATATGTAACTGTGAAACCCCATATCTATGCATCTTGTGGAATTTTAAAGAATGCTCAATTAATTGGAATGTAGAAGGCCCAAAATTCTTTTATGGCATCCTATTATCTCCTTGTCGATCTTGTCCATTTTTTCCTTCAACTTCCTCAAATGCCAATAGTCACTAGAATTTGTTATCATTTTGTCATTATTTTTCTTGTAATGTGACAACCTCACCTTGATTGTAGATTCATTAAGGCTTCCTTGTTGTTGCATAGGCACTTTTGTGCTTGCTACATGTTATGTGGTTGTTTTTGGTAGGTGTCCCTTCTAATCCTTGTGGGTTCCATTTTCCTTTACAAGCAAACTCTTGGAAATGTTGAACACACCTTTTTAATATATCTTCAATTTTTATCAATGTGGGTCTTCTCAAAAGTATGCACAATGGTTACTCATTGGATGCGGAATTTAATTCCGCATCTAACTAGTGTTTTCACTTGAAATTTGAGATTCTCAAATACCAAATTATGTACATGGGATATGAAGGTGTCAATGTGCTCCACTACAAACAAGTAAATATGCCTCCATCAGGGAATCAAAAAAATAAACCATGATAAATAAATTTCATAATCATATCTAACATGCTATAAAATTAATCTCATTAATATTTAACATGGGTAAGGGTTTTTAACACAATGGAAATTATCATCTCACCATTAGAACCTCATTTGAAGAGAGGAATAACCCTTTAGAATATTTAAACAAATTTTCGATGTTTTCACATTTATGTTTCCTCCAAAGGGATATCAAAATTACTCCAAATAATGGGATACCAAAATGAAATTGTACTTTGAAGGGTGTCATTTGTCTAAAATGAGTATTTTTTTAGGGTTCTTTCATCATTTTTGGGGGTTGTTAAATGATATAAAATAAATTGTCTATTAACTCATTCTTTATTTCTCCAGGGATTCCTACAACATCTTGATATAGGATCTACATTGCACATCACACAATCCCTCAAGGCTGCAGAAACCTGGTTCCGCAACCACCCATAGTCACTTCAGATGAGACTGTGATATGGCGCTTGTAATTCATTTCCGAAAGGGCTAGCGATCAATGGTTTTGTTGGTCTGAAGTATAGATCAATCTGCAAAAACAGCTCGAATAAACTCAAAAACAAATTTGTAGAAAAGATAAGGCCGTGCTTAGAACTTTCAAATCTTAAGCCTTCCATTTTGATTTGGGTACACGTAAAATAATATATATGTACGATTTTTTCATGCCATAGAATCGATTTACAAGTTAGACTATTCCAAACACGACTTTTATGCTTTTAATTCTTGTTTTAGAAATTAGTGAATAAATACGGTAGGCTTGTTTAATCCTAACGAGATTAGTAGATTAGGTAGAAGCGGATGAACTCAAGGCTGATGCCCAATCTCGGTTCATGGAGAAATAAGAAGTAGAAATAGATTAGATTTCTTTCTTTCAAAAGAATAAAATGATTGTAAGAGAGTTTGCCAATCTAAGTGCCCTCTGAAAAGAAGAAGAAATGTTAGATCAGTAGGATTGGGTAGGTAGAAAGCTTGTGTTGATAAAGATCCATCATTTTCATGGTTGTTAACATTTTCACTTGTAAAGAAGAACATCCAAGTAAAGAAAGTTACTGACCCAATGGACGGTGGCAGTCGGCCCCCGGAAGAATGCAAGTATGAAGTTTTTTATGCTTTCATAAAGGCACCATCCCCAAGTGGAGCCACTATTAGCCACCTATAAAATTTGTTATATCAAAAGGTGGCCAAATCATTTTTTGAGTCCAAGTTTTATTGCTAAAAATTTTATCTCTTGAAAACTCATCAAGACATCATGCCCTTTGTTTAACCTTCACTGATGTTTCCCTTTCGAAATGTTGAAATCTGTTATTTTCATAGAGAAAAGACTGTTGCAAAATTTCATTTTTTCTCCTCCTCCACTCAAAAACTAACCTTCATTTTATTCCCTTTTTCCTCCATGAAATTCCTCTATTTTTCATGATTTCCCTTCTTCCCTTCATGAAATTCTTTTTACAAAGTTTAAAACTCATTTTTAAATTTTACCGAAACCCCCAAATCCATCAAAAAATTTGAAAATTTTCATAAAAATAAGTGTTTTTGACTATGGGCTTAAGCCCCTTTGGGCTAAGTCCTAACCACTTCCCCACATATGCCCTGACACTAGAACCAAGCGCCAAAACCTTTCGGCGCTTATTGCATTAGGAACGATTGGAGCACGCAAGTCTGTTTGTTTGTACTAACAAACGTTTCGATGTGATTGGCCCTTCATAGATAAGCCCCAAGTCTTCTACCGCTTCATATAACCTTCATAGCCCGCAATAGGGCCCTAAACTTTGTTAATAAACCATTCCCGATTGCTATTTTCCTTTGTAAATTCACAAAACCATTTTATCCTAAGTTTTGGTCTAAACCCGTCGGTTCATGTTATTATGTAAGAAGAACCGTTGATCTTATGAGTCGATCAACAATAAATAGAATCTCGCATCGGAGATCTGTTAAATGGGTAGATTGAAAGACCTACACCAAAGTTCCGATGGGATTGGCCCTTATACATATAAGCCTGGGCCTATTGCTTTTCATATAAACCAACAGCCCCACAATCGGGGGCCCAACCATTATATATAACCCGCCCCGACAGCCAAAAACCTTTGTTTTTCGTTAAATTTTTATATATATATATATTATAAATGGTTTCCATCGGTTCATTATTTGAAACAATCTCCACCGTTGATCTGGAATGATCAAACGGATCGCGCAATCTCGCATCAAGGATTTTCCATTGGGCGCGTTTCATATTATATTTCCCCACTCTCGATTGGCGGCCTCCCGATGAAATATTAGCCGTTGATCTCTTCCCCTCTTCCCAGATCCAATGGTTGTCGTTGCTCCTGCTCAAAAGCCCTCTCCCCGCTGAAAAAATCCTCCGATTAGTTCTTTGTTGTCGATCTAATATGCAGATCAAAGGCCCACAATTAATCGCTTCAGCGCCCTCCCTGTCCATTGCCCCGTCAATTGTGAAAGCTCTGATTGCATCTGGGCCGTCCACGTGTCTGGATCGGACGGTCCAGAATGCGTCTCCCAACTTTGGTTAAAAACATGCAACCCTACTCTATAATGTTTTTTCAACAAATCGCATTCATTGATCTCTGTAGATTAACGGCCCATATTAACCCTTTCTCCGCCTATATATTATTTCATTGACCCCGAAGATTGATCTCGACCGTCCATTTTTAAGATCCTACGGCCCTGATTCGTCTCGGTAGGCCCGACTCTCTTGGGTCCTACCCGCCCCAAATTTGATCTTCGTCATTCATCGCTATGCTCGGACGGTCCTGGTTAAAACCGCCCCACCTACTATCAGCTGCGCTTCTTATTGATATCGTGCTCACTCCCCAACCGTTCGATCTGAGACCCTTGATCTGACGGTTGACTCGCATTTTCGCGTAAGTTTCAGTGCGGAGGATAATTCTCAAAATTTACGCGATATAAGTTTTTTTCTGATGCCACGTGTCAGGCGAGGAGGCATATCACGTTCAAAAAGGCAAAACCGCCTAGCCGCCCTTTCGCCGCTCGAAACCACCTTCCCTCATTTATATTATGTTTCATTGTGCGCGACCTCCGTCGTTGATCTCTGCAGATCAATGGTCCCAATTGGATTTCACGTTATTCTATTGCCCTCCGCCATACTCCAAGGGGTTTTCGATAAGAAATCTCCATCGTTGATCTTGTGGACCGATCTCATCCGATATCCCACGATCGCCTAAGAAACCTCAATTTTTCCTCAATGTGTTTTTCCCCGCCCAAAGAGATTTTCGATATTTTCCTTTGTATTTCTTCTGTTTTCACATAAAGCGGCCCTTCTCCATTATATTGACCCGGTCGCTCCTGACCGTCGATCTCTGCTAGATCGACGGATCTAACTTAATCTCTCCACCACTTGCTCCTAACCACAACCTCTGAAGTAGTTTTACCCAACAACGTAGGATTTCATAATTATTTTTTGGTTTATGCAGGTTTTAAATATGTTATCGAAATATTTTAATAGAAAAGTGAAGGCCGAGGATGATGATCCTTTCGGTCTTCATTCATTAAAGAGTATCCGTCTACAGGGTTCGACCACCGCATTCTGTCAATACATCATGAGTATTGATACCATATGAACCTTGTATCACCTGCACATCAACAAGACACAGTGAAACATGATTCAAACAGAGAGTATCAGTGTCGAAGACCCAAACACAACAGAGATTAAGAATTAAACATTGATTATACAGTTTGGGGTGGATTACGGTTAAGATCAACGTTCAAAAGCCTAATCCACTAAATTAAACATGGTTGAAGAGAAGAATACAGAGTTTAGGCCTGATTAAGCCTAAATACACAAAATTAAACAAATTAACAGTGTTTTAAAGGAAAGTCAAGAATATCTATTAGACAAAGATGCCTCCACTGCCACATCAGAGGAAAATTGATTCCTCTCAACTACCAGATTGCCACATGTGGCCTCACATCATTCAATAGAGGCTGAGTAATGACCAGAACATAGGATATTTGCCTTGCGACAGTCGAACAATTAATTCAGCCGAAGAACTTACTGTAAAATATCTATTGAGTTACTACGGAAATGACACAGAGCCTCAAAGTCAACAAAATCATCCCACCGAGCTTAGATACTTAATGTAAACCAATTAATACAGGAAAATATCTGTAAACTTCTCCATTGAGCCCCTCAAAGGCCGAGAAGCATTAAATATATTAATTGAACCCATAGATATTTTCTCTTTCTACCTCCTCATCCTTCTATAAAATCTTATTGAGGAGTTCATTGTAAATGTTGGTTGCAGAACTTTGAAATATACTTGTGCTCGAAACTTCTACTTGTAAATAGTGTTCAAAGGTTCTTGGAGCTCTGTTTGTAGTCACATAAGTTAGGCTGAGAAGTGAAGATGATTACTGAACTGAAACATTAGACTTGAAGATGTAACTGGTTTGACTTCAATATCAAGATGTTTCTTGGGATCCTGGTCTATATCACTGGTGAAGTGCCCCTTTCTTTGTTATTGTTTTTTCCTTTCATGTATGTCATATTTTCCACTATTCTCTGATAAAGAACAGCAAGCATAGAGTTAGGACCTACAGTTTACAGTACCCTTCTCTAACTGATAAGCTTTATCTCAATGTTTTCCTCCAATTTGTTTATTTAAGAATGATTTAATATAGTTTAAGCAGTTAATAATGTTGGCGTTCCCTCGTCCTACTATTTTCTTTAAACATTGTTCTTGAATGTTATTTTCATTATTTTCTTATTAAAGTTAGACTAGAAAAGTGATGGTTTGCCCTGTTTCTAGCTTCTATTCTCCAAAGGTAATTCTGAAAATTTCCCGAAGTGTTTGCTGAAAGCAGACAAAATTTAAAAGTATCTTATCTGATCTTAAGTTACACTTTGTTTCTCTTATCTGTTTTCATACTTTCTGAAGGTGTTGAAATTTGGTTACTGGAGGACAGGCGGTTCTCTAAGGCTTTGATATTTGGCCTACGGAAAAGTGTCCAAAAGATTTTTAATTTTTCTCCTAAAGTGAATTTATAATTTTATAAAGTCAAATCTAATTTAAAAGTGACTTTAAGTGATCAAGTTACTAAAGTCTAATTTTAAAGTGACTTTAATAAAGTCAATGTAAAATTAGAAAGGAAAAGTGACTTTGGAAATAAATGACCAAGTGGGTCTTTATTAAAGTGGGGTGAATTAAAAAATAGAAAGTGAGATTTAAATGAACATTTAATCTCAGCCCTAGATCTCAATCTATCTCAGCCATTGGATTTAGGGATTCCCCAAAAGTCACTTAGGGTTAGGTTAAAGGAGGAAAAGGAGGAAAAGGTCATTCATTCTTTCATGAGCAGATTGGGAGAAGGAGAGCAAGAGAGCAAGGGAGATTTATGGGCAGTGAGGAGAAAGAGGCAGCACTTTGGCACACATTCCAAAGCAGTGTTTCAGCAAGTCCGTATAGCAGAGTTAGCACATAGTGAAAGGCAGATTTTGGGCATGATTTTCTAGAAAGACACGATTTTGGCTCAGTTTCCAAGAAGGTCGTACAGCAAGTTGACACGAAAATCGAGAAGCAGAGAAGTTGTTTTGCTGGCACGTTTTTCAAGGGAGGCCGTACAGCAAGTGGATGTACCTTTGCACAGATTTCGAGGCAGATATCCGTACAACAGCTCTTCTGTTTTTCTGCACGAAAATCGAGAAAAACAGTACAGCAGCATTTATGGCAGCTTGCACGCATTTCTAGACAATCCGTACAGCAGCATTTAAGGCTGCAAATTTGGGCACGAAAACCAAGGAGGCCGTACAACATTTATTGCTGTTCTATTTTGTTGTTTACACGTTTTTCGAGGTGGTGGTAAAGCACAAAAAACGAGATAAGTTGTAATCTGTACTTGCTGATTTTTTCTAAGTTTTTTTCTCTCACTGTAAAAAGCATTTTCCAGAAATAAGGAGCTTTCGAACTGGTTTTCTCCAAGAGTTGTAGGGGGTTTTTCCAGGGTCACCTTGACCAAAAATCTCTGTGTTAAAATGTGTTGAATCGCTGTTTTGTATCTGCTGATTTTTATTTCTGCATTTTCCAGCATTCTGTAAATTTTCCAGAATTTGTGTTTTCAGCAAAAAATTATTTTCCTGTTGTTGAATGTAAGGATATGGGAAAGGGCATTTAACTAAAAGGAGAAATAAGGTGAAACTGAAAACCGGGGTGGGAAAGTCAAGAAATTTCTACATGGTATCAGAGCTTGAGTGCTGAAAGTGCAGTCTAGGACAGCAAGAAGAAAAATACAGTCTGCTGATTTTTCACTCAGAAAATTCCAGCAAGCTGATTTTTCACACACATAATTTTTTATCTTTACTACAGCAGTGTTATTTTTCAGTTTTTAGGACAGCAGGATGTCATTGGGACTGAGGGTGGAGGATAGGTTGGATGGGCATACCAATTACAGCGTTTGGAAGGAGAGAATGCAGAGTATCTTTGAGGAGGTAGAAGTCTGGGACATCATGGTGCATACCACACAGAACCCTGTTGTTGTGCCTACTGATGTTGTTCAGTTGGCAGCATATAATAAAAAGAACAACAAGGGTAAGAGACTGATTCTAGATGGAGTCAAAGACCATTGCATTCCTCATGTGAGAGGAAAGAGAAATGCTCATGAGATGTGGACAACATTGTCCAATCTCTACCAGAGTACCAATGAGAATCGGAAAATGGTCCTGAAGGAGAAGCTGAAGACCATTAAGATGGGTAAGACTGATAGTGCAGCTGGATATCTCACAAATATTACTAATGTGAGAGATGAGTTGGCAGCAGTTGGAGAGGTCATTCCACCCACTGAGTTGGTGTAGATTGCAGTGAATGGCCTCCCCAGTTCATGGATGAACTTTGCTGATGGGGTTTGTGCACATGATACCCTTCCCACATGGGATAGGTTTTGGGATGATTGCATTCAGACAGAGATCAGGAAAGGTCAGCTTGGGGCAGCCAAGCCAGTTGAGCAGGATGAGGATGTAGCACTATTGGCAGGAGGCAAGAAAGGCAAAGGGAAGAAACAGGCTTCCACAAGCAATGGTGGGGGAAAAGGCAAAGGTAAAGGTAAACAGGGTAACACATAGAAATACTATTCCAAGGTGAAGTGTTGGAATTGTCAGAAGATCGGACACTATGCAGTTGTGTGTCCAGAGAAGAAGAAGAAGAAGGGGAAGAAACAGAGCATGGTAGCATCAGCAGAGGTTGAGGACTTTACAAATCGCTTTCACTGGGAGCTTGGGTTCATTGCATGTGAGTCCTCTAGTGCAGGATCACCTACCACAGAGGTTTAGAGGTAGCATGCATTTCCCTCGACTAGCGGAGCATCTTCAGGTATCTGGTATGTGGCAAGTGGGGCTTCACGTCATATGACAGGATTCTGTGAGTAATTCTCAGAGCTTTCAGAGAGTGGCACTGATATAGAGGTAGTACTTGGTGATGACAGAGTTGTTAGAGCAGTCGGTGTGGGAACACTGACATTTCATAGGGAACCCAAACCTCTCTTGAAGGTGTCAGATGTTCTTTATGTGCCAGGGATGAGGAAGAACCTCATATCTATCTCAGCTTTGGAGGATAGAGGATATGAGATACTGTTCAGGGGAGGACAGGTTTTGATATATCCCAGGGGTGCTCCAGCTGATTCAGCTAGAGTGATAGGTGTACGCCATGCAAAGGTGTACAAGTTTGCATTTCAACCCCTTTTTGCATTGAGAAATAGTACCAACAGTAGAGCTAGCAGTTCTGAGCTGTGTGAGATTTGAAAACGCAGGATGGGGCATATGTATCATGGAGCCTTGAGGACTTTGCGGGAGATCACTATAGGTGTGCTAGATTTCAGTATTGATCACTTTGATATCAAAATCGGCGACAAAACTGAATCCTCCTTCCAACTGACAGTTCAGAGCAACTGATATTTGATTCTGATTCAATTCCGCCCAGATGTCGATGCCCATGTTCCTTGATGATGATAATTGTTTCATATTCATTGATGATTCACCTAATGAGGATTTGATTTCATTTCTAAGATCAGATGAGGAACTTCAAGCAGTATCAAGAGTTCAGAAACAGGAGACACATAATAAATATTCACATCTAAATTTACAAATGAGTGAGAGTGCACACTGAGGAGCTTTCAGCCACTTTACTGTGACATGCATTACCAGAGTTCACTGCTTCCTACAACCCCAATCAACAAGAGATGATTCAAAATGTAAAGGCACTGGTGTAAGTATCTCCATTACTACTTTATGAATGAGTAAATATTCCTCTAAGTTTAAATCTGAAAATGTGAGAACTTCATATTTCTAATACAGAGATAGACTGTAGGGGCATTTACTGGATATGTCACCTTTCAAAGAAAAGATGAATCCATAGGCTACCTGGCCCTCTTACAGACTCTGTCTAAAGAAATAATAGAAGTAAACACTCAGATTTAATTAAAATGATCTTGGTTTAAACTTGACGTTATGCGGAAATTTAGCTTGCAAATGGTGTATGTCTTTTCATTGTTTATGTGTTTTAAGTTTATTTGTTTTTGCTGAAACTTAACATGTATATCAGCAATATAATATCAAAACACAACAGTAATATGATATAGGAGTTCACCCCAACTCTTTGGCTACATCTCCTGGATCAAGCCTCCCAAAATGGGCTTGTCCTCTTGTATTAAAAGCTCTCAAATGCAATACAAGATTATAAGTGTCTCAATAGACAAATCTGAATATATAAACTGATTCAGAAGGCAGGAAAAAGCTAAGAATGCCTTTTCAAATTCACTAAACAGTGAAAGATTACCATCAACAGTGATTTCTTCATCAATGTCCTGTTGGTGCTTTGAACTTCTCTGCAACTTTTCGGGCTGTAGAAGTCCTCAAATGCCTTTGAAACCTATTCCAATGGCTTCAGAAGGTCAAAATTATCTGAAATAGAGCTTTTTTTCACCTCAAACTGATAACCACAACTCAACCAAACTCAAAACCCAAAATGGCCCTAGTGGCTCAAAAAGCTTCTCCGAAGCTAAACAGGCTGAAAATGAACTCCAATGGCTCTAAAACCTGCGCCATTGAGTCCAAAAGGCTGAGAACATACGAAATAAAAAAAAAAACTTCGTTCCAAAAGGTTGAGTAATGAGAAATTTATGACCAAAAAAACTTTGCCCCAAATTCCTCCACTAAATGTGGGGCAACTGCCAGTTAACTCCACTAAAAGTGGAAGTCCACCTAAATTTGGGAGCGCCTCCAAAATCTCTGCCATATTAAACTCCACTTAAATGAAGCTTAATTAAATATTAAACTTGAGATTAGGCTCTTTAAGCGCTCTTAACATTAAGCTCCCACACTGGTCATATGATGAGGTTCCATGGGAGGAGAGTTGGCCCCTCCGTGCTCCGCTGGACCCACTCTACTAAAAGTGCAATAACTTCTTCATACGGTGTCCGTTTTTCGAACCGTTTACGGCACCAGAATCAGGAAGACAAGACCTATGCTACCATATTGGTTTCAGCCAATTTTTAACACTTTCATTTTTTAGCCTTTTCCATGGCTTGGACTTGAGCTCCTGATCACACCTCCCAAATGAGAGGCTTTTGGACCCCAAAAGCTCACTAAAATTCTGAAACTGAACTGTAGTATATAAAATGAGAGAATAACAACATCCTCTTCTCTTCAGCCTTCAAAAATTTTCCTGAATTGCCAACTGTTCACATGGCGAATTTTGCTGAATGAGCCATGTACTTGTGCCAAATCCTGACCAAGTTTTCTCGCCATACCAGTCTGCCAGAATGAAACCAGCAATGACACTTGCTGAACTTTGTGCCCTCTTTGCTTGCATGCATTTCCAACTCATGGAATCTTACATTGCTTTGCACTGACACTTCGTTCTTTGCACCAAACGACACCAAAAGCATCTTGTGCAACATACGACATCAACAACAAGTTGACAATGAAATGTGCTATACAATTGACACACGCAATCTATAACAAGTGTGCACACAACCGACACAAGTCGATAAACATGTATGACACAATCAACACAAGTCGATAAACAACAAGATACATCTTGACAAACACATGTGTATGTATCATGTACAATGAACTATATACAGTTCGCTAATTACACATACAACCTCTATGTACATGTGCAACTTCAACTCTTTTTTTTCAAATACCAACAAGTACATCATCCCAAAAACATGTGGGTGATCAAGAGCTAAACCAAAAGACATTTCTGCAACATAAGTGAGTATCATACTCATCTTTTACACCTCCATGGCGAAATTTTGCAACAACAAAGAAATTCCTTCAACTGAAACTTCTTATACATGCAATCTGGCATCAATTTTTCAACTGAAATACATGCATACCAATCTAAAATTTGCATGTACAAAATGAGTAATGACTTACTATGTCAAGAAGTCCATCCACTTCTCACCAAGCCACTTCCATGGCGACTTTTGCTGCTGCAACTTTTCCTCATGTGAAACTTTCCTTTCCACATCAATAATAGAATATGAGGTTCCACCTTCGCCAATATTTTTGTCCTCTTGCTGCATGTGCGTGGGACGACGAGTTGGATGCAAAGTCCAACAATGAGAGACAACATGTCTCTTCTTTTGGCAAAAAGTGCAAATCATATGCACCTTCTTTGAAGGTAGTCTTTGCTTCATCTGCTTCTTGTGTGCCTTCTTCCTCATCCAGCATCTTGAAACATGATGGTTAAATTGACCACAATATGTACAAGAAATCCTCTTATGTTGCTTTGCATGCTTGCCATAAGCTGCATGTCTACCATCTTCTTGCTGCAACAAAGGCTTCAAACAATGGTAAGGAATATTGACATCATGACATTGATGTAATTGAGAACTTGGGAGAAATGTTCTCTTCAAATTTGCATCACATTCTTGAATGCATGTGCTCAAAGCTTCACCATTAAGTTGCTCGTAGCCAAGACCAATATTCTTGGGACGCTCCACAACACAAATAGGCTCAAAAATGCCTTGTGCATGCTTGGCCAAACCTTTGCCTTCTTCATAGCCCATTTTCAACATCAATTTGGACCCAATACCTCTTGTATGTCGTTCAAAAGAACCAACATACTTTTCAATAGAGGAAATTGAAGATAAATCAGAATGATTTACCTCATGATTTACATCCTAAAGATGTGGTATTTTCTTGGACAAAGCTTCTTGAGCTTGAAGAAGCTACAACTCCATATCATGCAATCTTTGAAGAATGGCTTCTTTCTCTTCCTGCATAGCTAGCAATTGTGCATGAAGCTTAACGCTCTCTTTGATCCTCAATAAGAATCTGCACCATGTCCTTCACCTTAAAAAACTCATTCTTCATGTCATCATTGAATAATCTCGTGAAGGAGGAAACTTCACTTGTAGAAGAATATGACATTATGTAAATGTTCAAACAACCAAAAACAACTTCCAAAGAAAATTCCTCAAAGCTTTCAATCAAGCGACAAGCTTTTAACCAAATGTCAGTAAAGACCCCTTCTCATTCAAGTAGCCATAAAACAGTGAGATTGATTGTTTTAACACCTTTTGCACAATAAAAAATGCTCAACCCGAGCTCTGATACCATATGATCTGAAAATGGAAGGTACTTTAAAAGGGTGCAAGGTATCCATTTTCATTTACGTAAATGAGTGCAAATATTCCTCTAAGTTTAAATCTGAAAATGTGAGAACTTCATATTTCTAATACAGAGATAGACTGTAGGGGCATTTACTGGATATGTCACCTTTCAAAGAAAGGATGAATCCAGAGGCTACCTGGCCCTCTTACAGACTCTGCCTAAAGAAATAATAGAAGTAAACACTCATATTTAATTAAAATGATCTTGGTTTAAACTTGACGTTATGCGGAAATTTAGCTTGCAAATGGTGTATGTCTTTTCATTGTTTATGTGTTTTAAGTTTATTTGTTTTTGCTGAAACTTAACATGTATATCAGCAACATATTCAGCAATATAATATCAAAACACAACAACAATATGATATAGGAGTTCACCCCAACTCTTGGGCTACATCTCCTGGATCAAGCCTCCCAAAATGGGCTTGTCCTCTTGTATTAAAAGCTCTCAAATGCAATACAAGATTATAAGTGTCTCAATAGAAAAATCTGAATATATAAACTGATTCAAAAGGCAGGAAAAAGCTAATAATGCCTTTTCAAATTCACTAAACAGTGAAAGATTACCATCAACAGTGATTTCTTCATCAATGTCCTGCTGGTGCTTTGAACTTCTCTGCAACTTTTCAGGTTGTAGAAGTCCTCAAATTCCTCTGAAACCTATTCCAATGGCTTCAGAAGGTCGAAATTATCTGAAATAGAGCTTTTTTTTACCTCAAACTGATAACCAAAACTCAACCAAACTCAAAACCCAAAATGGCCCTAGTGGCTCAAAAAGCTTATCCGAAGCTAAACAGACCGAAAATGAGCTCCAATGGCTCTGAAACCTACGCCATGAGTCCAAAAGGCTGAGAACATACAAAATAAAAATAAAAATCGTTCCAAAAGGTTCAGTAATGAGAAATTTATGACCAAAACAACTTTGCCCCAAATTCCTCCACTAAATGTGGGGCAACTGCCAGTTAACTCCACTAAAAGTGGAAGTCCGCCTAAATTTGGGAGCGCCTCCAAAATCTTTGCCATATTAAACTCCACTTAACTGAAACTTAATTAAATATTAAACTTGATATTAGGCTCTTTAAGCACTCTTAACATTAAGCTCCCACACTAGTCATATGATGAGGTTCCATGGGAGGAGAGTTGGCCCCTCCGTGCTCCATTGGACCCACTCCACTAAAAGTGCAATAACTTCTTCATACGGTGTCCGTTTTTCGAACCGTTTGTGGCACCAGAATCAAGAAGACGATACCTATGCAACCATATTGGTTTCAACCAATTTTGAACACTTTCATGTTTTAGCCTTTTTCCATGGCTTGGACTTGAGCTCCTGATCAGGAGAGGAAGAATAGATCCATCGGAGGGGCTGCCAAAGCCATGTTACATGATTAGGGGTTGCCATTTTTTTGTGGGTAGAGGCCTGCAACAATGTTGTTTATTTGCAGAACAGGAGTCTGCATCGTGCCTTGGGGCACATGACTCCGGAGGAGGCTTTTTCTAGGAAGAAGCCTGATATTGGTCATCTTCGTATCTTTGGGTGTATCACATACTCCTACATACCCAAGGAGAAGAGGACCAAACTAGAGCCCATCGTAGAGAAGGGTATCTTTTTGGGCTACAGTGAGACCTCAAAGGCCTTTCGGATTTACATTCCTGCACAGAGGAAAGTTGTTGTCAGGCGAGATGTGAAGTTCGAGGAGAATAGGGCCTTTAGGAGGTCATGGGAGTTGGAGTCTCTGGATCAGCCAGACCCTCAGTAACAGCTGAGTCAATCAAAAGGATCCAGTGGGCAGGGATCAGCAAGATCCAGAGGTACATCTATGAAGATGTCAGGTCCGTCAGTGAGCAGTGGCTCACAGAGTCAGAGGGGTGGTGCTTCGGGCAACATGCAGAGCAGTCCGCAGAGCAGCTCACTAGGGAGTCCACTGATGGACAATTCACATGGTACTTCAGCATCTACAGGTTCAGGTGTAGGCAGGAGGACAACAAACAGACAGTCAGGAGTTCAGGCTCCTGATGATGATGAGGAGGAGGAGTTTCATTCTCCAGTGGGAGAAGTGTGCTCAGGGAAGAGGAAGCCCAAGTGGCTTCAAGACACCTTGAGAGAGGCCACATCTGTTGCTGGGCCTAAGAGGCCGGTCAGAGAGAGCAGAACACCTGAGAGGTTTTGTAGCTATATGGCAATGGCTACCAACATCCTTGACTCTGAGCCTTCTAGCTATGATGAGGCAGCTAGCCAGCAGGTCTGGAGAGAGGCCATGCAGGAGGAGTATTCTTCTATCATGAAGAATGATGTTTGGGAGGTGGTGTCGAGGCCTGAGGGAAAATTCGTGGTTACTTCCAGATGGCTTTACAAGGTAAAGCATGTTGCAGATGGCAGCATTGAGAAATTCAAATCGAGGTTTGTGGCTAGAGGGTTCTCTCAAGTAGATGGAGTTGATTATGAGGAGACCTTCACTCCCGTGACTCGATATACTTCGATCTGCTCCATTATATCGATAGCAGCAAAGATGGGTTGGAAGATCCACCAGATGGATGTGAAGACTACATTTCTCAATGGCTTCATATAGGAGGAGGTGTACATTGAGCAGCCACAGGGCTTTGAGGTGCATGGGAAGGATTCCCATGTGTGCAGACTGAAGAAGGCCCTTTATGGCCTGAAGCAAGCTCCCAGAGCTTAGTACTCCAGGATAGATACATACTTGCAGCGGATGGGTTTCACAAAGAGTGAGGCAGATCCAAACCTATACTATATTGTGATAGGTGAGGAGCCTCTCATTCTGGTGTTGTGTATGGATGACTTAGTCATTACAAGTGCAGAGAGACTCATAGAGCACTGCAAGAGAGATGTTGCAGAGGAGTTTGAGATGAAGGACATCAGCTTGATGCATTACATTTTGGGTTTGGAGGTGTGGCAGGAGGAGGGGCATTTCTTCCTGGGGCAGGGGAAGTATATTGTGGATATCCTTGGCAGATTCTGTTATCACTTGGATTTTCCTTAAAGTTGTTGGGAAAATGAAAGGGGTCCGAGGTAACCACAAACCAACTTTGAGGTACATAATCTAGCCAATTTGTACCCAGAGAGGGCTCTCTTTGTAAAATTTAGCTTTGTTTTGAAATATATTACGCTAGTTATAAAGTCCAAAGATTTTGATTGAGTTTAGATGATGAAATTCAATAGCTTGTGGTAAGATTGAGTATTTTAGGCCATTGGGCTAATGGAGTCAAAGAGAATATCTTAACTAGATCAAGTCTCTTAACAAAAGATGGTTTCACAGGGCAAGGTAATCAAACAGGGAACAATTATAGATCTAAATTGAATGGAATGGAATCAAAATGGATGAAGGGAAATTAAGAATCCTTCAACACATTCGAAAGAGGGAAACTGAATGATTATTAATAAAGAGCAATTAAGTATTCTTTACTAAATAATCAAAATGCATAAACTAGAAAAACAGGAGCAATTAAGAATTCACTGTTTAAACCAATTCAGAAGAAAACATTTAGAATAACAACGATTAAAAGCAGATTGCACTTAAGCACTTTATGATTTATTCCTTTTCATTAATTATTCAGATATGAAACATAGATGATATAATAAACAAGTATAAAACTTCAAAACATAAGAGATAGATGACTTATTGATCCGTTGTCTGACACAAGAATCCTATAAAAAGTCTTTTGCATCAATTCCTCGTCCAGCTAGCCATACGAGATTTGTCCAACAGCACTTTATTCCAAAATAGTCAATGTTACAGTAAAGTCTAAGAATCCACCCCCTCAATACTTCGATTGAGGGAGTATTTATACAAAAAATTATAAAAAATATCTCATAACAGATTGAGATATAATCTTGTTCGGAAAAATACTGAGAGGGGGGGTGAATCAGTATTTAATGTAGACAATAAAACTTTGATATTTTATTTCTTAAAAACCCATACGCTACTTTCTTGAATTAAACTCGTGTATATACGCGGATATCCTTTACATAACTCGTGTATATCCAATGAATTAATTATGCATTTAATTTATGACTTAGATCATTGCATTAGTCATTTATCAGATGTTCAGAAAACAGTAAACAGGTGCAGAAAGAATAGAGTAATCATCACACACAAGTAATCACACATGAACACCGGGATTTTTAGGTGGAAACCCAATTTGGGAGAAAACCACCGTTGCTGTCGTCTCAGTCTTCAAACTTTATTATTAATAAAACTTCTTACAACATGTACTGGCACAGACTCATACCAACACGCAGGCACCCACCTGCATAAGGCTACAACCTTCTCTCATTTACCAGCCTTTCCTGGAAGGGAGCAACAACCCCCTGCTCTCGTTTACCAACCTCTCCTGGAAGGGAGATACTACCCCTGATTTAACACCAGCCTCTCCTGGAAGAAATCTTCTACTTTCAGACTGAAGGCTTCAACCCTCAGATCCACTGCAGACCACGTTTCATCAATTTTCAAACTGGATCAAACAGCTTCAACACAATCCTTCACTTATCAGCAACCATCCTTTTCCCATTACATCACAGAACAGTCAAACCACTGTAACCAGAATATCAGAGATAACCCAGACTTCAGAATAGATATGCAGAATCTCAATCAGCTTTGAGTAACCATCAGTTCAAATTACATACGCGCTTTTATTCAAATAGACTCGCGTATATACGCGCTTTTAATAAATACAACCCGCGTATACATCTGTGCACTTTTCAGAAAAACCCTAATAGTCCATACGCTTCTTTGTTTAAATAGATCCGCGTATATACGCGCTTTTCAAGAAATGAACTTGCGTATAGATCTATAAAAGATAAACTTTGCAGAACAGATCAAATCTATGGACTTACCCATATTTCTTCAATATCTTCAATACATTTGCGCCAGGTCTTCAATATTTCTTTTCAGATCATCCTAAAGATTCATCATTTCCAGATCTAGAGATTTTGAACCTTCATCATATTCATGGGTGCATCACAGATTCAGATCTATCAATTAAGAACAGAGTTCAACCATACAGATAAACTTCAGAGTGAAGTATTCATTTAAAGCCCAGACACTTGCACACCCTTGCACAATGATTTTCTTCTCCTTATATAGGTTTATTCTTTTTCAATACCATGAGAGGAAAAACCACATCACTTCCGATGGTATTTCTGGACGGGATCAAATAGACAACCCAGCGCTCAATACAATGGGTCAATACTATGGTAGTAACCCCTGGTTTTACACATTTAGAGCGCAATTGACCATACGCGACTTGTCACGTACTTTTCCACGTACATACGCGACTTCCCTTTACTAAACTCGTGTATGCCTTGTGACATACACTTTTCATCATTGTTCTGGCCCATTCTGGAAAGTCTTTCTTCTGCACCTTCATCATTAACAAGCTCATCAAGTCAAGAACAACTTCATCAAGTAGGTTGCCATCATCTTCATCAAGTGGGTTGCCATCAAGGACAACACTCTGCATCATATTGCCAACAATCTAGGATGACTCATAAGTATGTTACAACAAACTAGAGACAGATGGTCTCGTAGATAAGAGAAATGATAACTGATGTTGTGTTGTTTCCTTCTTTTGAGAATGTGCTCGATGCAGGCCCTAAGATTTGGCTCGTTGCTCTCCTCTTTAGTAATTCTGTGTTGGCTGCTTCGTTTTACTGATACTCTTTATCTGCACTGATACTCTTTAACCTCTGTCTACCCTTATATCTTTCTTACTATCACTTTACTGTAGTCAATGATCAAAAATTCATGTAAGGATAATTTTACAAAAGTTCTAATATTTCTTCCCACCATTTAGCTTCCGGTATTCTGGTTTTTTGTAGCTTTCTTAGACTGTCATCAGTCTCTGTATATTTGAAGAAAGTAGGTTTAATTGGGAACAAATTCCTTACCTCATGCTCGAGATAAAACAAATTTTCCAATCTATAATGAAGATTTTTTCTTGTAGGCAATGTTGCTGCTAATGAACTAGTTGAGGAACTGGCCTGATTGTCAGCATGCTTGTCCAATTTCTCAACATAACTTTCAAGGTCCATCAATTTATCCTCTGAAACTAAAGGACTGGGCAATCTTTATTCAACAAAATATCAAATCTTTTTATAAAGGCATTGATTTCTTCTTGCATATCGGAGCATCTTCGTTCTAGATTCTGCATCAGAGTTCTTTTGGTAAAAACTATTTTTATTTCCAAAATTTTTCCTGTCCTGTCTTGAATGCCAAGTTCTTCAAGTTGATTATTGTTCTGAGTATTTAAAAAGTGGATAAGTTCATTGGCTTCTTTAGGCATGTTTCCCAATTCTTCTCTTGCTTTTAGGATTTCTTCCAGAGCCAATTTGACTAAATCATTATGTTCATACATTATTTGAATTGAGGGCCAGACATCTTTTATTGACTGGATGATGTTGTCCCAAAAACTTTCATTTATTTCCTTTAAAGGCTTCTCCAATGTGAGATCCTTCTCCAATCTGTTGACCAAATTTTCTAATCTGTTGACCTCTCTTGTTTTATCTGCAATATTTATCTTCGAAAGATCATATTTTTGTTCTAAAGTGGTGAATTGTACCTTTGTTCTTTGAAGTTCTATTAATTGGAGTTTCAATTCTTCCATTGACTTTATTAACTCTTCGGTACTCAAATTGGAAGTATTACACTGTGAAAATTTTGATGGCTGACCTGCTGTTGTAGTACCTGTAATCACTTTAGTTGTAGATGCTGGAGTATTTGACTGGTTTTCTTTTAATGCCTTTTCAAGCTCTTTTTCAGTTTCATTAAGTTGCTCATTTAGTTTCAAGAGCAAATCCATCAATTCTTCTTCAGAATTTTTCTTTATGATTTCTGCAGTCTGCGGATGTCTTGAGGCTGGTAACTTCAGTTGTTTTCTCAAGGCTGCAATATCATCATCTTTTTTCTTGATCAAAGCTTCTATACCCTTGAAATCTTCGGGATTATGACCCAATCCAATAATTATTTCCTCCAAAGTCTTTATCCTGTTGTCCTTAGCCTGAGAAGAGGCTTTTTCAAGATTTAATTGAGCATTAGTATTCTCCAAATAATCCTGCAATTTCTGAGTCATCATTGATTTATCTGTCAGAGTAGAATAAATCATTTCACCTGTCTGTTTACGCAACTCAATTTGATCCAAAGGATTAATATCCTTTGCTATGACTTCAAAATTAGTTCTGATATAATCTGCAGCTGTTTGAGGTTGCTGCACTTTAGGTTTGAAGTGACTCATTATCATTTTACCCTGTTGAATGTCATAGGCTGACATCAATCTTTGTTGACTCTTAGGAGCCATCTTCAAATATTGATTGTAAACTTGAAGTCTAAGTGGATCATTTCTAGCCTTTATATTTATGAATGTCCTTTTAATATCCCAGGCATCTTTCACTGGTGGTTTGAAAGATGATACTTCTGCACTTTGTTGCCTTTGTAGCTATTTTCTCTGTAAAGTAGTGGATGTCCCATTGATTGTACATGTTTGCTGACTACCCAATTATTCTTGCGTCTGACTATCAGGGATTTCGTGAACAGATTCCACGTCTGGAAGAGGATTCAATTTTTGTCTTTTAACATCAGGTTGTTTTGAATACCCACTGATAGGGGTGGCTGCTTCAACATCTCTCTTTTTACTCTTTTCTATATTGAGAGGAGTTTGTAAAATTAAAATTTCTGCCACATTGGTCTGAGAAGAAGAAATATGTACTTGACCCTGTTCTTTAGAAGTTTCAGGTTGTTCTGTCATTGTAAATTTCTCTGTAACTTGTATATCAGCCTCTTTCTCTTTCCTTTAGACGCTACTATAGCTAATGCACTAATTTCCTGTAAATTTTGTTGAGAAGTCGCAGCAGAAGAAGAACCAATACCTAGTATCTACACATGTTCAAAAGAGTCTAGGTCAAGTATTTTTTCAAGGTCTTTCATAACATTTTCAACACTGACCTGCTCACTATCTTGTTCTATCAATGTCCCTTCCATCCATTCATCCATATTGGCATACATTTCAATTTCTGAGATTCTTTGATGAATGTATGGTGATAATTTTTTTTTCATTCTTCTATCACAAATAAAGCTGTTTGGGTCATAAGGTACCCAATAGAAACTTTTTTGTAATTTGAGATAGTTTTCTAAGATTCTTTCAACTTCCTTTCCAGCATCCCTAGAGTTACAGACAAAGGGACATAATTGACTTTTAATCCTGAGTTGAGCCTTTTTCTTTGCATTGCAGAAATGAACTATGTCAGAATTAATCATCTATCTGAAATACTCTAATGCAAAAAGTCTCATTGGGACATATTTTGGCAACTTGAAAGGGCATAACTCACACCCATATATTCTGATTTCTGTGTGATTTCGGTATAGGTACCAGTCACCTATCTTGTATTGCTTTGTGAGTTGGAGAATTTTCCTGATGTCGCTACTAACCCTAGGAGGGGAGACTCCTGTCAACAAGGTGGTTGCAGGGTGTACAAATAGGTCAATAAATTGATTAAAAGAGTAAGGAGAACCAGAGGAATTATGAGTGATGGCAGACCAAAAGATTACAGACCTAGGATTTCATTTGGCATCAAGTTTTTTAACATAGAAAGGGAAACTCTCTGATTGAAAGTAAAGCATGAGATGTGTTGAGTCCCAAATTTGCATCTTTTCCATACATTTTTCCATACCTTTTTCACTCACCTAAACCTCCCAAATTGTCAATATCATGTGCAAAAGAGCATCTAACATGGTTTTTAATTATATTTTTGTGTTTTCATTGATCCAGATTTTGTTCATTCATCACAACTAATACTTTCCGTGAATGATGAACCTTCTGCAACATTTTAAAACTCATGCTGTTATGTGTCTGCGAAACGAGCCACATGGGCAGGTCTGGGAACACGGGACATGGTTCGTGTCCTATTGGTTCAAGCAAACTGGCCCAAAAGAAGCCAACAAAGGCGTCCATGGAAGTCAACCATGGAGTTTCATGCGTCGTCGTACTGCTTTCTATGTTTGCTAAAGATCCACACGCCGTTTCTAAGCCTCGCGGAGGATAAATCCCCCGACATCTCAGACAGGCTCTAGAGTCGAATTCAAGCATCCACCTCTCGTAGATTCATTTCTCTCCAACACTTCGCCATACTCCTATATCCGTGGACGTAGTGGTCTACGTGCTCTACCAAAGATGAACTTTAGAGACAAGAGAATATTGTTACATATAGGCGCGTTTGCATACGATTATGCCAGTTAGTTGATGTTAGTGAATGTAGTCTCTCGTTATCTTTTAGTTCCAGTTTCCGAGATGATTACGCTCGCACTTGTGCCGTAACATTACCATTCCGTAATGAACTCGTTTTTTAATATGAGAAGACTTCGTTTTCCAACTTAATTCGTATTTGAGGACCGTTGTTGCTATCGGTGTAGAGGGCCCCGCTTACCAAGGTTTCCGTGTGTATTATGTACAATTTTTACTTTCATTCCATTGTGTCATAATCCATTCATATGTTCATATATTGCATTTGTTTCATTTCTCCGTTTATACATTTCCATAATTTCCATTTCATTTCTGCTTCTTCTATAAGCTTAAGATTGTTAATCGATCGTTGTTCTTGTTTGTACATAGAGAAAGTAGCCCCAGCATTTTATAGCTTTTCAATTCATTGACATGGATCTAACATTGTTCGTTTGCTAGTTTGCTTGCAGCTTTTGTTTAATTTCTGCCTTGCTTTGTTCATTTAGCTTTGCTTATCGCTTTCCGTAGTTAAATTTAGATATATTAAGTCGTCTATAGCATCTTTAGTTGGCCTCCGAAAGCCACAAAACACTGGACTGATGGTGAGGGATTGTATTGCGAGCTGTAGTTTTAGTATTAGTTTCTTTCCGCAAATTTAGATATATTAAGTCGCTCCTAGCATCTTCAAATTGCTCTCCGAAAGCCACAAAATTGGACTCGATGGTGAGGGATTGCATTATGAAATGTAGTTTAGTATTAGTTTCTTTTCTAAATTTAGATATATTAAGCCTTTCTTACAGGATTCTCCCGCTGCCTCCGAAAGCCACAAATTGACCGATGGTGAGGGATTGCATTATGAAATGTGTAGTTTAATATTAGTTTCTTTCCGCAAATTTAGATATATTAAATCATGCATGACATCTTCGGTTGCCTTTTCCGAAAGCCACTGACCGATCGTGAGGGATTGAATCTCATGAGTGGTTATTTAGTATTAGTTACTTTCCGCAAATTAAATATCGTTACTCAAGTTGTTTATGATTACTTCCGAAAAATCATAATGACCAATATGAAGGTCAAAAGATAAATGATGTTAGTAATCGATTTAGATTTATTTTTTGTTGCACTGTTCTCACATAGTTTCTTTTTAAAATGAATGGGCGTGAAGAATAGTTTGGTTTTCATGTCTACTAGTTTACCGTTTTGATTTATTAGATTAGCGCATCTTTTCATTTCAAAGAAGATATTTTTCATTTTCTTCTTCCTCCTCCTTCTTCGTTTTGTCATTGTAATTTATCTTTAAAGTTTCAAGTTGGTAAATCATTATAGGGGATATCACTTCCTTTATTAAATATAACCAAACTTGTTTTCATTTTAGAATTTCCATTTCCACCTTAAAGTATTCAAAAACCACAAAGTTAAGAAATAAAGGTCTTGCACATAGTGCGCCCATCACATCAGCTTACGATTCTGATTGGTACTGAATGCGTTAATTTAGGACACAATTAAATTTATAATTAAACATTTGGGCGTTTTCGTTGCTGCAAAGTGTAACTAGGAAGCACTTTCAAAAACAATAACATAAAATCAGTACAAGGAAAACTTGATAACTTCTTGAAGTAAGCAGTTTCCCCTTGCACCCATAGTGATCTCGAGGATCGTAAAAGAGAGCACAGTTTAGTAATTTCTTAATTATGCTCTCTTCTTTTGCACCTGCTATGATCCTGAAAAGATCGAAAGAGAACACAGCTCAACTTTTTAAAAAAATAAATAAAAAAAAATGATGTACAGAGCAACATATTCCAGGTAAAGGTTTTATAGCTAAGCCAAGAGTTCGATTTTCACAACTCCATCTTCTTTAAAGTATATTCAGACCACCACCTTACTCCAGCCTCAGCCCAGAGATTTTTGGAAGTCAAGTGAAATGGTTTAGAGGATTCTCTATACCACCTACTTAAAACCCACTTTCTTCTTAGAAACACAAAGAGACTTTCTCTCATCTTCTCGTGTACATGAACTAGAGCAGAATTATATGACCTAGAGAAACTATCATGTAAGGCAGAAGCAATAAATAGAAAGGCAATACAGAAGAGGAAAGGAAACAATGGAGATAAACAACAAGGAATAAAATAATGGCAGAAATAGGGAAGGAAACAATTTGCTTGGATTTCTATAATTATATAAACCATGCAACAATGAAAATATCTCACCATCTCGAAGCCCCAACTCTTACATCACAAGTGATAGATCCTTGAAACATTTCTGCTTGAGTTTGAAGTAGTGCCGAACTTAACATCTTTATATGAAGATTCTCAAAAACTCAAACCTGCTTCTTCCAACATTGAAGGATCCGCTTGGAATGTTCATGGATTACTACCAATCATTTGTGATTCTAATGAAAGCACAAACATTTCTTTGATAGATACTTGGACTATTGTATGCCCACCAATCACAATGGAGGTATTCAAAATGTGATGCAAAAGAAGATGAAATTTGAAGACTTAATTTGAAAGAGATTTCAATACAACTTGAAAAGAGAAAAGTCAAGTAACTTAGATACAAGTCCTGGAAAAACCCCATATTACAAGCCATTAGAGATGAATGGATAGACATTTTAAACATGATGGGGAAGGAGATATTTCTCAACTCTCCATCAAAGATATAAACACAATTATGTATCCATCTCTCCTCAAGAGAAAATCTAAAATCGGAAAAGGCCAGGGATTCTTCTTATTAGGTTAACAAATCGTTAAACTGATCAAATAAGTAAAGTAGAGACTAAAATATGCTTGATGAGTTCAAAACTGATATCTTAGGGAGCCTTAGTGAACAACTAGACACCTTTAAAATCCAAAACAAGCAAAAGTTAGAAACATAAAGCTTAGCCATTTTTTGTCCGAAATGTAGAAGGCAAGTATGTTTTGGTGGGAATGTCCCTTGGATGGCAAAAGTTGTAAAATGATGTAAGATTTGCTCGTAAAATCATGAGATCAAGGATTGTCCTCAACTGACCCAAAGTCAGTTTTTCAAGAAGATCCAAACTCGTAGAATTCTCTCTTCGTTTTGTTTTATGACCTGCATGTTGTCTCTGTGAAGTGTCAGTAACCCCATGGAATCTTTCAAACTCTCTACCCAAATTGAACTGGCAACAAATCTGGCTCCAACATCAAAATTCATATCAGCCATGGGTACAGGGATGCAAAATCCTTATGTAGGTGATTTTCTCAATTTTATCAATATCCTCCATCTTTTCAAAATCAAATAAGTCTACATACAATCAAAGCCCAAATCCACAACTTCTACTGCCATTTCCACAACAACAACTTTCTCAACAAAATACAAATCCTCAACTCATAAGTGCTCCCATACCAACAAAATCAACTCTCCTACCACCATTGCCAACCCCAATAAGAGTCTCAAACTACTTATATGGTAGAAGGACAACAATTTCCTACCTATATGATTGTTCCTCTCAACGATGTACAACTCGCATCCGTATTTTTAGAAAAACCTTCTATAGATATTCAAGAGCAAGATACCTCCGAGGAGGACTCTCTTCAAGTCAATAAGGGTTCCGAGGAAGAATCTCTTCAAAATTCAAAAGTTCAAAAATAAGAAAAAAGAAAAAGTAATAACCACAACTCCTATAGTTGAACAACCTGTATCTTCATCTACACCTCCTTTTCCTGAAAAGACTACAAATTGATAAGGGGGTGGAAAAACAAATCTTTAAGTGGCCTAACTATGACTTTCTGGGATGAATTCAAAGAATGTCAGAATAAGATTCCATTGCTACAAGCCATTCGAGAATAATTCCTATTCTAGCAAAAACCATAAAGGAGTTGAGTTTCAAAAGACCAGAAGGAAGCTAAAAGACACAAGAAGAATCCACCTGGTAGGAAAGATTGCGTACATTATGATGGGAAAAATTACCATGCGTAAGTATGTAGATCCAGGAAGTCCAATTGTCAAGACACACATAAATGGGATAGAAATTCCAAACACATTACTGACTTAGGGGCCGCTATCACACAGTAGACAGACTATGGAACAGTTTAAAACTTCCTTAACCTTCTTTACACTCACTTCTATCGCAACTTGCGCATCGATCGGTTATTAAACCGCATGGTGTATTAGAAGATATTTTAGTCTCCTTAGATTCTTGGGAATATCCAAGAGGACTTTATGATTTTGACTCCCAAGAATAATCTAGGAGGACATCCAATTATCTTATAGCACCTTTGGCTAGCCACAAAATTATGCTTTCTTATTAGTTGTAGATCTCGAGACATATACATTTAATGGTAATTCCATTGAAACTAATTTGTATCCTCCGAAGAAGAGCAATCACAACAGGGAGACAATGAATAGGTCGATGATGAGGACACCATACAACCGTTTCCTTACTCATTTCGAAATCCTCGTTGAGGATAGTCAAATTCCGAACACATTAGAAAAATTAGACATCTTCGTGAATATGACCCCACACAATTTCCTCAAATGGAATCGACATAGAATATTTATCATCAAGACAAATGTCTCTTTACTCTATGGAAGAGTTTGCACTCGCTATTGAGATTTTTCTAGAAAAACATTAAATATCAACAAACATTTGGAGAAGTCACAACAAGAAGAACTAACCGTAATCTTGCAAAAACATTCTATCGCATTTGCATGGGAGTATACCGACATGAAAGGTATTGATCCTAAGACTTGCATCCATCATATCTATATTGAGGTGCCAGAGACCAATCAGACAACTCTGGTGTAATGATGAATCCAAATCTTAGGGGAGATAGTGAAAGAAGAGCTCCAAAACTTCTCAATGTAAACTTCACTATCCACTTTATAGTCGATGGGTTTCTCAATATAGTATACCCAAAAGAATGGTAAATGGAGGGTATGCATCGATTGTTGGTAACTGAACAAAGCAACTTTGAAGGATCACTTTCCTTGCCTTTTATTGATCGTGTATTAGATACATTAAAGGTAAAAAGTATTTCTTTTCATTTTTGGATGGTTTTAGTGGCTATAATCAAATACGTAGCACTCAAGATCAAGATAAGACCACATTTACTTTTCCATGGGGAACTTTTGCCTACCGAGTGCTTCCTTTTGGGTTATGTAATGCACCGTAACATTCCATAAAATAGGAATTTTTTTCCCCGATCTAATCCATGATTGTGTGGAGGTTTACATATGGATGATTTTTACGCTTTATGGTAATTCATTTGAAGAAGCATTAGAAAATTTGGAAAAAGTTCTCATAAGATGTAAAGAAACAAACCTTTTTCATTAAGCGCAAGAAAAATGTTTATGACAAGCGATCGAAGGGATTGTTTTAGGACATCACATTTCGTGAGATGTGACGCCATGTTGATAGATCAAAAGTTGTCATCTCCAAGTTGCTCATTCCAAATTGTCAAAGAGATGTTAGGAAGTTTTCTAGGGATTTATCAAGTTACGTTACAGAACGATTTATAGAAAACTTCACTAAAATAGCATTCCACTCTTCAAATTGCTTACAAAATAATCTGTGGAATTCAAATGGGATCCTCGATTGTCAAATCACCTTTTGAAACTTTGAAAACAAGAATATCCTAAGCAATCTCCATTCGAGAACCAAATTGGAAACTTCCTTTTGTTATTTCTACGATGTTTCGTACAGATGTTTCTTGGAGTCATGTTGGGTCAAAAATATTTAATTCTTATGCCATTTATTATGAATTTAAGAAAATTTGACTCCTGCGTAGTTAAACTATATTGTGACCTAAAAGAGTTTTTAGCCGTTGTTCATGCAATTAATAAGTTTAGACATTACATAACAAAGTTGCGTAAAACTTTTATTCATACCGACCATTCGAATTAGATATTTAATGAACAAACTCGTTACATTAATGGCGCAGTGACAAGATGGGCTTTTACTTTGCAAGAATTCAAGACACTTGTTGGATACAGACCAGAAAACAGAATACAAAGAGTTGATTTCTTCGTCTAGGATCTGCATTACCAAAGAAGATTCTCCCGTAGGGAAGATAAATTTCCCGATGAATACTTGTTTGCAAGAATTAAGACCCCCTTTAAGGCGTATATTGCTAACTATTTGGTTGCTGGTGGAAACTACCTTCACATTTATTTCCAAGAGAAAACGAAAGATTATTCAAAGAGAGTTCAAAATATTCATGGATTTCTAACGAATTGTTTAAAATGTGAGCTGCATCTTGTAGACTAGATATACATGTGGAAGAAGGAATGTCTTCGATATTCTTGGGCATGTCATGATAACCACAAGTGCTGGGACACTTTGCGGACAAAAGGACGAAACGAGCAAAATCCTTTCTTTGGAGGCATATTGGCCTTCCTCAAAGTGATGCAAAACAATATGTCAAAGAAAAGATAGGCCGCCAAAGAGTAGAAACCCCTCTACCTTTTCAAATGAATGCCATTGCAACATGTGTACTCATTGAACCCTTTGAAAAATGGGCTTTAGATTTCATTGGACCTATTAATCCACCATCTAAGCAAAAGAAGTATATATTGGTTTGTACCGATTATGTTACTAAATGGGTAGAAGCTAAAGCATTAGTATCTCATACCTAAAAATTCAGTTGTTCATTTTCTTTATGAGGATATTTTTACCGCTTTGTGTTCCAAGAGAAATTGTAACAGATTTGGGGAAGCCAATTCACATCCACTCATGGAGAAGTTGATGGAAGAATACAAAAATCGCTACGGTAAAATCTACTCCTTACCATCCACAAGAAAATGGTCAAGTGGAGTCCACAAACAAATTTCTTGGAAAGTATCATCACCAAAGTCCTGTTTCATCTACATAGAAGAGATTAAAGTAGTTATTTCCTTAAGCCTCCTAGCTCTGCTGTAACTACATGGAGGAATACAACAGACATTCTCCCTATGAACTTGTTTATGGGAAAGAAGTCTTTCAAGTTCCCCATTGAGTTCCAAGTCAAGACCTTTAAGATAGCAACAATGGGGATGGACTTATCGTAAGCCCAAAAGTATTGGGAATGGAGCAGCTTGAATGAGCTTAGATGAGATCAGACAAGAAGCAATTCTTAGAAGAAATCACTAAGCTCGTTGCCAAAAAGAATGAAATAAGGACAAGAAGCAAAAGAGAAAAAGTTTCAAGAAGGAGATTGGGCATTGTTATTTGATTCCAAGTTTAAATATTTTCAAGGGAAATTTTCGCACTCATTGGCTTAGGCCATATGAGATTGACGAAAATCTTTAGCAATGGAGCCGTAAGAATCAAGACCATTGATGAGTTTCAAACCTCTTATTGTGAATGGCCATAGATTGAAAGTTTATCATAAGCCACTCTCTAAAATAGATTTTGTCAAGATGTTTCAAGAAAGCCTCAGGAACTCTCCAGCCGGGTAATGTAGCACCTCTTCTTCTCCACCAAATTCTAGCTTTTGTTTTTCGCTAAAAAAAAAAAAAAAAAAAAAAGAGAGAAAAAAAAATAAAATTAAAACAATCATTGATTGGTTAGTTTTATGCAAAATACAGGGAAATCAGAACACCGACACTATATTTTCCAAAAAATCTCTCTTTCATTTCACAAGTTTTGTCACTACTCCACTCCATTTCATTTCACTTCATTCATCATTTCATTTCATTTCACTTCATTCCACTTCATTTCATCCATTCCATCAATAAAAATATTTTTCATGACCATTTCCATCCGGTCATTTGTCATTTGTTCATTTCTATTCAATCAAGTAATAGCCGTGTCTGCCTCTGTAATGACATCTATTTTCCATACCGACTCAAGCCGTGTACTCGCAAGGTATTCAGCCTACTACTCGTTTTCAAAGAGAATGTGAAGGCCGCATGTTATTTCCATAATTATGAAATAAAATGCATGGGAGAGGATCAATGGAGTATTCAAGACACCAATGGAGATCAATCACTTGAAGACCAAGGGCAAAAGCAAAGATTCCAAAGGTATGAATAAAATTTATTTCAAATAGTATTGAAAAACACATTTTTATATAGTTTCAACCATGAGCTCTATCCATTACGCGCAATGATTATATTACGCTTCCGTAACCTTTCACGATCTCCACAAGCACTTTCCGTATTCATTCACAAACGGTTTCCATCATTGAAATTCGATTTTCACTCATGTTCCAATATCCCACCGGAGATAATGAGACGTATTTGATTTGACTAAGGACTCTGCAGCCGCATAACCATAAACTTTGATCGAAACGTGTTCATATTTAATTGCGTAGCCACCAAAATTCAAACTAAGCGAATGTAAGCAGGCTTTGTTAACCTCTGTCTCTGGCTGTTTACTAAACCCCACTCTCTACTCATTCTCACTCCCCGTTTCACTCCATTTCGTTCCTTTGCTCATTCTCACTCCCGCATATCTACCCGCGCCTTACTCCATTCCGTTTATGGTGCTCATTCCTATTTTATGATACATCCCCGCGCTCATTGTGCTCGATCCGTGTATTCAATCGTTCCATTTCCACTTAAACCCCAAGGCAAATTGTGAAGCCACGAAAAGTGAAATGGGTAAATTGCTAAGTGCGTAGCCGGGAAGGACCGAAGTTTATAGAGGGATATCCTACAAAAAAAGATATTGAAGTAAAAAAAGAAAAATGGCCGCGTTTTTTATTCAGAAATTCAAAGGTTACCACAAAGAAGCTACGAAAGCGTTTGCAAGGTCATTTGAGATGGCTCAAGGTAATTGGAGACCTCAAGTTTTCAAATACCACACCAATAGCAACAACATAATCTCAGAGGGAGCGTTGGTTCAAAAATAAAAGCATCAGTGATGAGGCATGGAGAACAATCCCACAAAACCAAGGTATGGACATAACCGTTTTTAAAAGAGGAATCCTTGTGCATGCAATAAAAGAAGAATGGGCCATTTTACCGCTAATTGTTCGTGAATTATTACATGTGAAGGCCGTTTTGGGTCTATGTACATGTACCATACCAGTTATCAAGGAATTTTCTAGAAAACCAAACTCTCAATCTCCTTATTTTCTATTCAATAGCTTCAAGAAAATGGTCATGGATCGTTCAAAAACACTAGGAGATGTAGATTTCATCTATATCACCACGGCCTTATAAAAATTTGATTGAAAATGAGCTAAAGGAAAGAAAAGACACATAACAATTTCTAGTTAGAAATTTCTTTGAGGAACTCTCAAAGAAATTCCCCGAAGGTAGTTCAAATAAGAAGGAGTAGAAGAAAAAGAATAAATGTTGAAACCCAAATTACACCTACTCGTGAAATTTCAAGTAATGCACACAACAAGAAGAAGAAGAAAAGAACAATAGATGAAATCCAAAATACTTCTACTACACATGAAAAGAACTGATAGGGAAGAGAGATTGGTAAAAAGGAAGAAGAAGGAAATCAAGGCTAACAATAATACCAAAAGGGGAAAGAAACTATTGAGGTCGTACATAAAACTCCTTCTTCCCAAGGAAGAAGATCATCAAACAATAATTCGAAAATACTTTCATAGTTTATCTTCAAAAGTCACCATCTATATCCAAGAAGGTAGTAGAAGGGAAAACAAGAACAAAAGGATAGTGGCCAGAGGAGAAGCACAGTTTAAGGGGAAATTGAGAAAACGCAAATTAAGGGTCCTCATTCTTACTGATTTGGGTGAGGAGACATTCCATCGCCAACCGACCATATTCCATCTCGCCCGCTAGTGAACTCGGTTCCTTTCTATTCCCAATCGACAATTACATACTCCATCTTATTCTCGCAAAATATTGATGTAAGCCCTCCCTCGCCGCATTTGAACATAATTTTCCTTGACAAGATTTTGGGGACAGCCCAATGAAAATGACACCTTAAATAGACCCCACAAAACAGGAGGTATATGACTATAGAATCCTTGGAAAAGGCACCACAGTCCAAGTACTTCTTCCATTCAAAATTTCTATACATCGTGGGATGATTTGGCTCAATCATTGTACCAGAAATTTTGAATGGGAGCTTTTAAATAGGCACATCAAAAGCTGAAACAACATTGAAAGAACAAGGCAACCGGGACAAGATCATCCATGATAATACTAGCAATACATTGGGAATATGGCAAAAGAAGAATAAGAAATTAAAAAGGAAAATGCTTAAATGAGCAAGAGCACTCCCAGAATATCAAATTTAGGTGCCTAGTCGAAGAAAACCCGTAATGATGGCGTACTCAAAGAAGAAGAGAAGGGGATTGGATGTGCCTGGCCGAAGTACTGCTGCACATGTGAACCGAACAAAGAGTATCAAAATTTTGGTTGCATGAGTGATGCAACACCTTCAGCGGGGGGGTATGTTGAGTCCCAAATTTGCATCTTTCCATACCTTTTTCACTCACCTAAACCTCCCAAATTGTCAATATCATGTGCAAAAGACACCTAACATGGTTTTTAATTATATTTTTGTGTTTTCTATTTGATCTAGATTTGTTCATTCAATCGCTTTAATCTTGCCACTTTCCGCAATTGGCCGCAACTTTCCGTTGAAGCATTTTGTAAAACTCTCATATGTGTCTACAAGGGAAACGAGCCACATGGGCAAAGCCGGGGAATGACGGGGACATGGTTCGTGTCCTATTGGTTCAAGCAAACTCGTCCAAAGAAGCCGCGGTCGTTGTTCACATGGAAGTCAACCGTGGAGTTTCATGTCGGCCGGACCGTTTCGTGTCACATAAAGATCCACACGGCCGTTTCTAAGCTCCGAGGATAAATCAACATCCGCATGTGGCTCTAGAGTCGTGTAATCTACATCCACCTCTCGTAGATTCACTTTCCCGAAATATTTTTCATACTCCCATATCCGCGGACGTAGTGGTCTGCTCTCTACCAGCATGAACTTTATAGAGATAGTTATAGTTTGTTGTTATATATAGTGTAAGTCACATATGCATATGAAGTTAGTTGATGTTAGTGAATGTAGTCTCTCCTTATCTTTTGTAATCGCTTCCGTAGTGATTACGTCGCACTTGTGTCAACATTACCATTCCGTAATGAACGTTTTTTTAATATGAGAATACTCGTTTTCCAACTTAATTCGTATTTGAGGACCGTTGCCAAGGTCGTGTAGAGGGCATTTCGCTTCTGGGCCTAAGGTTTTCGTGTATTAGTGTATAATTTTAATTTCATTCCATTGTGTCATAATCCATTCATATGTTCATATATTGCATTTGTTTGTTTCTCTGCTATACATTTCCATAATTTCCATTTCGTTTCCGTTCTTCATGTTTTATGATTGTTAATCACCGATCATTGTTCTTGTTTCAAACATGTATAGGCGCTTGTGCATTTTTATAGCTTTTTGACTAATGACATGGATCTAACATTGTCTTCCGTTGCTAGTTTGTTTTTCATAGCTTGCTTCTCTAATTTCGCCTTGCTTTGTTCATTTCTGGCTTTTGCTTATCCGTTCGCAGTTAAATTTAGACATACAGCCATAGCATCTTCGCTGTTTCGAAAGTTCAAGCACCGGACCGATGGCAGGATTGTATTATGAAATGTAGTTTAGTATTGCTTTTCCGTAAATTTAGATATATTAAGTCGCTCATAGCATCTTCGCCTGTTCGAAAGCCACTGGACCGATGGTGAGGGATTGCTTGCGAAATGTGTAGTTTAGTATTAGTTTTTTTCTCAAGTAAATTTAGATATATTAAGCTGCCTGGCAGCATCTTCACAGCCCGAAAGCCATGCTTGACCGATGGTGAGGATTGCATTATGAAATGTGTAGTTTAATATTAGTTTCTTTTTCTCGCAAATTTAGATATATTAAATCATGCATGACCTTCGGTTGCTCCTCCGAAAGCCACAAATTGATCCATGGTGAGGGATTGAATCATGAGTGTATGGTTTAGTATTAGCCATTTTCTACAAATTAAATACGTTTACTCAAGTTGTTTATGATTACTTCCGAAAATCATAGTCGGACTAATGATGAAGGGTCGTAAGATAAATTGATGTAATCTGATTTAGATTTATTTTGTTGCAATTTTGAATTTCCTTAAGCATAGTTTCTTTTATGTTGAATGGGCAATAAGAATAGTTTGGTTTTCATGCTCACTAGTTTTCATCGTTTTTGATTTATTATTCAGTTAATTTTCATTTCTCAAAGACATTTTCATTTTCTTTCAAGTCTTGTCATTGTAATTTTCAATTTGCTTTTAAAGTTTCAAATGAAAATCATTATAGATATCACTTCCTTGAACAAATATAACCAACTGTTTTCATTTCAGAATTTCCATTTCACCTTAGAAAGACCAAAAACGACAAAAAGTTAAGAAATGTTATCTTGGCACATATAGTGCGCCGCACTTCATCACCATATTATCTCCCGGATTGACAAATTAGTTTTAATTTAGGACACACTAAATTGGAGACCAAACAAGATGGTATATAGTGTAGGAATACTTGAACACTTTTCATTCTTCTAATCATGAATTGATCACAGATTTTGTCAACAATGTAAGAAGCAAAATCATACTCTCATAGCAGTGGGGGCTGTCCCTAAAGAAAATTGGAAAACAATACTACTGCTAATTGACTGGGTCATATTCACTACAATATTGAAACCTATTATAGAGGATATCATATTCGTAACAAGCTCTCTCCCACATCAAAAGGAAAGGTATAACCATAAGAGGGAGGGCCTTTGGGCTGATGTTCGGTAACATGAAGCCTGGCAAAGGCGATTCAACTCTTTGGGGATAAATTACAGATTAAGTAATTCTCCTGCGGAAATGGGAGTCGTGGCTTGACCAGCTTAAATCAGAATATTTCGTTAATAGACCCATAAATATTGGGAAAGAATGGTTTGACTCGGGGACAAACTCGTCGTTGATTGAGATCATAATTTGCATGGCGTAATGGGATTATCTCTGGAAAATATGGATCAGGAGAAGATACATAAGATCGATTCTACAATCCAAAAATGTCGCAGCTGCTAGGGTTATCTCTACAACTAAAAATTCAAACAGGATTTTCACCGAAAGCAAGGTCTTTAATTTGAAATCCCTATCTACTAGAGGCGTATAGTCTAAATCTTTGTGAGGGTATTTAGGGGTGTGACATTCAAAGCCATGGAAATTTCCATTTTTGGTTCTTGTGGATTCTGGGAATGAATTGTGGGTTTTGATGAAAACAGCACAATCATAGGTTTGGGAATGCAATTGTAGTTTTGGGAATTGAGGAAATGAACTAAAGATAACCTTGAACCTCGTTTCCATGGGCCAGGAATTTAAAACAAAAAAAAAACCGTAAGATTTTTGTTGGGTAGCTCAATGGGAATTTAGGTAAATACCTATTTTTCTTGAAAATGAATAATGACTAAACACGTGCCGACTATGGCGGATGAACTCGGGATTATCAAGATCGTAATTTTCTTCAAGGTAACGGTTGGCAAACTTCGACAGCTGATTTCGAAATTCGTTGCATGGGACACCGGCTCACCGATGATAGCAGAAATGATGGTTATTTTGTTTTATTTGCAAAGTCAAAGGTTGCCAGGTTTTTTTTATTTTTTAATAGATGACATCGTTGGGCACAGAGCCACACAAGCAAAGAACGGATTTCATCGCACAAAGCCTTTTGGGGAAGGGCGGTTTTTAGCGACATAGTGATTCCATACGATGGACAACGCGTGGCGGTAACTGCCGTAAAACTGCTTGGGCCATCGCGCGTTATCGTCGACGAGGATGGGTGCCGATATGGACGTCAACCGTAGATCTCGTATTGTCGACGAACGATCGTCGAGAAAGGAAGATGACAGAATAATAAAAATTAATGCAATTGAACACAATTTAAATTACGTCGTGGGTGATTTGATTGGTGGACATTGTTAATTAAACATGTAGGTTAATTAATCTATTTTAAACGTAAGGTGGTGTTCAAGTTTTTAATTGATTGAAATTTCAACCAATTAATCATTTTTAAATAATTATATGGTTATTTTTCAACCAATGTATGGATATATAATATATGGAAATTTTTATATTTGGGTTTAATACGAAAGGGGGGAATTTTTATAGGGATTTCAGTTAGTAAGCTAAAAAATTAATATGGAAAATGAATAAAGTTAAGTATAAAACATCAAGGTAATGTATTTAACTTATGCTTGAATGAGTAGGAATTTTAGAAGTGAATGAATGTCATGATGAATGATTTCGTTAATGGTAGCTTTTCCAATTATTGGCCGAGGGTCCGGTCCTCTTCTCCAAAATAATAAAATGCTCGAGCTCCCTTTACTTGAAATGTTATTACTTAGGGGAAATTAGTGAAATTTTTAGGGAAAATGAGAAGGGAAATTAATAATATGACTTTGTTTGCTTGGAATTTTCCAAAGGCAGAAGTATCTTCCTTTGCACTTATGATGAAAGCAAAGATTTAACACATCTAGATTCATTATCCATCACATGTAATTCTGCAAACAACATCTACCCAACCTACCTACTACCCAACCATTTTTTCTTCTTTAATAAGGTGCATTTGAATCGGCAAACCCTCATCACATTTTTTTTATCCGGAAATCTATCTAATTCTCATCCTTATTACATCCAAGTATCCATTAAACTATTGAGCTCCTTTTATTTACTTCCTACCTATCTACTTATCTTCCAATAATAAATAGTTTACCAGATTTATTCTCTATCTCTAAAACATGAAATTGAAAGATGAACGCAGCCAAAGCTTAAACTATTTGACCGTTCATAAATTGTGGCATAAAATACAAGTTGCACACAATTTATTTAAAATACAAGAGCAAAAAGGGTAGTGTATTTAGATTTTCACACTTTCCTTGAAGCCTTATTTTTGGTGGGGTTCATTTTCTTCACTTTTTGGCCATTTTATTCTTTTCACCCTTTTTAGCTTTTCTTTAGTGGTATACCCTCTTTACATTTTTTAAATTTTTTTGATTTTTTTACAATATGGAAAACCTTGCAAAAGAAAAGGGTATGAACATATTACATAGCTCATCAAGTCAATCATGATATATGACACCGGCTGGTATAGGAGTCTAACACCGGGCCCACTGAGATGGTTTTTCCTGTGAAAAGTCATGAAATGGTGAAAAGCCATTATTCCCCTAATGATCGTCTTTGATTGAACCAAGGAATCTTCTTCTACTTGTTGCTTTATTATATGTATGACAGTAATACTGCTTAGGCCTTCCTCTCAAGTCAACTCAAGAAAGTTACTATCCACCAAACAACCTACATTACAAAGGATATAGTAAGGGTAGCATGTTAAACGATATCCTAGACAATAGGATCAAAGTAATGTTTCAGCCATTCGACCATTAATCCGTGATAGCATCATTTTTCAAATTTCTGCGTATCCATGATTTTTGGCTCTCAGGCACCCATTCGCCGCACTGATAAAAGTTAATAAAAAAACAAATACAAAACTTGGCTACGTGGGTATGCCCGTACTTTTCCGCGTGTATACGCTAGTCCATACACACTTTTCCACGTATGTCATTAAAATCATTAAAAATATATATAAAATTCCCTATTTTCGTGGCCGGGTTGATGGTTACCCAAAGAGGTTCAATCACCCAAAGACGTGGCCAACTATTTCCAACAGATTGAAACTACTTTGAGGGAGCATAAAAGCCCTCACATGCATGGCCTAAAGGAGAGAGAAATTTATAGACATTATACTGTTGGAGCCCCAATTCAAGTTCCGATTTCTCGTGCCTCCCGCACTTCTCAGATTTACAGAAACCTTGTCGGAGATGTTCATCACTTTATATGTCATCTCGTGTGCACAAGTCTTGAAAGTATTCCCAGCGAGGCAAGGGTATGGACTGGACGACGGTCTGTTTCAAGATCGGGAAGGATCTGTGTGATCTTCCACTTTTATTGTTGTACATGTTGTTCGTAATGAAGAAGAACCATCTTGTTTCTGAATTCACGTGTTAATATCTGTTTGCATATGTGAAAAGATTGTTATTTAAGCATTTATTATTGTTTATATGATGTTTCACATGGATTACACCGACATTTAGGAAAGTATATGCTATACAACTAGATTTCCGTGCATGTTCTTTCTCTTGTTTCTGTGCTGAAGAGGAAGAAGGATTGGTCGGGGGGTTTGGACCCCGCGGGATCTACATCAAACGTAGGATTATGGGTGAGTTCTCATTATCGATGTTATCTAGTTTTTAGTGTATAAGTGTGGTTGTGTGAGTCCTCTTGAATAGAATGCTCTATCCGTGGAGGTTTTTGACCCAACAAACCCATATGAGTTTTTCCAAACAATCGGTCCTTCTTTCGGCCGTACCGTCCAATTTTTTCAAAAAATGCGTATTATTTCTTTGTAATGCATGAATAATGATGGGGTCCTTTCCACAGAAGTCACAAATTTCTCATGTTTTCCCCTTATCTTCTCTTCTAGAATCCCATCTTAAAACTTTTTGTATTTCAATTGGAAATATTCTCGCCTTGGTCCTTTTATCAAATATCTTCTTTAGTTTCTCCGAATATTTGGGATCTTGATAAACTCTCTTCGGTCTCGTCGCAAATTGATAGTCTTATGTATTTCTCTTGAATATCATTTGGTTCAACTCGAGCTTCTTGAAGTAATTTCTGTCATGAACTCCTAAAGATGAAGGAACACAACAACACCATAAACTAACTAATAAGGACTAGTCCCAATAGATTTTTTGGTAATAGTCCGTCTGCCTCAGTGCATTTGTAAGTTTTTATGCCAATTTTTCGTTTTCTTCCAGCACTTAATAATATTAATGAGACTCGTTGGAAGATTCAAATAAAGGCATTACCCAAATAAGCTGGAATGGCTCAAGGTGATATGATACTTGTTACAAACTTATCATCTTCTTAGATTTAAAGGCAAGAAGATTATCATTATGATTTTCTCGTGATACCCAAATCTTGACAATATATTGATTTCTAGAATCCCATAATCATGTTGTCATTGGTTTGTCTAGAAGGAATTGCTTCTATCCATTTGGTGAAATAATCTCGTGGTAGTGAGGATCCATTTGTGTTGGGCTGTATGAGGATGGATTTATCCAATGCAGTCCAGTCCCATTGTTGGAAAGGTTTTTCGTGGAAATTGGTTTCAGGGTAAAGGTAATAGTTTTCTCTTGCCTTCAAAATTTCCACATTTATGGCAAGTAGTAACAAATTTCTTTACATCAAACAATAAGGCTGGCCAATAAAATCCAAATTTTAGGATCTTGTCCGTAGGTTGATTTCCAATAAAGGTGTCCACCAAGCGCTCTCGCATGGAATCTTATCGAGAGCCTTGTCGCCTTCATCTTTTAACAAACAATTCAATAGAATGCCATCATGATTTTTCCAAAAGAGAACATTATCTAAAATACAAAACTTAGAGATGTCAACTTTAAAAACCTATTATTTGTTCTGATAACTCGAGGAGCTTGCAAGTTTAACAATACATAAATTATATCAAGATACCTGTAGTGAATCTAAGAAATCAACATTTGTGGAGTCGTCATCTCCGTTCGTCATCGAGTTCATTAATATCCAGGCTTGAAATTTGTTTTCACAGTGAGTTGAGCCATCCCCGTCTTATAAGCTTTATAGGTTTTATCTCAATATCATATTCTAATATGGTAGCAATCCATTTACCTCTTTGCCTCAATTCCATCTTGAGTTAAAATGTATTTGACAACAAAACATTTGGTACATAGGCTATCACATGGGAATACAATATATAGATTCTAAAATCTTTAATGGCTTTTGCAAGTGCAAAAGCTTGTTTTTCCATGATGTTGTATTTTAATGATGCATCTCTCTGCTTTACTAAAAAAAGGCTATAGGTTTTTCACATCCTCGATCATCCTTTTTGTAACAAAACAACAAGCACTATGTTCGATGCAAAATGAAAATATTACAAAGTCTTTATCAAATTGTGGACCTGCAAGAACCGGTGTTCTATTCAAAGCCATTTTAATTTCTTAAAATGCTTGTTTTGTTTCTTCTACCGTCCATTTAAATACTTGAATCCTTTCTTACCATGTTAGTAAGCAATCTGTAATTAATTCGTGGCCTAGCTAGATATGAATCTTTCAAAAAATTGATTTTTCCTATGAAAGCTTGAATTTCTTTAACATTTCTAGGGTGAGGTATCTCGTAATATAGTTTATTCCATAGGATCAATTCTAATACCATATTTAAATGACATGGCCCAAAATTTTACCTTCTTCAAGACTCGGGAAACAAGGACTTTTTTGGATTCAAATAGATACCATACTTTCGCATTTTGTGAATAATTGTCCGAGATGGTCCAAATGTTGTTGATCTGATTTAGAAAAAATAGTTAAATCATCCAAATATATAACAAGAAATTCATGAATTTCTTTTGCAAATGCGATGTCCATCGTTTCTTGAAGTTTTCCGCATTTTTCAAGTCCAAATGTATTTTTAACGTACTTGAATGTACCCCATGGTGTTGTAAAAGTTTTTTTTTCTCGGTCATCGTGATAAATCCGTAATCGTTATACCTTGAGAAACCCATCTAAAAGAGAAATATTTACACTCACCTCTTTGTAAAATGTGATCCATTTGGGCAAAGGATGATTATTTAAACCTTATTTACATTTCTTAAATCAACACATAATTTGATCTCTCCATTTTTCTAGTAGGACTAAGTTAGACACCCACTTTAAAATCTAATAGGACAATTATACATGCTTCATACATTCGTTGATTTTTCAATTAAAGGCAACATTATGGGTTGATTCTTCCGAGTTTTTGTTTGAATGGTTTTTTATTTTCTTTCTGTAGGTATTGTATGTTTAACTTGTTGGAAGTGTCATATGATTTCAAGTCTTCACAACTCCAGTGTATGACATCCCGGAATTTCTATTAGTTCAAAACATTTTGGTTTTTGATCGTGAGGCAAAGATTTAGATAATTTTATTATTTTAGGATGTTCTTCACTCCCCGCATTATATTACTCAATATCAAATTTTCTCAATGGTTCCATTTTGAAGCCCTTTTGGAATATCATTAGAGAGTTTACAAGATCTTCAAGAGAGTTAATCCTTTAGGCAAATGATTATCTTTCAAATTAATGATTTCAGATGCATCTTCTATAATCTCATCAACCTCCATTTGTTTAAGGTCTTGCATTTCCTTTTGGTGAACTTCGCTTGATGAAGCATTTGAATTGCACTTCCTTCGAAATGTATGTTTCTTTTTCATTTATTTGGTCGTATCTGAATAATCGTATCTTCATCTATGTTACCGTTAGAAAATTCATTCTCTAGAGCCTAAAAATGTTAATCAACATTGTCATTTGCAAACACTTGCCAATTCTTAATATTGTCTCTATAGTCAGTCTATGTCTAATCTCACCAGAACCGATGATTAGGTTCAAATGGTAATTTACAAGTGCTAGCAAACATCACAGACCATGAGCATGCAAATTTGTTTTCTTGAGATTTTAGCAAGTCGAGTCTCAGAGAAAGGTATTGAGAATCTCTACAACTATTCCTCTATATTCTCTCGCCCAGGATCATATGTCAAAAAGTGCCCTTTGATCTATTGAATGATTAAATCGTATCTCTCATACGTATACTCTAGAATTAATTCCTAATCTTTGGACAAGTTTAAGCCCTAGTATAGCCATATTCGCCATATTATTAGTGCACTTAAAGTTTAATCAGAGACATGGCCTTCCGCATGATCATTTTCAGCAACAGGTATCCACCTGTAGCTCCTCGCTCCTAATTATTAACTTAACCACTGCACCCCAAGTGCCAAAGAATTTCATGTTCATAATTGTACGAGCTCTGGTGGATTTTCTTTAACAGCATGAGATCCGTTTGTTACTTTCTCAGTTTCTCTCTGGATATCCGATGTTTCCTTTTCCCTCGAGATTTCCTTGGATTTGAACATTGGATTTTTTATTTGGCAATTTCTTTGGTTCGTTTCCGGTACTTCTAATTCGAAGGAGGACCGCATTCGCATTATAAAGAATAAATGAATCCATATCAGAGGTACCGTAGTAGATGTATAATCTTTTCTTGTGTTTCTCCCGATTTCACCGGGCACTCACATATTTGATTAAATTTTCTCTATATAGTCTCTTAGGTTGCTCAACACCGAAATAGTAGTATACATAATATATCCAATTGAAGAGATCCTCCGAGCTTTGCACCCCAAGATCCGGACAATAGCATACCTGTTATTTTTGAGGAATGTCTCGTTACTATATCCATAAAAATTGTTTTTTATAGGTCTTCAACCAATGAAACACACAAGTCTTTGAATAATCCTAAACATCTCACCTTATTTGAGTCAAAAAGAAAAGGATATTTGTACGGTTTGGTGATGTCTAGGTTTAATCTCTCCATTGCTGCCTTTCGGGTATTAAATTGTGAGATGCCCCAGAATCAAGCATGGCATTATGAAGTATTTTATCATATATGTTCAAATCACATAAAATGGAGGAGTTCCTCCACTTCCTGTTTTCCATTTACTTCAGCTAAATAATAATCTAGGTTGACTCCGTAGAAAACATTTATTGAGTCATCACTTCCGTAATATTAAGTGATCTATTGATTTGACTTCGATAGACATCATGTTTAGATAATTCAAAGCTATCAAACAGCTATTTTTAATTTGGCTCACTTCAGCTTCCGCATTAAAGTTTTTCTTTTTTCAAATTTCCAGTTTCGTACTCGACCGCCTGGATTTTCTTTATCTCTCTCGTGTTTTCGATACTATCTCCTTCTCGGTGAACAGGTTGTGTCGAAGTTGTCGAATCAACTTTTGGAGGTTCCTCTACATTTCCTTTGGGAGGGAGAGTATTGGAAAGTTGTTCCGTTATTCAATAAGTATTGGACAGACCTTCAATTATTGTCAAGGTGATTAGGATCCGATCTAGAAAGAATATGGCTGGTGGTTAGTGTTGGTTTTACCTTTGAGGGGTTGTTTCTTGTGTCTTTTCTGCCATTTGCTTCGGAACATCAATTCTTCTCCGCTTCCTCAAATTATATTTCTTGTGAACTCGTAAATGGTTGTATCATATCCTTCCTTAAAAATCAAATGATTCTCCGAATGGGTTTGAAATTGCTTAAGAATGTGAGCTTCTTGATCCTGGGTCAAAAAAATTTCTCGTTCGTTCTTGCGTTCAAAGAAAATTTTTATTGAACATCTTCGCTTGGTTCCCTTGCTGAGGCTTCAATATAATTTTCCTGGAATGGAGGCCTAATATTTTCGTCGTGACCAGCTTTTTCCGTATTTTTGATTTTTTGTCCTTCCGAAATTTGATTTCTCGTCGTATCAGTTTCGTTAACCATCCCAAGTAGATTTCTTCAATTGTTTCTACTCTATCTCTTTCCATTCCTTTGATAATAGCATCCAGCTTTTTTCAAAAAACTCCGTGGGTTTTTTCATTTAAAGGCATTCTCCTCTTCACTGCTCTAGCTCAAGCTTTCTATCAAAGTTGGCTTCAACACTAACAACTATACTTTCGTATCTCTTCAAAGTTTGGAGGAGCTCTTTCCCTAAGTCGATATGTTACATCGTAATCAAATCCATAAGTGAATTTGATTAACACCGAATCAAGAGGAGGTCTAAGAGCTCTTGGGGAATAGCATTGTAAGCCTCATTGAACCTTGACGACCCATGTATCATTTGTCCTCTTTTGTTTCTTCTTCAAAGTCCGATAAGATTTGAAGAGGATCCTTCTTCTTTTTCTCTTCATCTATTTAAAAAATGATCTATAAAGAGTTGAAATGCACATTGTTTACAGGAAGGGCTCTAAACCAGGTTCTAACTTCTCCAAAGACTGGACAAAAATTCACATTCTACATCATCGCATCTGTTTTCTCAGTATAAATTCTGCAAACAATTGGTCATATTTTTAGTATGTTGTTGTGCAAAATGTAAGTGCCCGCAGCCATCAAAAGGAGTGATTTACTTTATAATCTTGAGGCATAGCCTCTAGATTACTGTAATACCAAAGGAGCACATTTTTGCCATTACAGGAGGTAACTGCTGAACAATGTTGCAGAGGTTAGTCTATGTATAGTGGTGAGTGAGCAGAAGGGGTAATTTGAGGCTGAGATGTTTGAGGAAATGTCAATGAACTTGGAGAGGCTAAATGATCATGGAAATATTTTGATGTTCCTTCGCAGGTGCTCGCATTGTGTGTTCTCGCAATGTTCATCAAGATAAAGTAATAAATTCAAGTTAAATCTTCAAGAACACTGTCCAATCCAACCATAATCCTTATTGAAAATTTACAAATAAAGAAAACAACCGTCATTAAAAGGTCTACCCCAAGATAAATCCACTTAACAAGATGCCAGGATATTGATCTATAGAGAGGCCGAGAACTACCGTAGCTTTCACTACTCCATTCGGAATTCTAGGGATCAAATTCAGATTTTCAAACATAGGCTGTGATCGGACTGGATTAGCCTTAGTGTAACGAGTCCTTTCAAAGCCAAGCCAGTGATATTTTTGGTTTTATGGAATGAACAATACAACTTCACAATTTTTGTTAAAGTTTCAGACATTGAATTCACCTTTAAGATCATTTAACTAAAAGGAACCGACTAAAATGTTGAAATGAAGCCAGCTTCTTCCATAAACTAGACCGGGAGATAACGGCGCATTTATTTACTTATGCAATTGCAGCAATTAAGGCCCAACTTCAGTTCGTCCGTAGTTTAAAAGAAAGTAAACAATAGTAACAATTGTCGTCTCATGGAGTCGCCACTATTTTATTACCTCGACTTTTCCTTCAAGTTGTTGGGAAAGAAAGGGGTCCATGCAACCACAAACCAACTTTAGGCAAGGCTCAGCCAACTGCACCCGCAGAGGGCTCGTAAAATCTTATAAAATGATATTAGCTCAGTTTATAACTTCCAAATATTTTGATTGAGTTTGGTGATGAAATTCAAGGCTTGGTAATATTATAGTTTAGGCTATTGGGTTAATGGAGTCAAAGAGGATAGCTTAACTAGATCAAGTCTTTAACAAAAAGAGGATACCATAAAGGTGAACTAAAACAAGGAGCAATTATAGATCTAAAGTGAATGGAATGAAATCAAATGTGATGAAGGGCAATTAAGAATCCTTCAATGACATCTGAAAGAGGGATAGCCTGAGTGATTATTAGCAGAGCATTTGTTATCTTTACTAAATAATCAAAATGCATAAACTAGTAAAACAAAGAGAGCAATTAAGAATTCACTATTTAAATCAAAATGTAAGACAATTTAGAATAACAACGACGGTGCGCATTGTGCACTTAATAACTTTCTCGATTTATTCATTTTCGTTAATTATTCGTATATGAAACACAACATATAATAAAATAAGTATGAAACTTCAAAACATAAGATAGATGACTTATTGAACCGTTGTTCAGACACAAGAATCTTTGTAAAAGTCTTTTGCATCAATTCCTCGTCTAGCTAACAAGATTTGGTCTGTCATACTTTATTCCAAAATGAAAATTGCGTAAAGTCCAAGAATCCACTCCCTCAATACTCCGATCGAGGGAGTATTTATACAAAAAATTATAAAAAAATATCTCGTCGTATCGAGATATAATCTAGGATGACTCATAAGTATGTTACAACAAACTAGAGACAAGTGGTCTCGTAGATAAGAGAAATGATAACCGATGTTGTGATGTTTCCTTTTTTTGAGAATGTGTCGGATGCAGTTCAGGATTTGGTTCGTTGTCGTATCTCTTTAGTAATTATGTGTCACCGCTTGCCGATGATACTCTTTAACCTTCCGTCTACCCTTATATTCTTCTTACTATCACTTTACCGTAGTCAATGATCAAAATCATGTGTAAGGATAATTTTTACAAAAAGTTCTAACATCTTTCCACCACGGGCTTCCGTATTCGGTTCTTGCAAATTTTCTCTCGAGAGTTTCATCAGCCTCTCGTATATCCGAATAAAGTAGTAATAGCTGGGGAACAAATGCCTTACCTCATGCTCGAGACAAAACAAATTTTCCATTCTATCATGAAGATTTTTTCCGTAGGTAATAAGCGACGTCGCTCGATGAACCAGTTAAGGAACCAGCTTCAATTGTCGGCGCATGCTTGTCCAATTTCTCAACATAAATTTCAAGGTCCATCAATTTATCTTCCGAAATCAGTATGACCGGCAATCCTTTATTCAACAAAATATCAAATCTTTTTATCATGTTGATTTCTTCTTTACATATCGCAGCATCTTCACTTAGATTCGCATCGTAGTTCTTTTGGTAAAACTCTTTTATTTCCTCCAAAATTGTTCCTATAATGTCTTGAAATGTCAATTTCTTCAAGTTGATGCTTGCTCCGAGTATTTAAAAAGCGGATAAGTTCATTGGCTCTTCTGCATGTTTCCAATTCTTCTCTTGCTTTTAGGATTTCTTCCAAGAGTCAATTCGACTAAATCATTATGTTCACATTATTTGAATTGAGGGCCAAACATCTTTTATTGAATTCCGGATGATTTTGTCCTGAAGAATTTTCATTTATTTCCTTGTGTTGCCTCTCCAATGTGAGATCATTTTCCAATCTTTTGACCAACTTTTTCTAATCCGTTGAATTTCTTTCGTTTTGTCACATACATTCATCTTCGAGAGATCATATTTTTGTTCTAAAGTGGTGAATTGTACCTTTGTTATTTGAAGTTTTGTTACTTAGAGTTTCACCTTTCCATTGACTTTACTAACTCTTCGGTACTCAAATTGGAAGTATTACCTCGTGAAAATTATGTTGGTCAATATGTTGTTTTAAAATAATTGTAATCACTAGTTGTAGATGCTTTATATTTGACTATTTTTATTTTAATGCCTTTTCAAGTTCTTTTCGCTCATTAAGTTTTATTCGGCTTCAAGAGTAAATCCATCATCTTCTTCCTTTAATTTTGCTTTATGATTTATGCAAATTGTGGGATGTTCGAGGTCGTGTAACTTCGGCTTGTTTTCAAGGCTTCAATATCATCATCTTTTTCTTGATCAAAGATTCTATACTCCTGACATCTTCTTTGGGATTATGACCCAATCCAATAATTATTTCTCCAAAGTCTTTATCCTCGTTGTCCTTAGCCCTAGGAAGAGGCTTTTTTCAAGATTTACCCAGCAACAGTATTTCAAAGAATCCCGTAATTTCTGTCATCATTGATTTATCCGTCAAAGTAGAATAAATCATTTCACCCGTCCGTTTACAGTCTAATTTGATCCAAAGGATGAATATCCTTTCGCTATGACTTCAAAATTAGTTCGATATAACTGGCACTCGTTTGGAGGTTGTCAGACTTTGGGTTTGAAGTGACTCATTATCATTTTACCCTTGGTTGAATGTCATAGGTCGACATCAATCTTTGTCAATTCTTCGGAGCCATCTTCAAATATTGACCTAAACTGAAGTCTAAGTGGATCATTTTCCGTTCATATTTATGAATGTCCTTTTAAATCCCAAGCATCTTTCACCGTGTTTGAAAGATGATACTTCTCGTACTCCTTTTCTTTCAGCTTTGCGCTCTTTTCTTCATAAAGTATGATGTCCACCGATTGCACATGTTTGCTAACTACCCAATTCTTCTTACGTCCGACTATCAGGATTTCGTACCGTATTCCACTTCTTAAGAGGATTCGATTTTTTGTATTTTAACATCAAAGTTGTTCTCAAGACCCACCGATAGGGGCAGCTTGCTTCAACATCTCTTTTACTATTTTCTACATTGAGAGGAGTTTGAAAAACCGTTTACCAATGCGGGTACCAAGGCAGTCAGCATTGAGGTTCGGGGCCGAGCAAGAGACAGTGTACCGGGCCTGAAGCGATGAGGGCCATCTATTTCGCAAGATGTTGCTTGGCTTATTTTGTCGGCCGCAGACCTTCGTAATTTACCCAGGTGGATAATTGTTGCATTAAACTCACAAAGAATCCGCATTTCATAACAGGTCAAAGCATATCGTGATCAAATATCATTTCATCAAAGACTATGTTCAAGGGCGCCGTGAAGCTTGAGTATATTCCCACCGACAGCAAAGGTGAGCATTCTTACCAAAGCCTTACCATGGGGCAAGCATGTTCACTTTAGACAACAGCGGGTGAGGAACACCTCCTCCCAGAAGAGGAAGTGTTGAAATTTGCTACCAGAGACGGTGTGGTTCCCCAAGGCTTTATCTTGCCCAGGGAAAAGTGTCCAAAAGATTTTAATTTTTCTCCTAAAGTGACTTTATAATTTTATAAAAAGTCAAATCTAATTTAAAAAGTGACTTTAAGTGACTAAGTTATTAAAGTCTAATTTTTAAAGTGACTTTAATAAAGTCAATGTAAAATTAGAAAGGAAAAGTGGACTTTTAAAATAAATGACCAAGTGGGTCTTTATTAAAGTGGGGTGAATTAAAAAAATAGAAAGTGAGATTTAAATGAGCATTTAATCTCACCCAGATCTCAATCTATTTCAGCCATTGGATTTAGGGATTCCCCAAAAGTCACTTAGGGTTAGGGTTAAAGGAGGAAAGGAGGAAAAGGTCATTCATTCTTTCATGAGCAAGATTGGGAGAAGGAGAGCAAGAGAGCAAGGGATATTTCTCGCGTTGAGGAGAAAAGAGGAAAGACTTACAATACACCCAAAGCAAGAACAAAGTAGTTCAGAACAGAAAGAAGGCATGTCAGCAAAGGCAGATTTTGGGCACGCATTTTCTAGAAAATCCGTATAGCAAGCTTTTGGCCTGCCCAAGAAGGTCGTACGTTGGCATGAAAATCGAGGAGCAGAGAAGCTATTTTTGTCGGGCATCGTTTTCAAGGAGGCCGTAGCGTAATTCGTTGTACCCTTGCATGTATTTTGAGGCATGTAAATCCGTACGTGCCAGCTCGATGTTTTTTTCTCCGTACGAAAATCGAGAAATAAAAGACAAAGAAAGATTTATGGAAGCTTGCACGCATTTCTGTATTGTACCTCCGTACAAAAGATAATTCTGCTGTCGAAATTTGGGCACGAAACCATGAGGTCGTACAACATTTATTGTTGTTCGTTTTGTTGTTTCATTTTCGAGGTGGTGGTAAAGCACGAAAAACAAGATAAGTTGTAATCTATACTTGTCGATTCTTTCCTTATTTTTCTCTCTCTTACCTGTAAAATGCATTTTCCGTAAATAAGAAGGAGCTTTCAAATTTGTTTTCCCCAAGAGTTGTAGGGGTTTCTTCTGTGTCACCTTGACCAAAAATCTCTCGTGTTAAAATGTGTTGCCAATGGCTTTTGCATCTCGTTTATTTTTATTTCTCGATTTTCCAAACATTCGTAAATTTTCCGTAATTTGTGTTTTCAAAGAAAAAATTATTTCTTCTCATTGCTGAATGTAAGATATGGGAAAGGGCATTTAACGAAAAGGAGAAATAAGGTGAAAAACCGTAAAATCGGGGTGAGAAAAAAATGAAATTTCTACAGAAGGTAATTATGCGGATTATCGGATTGTTTTGTCTATTGAGTTTACTTTAATATGATCTTGTCCAAAGAGGTTTATGGTGAGCCCTCGCCTTGGTTGGTTTGAAATAGTCGTTTAAAGGCTTTTCTTGTTTGGACCGACTATAAATCCTTGTTGAAATTATTACTTCGCTTTCCACCCCTCCAACACTTTTATTGTTTCCATTCCATTATTTAATCTAAATGATACAGTGATATAGATGACTTTCCCCTTGTCACTCTTGAATTGTTGCACAATTAAAAGCCCTATTATGACCTATAGTCACCTACTTCTGGACTAAAAACCAACACATATCTATCTTTTCAAAATTTCAAGTTTATTCTCGATTGATTGCAACTTCACACCAAACTCTTTCCATTCAGGAATTTCACCCACAATAATCATGCTCAACCATCCAAAACAAACAAAAACTTTGGCCTTTATAACTAGCCTAATATCATCACCCAAAAAAAATTAAAGATAAATCAATCTTTGCACTTATTGAGATCACTCTCCGAATTCGGTGAGGCTTAGGATCTCAATCCCAAAGTTGCTGAAATAGTGTTCTCTCCTTTTCAGCTTGAATTTTCCAATCTTGAAAATTGCTGTGAGCTAACACAATATATAGTAGGGCTCCAACCCTAGGAAGACACCAATCTTCTATCTCCCAAGCTCCAACCTATATTTGCCAAGCACCGACTTAGACTTTCAAGGCTCCAACCCCATCAATTTCGAGGAACCAACCTCAAGGGCTCCAACTCCGTCAATCTTAGCACCAATCTCAAGGGCTCCAAACCCTATATCCGGTACAGGCTCCACTTGGTTCCCTCGAGGAATCCAATCCCTCTTAGGGCTCCAACCCTATCTTCCAGGGCACCGACCTTGTCTCTATGAGGCTCCAACCTTGGCTCCAAATCGCAACTTCACTTTCCCTCAAAATATGTTTGGTTATTCTTCACGGCTCCCAATGTCTTTCAACAAGCCCCGTCACACTTAGTCTCTCCACGTTGCACTCATCAATGACCCACTCTTTTCTTAGAAGTTGTCACCATCGCTCTTCATCGTACCCAACCAAATTCTCCAAGTCACCTATGATGACATCAACAAGGCATCACATCCCCAGCCAATATTCCTGTTCACCTCATGATGAATCAATGCATCATGATCTCTAACATCTCCAAGTCCAGCCTTCTCTATAAGTCTTCTCCAAATATTCTATATCCTTCAAGGTGTCTTTATTAGGCGCCCAAATTCTACACCTGCTTTGTATTCTATACAAGGGCTTCTCTGAAGATTCAACAATGCATAATAATGTCTTCAAGAATGGCCCTGGGGTTGCTTCCTGTGACCAAGTCTTCTAATACATCTTCAAGGGTTCAAGGGCTACTTTACAATGATCCTTTTCAAGCAAAAAGATTGTTATGGTTCCAAATGTGAACAATGCTTCTGTTTTAACCTCTTCTCAAAAGATACCCAAAACTCCCAATCAAGTGTCACATATCCAAAACACTCAGAAGTCCATTACTAAGTCCTGTTTCAACAAGGATATACAACAAGTCTTTTAAGCACTCAACAAGGTCTTCCAACTTCTCTTCTCCAAAAATATTGGAATGCAATTCCAAACAACGCTTCCTTCAAGAACTACTTCAATAAGGCTTCAAACAAAGGTCACTAAGATCAATACATTCCAAATTGTTCCAACTCTATACAAGGGGATGATTTTAAAAGATTCAAATTTACAGTGTCTTTGTTGCAGATTGGGCTGACCGGTTAGGGCAAGATGACCGTCCACATCGCCGTAATTAAAATCCTCCAAACTCGCTCCCAACTAACGAACTCGGCTTCCATGTTAGTGCTTGCCTCCTATGTGCTTAAGTTCGGACTTTTTTTAGTTCTCCAAACAATTTTCGACTTTCACAAATGTATTAGGACTATAGCCTCTCAAACTATATGCCTGGGTGATAATCAACAACCAAAGATGATCCAAAAACAACAGGTCCAAACTATGATATATTGCGTCCTTCAACAAACTATCTAACCACAGCTTACATGTCACAAATTTGGAACAAGCGTTTGTATTACCACGCTATAGTAGTTTTCTTCAAGTCCGACTTTGAAGAAAGCATAAAGTTATTTTCCCAAATATATCCTTAATTGTCCTCAAGACGTTTCTTTAATCCTAAAACATAAGTCTTTTCTTAGCCCACACAACATTTAAAAACCTCCTGTGCTCCTTTATCCTTCTGCACTGTTCTCTCAAATCTCTACCAAATTCAATAACAGAAATGAAGTGTTGGACATCATATTTATATAGGGACTTCGACCTTTAACAAAGGGTCATGTCTCTTGATGGGAGGTCACTGAGACACTGTTCCAGTGGGTCGGCTAGCTCTTAAAAATATTATTTTTAAACTTAAAAAATCATTTTCTGCCAAACCTGTGAGTTTTTTAAAAGTAAAGGCTCATTGGAAAGACAAAAATTATGCTCTAAAAGATGGCATTGGTATCAAATTGGAGAGGTCGCTCTAAGATAGTAAAAAAAAAAAATGTACGTGACCTGTCATTATTTAGTGCATAAATTGAGGTAGGGAAGATAAGCTTCTTCTGTTAGGCTTTCTTCATGGTTTTGCCTTCTTCATCGTTTGCACAACTTGGTCCTTCATCATAGGATCATGGTAGGACATCAGCAATACTAAATACATAGTGGTGCAAAGATATGTTAAAGTATCATTAGCAAGGTCTTTCAATCATAAATCACGTCATTTCTACTTCTCCAATCTTCATATAGGAGTATAGGATCATCACAAGTATGGCTTCATTAAGTATAGTTCTTCACATCATGGACTTGTACTTAGGACTAGATCACTAATCAGACATTTGGCAACTTTAGGGCAAGACATCATCATCTAGGAACTGTGCATCTCAAGAATATTTACATCTCGCCCTCAAAGCTACATCAATGACAACCTGATTAACACCCTTTGTCATTGATGGAAATGCTCTTTTCCTTCCAACATCTCTTTCTCCCCCTTGACATCAATGGAAAACGGGGTGCCCAAGTACTCCCTTGTCATGCCGTTTTTTCTTTATGAATAGTAAATTCCATAGGTATGTTAACTTAATCGTCATGGTACTCTTTTCTAGCAATATGTCCACGATGGACAAATGTCTCTTCATGTGATGAAATACACCCCCCCCGCCAGAAAACTCTCTAGCTTCGAAGAAGGATTGTTGGGTTTTGTGATCGGGTGGGTGTTTATTATTGGAATCATGTTCTTCAATGGAGTCGCTCCCCGAGAGATGATCTATCAAAATTGTCCATGTGTATGTTCATCAACATTTCACCGCCCGATCACCGCCGGAATACCTTAAATCCATAAAACTCCCTTAATTGTATGCATGGTCTTTTGGTAGGGTTTCTTACCAAACACTTCTTGAAATACTACAATGACTTACGATGTCCAACATGTGTTGTTCACCTGAGTGTTCAAGACTTCCTGACCAACTTGTTTTCTTCATACTTGTGTAGCTTTTCTTCCGGAATTATTCTAGCTTGTGCAAAGGCCCAAGTCAAGTTACAATCGTGTGCCATATGTCCAGTCACAGTATCGAAGCATCTTGGTTTTGAGTCATGAATAAGAAATCATGACTTCTTCTTGCAAAATTGCTTCTCTAAGAGGTTGACAAATTCATTACATTTGTCTTTGTGATATGCCCCACAATATTTTGTCACAGCCCAAAGTTTGTACAAGAATAGCAATAACCAAGAACATACTTTGGTACCTCATAGATGGAGTTTTCCTTCATGTATCAAGTCTTTGCCTTGGGATTCTTTTACGATATTCATTTTCGTATTCTTGACACCATCCTAAGTAAATCTCCTTAGAATATAATTTCTTCCATTTTTGTCTTGATTCTTCTCCTTTAACCTTTGTTAAACCGGGAGCATCAACATTTCTTTCTAGGTCTTCACATCTTTGTTGTTTAAGCATTACCACAATACTGAGGATTCACTCGCATAGCCAAGACCTCGATTTATCAAGGGAAACCCTCAAGGACTTAGGATGTCCTCTAGGGTTTGAGAGCTTTTCAAGTTATTATTCAACAAGTCAACTTCCTTTTTAAGAAATACACCTTTCAACTTTTCACAATATTCATCTTTCGTGACTAGTTGTCCTTCATTTTCCATCATCCTTGTTGCTTCATCTCGCTTCGATTTTATGAGATGATATTTCTGATTTTCATTATGAATACTTCTTCATTCTCTTCTTTGCTAGAATTATCTCCATTTCTTCTTTTATTCTTGTAGCTTCCACATGTTTCTACTTGAGAAGATTGATGTCCATTTTAGTTTCAAGATTTCGCTATTCTTTTCTTCTAGTTACATATCATGTTTCTCTCCTTTCTGCCCATTAATTGTCCTTCTATGAAAGCCGTTTCCATCACCTTCTCGGCTCCTTGCGTTTGTTTCCTCGCTTCTTCTAGTTGAGATTCAAGAGAGGAAACCTCTTCCTTATATTTGACTAGTCTCTCGCTTCAAGATTGTTCAAGCTCTTAAGTCTTCAGTTCAAGGTGTCTTGACAAAGTTTCTTCCCTTTTATTTGCCTATCCAATTGATTTGTCATAGATGGAATTCTTCATGATGCTTTGTTTAGATGAAATTCCTCTTTAATTTTGGCTAGCTCTCTATCTCTTTCTTATACTTTGAAGCTTAACAAAGTCAACTTCCTCTCTTGTCTTGTCTTGGTTACCATCTTGCACTTTCTTCTTAAGTTCCTCATTTTCCTTTTTCAAACCATTAATCTCTTCCATGGAAGTCAGTTTATTCAAGAGATCTTCTTCAAAGTCCTCTTTGTTCTCTATCTTCAGGTCTTCTTTAGCCTTGTTTTCATCTCTCTTATCTTCTCACCTTCCTTGATTGATTATGGACTCTTTCTTGTTTTCCATCATCTTCTTGACCGGATATCATCCTCAACACTCCCTTTAATCGAGATCATGAAGTTTGTAACATAGATCTTTTAAGCCGACAAACATTTTTCCAAATTGCCTCACAAAATTTGGTAACCCATTCAAAATTGCCTTCATTGCTCTTGGCATTATACTCCTTGGATTCTTCGTCCACTCTGTCATTAGTAATCACTGATTTCCAAACTTCAATTCCTTGAGTCTTCAAAATTTCATTCTTGCCACCCATATATCAAATTTCCATTGAATAATGGAGCCTTCGTAAATTGATTTACTTCAATTTCAATGTTTGAGGAAGACACATCTTAGGACACTAGAAAATTTGGCGGAAATTCCGACGGCCAATTCACGCGCTATTCCGATTACAGTCGTCGCAAGAGCGACAAAATAGTGGCGAAACCGTGGTTTGTCCTTCCGTCGCAATTCCGACGCACGTAAAAATTGTCGCACTATCGACACCTCTTCCGTCGCTTTCGAACAAGCGTCACTCTTCCAACGTCTCACAAACCGTCGTGCCTCCGACGTTTGTAAATTGTCGCACTTCCGGGCGCAATGTGGTTCGACGTTTGGAACGTCGCTTCTTCTCCGATGCCCAAAAGCCGTCGTAATTCGACCCAACGTGGTCCGACGCTGGGACGTCGCTCTTCTCGATCGTCCGTAAGATGTCGCAATGCCGACGATATGTGGTCTAACGCCGTGCACGTCGTTTTCCTCGGCGTTTGTAATCTGTCGCAACTCCGCCCATATGTGGTCCGGACGTCCGGAACGTCGCTCTCCGACGTTTGTAATCGTCACACCCGACGAAATGTGGTCCGACATTTTCACACTGCTCTCTCTTCCGACGTTTCTAGGTTTTCAGCTTCCGACGTTTACAAGGCGTTTCGTAGCACCGCCTGAGGGTTCAATTTAAAAAAAAATGAAACTTTTAAAAGACGAGAAACGATGTTTTGAACATATTATATGAAGCAAAACAACTCATGAAAGTGAAATAGCAAGATGTAGAATAGTAAAGCAACAGACAGAGTACCCATTCATTGTTCCCAAATACAAATTAAAGTACCCAAAACCCCGCAACAGAAAAACGAATATGTCCAAAATATAAAAGACCATCGCACTATCAATAAACCAAAGAACAATAGACCAAAGCATCGTTGTCAGTAGAAGGCGAGGATAAACATTAATCATTTTTTTTTTCACAAGAAAAAAAAAGTTGTTTTTGAATATATTATATGAAGTAAAAATGTACCATGAAGTCATTACATTTTCACATCTGGAAGATTGGAACCCAAATATCCATCCGTAGGTGCTGGAAGTCCCACCCCACAATGATAGAAAAATACTCCGTATGTCACATATAGGGACTTGATATAAAACCCAAAAAGAACGTTCCACATGGAGAGATTATCGAAAAAATCCGAGAAAGCATCCAAATATGCCCGAGCAGGCATCTATGTTATATGAAAGTGAAATAGCAATATGTAGAATAGTAAAACAAATGTATAGAGTGCCGATACCATTGTTCCAAATACAAATTAAAGTACCCAAAATCCTTTAACAGAGAAAACGCTAATCATGTGAGTGTGATATGTCCAAAATATAAAAATACCATCGCACTATCAATAAACCAAGAACATAGACCCATCGCTAGTTTTAACATATGATAAGTTACATTAATCATTTTTTTTCGACAAGAAAAAACGTTGCTTTGAATATATTATATGAAGTAAAACACCATGAAGTTATTACATTTTCGCATCCGAAGATTGGAACCCAAATATCCATCCGTAAAAGTATAAACCAAACCGCACAAGTGATAGAAAAATACCCCATGTCACATGTTGTGGACTTGATATAAAACCCAAAAGAATAACACCACATGAGATTACTCACAATCCGGAAAGCATCCAAATATGCCCGAGGCATCTATAGTACTGAAATAGCGTATGTAGAATAGTAAAGCAATGATAGCACCGACGTTCATTGTTCCAAATACAAATTAAAGTACCCAAAATCTTTAAAGAGAAAACGCTAATCATGTGAGGAGTGTATATGTCCAAAATATAAAAAGACCATCAAACCATCAATAAACCAACACGATAGACCAAACATCGCTAGTTTTGAAGGCAAGAGGATAAATATTAATCATTTTTTTTTTCACAAGAGAAAAAATGTTGTTTTGAATATATTATATGAAGTAAAACAGCCCATGAAATCATTACATTTTTCAATATCCTAAGATTGGAACCCAAATATCCATCCGTAAAAGTGGAAGTCCCACCGCACAAGGATAGAAAAATACCCCATGTCACATATGTATCTGATAGCAAACCCGTAACTACCCACATGGGAGATTATCGACAACTGGAGAAAGTATCCAAATATGCCCAAGGCATCTATAAGAAAGTGAAATAGCAAGACAGAATAGCAAAGCAACGTATAGAGTACCGACGTCCATTGTTCCAAATACAAATTAAAGTACCCAAAATCCTCCGCAACAGAGAAAACGCTTTAATCATGGAGTGGGAGTGTGATATATCCAAAATATAAAAAGACCATCGACCATATCAATAAATCCAAAGAACATAGACCAAAGATCGCTAGTTTTAAGGCAGAAAGATAAAAACATTAATCATTTTTTTTTTCACAAGAGAAAAACGATGTTTTGAATATATCAGAGGAAGAAAATGTAATTAACATGAAGTCATTACATTTTCACATCTTAAGATTGGAACCCAAATATCCATCCGTAAAAGTGGAAGTCCCACCCTGTAATGATAGAAATACCCCATGTCACATACAACACTTGATATAAAACCCAAGAACGGTCCACATGGACATTATCGACAATCCTGTAGCATCCAAATATGCCTGTTGTGACTATGTAAGAAAGGAATACAATATGTAGTGAATAGTAAAGCACATAGAGGTATTAATAACGCCTACTGTTCAAATGGTAAATTAAAGTACCTAAAATCCTTGAACAGAAAACACTAATCATGTGAGGATGTGATATGTTCAAAATATAAAAAGACCATCGCACCATATCAATAAACCAAAGAACATAGACAAGTATCGCTAGTTTTAAGCGTAATGATAAACATTAACCATTTTTTTGCAGAGAAAAAATTATTTAATATACTATATGAAGCAAATGTACCATGAAGTCATTACATTTTCACATCTGAAGATTGGAACCCAAATATCCATCCGCAAAAGTGAAGTCCTACCCACAATGATAGTAATACCTCATGTCACATGCATATGGACATGATATAAAATCCAGTATTCATTCACATGCATTATCGACAATCGAGAAAGCATTCAAATATGCCCAAGACTATAAGAAAGTGAAATAGTAGCATGTAGACAAGAAAAGCAACATATAGAGTACCGACGTCCATTGTGCTAAATACAAATTAAAGTACCCAAAATCCTTGAACAGATCAATAAAAACGCTAACTATGTGAGAATTTCAAGTAAAGACCATTAACATTGCGAATAAAATTACAATCAAGTCAAAAAACATTTACCCAGCCAGCACTATGGCAAATTTGTCATCAAAAATCAAAATTAAGAAGACCTCTCATACGGAACCAGTTTCAAACTAATTTAAGGTAGACCAAAAAATAAAGTCCAAAGATAACAAAATAACTGTATGCCACCACCATGGTCTCATACAAGAAAAACAAATTAATCAAATCACTCTCTCGTGGTTCCTCCACGTATTCGACACCATCCCTTCTCAAGGTCCAAGATCGCTAGGTGCTACCCACATGCATGCCACGGCTTCCCTCCCGACAACTAATGTCAGTCAGTTTTTTCCGAGCTCGGGGACCGCCCCTGACGGGTGCATTCTTCCTCCAATGGCCTCGCGGAAGACCACAAGACTCAAAGCCGTGATTCGAAGTGAGAGAGCAACAAAGCAAAATTGCGCAAGGCGCATCGTGAAGGAACGACCAAACAAAGAGCAGGGGAACCCACATACAACAGACAAGTTACAAGCCGTAATCGCCCACCCTAGTATTTGACATCAATTCCAAGTAATAATCAACGGGACCGCCCAAGCCCACCTCCCTGAGGGGCCTGAGGGATGCCGTCGGTCGAGACGTTCAGTGCCCCTCTGCGCAACGCATCCGCGACGACGCGTGAGGCAGCACCCTGTGCGCAAGAGAAGACGCCCAGCGGCAGACCTTGCAATTAACAGAGAAGAGACAGACGAACCGGAGAAATGAAAATATGCAGCAACGTTCAGGCGTGTTTAATGGCCACTTCTCCTTATCGTCACGCGACAGTGGGGCAGTAATCCAAAGAATCCCGCTTGTCCAAAATCACAGTCGAACGCCATTTTGTCAATTCTGCCCAGAATGTAATCAAAGGACGCCCGTCATAATTAATCTTTGATCATTATTAATGAGAGCGCAAGGCTGACTAAAACGAGCATGTGGAATCGCTAAGAGGAGTGGAGGTCCGATCTTCGAACAAGGTTGTTAAAATTAATTAACGTATTTGACGTAAAATTTGACAGCACCTCCGAATGTCACAATGTTAACGCGATTGATATGAAATCGCTATCCATGTCCATCACCTTAAACGGGCCATCAAATGCACCCACCGGGAGTGAAAAGTTTTTACCGAGGACACGTGCGTAAATCGATTAAGGGGATCTTTGTTCGGGCCGGCCGCGTGAAAGGGGAAATCCGGAACGTAAAATAGGGTGAATTTGATAAGAAATTTGGCGTCACAAAATTGGCCGACGTCAAAGAAAGTTATTTGGGAACGCGAATTGCTCGAATTATGTTTATCGCTGAAGTCCCATGGCTTCGATCACAAGAACAAATTTTTTTTGATCCTGCCTGAAAAAATTTGTGTTGTTTTTCATAATACATATATTTATAATAAATCATGGGAATACCACACAACATGTGGAAAAAGTATATAATAATTATTGAGAACAATCATTTTTATGTAAAAAAATATCTCAAGGCGAGGTTCCAGAGAACCGTGGTCGTGAAAACTGTTCAAATATAAAATACCGCTTAATAAAGAGACAAATTAAGAAGTTTTCGAACCTCGACCCGAGGATTGGACAAGGAGTTAACAACAAGGATAGCTGGAACTAGACTTGGTACCCGTGGTCAAGCCCTCTACCAAAACCACGAGTGGAACGGGGCAAAGGGTTGCCCATATCGCACCGCTTGCGAGTAGGCGGTATTTCCGTCTCGGCGAGCGATTCGAGCAGGAAGCGCGCACGTGGCGAAGTGACCCCCGAAAAACCATCGTTTAACCCGCCATCGCACGCGGTGCCCGACGTTGGAAGCCGAGCGCCGAAATTGCCAAGAGTCGTTGATTTGGATAATGGCCATTTCCACGTGGTCGACGTTGAACTTGCCCGAGGTTAACTAAGGTGCGAGACAGTCAGCACGATACGAGTGTTTGATTGGTTATTGATATATATAGGGTGGGGCCGGAGTATAATGAAATCGTTTAATTAAACAGATTGCTAATAATTAGGTATAAGTCCGGAGCGTGATTGTTGTAAGCTCGTAAGAACATAGAGCCGAGTTCGTTACAAGTTATTTATTTAAAAAGAAACGTGAGTATAAAGTGTTTAAAAAAGTTAAACATTGGTTATGTTGAATGAGATGTTATAAAGTCGAAATATAAATTAAAGTCCCACCATCGTGATAGTATTTATTTATCAAATTCTACGAATTTGATAAATAAACCCGAAGAAAGAAGAAGCTTAATTAAGATCCAAATGGAGGAAAAGAATGGTACATACAGTGTATCAAACACAGTAGTGCTACCGTAGGTCAATGTACTTCTCGGGGGTCCAATTTCGCTTGTTGCGTCACACGATGATTCTCTTCTCTCTGCATTACTTGTATTGAAGATCACTATTCAGAATAAGAGTTATTTTCCAAAAAATAACCCCAATAAAAACATTGACAAATGCATCAAGGATATCTTTCTATGCTTCATAAGCACATTTGTTCTACTTCTAAACTGGTACCTTGGAAGTGCTGTTGTGTCAGAAATTATTCACCAAATATCACACTTAAAGTCTTTTTCACATTTTCAGCATCCAATACAATAAAAAGATATTGCTCTTAAAACAATACAAATATTTAGTACCAAAGAATTGTCCAGCACACTTTGAATATGAATTTGAAGCCGGAAGTATGATGCCGTATAGGATCAAGTGTCATTTTTGAATACTAAACAAGCCTAACAAGAAACTTCTCAACATGCTACCTCAAAAGAAGAAGATTAAATGACAACATTGCATCAACTATCAGAATAAAAGACCTCAAGCCATAAGACTAAACAACTACAAAATGTTGTGATCTAACAAGACCAATCAAATGTATTCCACAAGGTCAATACCGTATGAAATGAAAAGGAGTTTGCAACCAAAAATACCTTAGGCAACTAGTCTAATTAGATACACCAAACCATCAAGAAAGGAAAACCAAACACTCAAAAGGCAAGCGTTTACCTCCTTTGACAAAATTTTGAGTTCCGAAACAAGGGCCTTTATTGTCTCACAATGCCTCAGAATTTGGTGCGGGTTTGCACTGTCAGTAACAACCCAAAACAAAAGGTTTAGCTCAAATATTAAGCAACGAAGATACACCCATTGCCGCTTTATTTTCTAATAAGCTCATAAATTTTGACAAAAGAACCAAAATTTTTTAACATCTCATAGAAATTTTTTTCACCAAAATGTCTTAAACTCAATAAGCCCAACCCAAAACTAAAACCAAACACCAGAACACCAAAATGAATGATGATCTTAACCGCACATCACAAAAAGTTACCTTACACCCTCACTTATTAAACCCCGTCGTTGAATTTTTAACCTCCAACTCCAAGCACAAAGCAGATGACGTACAAAAAAAAGAAAGCAACATTTTTTTTTCGAGGTTGCTTCGCATGCCATCCGTAAATTTAATTCAACATTTAAAATTTCTCAAAGAAGTTTTTTTGTAGACGGCCGCAAAGTATATTTTGAGAGGATTGTATTTAAACACAACAACCTACATTAACCCGAATTCACCAACCGTAAATTAAATAAAACAAAAATTTACCCACAGTTTTTGTAAATTCAAAAGATAATACGTGAGCATTAATATTGGATCGCATGAAATTGAAGGGAATCAAAACTTGAAACCGGACCCGAATTTTTATAGGGTATATTGATTGAGAATTCCACAAAATTAGCGTACGGCTTGCATCCCATTTTGGAAACTAATTGCCTGAAATTCAATCTTATTCGTACTTTAAGTCCGATGGAATGTTCTTAATGTTTTGATAGTTTAATATATACATATATTTTAAAACATATATATATATATATCATATGCGAAACAGCAAATAAGTAGAATTTATTTTAATTTTATTTTTTTTTAAAAAGAGGTTTATTATAATATGTTTATATATACGCATATAAAAATAAAAGGTCAAAAAGTTTATAGTTTTTTAGAGACAAAGATGAATTTTTTATTATTACATAAAAAGTGAAAGACCTGAGTAACTTTATGTGTATGCATGTTAATGTTAAAGGGAAAGACAGCAGAGTGTTTCAGATATATGTTTGTTTTAACGCATGCTGAGTTGTCTTATGCAATCGCGTTTTGTAGCAATCATAATTTTGTAATCCTTGATTTCGTGAGGAAGTAGTGTAATAGTTTTTTTGAGTTATTGAAGTGAATAGAAGCGCTTGTTTTCAAAGCATTGAAACCGTTCCGTCAAAGAAATTTTTATTTTCCGTGTTAGAGGAAGGGAGATTTACCTTCCAGTTCATTGTTCGAATTTTTCAATATTCCAACATGTGCAAGAACAACAAATGTTGTGTCCATCCTAGCTAACCATTTGTTATCTTGCCATGTTTTTGTTTACTTTAACCTGGCCTCCAATATTTTCAATTTCTGGTCTTCAATTCAATCAATAAAAAGGTCAAAACCATACTGAGATACATTTTTTGTCATAATCGTCAATAACAATAAAATTTGACTACCCGTAACCTTTCCTTTTATTGTCAGAAAGTTTATGTAGCTACCTAATGTGGCTAGTCCTTAGGCCAAGATCACTAGTAACAAATACATGTTTCTTCACCTTTGAGTTTTCTAAATTAGTGCCTACCAAATCAAGACATTTAAGACAGGTGAATCAATACAACGTTAAAAGAAAACTGTGAGCACACATTTACAAATTACCTCCTAGCTACCTGTCAAGCACGAATACACCTATTTTTGGGAGGAAACTATGCTTTTCAAGCTCTCCAAGACAACATTTTTCCCTTCTACTTTCCCCAAGGGTGACTCCAACAAGATCACAAGTTTGTTCACAACTACCTAAGACAAATTGACAATGCTTTCGCAAGTGCAATTTAATGCCGACCATATGCCAAAACAACCCTCCATGAAAAATTAAAATAACACATTAAAATCGATTATAAGGGATATGAAAGATCCACCCAGAACAGTTTTGTTTGCAGTGAATTCTCTCAAACATAATTTTCTCCACCCGCAATTTTTTTGTCACCAAGCCTATCCTTGTTGAATTAAAACCCTTCAGCAAATTTTGTATTAACCACCTCTCCGTCACGTAACCCTATCCCTCTTCTCGCTGAGCCATGACAACAGCCATAGAAAACTCGAAAGATAAAGACAATTGTCTGCCATAATTATCAAACATTGCACCCAAATTTCTTCCCTTTCCATTGTTACCCACTTAGAGGTAGGATGTGGCAATTGTTGTCATACCGCCCAAAGCGCAGGGCTATCTTCTCTTAGTAAGGTCAATATAGAATTACAAGATCTTCATATTAGTATGAACCTTAAAAAACATGTACCCCATTGCTAAAAAACTACCAAGCTAAACAGACAACTAAACAACTATCACAACTTTGGCAACTTCTCAAGCATTAAGATAGAACAACCAAAGAGAAATACAACCACAATCCTCATTTAATTATATTCCACTATATATTTGCATTAATATAATAGAAATAAATCACGACTATAATAAGGCCAACACAAAACAATCTTTAACCAAAGGTCTCTCGTGCCTCAGTTGCCATGCTAGAGGTTGTATATTTTTAATTCTAAATTTTCGACTCCCCGTTTCATCTCAATTTATCCACTGGGATATCTACATCAAATGCTCCTTATATCCCCAAAACAAATTCCCTACTACAAGAGTACCCGTATTGATGGATCACCCCACACCATCCTACCCACTAGAAACGTGTGAAAAAAGGAAACCCAGAAATCTTCTAAAATATCTCAATATGACTATAAAGGGGTGTTCTGTTAGTTCAAACCAAACTAACTAAACATGCTCAACAACCTCAAACCACAATGGCTTGAGGGGATAATATTCATAGTAATTAATCGGATTAAGCTATGTTAGAGAAACCCTAAACTCTCACCAAAATAGTAGGCTGTGGTACCCACTCAAAGATTGACACATGTGCCAATTGGTACAAGTGGTAGAACAGCATGCTCAAACAACGAGGTGATGGTGAATGACATGGAGAGAGAAATATCATGTTTCTCCAACTCTAGAACTAAAGCTCATCACCAACTCGATTGATAAACTACATGATGTAACCTATGAAATCGTAAATGGAGAAATCATAGTAACAACAATAAGTAACCAAAAATAACAAAAGTTGGATTCATCCCGGGAGTCGTAATGGGAGAAATCTATGAACAACAGGAAAACATGCATAGTTGCTTACAATCAAATAGATGAAAAAACACATACCAAAACTAGACACACCCAATAAGCTTAATATTGAATGCTATGAATCGTAAAGGAACTTACAAAATGTGACATTACGAACCTGGTCAAGCACACAAGCAAAAAATATCCTAGACATGACCCTGGGTTGATGTTGTGATGTTCATGATGCAAGAGGATTTCCACTTAATCGCCAAGTCAATCAAAATCCATCATTATCTATACAATAAATACAAGTAATTGATGTAGTATTTTTATTTTAAGATGTATCTATGATAATGTTAGAACATATGTTTAAAATGTCAAAACATACCCTCAATAATTCCTCTTTCGTTTTCAAGAAATTGGTCTATTGAGTCGTATGAACTTGGAACAAGCCTCCCATAATCCGCAGGCAACCAAGTCAACAATGATTTTGTTGCTACGCCGGATCAAGGGAGGTTTGCTCCAAGATTAAATCGCCCAATAAATTATTTTACCAAACAGGCCAATCACGTAAGGCAGCCTTATGCCCCCTCCCCGGCACATCACTCTCACCCCCATCGACCCATATTTCCATTTTTTATCACATGAGCATAAAAATATATTCAATAACTAATAAAAAAACAATTCAACAAAAAGACGCAAGGAAAATGTAAATTAATGTCAGACATAAAAAATAGTATGACAAATGAGTTTTTTATATATTTTAAAAACGTCTTTTCAAGTATGGTAACGGCGTACTTATAACACAATATTTTGCATTGTCAAATTTTCTTTTTCTTCTTCCTATTTTTAAAGCTCCATCAGCATCATCACTATCATCTGTTTTAGCCTTGCTCGTGTTTTCAACCCAGACCGCCGACCTAGTTGCGTATTCACGATGTCCGGGTTTGCATCCAAGACGGCATCGCTCACAAAACAAGATAATATTAAATTTTAATTGTCGTTTTTTAATACTGAATTAATAAATAATATTAATAAAAAAATTGTAATGAGATTATTTACCTGTGTACCCAAATAATGCCGTCAATTAGTTACCGTTGTCCGGGTCTATCCAAGACGGGGCATCGCTCCAAAAACGTATAATATTAAATTTTAATTATCGTTTTTAAATATCATTGAACTAGTTCGGTAATATTAATAAAAAAAATTGCAATGATATTATTTACTCGAAACAACAAGTCGCCACAGACCTGCTAATTGCCTTTCCATCTCAGGTAAGATCTCAAGGGAAACATTTCCCGCCATATTTAAACAAAAAAATGCGTAAGGACAGCTCATCAAGGTATAATTAGAAAAAAATTATAAGTGGAAATGATCATATCGCTTACCAAGCCCTCACCGACAGCGAATACTGTCGCTCCGGTCCCCACTACAACGATCAAAGGTACCTAGAGCATTCATCTACATCTGGCTCTAAAACTCGGGTTATTTGCCTCGTCGATAATGTTGTCTCCATTTAAACAAAAGTTGTTAGACATTAAATCAAGGTGATTAAAACAAAAATATTGAAAGGTTATTTTACCTTATCGCATTGTAGATCTGGACCCTCGCCCAAGCTTCGCGACGTTCAACCACAACATAGCCAAAACGGAAAGCGATATTTTTATCTTCCTCTCGTAGTTATTGTTCAAGTCATCACCCCACATTATATATATGATTGTGTATTTTTAATCATATCGATAGGATTACAAAAACGTTGAAAAGAATACACTAATTATAAGATGTTTAGCTACCACTATGGCCCCAGCCTAATTTCAAGTAGCCACCCCCGGTCGAGCTTCAGGTTCTTCTCAATCCTAGCTTTGGTTTCCTTCGAGGTGTCGTGCAACCAGCATCAAAATATTGAAGTCAGATATGACATAGCACACTTTTATTTTATAGCAAAGAAAATTAAAGCTATTGAATTAAAGTTGTAATTTACCTTACAAGTCTAGTTGGCATTTTTCCTTCTTTTCTTTGGTCTTTCTCTTTTCCGTCATGGACAGCCTTTCCACTCACTGCTCCAACCGCGAGAGGACGCCTGGTATTCAGGGTTAAATTGCAATTGCGTCCTATAAGTGTCCCCGGTATATTTCTCAAAATATTTGGCCGGCTACCCGAGCCACCGCTTTTCCGTCAAATGTGTCGACCCTGCAAGGTCAGATAATCGTAAAGTTCTTTTTTTCAAAGCCTGAATTCCGGAATTCCACCCCGTACGTATGGTTAAAGCCAAAATGACAACGTACGGTTTCCGCAATCCGCAATTCATTGTTTCCTATACGAATAAAAACCAAAAGAAAAGAAGATATTATCATTACTTAAAAAATAAAAATCATGATAAATATGTTTTAGATAAAGTACATAAAAGAGTTAAAATATTAAAATCACTCCGGGAGTTGTACATGCTTTATAGGGACACCCTCATCGTTCACCAACAACGTGCCATTAATGGTCCCCGTGGAGGCAGACATTTTGCAGCCCCGTGAAACGCAATGTAGTTGGCCATATCACCTTCATCATTGTCAAGGTTCGTTATTAATGGGGTCTGCTTAAGGGTGGTGTGTTTCTTGGCTAGTGTTCAAAGGAGCAGAAGGTGTACGCAGAGGGTTGTTGCAACTTTGCCCCTGTGTCCCACTACCACCAACACCGAAGCCCAAGAAATGCCGTAAAACGCAAGACACAAAAGAACTTTTTGTTAGTTTACTAATAAAAATAAAAAATTAAAAAACTATCACAATTCATCTCATGCAGAACAAAAAATATCCTTGACTTTTTATTATTACTCACATTTTCTTATCTACCAGTAAGATGTTGTATCCTCTTTATGCTCTGTGTTTAAGGCGCGTCTATCAAAGCATTAATCTGGGATCTGCATCTCGTGTTTTTTTTGCATGCCGGTAAGAACACTGGAGATAGGGATGAAGAAAGCTCTTCCTCAAAGAGGGAATCATCAAAGTACTCATGAATAGGTCTGGGGATATTCGAACAAAATTAATATTATTTCAATTATGTAAATAAATTCAAACACTGCAAGATAGAGTACGTCGGCAATTTACATGTTCTTCCGCCGGCTCCTTTTCCGCGATCATCCGTTTCTGGGGTTGTTCCGTAATCGTTTGATCATTCCGCCACATTGGTAACAAAATTATAAAAATGTAAAAACTTGAAAACAGCACGCAACTTGAAAACACAAAATGAAACCTAACACTTTTAACAGACACCTAAGATACAGAGTTAGAGTTTCAAATATGCCGTTAGAGTTTCAAATATTCTGGTATTGAATTCATTCCTTAAACATGTCATTGCACATTAAGGCACCCAAACATTCAATCCACAATGATATATTTATGGTGCTTCTCCTATTCTCCGGGAAAACACCATACCTATAATGCATTCACTTGCATGTATAAAGGGAAAGTAAAAAATGCTTGCTGGCTGGTTTTAATAAAGGCATCTTGGAAAGGTATCTTCACTTTTTATTTATGTTGTTCACCCACACCACTTTCGTGTTTTCACTAACTCGTTTTGTCATTTTTGATCTCACCAAGTTAAGGCTCAAGTATTTTTTGACCTTTTCATGTAGTTTTGCAAGTGTACAAGGATTTTCCAGCTTACCCCGCACTTTTTTCTCTGCGCATGTTTCGGAAATCAAAATGCATGATTTAGTCCCATAAGACGAACAAGTTGTTGGATCAACTCCATAGGAAATATCATGTTTCCTATTCAATCAAAATTTATCTCAAATAGGGTAGGTAGGAAGGTTTTCCTTTGTATTAATAGGCACTCTAGCTTGCATTTTTATTATCTTTCACAACGAGGTGTCGTTTCTTCAATTAGGCATGATTTTTGCAATCAAGGTGAGAATGAACAAAGACAAATTTTTGTGATGGATGATTATATATGACTCCATGGGTCAGAGGGAAAAGGTACTAATCTACTTCTTCAAATATCTATAGTTCTCGTCCACCTCATATGGAGATGGTCCCCGATTTGGAGCCAAATGTTGTTAGGTGCTCCCCCCTCCAATTTGACATTTTAACAAATTTTAAATTGATGATGCTGGCAAGATTATGGAACATTGGCACATGCATATGCATGGAATTTCAAGATCATGATATATGTTTGCATATATGTTTATGGCAAGGTTCCACCAAGTCCCCCCAGGAGCAGGACGAGGGAGCGCGATGCCTATGCAAAAGCTCCTACTAATTTCGTGAAACGTGGGGGGACGCTTTCGGTCATAAAAATTATAATATTTAATATTTAAATTAAACTAGTATTGCAAGGAATGTATATACAAGCCATCATACACTTGCATCATGAAAGATAAATCATAATGATAAAATGATAAATCGATGAATGATGAATTATATTGTTAAATTTAAAAGTTAAAAGTTAAAAACATACATCATACAATCATGAAAGCAAGTTGTAAGTTTGTAACCATATAATCAATGTAACTACTAACAATGTACAATGAAAATAAAGTTTAAGATATCATATGGACATATTATATCAAGATTCTAAAATAGAGTTTAAATCAAGCTACAACTCAAGTCTCGAAACATAAAACTAAACTAACAAGCATAATCAGAACATAAAACATAAAACATAACATATGAATATCAAATGATATCATCATACCGATAAATGAGCATAAATGCTCAAGTTAATGCCCCACTAACTGGCATCCAACTTCACGAATATAATGATCAAATCATGTCATCAACTGAACTGTAATCGCCTTGACTTCTCAAACATGCTAAGTAACATCAGTCTCAACACGAAACCATAAACTAAAAGGGGCGATGAGGGACGGGAGGGGGGGCGCAAGAGGGAAACATCCCCAGAAGTCCCCAAGACCCCCGGGAGCGCGCAGGGGGCGAGGAATCTAGACCCCCAGGTGGGGGGGCGACCCCAGAAGACCGGTTTATGGAGGTGGTGGAGAAAAAAGAGCTCAAATAGCGCCTGAAATTTTTCTGCAAAAGGACCTACCTGTGGGGCTTGACTAATGGTTCCATTTAAAAAATGATATCTAGACAGAGAATAAGTGTATACAAAGAGTGTGTACTGAAAATCCATCCGAGTTTGCATTGTATTACTTATGATGGATTCAAATTTGCTCAAAATGTTGTTATGGCATGATTTTGTCGAGAAACCCTTTAGTTGGATTCTCATGTTGGTTTAATTCTATATTTTAAATGTTTTGCAATCTTTTGGGTCATAGTAACTCATGAACTAGGTTACAAATGTGTAACAATCATATTTCAAGAATAAAGTTGTGATTTTTTTATATTATTATTATTATCATTAGCGTTTGCATGACACCTAATGCCTAGAATTTTGACATCTTGATATGCGATAATTTTAAAATGTTTCTAGTAATGTTAACATAATAACTATCATTACGTGTCTTCACTTTTTTCACCATACAGACCTGATATGGACTCATCACACAATCTCATATGCTATGTCCTGCCAAGTTCAAATTGCTGAACCTACCTATAGTGTGGTTATTAAGGACAAGTTGCTTGACATATAACCCGATAGCATAGACCACGTCATAGCTCTAAAAAGAATCCTCATGTCAAAAACTTTCACAATATGTTCTACTATAAAGCCTTTGGGACACCAAAGGCATTATATGTATCATTGATGACTTCAAAGTATGACAAGATCCGCAGGGAAAGCAGAAATCAATGGAAGAGTGATCCACCAATGAGAACCTAGAATTTTAGCATCGATGAGTTAGAGTCTAGGAAATTGAAACCCTATAATTTTAATTAGGGTGATGAAGGACATCACATAGGTAATTATATTTTCATGTAGAATAACTGTTAATTCAAATTTAAACTACATAATATGAAAGGAATACCTGAGATAAATTTTTCCACGTAAGTCCAAACAACCTATAAAAAGGAAAACCTTCTTTTTCCATGGGAAATAATTTACCTTTTCCTTTTTCAAGGCACCTAAATCACAAAAATATGAACTATACCGCACACATTCTTCGGATAATGTGAAAGTGGAAAGGAATACCCTACACAAGTGATGCACACATGTACATTCTGAACACTCAATAGATTTTTGTAGTTGAAATGCAATGCTTGTTTTCATTTAAATGTAGGGTTTTTAAAGAAGGGAGAAATAATGGTCGCTGCAAATTAATAAGCGTTTCTTTGAGAAAAATTTAAATCTTGTATTGGGTGATGAAGATAATAGAGGGTATCGAATTCGATTTCGACATCTAGAGAGAAAACCATACCAAAATAAACACAATCCAATAGAATTGACCAAAACCCAAATAGAGTCAACCCTACTATAGGAGGAAGGGCCTGGGCAGAAGAACTTACCATTTTGAAGAGCCGAGGGCGACGTCGTCTGCAAGAGCGCAGGGGCGAACGCCGAGGCGAACAGAGGCCGGCCGTTCGCAAGAGCCGAGGGCGGCACGTGTGGCGAATGTCGTTCGAAAGAGCCGAGGGTGAATCTGTGGCGACGTCGTTCGAAGAGCTCGTGGCGAATCCAGTGAATGTTGTTCGGCAAGAGCTCGTGGGCGAACGCTCAAGTCGAATGTCACGCCTGCAAAGAGTCAGGGTGAATGTCGAGGGTGAATTTTCGTTCGCAAGAGCGGAGGGCGAATGCGCGTGATATTTTACCTTAATGTAGCAATACATGCACATTTGAACACTAATATATTTTTTAGTTGAAATGAAATGCTTGTTTTCATTTAAGTTGTGTAGTTTTTGTGCCAGGAGAAATAATGGTCGCTAAATTAATAAGCGTTTTCTTTGGGAAAAATTTAAATTTTGTATTGGGTGATGAAGATACAGAGGGTATTGAATTCGACTCTTGACATTTGCCAGAGAACCCTACACGAACACAATTCAATGGAATTGACCAAAACCCAAATAGAGTCAACCCTACTATAGGAGGAAGGGCCTCACAGAAGAACTTACCATTTTGCAAGAGCCGAGGGGTGACGCTCACTGCAAGAGCCGAGGCGAATGTCGTTTCGCAAGAGCTTCAGGCGAAACGTCGAGGGCGAATGTCGAGGCAACAAGCCGCAAGCGCCGAGCGCGAATGCCGAGGGCAATGTCGTTCGCGCATGTATAGGCGAATGCCGCGCGTGATATCAAACGTTAATGTAGCTATTGCGACAAATACGAAACAATAAAATCATTTTTATGTAGCGCGCATATAAGTTTCAAATTTTTATGTAGCGCGCATATAAGTTTGGTATTTTTATGTAGCGCGCATATAAGTTTGGTATTTTTATGTAGCGCGAAAATAAGTGTCGTTATACCGACGGCGGAAAAGGCGTCGCTATTACGACGGGTGCCTCCAAACGTCGCAATGGCGACACCTAGACATTGTGTCGCAGTTGCGACGTTTAGAGTCGTCTCAATAGCGACGCTTTGGGCCATGGTGTCGCAATTGCGACGTCTTCCTCTAAACGTCGCAATTGCGACACGTTTTTAAGTGTCGGTATTGCGACACTTTTCTATAGACGTCGGTATAACGACGGTTTCGGGCGGGATGGAAAAAATTTGGGAAAATTTCCGACATTTGGTCAAAAGCGTCGGAAACAAGTGTCGGAATTTCTGCCAAATGTAGTAGTGGGAGGATTGGAGACTTTCTTCCTTGGCTTTTCCATTTGTGTTCTAATGATCAACCTTCAAGCTGTTAGGCTTTGAGTGAAGGTACTGGCTCTGAAACCAATTGTTGGAAATACTAAGAGGGGGGTGAATCAGTATTTATTTTTAATTTTTAATTTTACCAATTAGATCACTTATATTTAGAACACAAAATTAACAATAAGAATAAATTATTTTATTAATTTCTTCTTTACAATAAATCAAGTACAAAATATGTAGGGCTCCAACCCTAGATGAAGCCACCAATATTCAATCTCCCAGACTCCAACCTGTATTTTCCAAGCACCGACTTGAACTTCCAAGGCTCCAACCCTGTCAATTCTGAGGCACCAACCTCAAGGGCTCCAACCCTATCAATTCTGATGCACCAACCTCAAGGGCTCCAACCCTATATCTGGTACAGGCTCCAACTTGGTCTCTTGAGGACTCCAATCCTCTAGGGCTCCAACCCTATCTTCCAAGGCACTGACCTTGTCTCTATGAGGCTCCAACCTCTTGGGCTCCAACCCACAACTTCACTTCCTCAAAATATGTTTGGCTATTCTTCACGACTCCCAATGTCTTCTTCAACGAGCCCTGTCACACTTAGTCTCCACATTTCATCATCAATGACCACCTTTTATTCTTAGAAGGTGTCACCACTGCTCTTCATCGTACCCAACCAAATTCTCCAAGTCACCTCATGATGACATCAACAATGCATCATGATCTCCAATAATATCTCCAATTTCACCTCATGATGACATCAAAAATGCATCATGATCTCCAATAATATCTCCAAGTCCAACTTCTATAAGTCTTCCAAATATCTTCACGTATCCTTCATGGTGTCTTTAATAGGCAGCCTAAATTCTACACCTGCTCTAGGCCTCTACAAGGGCTTCTTCAATGGATCTTCAATAATGCATAATAATGTCTTCAAGAATGTCTCTAGGTTTCTTTCCCTAGATCAAGTCTTCAATACCTCTTCAAAGGTTCAAGGGCTACTTTACAATGATCCTTTTCAAGAAAAATATTGTTATGGTTCCAATGAACAATGCTCAATGAACTGCTTCTCAAAAGATACCCAAAACTCCCAATCAAGTGTCACAGATCCAAAACACTAGAAGTCTGCTCACAAGTCTGTTTCAACAAGGGTCTACAACAAGTCTTTTAAGCACTCAACAAGGTCTTCCAACTTCTTCTCCAAAAAGATTGAATGCAATTCCAAACAATGCTCTCTCAAGAACTACTTCAATAAGGCTTCAAACAATGATCACTAAGATTAATGGTATCTCCAAATTGTTCCAACTCTATGTCAAAGGGATTGCTTTTAAAAGATTCGAATTTGGTGTCTTTTTGTTGTAGATTGGGTTAACTGGTTAGGGCAAGATGACTTTCCACATTAGCACACTTAAACTCCTCCAAACTGCCTCCTAACTGTTGCAACTGGATTCCATGTTAGTGTTGCTCCTATGTGCTTAAGTTCTGGACTGTTTTTAGTTATCCAAATAGACCTTTTACTCCTCACAAATGTGACTAGGACTATAGCTCTCCTAAAACTATATGCTCAGTGGAAAATTAGCAACCAAAGATGATCCAAAACAGAGTTCCAAACTGTTATATATTACAGTCCTCCAACAAACTATCTAACCACACTTTCATGTCAAAAATTTGGAACAACAGTTGTATTACCACAGTTATAGTAGTTTTCTTCAAGTCTGACTTTGAAGAAAAGCATAAAGATATTTTCCCAAATATATCCTTAACTGTCCTCAAGACAATTTAATCCTAAAACATAAGTCCTTTTAGCCCATATAGTGATTTAAAAAAAACCTCCTCGACCTCCTTTATCCTTTTGTACTTGTTCTCTGAAATCTTGACCAAATTCATGGTTGAAATGAGGTGTTGGACGTCATGTTTATATAGGACTTCGACCTTTAATAAAGGGACATGTATCTTGGAGGGAGGTCGACATGAATGTCTGAGTGTGGGTCGGCTAGCCTTAAAAAATATTACTTTTAAACTTAAAAATTCATTTTCTCACAAATCGTTGGGAGTTTCAGGGCAAGTAAAAGCTCATTGGAAAGACAAAATTATGCTCTAAAAGATGGCATTGGTATCAAATTGAGAGGTTGTCTCTAAGATAGTGAAAAAACATTTTTTAATGTGACTAGTCATTAGTTAGTGCAGAATTTGAGGTAGGGCAGATAGGCTTCTCTTGTTAGGCTTCTTCATGGTTTTGCCTTCTTCATTGTTTAACACCTTCATCATAAGATCATGGTAGGACATCAGAAATGAGTGTATTATATAGTGGCGCAGTGATATGTTATAGACAGTATCATTAGGAAGGTCTCTTTCAATCATCAATCACGTCATTTCTCAGTCTTCCAATCTTCTTCAAAAACCATCATTAAGTGTGGTCATATAAGATTATAGCATCATCACCAGTATGGCTTCATTAAGTATATTTCTTCACATCATGGACTTGTACTTAGGGACCAGATCATTAATCAGACATTTGGAAACTTCTTAGGGCAAGACATCATCATCTAGAACTAAGCATATCAAGAATATTGACATCTCAGTCAAAGCCATGTTGCCATCAATGACAACCTTAATTAACACTCCACAGTCACCTGCATGAAATTATTCTAAAACTATGTCAGATTCTTCTTTTAGCAAACAATTTAATAAAATTCCACCATGATCTTTCCAAAACAGTAGATTGTCTAAGATTCAAAATCTTACTGCCTTTAGTTTTAAGAATCTAGCTTTTGTTCTTGATAATCTAGGAGGAGCTTGTAAATTTAGTAATACAAATACAATATATGCATACCATGGTGAGTCTGAAAAGGCTTCACTAATCTTTGGAGTCACCATGTCTTCCTGATCATCTACTTGGGCAATAAAATTAATGTCTAAAGCATGATAATTTGATTCAGCCATGAGTTTGGCTAAACCTTGACCTTTTATGAGTTTAGTGGGTTTTATTTCTATGTCATATTCTAAAATTGTAGCAATCCACTTGCCTCTTTTACCATCAAGCCCATTCTGAGTAAGAATGTCCTTTACAACTGAATTTGTAACATAGGCAATGCTGTGTGAATAAAGAATGTACACTCTAAAGTCTTTGATGGCCTTCACTAAGGCTGGTGCTTACTTTTCCATTATATTGTACTTCAAAGTGACATCTCTAAGTGATTTGCTAAAGAAAGCTATAGGCTGTTCATAGCCCTGGTCATTTTTCTGCAATAAAACTGCAGCAATAGTGTGTTCTAAAGCAAAGGAGAAAATGATGAAATCATTTTTAAAGTCAGGACTTATAAGGACTAGTGTTTTGGTTAAGGCTTGTTTAATAGATTCAAATGACTGCTTGGCCTCAATAGTCCATTTAAGAATTGAATCCTTTTTCAGCATATTATTAATTTCTCTAATTATTTTAGCTAAGTTTGAGATGAATCTTCTAAGGAAATTAATTTTACCTAGAAAATCTTGTAACTCTTTAATGTTCCTAGGAGGACTAATGTTAAGAATGGTCTATATTCTAGCAGGCTCTATTCTAATTCCCTCTTTAGATATTATGTGTCCCAGTCATTTACCTTCTTCTAATCCAAATAAAGTTTTCTTAGGATTTAAATAGATGCCAAACTTTCTGCATTTGTCTGAGATGATCCAAGTGTTCATTATCAGTTTTAGAAAATACAGTAATGTCATCTAAATAAATCACTAAGAAATCATGAATTTCCTTTGCAAAGGCTATATCCATAGCTCTTTGAAAAGTGGCTCCTGCATTCATTAACCCAAAAGGCATTTTTACATACATAAAAGTGCCCTATGGAGTAGTAAAAGAAGTTTTGGCTTGGTCTTCTGGTTGGACTAAAATTTGGTTGTACCCTGAAAATCCATCTAAAAGTGAAATCCTAGACAAACCAACTACCCTCTGTAAAATGTGATCCATCTTTGGTAAAGGGTAATTGTATTTTAAGGATACCTTATTTAAATTTCTAAAATCAACACATAATCTAATTCTCCTGTCTTTTTCCTGGTGGGAATGAGATTAGAAACCCAATCAAAATATCTGATTGGTGCAATTATTTGGGCTTCATACATTCTTTTTACCTATTTTTTATTTAAAGGCATAAAAACATGATTGATTCTTCTTAACTTTTGTTTAAAAGGTTTTTGGTCTTCTTTTATAGGGATTTTATGTTGTATTATATTGGTGTCATAGGATTTTAAGTCCTCATAACTCCAAGCAAAAACATCTTGAAATTCCTTAAGAAGAGCTATGTATTTTTCTTTTCCTTGCCGAGGTAAAGCTTTGGAAAGTCTAATCATCTTAGGTTTTAACTCTGTACCTATGTTACATTCCTCAATATCAGATCTAAGTGGCTCCATTTTGGGTTTTCTTGCAACATTATTTGAGTCAAATAAATCTTCTAAAGGGGTTAAGCCTTTTCGTAAAAAATTATCTTTAAGATATAAAATATCATATTTATCATCAATTATCTCATCAATCTCTACTCTTTATAAATTATCTATGTATGATTGACTAAATTTAGTAGGTTTAGCAAAACTTAAATTATTTACATCTATGTTATTCAAATCAATTTCACTATCTAAATTATGATCTACCTGTAGAGTCTGTGTCTATTTTACAATTCTAAAATTCACCTTCATTGTTCATAAAATGGTAAATCTATTGATCTTGTGAGAAAATTTGCCAATATTTAAGATTATCTGGAATTATTGGCCTGTGTTTAACTTCTGTATTATATCTATGATTTGGCTGAAATGGCAGATTACAGGAACTAGAAAAAGTAGCTAGGGAGTGAGCCCATGTGTTTTGTTTTCTTGGTATTGCAGAAAAATTACATTCTAACAATTCTTTGATCAAATCTAACACAATTTCTCTATATTGGCTTAATCTTGGATTATAACAGAATATTTTGCATTCATCTGTTTTACAATCAACTCTGAGTCTCCTACAATTGATATTATTTTACCTCCTAAGTTCCTGATAATCTGCAACCCTAATATGAGAGCTTCATATTCAGCCATGTTATTGGTACATTTAAAATTCAGCCTGAAAGCATGGCCTTCTACATGATTATTTTCCATATTAGTTATCCAAACTCCTCATGCTCCTAGTTTATTGACTGATCCATCAAAATCTAAGTGCCATAATTATTCATGAAAGATATTTTCATTGTCTGGTGTTTTATTTTTGTCTTTTAGTTCAGTTTTGGTTTCAATGTCAGTTTCAGAGTTGCATAAGATGAATGAATCAATCTCAGTAGGTGTAGTGTAAATTGGGTAATTTATTGGTCTTTCTACACTACTCACCATATATTTCAACAATTTTTCTCTATATAGTTTCTTTGGTTGGCCGAAAACTGAGATGGTTGCATATGACATATCTAATTATAGAGATCCCTGTAATTTTGCTTCCCATGAGTGAGATAAGAGCATTCCATACTTGGGAGGGATGTCAGCGACTATAATGTCCATGAGTATGCTTTTACCAGTATATTGAACTAATGTGACACACAAATCTTTAATCAAACCTAAACATTTCACTTTGCTTGAGTCAAATGAAAAGAGATCTTTGTAAGGCCTAGTGATATCTAAATTCAAGGTTTCCATTATTGCTTTTGGCATTAAATTGTGTGAAGCCCCTGAATCTAACATTGCATTATGTAATATTTGATCATGAACAGTTAAACTAATGTAAAACGGTGGAACTGCTCCATCTTGGTGTTTTCCATCAACATCAGGACCAAAAATTAACTTTGGTTGATCATCATTCAAGTTTACTGAGTCTTCTCCATCATTCATGTTTAAGGTTTCAGTGATAGTTGTTTTGTACAAATCATGTTTTACCAATTCTGTTAGAGGAATTGGTATTTTTAATTTTGCAATTTCAGCTGAATATTAAATGGAGGTTGTGATTTTGCAAGCTGAATTATTTCTTCTTTAGTAACTGTAGTTTGAGTAGGTTTGTCTTGTTTTTCTACAGTTATCTTTTCATTTTCAGTTTTTGTTTCTACTATATTACTATTTTTAGTTTTCTTTTCTGGTACAGTTTAAGAAGTAGATGTTTTTGCAGATTTTACACTTTCAAAATTTGTTTTAGCAGTAGCAGCTTTTGGATCAGCTGATTTTGGATCATTAGTGGGTGTTTTGGAATCTAAAATTGTTGTTTTAGCAAAATTAGTTGTTTTTACAGTAGCAGATTTTTGTAAATTTGTTAATGTTTGGACAGTCTTATCTATTATATCAACAATCTTGAGACTAGGTGAAATTTTGGGGCTAGAAACTTTTTAGGATGAATTAGAGTGTTGTGTGTTTTCCCTAGGGAGAATTTGCAGAACTTTTGTGGTGGGAGCTTCTACTATTTTCTTAGTTTGTGTTTGTGCAGATTTATTAATAGAAGGCTTTGTGTTTTTCTTGCTTCTAAGGTTATATTTATTATGTAATTCATTGATTGTAAATTCATAACCTTGTTTATAGTCAAATGATTCACCTGAATATAATTGAATTTGTTGTATTTCAAATAACTCTTGTTCTTCCTATGTGAGAAATATAGTGTTATCATCATTTATACCCTTTAGATTTATGGTGTCTATTTCATTTTAATCTTGATGAGAACTTTCAGCATAGTTCTTTTGAAAAGGAGGTCTTATTGTCTAATCAGGTGCTGATTCTTTACATTTTCCTGTGTTTGTATTTTTCCTGAAGTTGGGATTTCTAATTTGTTGTTGATTATCCCATTGTGGTCTCCTTTCTATCTTATCTAATATATCCATCATTCTCTCTAAATTTTTAGCTAATTGATATATTTTTACATCTGAACTAGATTTCTCTTCTTTTTATGGTTACTCTCCTCACATTCCTTAATCTAGCTCTTCTAGCCAATATATTTACCTCTACACTAACAACATTTGTTTGCATTCACTCTAAAGTATCAGCATTTCTCTCTCTCAATTGATAGGCTATGTTTGTATCAAATCCATCAAGGAATTTGAGAAGGACAGAGTCTAGAGTGGGTTTGAGATTAGCAGGGATTGAATTATAAACATTGTTGTATCTAGTACAATAATCTTGGACTGTTTCATTAGGAGCTCTTTTCATAGCATCAAATTCAGATAATATTTGAAGTGGATTTTTCTTCTTTTCCCATTTATTCAAAAATAATAAATGAAAAACTAATAAATCAACAATACTATGAGGATTAAGACCTTTAAACCATTTTTTAACTTCCTCAATTAATGTTTGAGCAAAGAGTCTCATTTGTACATAAGAATCATTTATTTCATGAATCTCAAAATAATCTGTCATCTTATTAATATGTTATTGGGCAGTATAATGAGTGGTCGCATCAAATTGAGGTATTTTACTTTGGTAATCCAAAGGCATGTCATGTGATTGTGCTAGAAGGACCAAGGGAGCATACCTAGCAGCCATGGCTTGAATTCTAGCTTGGCTAGGAAGTAAGTTGGTAATGCTTGGGGAAGAACTAGAAGTACTAACTGATGCAGTTAAAGAAGTGGCTGATGAGATTGGAATGTAATATTATGTACTACCAAATGTTGTTGAAGAACTAAAAGGTGAAGTTGGGATGCCAGAAGGTGGAATTGGGATATATGAAGAAGTACTTGGAAATGAGAATGATGTATTGGAAACTCGAGAAGATAAAGTAGTGGATGGAGTTGAGGTGGAGGAAGATGGAAATAATATTCTAGGTTGTAATGGTTTATTAGGGATAAATGGATCTTTGGACTGAAGTGTGGTGGAAATAATGGATGATGTAGTGGTAAAAAGAGATGAACCTACAGATTCTAAAAGGTTGGTATCTAACTTAGAAGTAGAGGGCTTGGGTGTATATGCTGGTAAGGCAGCTAATTCAACTGAATGTTGAAGAAGAGATTCATCTATTTCCTTAAGAATAGTAGCATATATTTCATCAATTTTATCATAAGCTTCAAATATCTTTGATTCAAAATATACTGAAACGATTTCCTACTTTGTTTCAATAAATGAAATAAAATCAAGATCTATAAAATCACTATTTAAGTCACTTTCTGATTTATTTCTGAATAAGGAATGTTCAAAATTTAATTCAAACTCTATGTCTTGTATAATCACTAACGTTTTCGGAAGGGAACTTTCTCTAACTAAGGAAACTTTATTACCAAAATCTTCTACTTGTTTATTCTTTTTTTCCAATCATGTCCGGGTTGTCTACTATAGTAGCAGTTTGAGAATCTAGATTTGACCTGGTATAGTAGATTCTTATGGAAGTTAGAATTACAATTTGTTTATGAAATGATACTCACAACTTATAAAACGGTCTTAAGGTAAAAGAATAATGAAAAATATTTCCTTTAAGACCTATTTAAAACTGAGAATTGGTTAGTTCCCCAGTATGGTTGCCAGTATGTTATCACTCTAATAATTCCCAAAGTTGTGAGATTTTGAGTTTATAGTTTTAAGAAGATTAGAGGTAACCACAAACCTACTTTCAAGTTTTATGATCTAGCCTTCCTAAAGCTCAGAGAGGGCTCTCTCTATAAGGTTTAACTTTGTTTTATGTTTGATTTTAGGCTAGTTATGAAGGGCAATTTGCTTTTGGTATTTGGTTTGGTTTGGTGGGAAAAATCACTTATTGAGATGGATAGTGATAGATCTATTTTTCCATTGGGCAAATGGAGTCAATGGGTCAAGCAGATAGGTTAGGATCAAGATCTAAAAGTTAAATATTTTCAAGGCAAGATAGTACAGTTACTTAAGATATTTGAGGAAAATTGGTGAAGTGGTTTAATCAGGATAAAGAACAATTCAAGGATTATTTGATCTAGATAAGGAGTGAAGAAGGGAGAGGTCATTCGAAAGAGAGAGAAATTAAGGGTTCCCTACTCTGGAAATCAGCAGAAAACATTAAAATGAAAACCAGTAAATAACAGAGTGCTTTTAACAAATTCTGATATAACAATTCCTGATTTCACATTAAAATTTAGAACACATGTATGTATTAATGGAAAACATAAGAAGATTTAACAAATAACAGTAGAAAGTACTTCACTTAAGTTGGCCCAACACATGAATCTTGAAGCATGATGCTTTATTGATTTGATCCAGCCTGCTGACTTGAAACCTGGTACAAAATCCCTTCAGGTACAAAAATATTGACTATAGAAATCTTCAGCAATTTATCCCACAATAATACTTCAAAGAGTGAAGTATTTATACAAAAAGTGTTTACAAAATATCCTAGAAAAATCATAGGAATTTTCTAAGGAAAATAAAATATCTTTTACAAAAATATTGTAACAGCTGCTTAACATCTAGAAAGTTGTCCTATTTATTCAAATAAAATAGAAATATTGTTTGGATTTAGGTGTAGTTGGCTGTTGTGTTGTCTCCAATGCTGGCAAAAGATATTTTAATATGTTTTGAAACTCTATCTCTTCATCTGATACTCTTTTACTGATACACTTTAACCACTGATACTCTTTCATCTACTATAGGATTGTTTTATTGCTGTAAATTCTATGCTTAATGTGTTAAAATAGCAATCTGTTTTTCTTCATCTTTCATTGTAAAACTATCTTTTACAGCAAATTAGTAAGCTTCTACCAAAATTCTTCATCAGGTAACTTGATCTTGGTAAGTTTTCTGTAATTCTCATCAGCCTCTGTGTATCTAACAAAGGTTGGTTTGACCATAAAGAGATGTTTTATTTCATTTTGCAAATAAAACAAATCTTCAATTATTTTGTGCAACACTTTACCTGTAGGTACTCCTTGCCGATCTGCTTTGTTTACTTGCTCTTTGGCAAAATCTCTGATTTTTTTGTTGTAATCCTCTTGCTTCATTAGTTTATTATTTAAAACAAGAATGTTGGGTAAGCCTTTTTGCCTCAATATCTCAAACTTTACCATAAATCTAGTTATGGCCAAATCCTTGTTTTAACACTTCTCTTTAAGCTGCTTTCTCATGTTTTTCTTTGTAATTACCTTTCTCACTTCAAGAATTGTTTCAGTTCTATCACTTATCCCTATCTCATCCAATTCTTGTTTGTTTTTTGTGTTAAAAAACTTGATTATTTCTTGGGCCTCTTCAGGATTGGCACCAAGCTCTTCCTTTGTCTTCACAATTTCTTCTTTTGCTACTTTAACCAAGTCCTTTTGTTCATCAATTACCTGAATGGAAGCCCAAGTATCATTGATTGATTCAATGATCTTGGACCACAACTGATTTTTTATGTAAGCCATTGGTTCCTTTAAAGTTAACTCTGCTTCAACTTTATTCAACTGTTCACTTGCCCTTTTAGCTTTCTGCTCCTATGTTTTAGCATTAATTTGGGCTAATTTCTTGGCATCTTCCAAGTTCTTGATTTGTTCTTTCAACCTACTGATCTCATTATTCTGTATAAACATCTCTTCCATGGCTTTAATGAGCATGATGGCTTCATCAGTTTTTTGCACTGCTGATGTAGATGGTTACGTAACAGAAGTAGTGGAAGAAGTCACTGGCACCGTTGTAGCCAATGGGACTTTTGGTGCTAACTCCTCTACTAAAGTTGAAGGAACTGTAGTAGTTACCATAGGAATGATTGTAGGTGGAACACTTTGAGATTTTGTAGCTTCTTTCTCTTGGACAAGCTTGTCCATTTCTATCTCCATGTCCTTAATATGTGTTTTCATTTGTAGTATGAGATTCATCATCTCATATTTTTGGTTTGCCTCTTGCGCAATTTCTTTAGCTTGTGGATGTTCTGTTGGTGGAAGTTTTAGTTGCTTTCTACGTGCTGCTATGTAAGCATTTTTCTTCTTTATCATTTCTTCTGCAACTTTTACATTCTTAGGGTCATACCCTACTTCAATTACCAGTTCTTCTAAAGACTTGATTCTAGTGTCTTTAGCATATGAGGATGCTTTTTCAATCCTAATCTGATCTCTCATGTTTATAACAGTTTTCTGAAGTTTTTGGGCACTCATTGCCTTTGTTGCCATAGTTGAATATAGCATCTCTAAAGTTTGTCTGTGAAATTCAAACTGATCTAATGGATGAATGCTCTCTACAGGCACTTCAAAGTCAACCTTCTTGTAATCTGCAACTGTTTTTGGTGTCTTGACTGTTGGTTGAAGTACTGACATTATCAATTTCTTGTTTGAATAATCAAAGACTGACAGAAGCCTATTTTGGATTCCTGGAGTTTTCTTCAAATACTGTGAATAAATCTCATTCTTGATTTCTTCATTCTTGGCTTTTATCTACTTGTACTTCTCTCTGATGTCTAATTTTGTATCCTCTGCTTGCTGTGAGGAGGATGCTTCCATGCTTTGTTGTTTTTCAATCATTTGAGTGTCTAAAGTATCATTTTTTTGCTCATTCATAATAACTGTAGCAGCATCTATGTTTTTCTCTGGATTTTCTTCTTCTATAATCTCAATTGTCTCTTTTTCCATGTCCACTAGATTTATCTTTGGTTTCTTATTATATCTGAGCTTGAATCTAGTTTCAGTTGTTGTTTCAGCTGTGTAGGTGCCTTCTTCTCTAACTCTTTTTTTAGTTTTGTCTTCTTGATTTACAGTTTTCAAGATGATACTAGTATCACCCTGTTTGAATGTTTCCATCAAGCTATTGTCCAACCATTTTGTTTTATTAGCAAATTGTTCAATCTCAAGCCTCTTATGATGTAAACAAGGGGTTAATTTTCATTTTACCCTCATCTTACTTAGTATTCCATGAGGATCATAATTCCACAAGAAACTTTCTTCAAATCTATATTTCAGTAACTGTTTTGTTGCCTCTGCACCTGCTTCCCTATGATTGCAAATGAAAGGTCCTACCTAGTTCTTCAACTTGAATTGAGTCTTCGTTTTGGCAGCCAAGAAGTTGATAGAATATGAAGTTAGGATTTGTCTTATGTACTCTAAGGCAAAACCTCTCATTGGCAAGTATTTTGGCAATTTATAGGGCAAAAGGTTTGATTTGTAGACTCTAATCTCTGCATGATTTTGGTAAAGGTACCAATCTCCAGTTCTGCTTTGTTCTGACAGCTGTAACATTTTCTTTATCTCATTACTTATCCTTGGTTGTACATTGTTTGTAAGCATGTTTATCAATGGATGAACAAAACAATCTATGAAATCCACATAAGTGTATTCTGTTGATTCTTTTCTAATGAGAGAGGTCCAGAAAATGACTAATAATGGATTACCTTCTACATCCAATTTCTAAAGGTTTATTGGGAATATTTTTGCTTGGAAGAAAAGGAACATATGAAAGAAGAAGGATTTATATCTGAAAACTCCTTCAATGCACAATTTCACAAGTTGATCATGAATACTATCAGTTATGTATTCAGCATAGTTGTAAATGACATAAGAAGGTTGACCAGGCACAAAGGTAGAGAGAAAACCAGGAATTGACTCATCAGTGTGCTCATCAGTAAAATAACCTAGGATAAAGGATAACATTGAAATGACATGCCTTGATCCTTCAGGAAACTTGGAAGATGAGTAGGGAGGGTTGATCTTTGGGATTTCAACATATGCAAACATGAATGTTTGGAAGAACTGAAATCTCTTAGGAAATTCTAACTCAATATAAAGCTTTGTAAGAGCTTCTATGGATAATGGCACTGCATTGGGATCTGGTTTCAGCTGAAGCATTAGGTTTATAGACTCTACAGTAATATTGAACAATACTTCTTTGTTAGTATCGACCATAGCTCTTTGGTTAGGAGAATAATAGGTTTGACACAGCCTAATGACTTCTGGACACTGATGAGTATGTGGAACTACATAGGTAAATTGAACTCCCAAATCTAAACTTCATCTCCTCGATCTAAGGATTTTTCTAGACTCCAGCAATGGAGGTCTGGAAGATTAAATTCTATCATTGGATCAGTTATTTTGTAATCAAAATCAGTTAAGGGTGTATGCTCAACATCTAAAACAGGTGGTTGTAGTGGATTTATAACAATGGTACTTTTAGAAGCCATTACTAGGTTTGATTTTGACAATTTTAGCCTTTTGAATGTTAAAAACTTTGTTTTTAGGCTTTTTATACTCTTCTGTAAGCTTAAACTGTTTGCAGAAAGTATTTCTAGTTTGACAGAGGCTTTTTTAATAGCAATAGGTACAATTAGGCTTTCTTTTGGTTTAAACCTTCAATTTAGTTCCAAAATTTGATCTTCAAACTCTTCACAGACTCAGGAAAAGATATAACAAGGGTTTTTCTGCTCTTCTTGGATAAATTGGACTAAAAGCATTTTAATTCAAGCATGAAAAGGTTTCTAATTATTTGCAAAGGGTTTGAATTAGTTAGGGTTTCTCTAGGGTCTGCAAAAGGCTTAAAATATCTTCAATTTTTTAAGAAACAAGTTACAGTATTCGAAACTGAGGTTTTATCAAGGTTTTCTACATAAAATATGTTCTTTGAAGGAAAAAATCAAGGTCTTTCTATAGAAAAATAGGCTTCATAAGGCTCACATTAACAGAAGTAGCTCTTTTAGATGACGGGAAGGTTATTTTCTTGAAGAATAACTGTTTTTGCAGGTATTAGGTCTTGAAACAGGGTTTCTGAGGCGTCAGAGAGCTTTTGGAAGTCGTTGAAGTCTTTTGGTTGAAGATTAGAGTCTTTATGCAGTAATCGTAGCAAATTTAATGAATTTTTGGTTCTTTAGGCGTGAAAGCATAGGAAAAATGTTTTTTCTTCAATCGGAAGGGTTTACACAAGAAGAAAACGTAGAAAAGGTTTACATTGCGCATAAATGAAATTTTATAGATATATTTAGGTTTAAACAGGTTATGTAATTAATGTGGGTCAACTCAGAAGGAAGGTGGTTTGGCGCCGAGGGTCGAATACCATGAGCGGTTATTGCACGATGAAAAAGTGGTTTGCAGTTTTTGGCTAATGAATGTGATCCAGTAAGGAGTGGACGCGTGGAGGAGAGAGGGTAAGACTAAACCACCCATTTCGCAAATCTCAAATCGATTATTGACCATGCTTGTGAAAATGCGATATCGCATATGGTTCGTCGGATCTGGGGAAAGGCTTGCGAACGATTGAGATCTGGCGGTGGAGTAGTTTGGCATATGGGGCGTGGGGCCCGAGAAAATATATGTGGCAGAGCTGGGTTAATACGTTTAAACGTATTTTAAACATATAAACATAATGAATTAGAGGGATATGTGTAATATGGATTTACACAACAAAATAGGTGATTTACATGTGTATTGCGATAGTAGGGCGGTTTAATATATATTACATATGTTTTATTAAACTATGGGCGAGCAGAAAAATATTTAGCACATGGTTATTTAAAACCATAGTTAAAACATTAATATAGTGGGTTCGGGGTATTTAAAAGTAAATTAATTAATGAAAATACGGGTTTGGGGGGGGGGGAGGATATTATAAGGAATTAATAAAATAAAATAAATGTTAATATGAAAATGAATATAATGAATGGAAATACATATAAATAAACTAAGAAAAATGTAAAATAGGCATTTGAGCACAATAACGGTCCCATTTTCAATATTTACACTTAATACTTAGGATAAATCGTATTTTTTGGTTTTTTGAATGTTTTTGCATGAAATGAGATTAGTTAAAGGAGATTTTTACTTTCCCTAAGAAAAAAGGTGTTTTACATTAAGAAAAGGGATTTCATTTTTGGAAAAGGATGATTATGTTGAGAAAATGAGTTTTTATGAAGGGAATCCAATACTTATTACCACTTAGTTATTAAGCCTTGGGTTCGGTCCCAATAAAAGTCAGAGAAATGCTCTGAGTATTTTTAACTGAAAGTTTTGAATACTAAATACTTTGAGTGGAGGGGAAATTAGTAATTTTTCCAAATGATGTTTATCCATTCTTTTGTACAATTTCTTTCTGCCTACCCATCATTATTCTAACAATTTTTCATTATTTGCATGGGTGCATTTAATTTTGCAACCCTAAATCCATTTTTCTTTTAAGCAAGAAACTATCTAATTCTAACCTTATTTCATCCGGGGGCTCAGATTAAATTGTTGAGCTCCTCATTTATTCTCTAACTATCTACTGATTTGTCAAGTTTAAATTCTTTGACAGATCTTTATTCTCTATCTATAAACATGAAATTCAAAGCATGAAAAAGTTAAGATTAGCCTATTTAACTCATCATGGATTATGGCATTTTGAACAAGCTACACATAATTATTATTTTTGTAGTAAAAGTAAATAGTAGTGGCATTTTGATTTGCATCACTTTCATGTTTTATTCTCATCTCTTTTGATTTTGGGGTCCATTTTTTTATTCTTTTTTATTTTTTCTTTCAAGTCCTTTGATCTTTTTTTAGGAATTTTACCCTCTTTTCATTTTTTATTATTTTCAAATATGGGAAAACAACTTGCAGAAAGCAAGGTATGTACATATTTACAAGATTAATCATAGTCAATTCAAAAATTATGAACCCTATTATTATAGGACCCCTAACACTAGGAAAACCATAATAGTCTCTTTAATGATTTTATCAGTTGAATATTGGTTGAATTCTATTTAACCAAATTAATTAGAGAAATTATGAGGATTGAACTCATGTATTGCTCTAAACTATTGTTAGTTAGACAATCGAGTCAAAATGCATATTGTTTATAAATTGTTAAGAGAATAACATGTTTAGAATGTAAATGTTTTATCTGGTGAGAACTTGTTTTTTTGAACTTGAAGAAAAAAAAGGCATGTGATAAATGAAAACCTTAGTTGAGTTCTTGTTTTACAAGAGTATGTGCTTGTGATATTTTTTGAGGGAGAAATTGACGGAGAGTGAGATCACATTTTGATGAATTGGAATTCTTGCATGATTTAGAAGCCTAAGATGATTCTATTGTATGTGGAATGGAAGAGGTTGTTGGATTTAGGAATTTTTTATTGGGATTTATAGTTGTATGAGTATTTATTAGTCCTACAAAATGTTGTAATAATTTGAGAGGGTGGTAATTCTCCTTAAAAAAAAAAACGTTTAAATTTAGGCTAGAAATTCCCTTGTGATAGTCTAAATACTATTTAAATTTAACAAGATTCATCAGATTTTGGGAAATGTATGGTTTTCATAGCTGGTTGTTGCGTACGTATTAATAGTAAGGAATAAGACATGAAATCAAATCAAATGATTAATTACTGAATATAAATCATCACTAATTTCATAGTTGGAAAACAAATTGACTTAAAGTTATCAAGGTAAGTTCAATAATATAGATACCATATTTTCATAATTGTGAGAGTTGTTCTTAATTACAAGCCGCTTTCAAAAAGATATCATTAATCTACTTTCAAAATGAAGATCTTCTTACAGAGTCATTCATAATTTATTCTCAAGTTAGAGAAGTGAATAATAACGAAGATTATGCAAACTAAAGGAATGATCTATAATACATAAGTGGGTCAATGAGAATTGTATTTAACCTTAGGTTGTTAGTTAAAAAAAAAAATGGTGCCTTCAACCTCAAATTGTAATTTTTCCTAAAGAGTAAATGTTTTGTTAAAAAAAACTAAAAATAGATCCTAAATATTTCGACTACAAGGATGTCTTATGGAATGAAAAGAGGAAAATTGAATTGAGAAGACATAAATCAAGTGCGATGTAAGAGTGTGTTTTATATATAACATCATGTTTTGTTGCGTAAGAGTGGGTTTTATATACAACATCATGTTTTGTTGCATAATTTCACTGACAATTGTATGTGGGTTATTTTATGTTTATTGTATGCAAATTTGATCGTGATATGGGATGGACCATCATGGTTTTGTATACAACCAATGTGTGATCGATTTATAGCTTGGCAAGCTCAACATACTACAGAACCAAGAAGATGACACATGTAGGATTCATATAGACTATGAGAAAGAAAAATATGTAGAATATCAAATTATTATAGATAAATTAAGTAGATATCATATCAATTACATAAAATAGTATTTTTATATGGTACTATAAATTGTATGGTTGGTTTTGATATAGAAATCTTTGGTATTTTATGTCAAAACATGCCTAATATGGCATGGATATATTTTCTAGTTGATTAAGAATGGTATGTTTAGTTTTCATGGAGTTGCTTCCAATTTAGAAAACATTAAACTATGGATTGGCATGAAGAAAAAAAATATAAAATACATATACATAAGGTTAACAACTTATTGATAGGAGAATCTAAAATAACTACATATCTTATAACCGTAGGAAAAACTTCGGGGCAAGTTTAGCCGAAGAGGGGGAGTATGTAGTGTCCTTTCTTGGTGAGATAGCTTTGATGACACTTAGAGATGGTGATTTTGATATAATGATATAATATTATGCATGACAGACTTATGTACATGCTTATATGCTATAGACCTGGTTTGGGTCACTTGGTTGTTGTGTGCTTATGATAATATCTATGGTTGCATGTATAAGAATTGATTTTGGTTAAGAGCATATTAGCGATGTTTTCTCTTTTGGTATCCTATTTTGGACATAGGTGTATGACATGAATGGTGATTCAGGATTGAGACACATATCCATGGATGATCATGGTGATGTGGAACATATAGTTAATTATGATTTGTGGATGATACATGATTTATATGATTATATGTGTGTAATCTCGTACTAAGCATGATGTGGCAGGGGACTTGGTCATTGCCAACAAGGATGCTCAAGTTATAAATGACTGCGGAAGTCATTTCTCCAAAACCAAAATGACTGTGGAAGTCATGCACAATCTTTGGTAAATTGTGAATAAGTTAATTATGAAATTCATTTGATTTATTTGATCTATGAGATTGCGATGTGTGCAGGTCTTGGAAGAAGACCTTACCAATGGACCATCAGATGGGTATGAGCTCACAACTAGTACCTTAGAGTGAAGCGCGGAGTTTCAAAGTAAAGTAGATGAGAAGCCATCAACATTAGGGCGCGGAGTCCTAAATCCATGAAATATAAAGACATAGTCTTGGAGCTATAATGAAATGTTTGGGGCGCGGAGTCGTGAATATTTAAAAAGATCAAGGTGTGGAATCTTGGATCTTTAGAGTAGATCAAGGCACAGAGCCCTCAATCTACTAAGGCACGGAGATGCATACACCGGAATCCCTATTATCCAGAAGAAAAATACCACTCATGGGAAGCTCACAGATGAATTTCCTTAATAAAATCTCATTCTTAACAATTTTGGAGTGACCTTCTAAAAATCGAAAGTCATGTCTACCATTTTAAGTATGACTTTCCAAAAATAGTAAATCACCTCCAATCAATGCGTAATCAAGTATACTTGAAGGAAAATCACTTAACTTATGATTAATCAATCATAATAGTTCAATATCGACTTAATCCTCAATATTATTAATATTATTAGTGTATTTTATGAGACTATGATATTATTTTTAAAAGGGAATTATATCTCCTCAATCACTTCACACCTCTATCCTTGATGATTCTCATGGCTATATGTAACCCTCTCTCTCTCTTTTAATTATACATTACACTCTATTTTATGCACTCATCAAAGAATGGCATATTGTTTCGAGGAAAAACACCCTAGAGGTTTGTTGGGTCAAAACCTCCACAGATCAGGGCATGCCATTCAGAAGGACTCACACACAACCATTCTTGAATGCAAAAAACTAGATAACAACGATAGTAGAACTCACCTGTAGTCCTACGTTCGATGTAGATCCCACGGGGTCCAAACCCCCAGCAACCCTTCTTCCTTCTTCAACCTGGAAAACAAGAAAGAACGTGCACGGAAACCTAGTTGTACAGCATATACTTCTCCTAAACGTTAGTGCAATCCATGTGAAACATTATAAAAACCATAATAAATGCTTAAATGATAATATTTCCACACATATAAGTAAACATTAACACATAAGTTCAAGAACAAGATGGTTCTTCATTATTACGAACAGCATGTACAGTAGTAAAAGTGGAGGGATCACCTGAATCCTTCCACGATCTTCGAGTAGACCGTCGTCCGGATCCGTCCCGCCCTTGCCTCGCTAAGATACTTTCGCACTTGAGATGGCATATAAACGGATGAACATCTCCAGGAAACAAAGGTTTCCTGTAACAATATGGGAAAGTGCAAGAGGCACGGGAATTCAGACTTGAATTGGAATTCCAACAGAGTATAATGTCTATAAAATTTCTCTCCCTTAGGCCATGCACATGAGGGGTTTTTATACTCCCTCAAGGTAGTTTCAATCAGTTGGAAACACTTGGCCACGTGCTGGGGTGGTTGAACTACTGGAGTAACCATCAACCCAGCCCGAAAATAGGGAATTTTTATATATATTTTTAATGATTTTAATGGCATACGCGGAAAAGTACATATGGACTCGCGTATACACGCGGAAAAGTCTGGGCATACCCGCGTATGGGAATTTTAACACTGTTTTTTAGTGAATTTTGTTCAAGTCTGTAGGAATGGGTGCCCAAAGCCATAAAGACAATCATGAATCACATGAGGGTGAAAAATGATGCTATAACAGATGCCCCCTAATATATGAGGTCAAAAGGGGTACATGATGGCCGAAATGTATTATGCACATAGAAAGAACTTCGCAAGGACAAGAGAGGACTTCACCAGATTTCAGCCTGCCAAAAAACCAATGAAAGAAAACAGAGAGTCAACTCATGCTGAGGCGGGCATACCCATGCTCAGTCAAAAATACATCATATAGAAAGTACTGAATAGATCCAACATGTATACAAGTATAGCTGAACTGAAAGTACACAATGAATCATCTGAGCATGGCCCGGAAGTATAATTCTGAATCAATGTCCAAGTATCACATATAGAAAGTTGATCAATGATGCTGAAACTGGATGTCTGATCATAAAAGTAACTGAATCTCCAAGTACCAAATCATAAGGGGTGGAACACATGGTACAATCACGCAACTCGGGAGCCAACATATAGGATGCTGCTGTACTGACACTGCAACATATAAGGGTGAACGACATCACTGGCAGAAACTGAATGGACTGTCAAAAGTGAACCGAGAAATGTTGATGCAACCCGAGGTCTTCACCGATCACTATGGCACAATTCTACACAATGGGAATAAATGAGCTGAAGTCGACCATGTGAGAAATCGTTGGATTACCGGTCAATAATGTATACCGTTAACCAACGTAAGACAACCCACCAATAATGAAAATGAGTGTCAAGGTGCCCCAAGACAATCTAGCAAGTGCGAATAAATAAGTTGAAGTCAAACACTTGAAAGAATATACCAATTAGGAGGCAATGATGAGTCCCCACTGTCGATAGCGAAGAGTCTGCCACTGATGACTGCAAACCCTAAGGTACTGACAAAAAGACTCTAGACTTTATTCCCAGAGCAATGAGTCGGAGTCGATGGGAAAAGATCTGCTGGAAGGAAGGCATTAAGGCATCCCACATCAGTCCAGCGCGAGTGTAACCCGCAGGCCAAGATTTGGAAGGAATCGGACGAAGTAGAGTGACAGAACCAAAACCGAAGTACGTTTCCGACATGCACAAGATGAAGCTAGCGCACGGAAGAAACCATCTGAACCAACCAATAATGAAAGCCGACACAGAGGCGAGAAATCCACCGATAGGGTCAAATGGAAATCAAGGTACTGCACGAATCCCAAGTGTGATAATGTGTGCTGACGTCGAACACAGGGGAAACCACTCAGTCAAAGACCCATAATGATGATCAAATGTTGAGCACAAGGTCACCTATCAATGATGGAAATAGGGCCAGGGTGTGGCTCTAGGTTTGCTCTCAGAGCAATGTGTCGTAGTCGATAAGAGACAAACCCGCCAGCAAGAAGTCAATGGAGACCTTCTCAAACCAGCACGAGCGGAGGACCAAAACATCTGATGTGATAGAACAAGACACTGACAAGACCGGGAAGGCCGACCGAATAATGAGTCAAGAGACACTGCAGAATGGCCGACTCTGGTTAGACTTCCCTTGAACAAAAGCATGACTCATGATGACCATGGTAGTAAAAAGTGACACTGTATAAGTCTGTTATGCAAGAGGCAGAACAAACTCTCCATATGATTGGAAGAGATAACCAACCGGGGGAGGACTGACAAGTGAAACAAGGTAAAGGCTGAACCTAGGTCGAAACTAAAACCATCCCAAATGGAGGAAAGATATATAAGTGTATATGCTTTGTTCAAGGGCGACAAACTGACACTGTACTGCCATCAAATTATGAAGTTACATCCCGTTCCCGCTCTTTTTGTTATATTTGATTTTTTTGTCTTTTTCATATAATAAGCCTAAAAAAGAATAAAAGAATGCTATAGTACAATGGATAGAACGAGTATCAAGAAATAGATGCACTAGTTCCTGGGATTGGAACGATCCTATGCTCAATGCAAGGTGGCGGAAACTGGTAAGCGATACTCAGAGGAATGTTCCATCCATGGGTAAAAGGGTGTCAAGTCGCGATAGCTAAGTGCATGCAATGGTTTAACTTGTACAGACGGTCAAGGTCAAAAGTTGGCTTAAACATTGAGTCCAAATGAAGCCGGCTAAAGGCCAGGATAAACAAGTAGCCAATATGCAATGCAGTAATACAACTCAACAACACCAAGGAGCCTCTAGGGTAAAAGCCAGAAAAATGATAGTGAGGAAGAAGAAGAATGAAGCTTCAACACATAAGTCATGGCGGGACTAAAGAGGACTCCCGAGCCTACATAAAACACAGCATGGGCAACAAGTGATAGCGAGGAACTAACTAGGAAGCCCATGGAAAGGAAGGCTCTACCACCAAGTCATGATTAAATAATCGGCGAGTGAAATGGGTGTAATACTCATGACCTGATGGGATCGACCCTATGGCAAGTGATCAAAATGGAGGCTAGTATGCAAAATGCAACGGAGAGTGGATTCCCTAACCTATATGCCAGTGAAGATCATATACATGCCATGACGGGTCAACAGTCATGGATCAAAAACCAGAAAAATCTCAAATTCGTCAAAATGTACCTGAAAATATACCAATCTGGGCACTTCCAAGCATCCGGGTTATGCAGCTTAAGATAGATTGAAAAAATAAGCATAACAAATTTTTGCGAAAATTTTCAACTTTTTGGGCATAAATAGACAAATTACCTCATATTCGGTTCATTGTTACATTGCTGATTTGGGAAAAAGTGCTCTGGAGAAAAAAGCCTCTTTCGTCAAAACAGGAGCAACCGACCGTCAAACTTCACCGAATTTGTCAGGTAAGCTCATAAACCATCCTTGTTATTCATTTTGTCCGTTCATAAGTTAAAAATTAGGAATTTTCACCGTAGAATCACTTGCTAAAAATCACGAGTTTGCGCATACGCGGGTTTATAATGACCAAGTCGCGTATATACGCGACTGTGCACAAAGAAAGTCGCGTATGCGCAACCCAAAATGAAAAAATGCGTAGCTAATGAACGAATTATTGAAATTTTGCAGGATGACTATATCTTGGAGAGAGCGTGAACACAGTGCCATTGACAATGAAGTCATGCAGGATCAAGTATCACTAAATATTCTTCGGAATTGTGGATTGCTCAAGTTTTTCAAAATGCCAAATATGAAGAGTAATGTCTGGTTGCTCGAAATGCTTGTGAACTATTGGGAACCGGAAGAAGACTGCTTCATCATAGATCAGATGCCCATACGCATCGAAGTGGAAGATATATATTTTATTACTGGACTCTCCCGGAGGGGGGAGCCAGTAGACTTGCATGGTAAGCCTTTGGGAGGGCTAACCGTGGAAGATTACGTCCACGTCTACTGCGTAGAGGGTTCCAAGAAAGTTGGAACTCAAATTGCAATCAAAGATTTAAGAGACTTGCACATGAAAATCCTCCTTTTTACCATTGGGAGAGTAGCAGGATCAGCTTCTCTACACCAGGCATCTAGGACGCAAATGAGTATAGCAGTGGAATGCTTAACTCATGTATATGATTGGTGCATGGCTCTACTGATGAACATGAAGCAACAATTGAATTCTATCCGAAAAACAAAGACAAAACATTTTGGATATGGTACAATTTTGATGACAATCTTCTTCGAGAAGATTCCAGCGCTGAGACCCAAGGTGATCTCTACCATCAGCAGCCCGAGAGACCCAAGAATTGCCCGCTGGGCAGACATGATGAAGAGATTGGGGGGAAGTGAAGTTCCCCAGACCACTTGGGATGATGAGTTCTTCCAATGGTGGAGAGAACAAATCATCATTGTGGATGACTATCCCTATGCCGGGATGGACTTTCGTGGCGATCCAGATCTTGTCCTTCCACCAGGCGCGGCATGGGCACAGTCGGTAAGTTTGCAAATTTTTTGACTTATATAATTTTTTGGATTTTTTCAATATATATGAAAACATGTTTTTTGATTGGATTCAAATGATTTACAATTTTAAAATGATCATGAAACAGATATTGGACCAGTTCGACCTGAGGGTTACCCGCGACATAAGCGTCGCAGGGGTGAGGCGGATACAGTAGATTCAGACAGGACCCTCTAGGCTGTACAGAGGAACTTGGAGGGTTAACCCGCCAAGTACCTATGGCTGCAGTGGAAGATCTGCCTGAAGCCATCCAGAGACGGGTGGTAGGAGTACCCCGTGACTGGGTACGGTTATTCCGCCGAGTCGCCACTGCGATCGTGTTCTATAGGAACACAACTTCTGGGCAGGGACCTCAGGAGTAGATAGATATGATGTATCAGATGACTATATATTTTTTGAGACTGAACATGATCGGGCATAAGCCCAAATTTTTGTATGACTTATGGATCCAAATTTTGTATAGTTTTTTGAACACTCTGATGATATATATACAACGATGTTTGATGTGATGTGACAAATGTATCAAAATGTATGATGTTTTTTATGATTAAATTTTATTGTATGGAATGATTAATGTGCCAATCAATTGCTTGATTAGCTAATGAGTCTGCCATCCAATTGTCAGCTCGAGGAATATGAATGAAAGTTAAAAATTGAAATGATCTTTGTAACAAACGTACCCTCAAGAACAACTGAAGTAAAAATGGATCTCGAACCCGATAAGTATTGTTCAACTGCGACACCACCAGCTGAGAGTCCAAGAAAACTACCAACGAATCAACACCCAAAGATATTGCCTCCGAGAGTAGATAAACAACTGCAGTGTATTCTGCTATATTATTGGAAGCAGGACCAATGCAGACTCCTCTTGATACTAACAGCTAACTGGATGGATAATGAAGCACCCAAGCCGCAGAAGCCAAGTTCCGGGTGTGTCTACTAGCACCATCGGCGAAACCAAAATGACTCATGACATCCAAAACAACCTGCCAAAGTAGATCAAAAACATCACCATCCCATCAAAGATCGAAAAACAACCAGATATGTACAAAGAAAAACTACTATATACAAAAGCAACATGCCAGGCCGAAGCCTAGGCATAATACTTCTTCAAATAGAGCCCATTTCTGGGCTCCGGCAACTCGTTCCCTTCAAAATCAACCAAGGTATATGCTCCTTTCTTAAGGAATTTTTTAACGATAAAGGGGCCATACCACATAGACTTAAACTTTCCTACCCCCAGGGCATCTTTTTCTTGGGCATAGACCAAAACAAGGTCACCTTCCGAAAAAACCCTAGGCTTGACCGCCTTATCGTACTGAACTTTAACTCGGTTTTTATGTGCTTCATTCATCGTGGCGGCATCCTGACGCTGCTCATTGAGATGTTCTAGATGAAGGAGCCATTCTTCAAGACTAGAAGTGTCAAGAAGAAGTTCAACAACTAACTTAAGAGAAGGAATCTCACATTCAATGGGAAATACGGATTCCAACCCGTGCACTAGCTGAAACGGAGTAAAGCCAGTTGCAGTTTTCACTGACGTCCTGTATGCCCAAAGCGCAGGATATAGCATAATATGCCAGTTGGATCTAGCTTTATCAATTATCCTTTGAAGAATTGTCTTCAAGGATTTATTCACGACTTCCACTTGCCCATTGGCTTGAGGATAATACGGAGATGAATGCTCCTGCCGGAAACCCAATTTGAGAGCCAACTCAGCCATCATACTATTCTGAAAATGACTTCCATGATCAGTGACAATCTCTCTAGGAATACCAAAACGAGTGATAACCTGGTTGAAAAGGAAAAGAGCTGCAGTCTCACCATCATTCCCAAAAGTAGGCATAGCCTTGACCCACTTCGTAAAGTAGTCTACTGCTACGATAATGTACTTGTGACCTTTAGCTGAAGGCGGGTTACAAGTAGTATAATCAATACCCCACTTTGTAAAGGGACCGACAGTAATGACTGGAAAAAGTGGAGCTGGATGAGCACGCATTTTTCGAGTATAAACTTGACACGGATGACACTTTTTGACCGACTCCATACAATCCTTGAAAATCGAAGGCCAAAAGTACCCAGCACGCAAGATCTTTTGGGTTGTAGCAAGCCCAGATAAATGACCACCACAAGCTCCACTGTGGCAATCATTCAGCATAGCCTCAGCTTCTTCGAGAGTTAAGCAACGTCTCAAGATTGAATCAACCCCTCGACGGTATAAAGCATCACCAATAATCAAGTAATTCTTAGCCAAGTGACGCAACTTACGACGCTCATCTTTCGAAAAAGTAGAGGGAAACTTCGCAGTCTGGAGATACACAATTATATCTCCATACCAAGGATCCTGTGGAGAGATAAGAAACAAATGTTCATCCGGAAAGGATTCATCATAGATTATCTCATCCCCACAAGGAAACTCGGAGATCAATTCCGTGAAAACCAATGATTTCTTGGACTTGGCAGACATAAACTCAAGATCAAATTCTTGCAAAATCACAATCCATCTATTGTATTTGCCCCCAATCACTCGCCTACTGAGGACAAACTGAAATGGATTGGCTGCTGCCAAAACATAAGTTTTTCGTAGAATAATGTAATGTCGGACTCGCTGCACAGCATGAACTGCTGCTAAAGCTAACTTTTCTATCGGAGTGTACCGGAGTTCAGGTCCTACCAATCCTCGACTAAGATAGTATATAACATGCTCTGCAAGAGCATCATCTTCCTGAACCAGAACCATACCAATAGTAGATTTTGCTGCTGCCAGATACAAAAGGAAATCCCTGCTATAATCAGGTGGACTCAATAAAGGAGTAGAGGTCAATGCTTTTTTCAAAGCATCGAATGAGCGTTGAGCAAAGTCATCCCAAAGAAATGGAACTCCCTTCTTCAACAATCTCATAAATCCCTTGGTAACTTCAGCATAATTTATGATAAATCTCCGAAGAAAATTAGAATTTCCTTGTAGACTTTGAAGTTGACGAACAGAGGACGGGGGAGGCAACCGAAGTATTGCCTCAACCTTGAAGGGATCTACCCTAATCCCTTCCCTAGACACAATGAATCCCAATAACCGACCGGATGTAACCGCGAAAATGCACTTGTTCGGATTCAACCTAATCTTATAGAAATGACATCGTTCAAATATTTGCCGGAGGTGAGTAGGATGATCCATCCTCTTTCGAGAATGAGCAGCTAAATCATCCAAATACGCCTCGATAATCTTTTTGATGTCGTGGAAGGCATATGACATGGCCCGTTGAAAGGTAGCCCCAGCATTTTTAAGACCAAAAGGCATCTTCTTGTATGAAAATGTACCCCAGGGACAAATAAAGGCAGTCTTATGTTGATCTTCAGGACGGATAGTAATCTGATTATATCCGGAGAAACCGTCCATGAAGGATAAAATCTCATTACCGGCACACTCATCAATGATCTGATCTATAAATGGTGTGGGGTAATTATCTTTAGGACATGCTTTATTAAGGTCTCTGAAATCAATGCAAACTCGAATTGTTCCTTGTTTTTTTATCTACGGGAACAGGGTTTGAAACCCATTCAGTCAAAGGAATAGGGAAAATGAATCCCACCTTAAGCAGCTTCTCCACCTCAGCTTTGATAGCTGCTGCCTTCCTAGGATTGACCGGACGAAGTTTTTGCCTCACAGGCTTAGCGTTTTCGTAAGTCTTGATCTCATGTTGGACAATAGATGGATCTATACCAGGCATTTCCTCATAAGACCAAGCGAATACATCCCTATACTCTTTAAAGAGCTCGGTGTAAATCTGAATCTCTTCACGGGAACATTCAGCTCCGATGAAGACATTCTCAATAATATTGGGATCCCTGGAAATGTTCACCGGGATACTCGGAGAAATCACAACCATGTTCCCTTCAGCATAAACCTGTGTTGGTGCTAAAGGGTTCAGGACTGGGCGAACAGGACCAGGAGATGGAGGACTTGGAAAACTTGTTTCAACTTCGCTAAAATCAGGTAAAAAGTAAGACCGATGATGCAAATCATCCCACGGTCTATCTATACCAGTCATAGCTTCCAAGATGGCCTCTTCAGATGGAAGAGTGGTATCAAGGCAATCCTGGGCAGAAGAAGAACTAAGTGTCCAAGCCGGAGCCACATCTCCATCCAACTCATCCGGAGAAAGAGGAGCTGGAATGGACTCTGCAGAGTCAACAATAGACTGATAAGCAATCTCAGCTGCAGACATTGGAAATGCCATTCCACCCACTTGACCTTCCGCTAATGTGGCGGTAGGGGAAGGTAAGGTCCAAGGGTCCGAAAAATAATGAGTTCTGAAGAACTCTCTTCGAAGAGGAGCCCTGGAGGATGAAATTGCATTTATATGAACCATAGGAGGTGGAATATCAAAAGTACCCATCAAAGAAGAATACATTCCAACCCCTAAATTCTCAACAGGCGACTTGGTATTATCCAACATTGCAATAGTTCAGTCAATAGATGCATTCGGGTCTACAGGAGAACAGTACAGTTGATCCACTGTAACAATCCTCCCTTTGTGAGGGAAACAAATAATCCAAAATAATGAGGATGCAATGGCATCCATCTCATAAATCCAGTTTCGCCCCAACAGAAGGTTGTAGTCCAAGCTTGCATCAACTACCTCAACCTCTATATTCACAGTTTTTCCCCCAACACAGATAGGCAAAGCTGGGACAATACCATGTGGTCTGTGAGAATGACCATCAAACGCAGTCAGAAGAGTGGTAGATGGAACAACTTTGGGAGATCCAATCGTCTTCCAACATGTGAGAGACATCACGCATGTGGAAGCACCCTCATCAACAACCGTCCGAAAGATATTGCACTTCCAGTACGATGATTTAATATGAAAAGCCATATGATGGGGGAGTCTCTTCTTAAAATTAGTCATATCAAATGTAATCAAAAGAGAATTTTTCGGATCAATAGCCCCAATGGCAGTGAGCAAAGCACTGCGCTGAGCTGGACCGGACTGGAGCACCTCTAAAGCCGACATGGCACAAGGGCTCTGCACCAGATCTTCCATAATAGAGTAGTTCTAGGCAGCCCTAGCGTTTGGATTAATCGTCGAATGCTTAGTGGATGCTTTAGGCATCAGAGGCATAGGTTCAACAGTAGGCCTTGTAATGTGAAGCGGCTCAGTAGCATCAGGAGAATCCTTAGCTTTCAAAGACTCTTCTCCGCCATAATCACGGGATCTCGTAGTGACATCCACGTGAGCACTCATCATGAATATGTTTGATGGAATTTCCCCTTCCTGGGTGCCCCCAGAGGAAGCCCCAGGATTTTGATTCGCGCCAAAAACTAGTTGTTGCCCTTGGGGAAAAGGGTTTGTTAACACAGCCTGGGAACTGGAAGAACCCTGCTAAGCTAACAAGTGTTGCGCATCCTGAATTTTAGGGAAAAGGTGCGTGAGATGGTCTCCAGCACACAGCTTGCATGGAAAATTCACTTTATTTTTATCCTTTTGACCCTCACCAACATGCTCGTTGGTTTTATTTGCATTACCCTTCCCATTCTTTCCCTTTTTCTTATTATTCCGTCCCTTCTTCTTCCCTTCGGATTGTTGATTTCCTTTGGGATCGGAAGTTTGGACAGCATTTATCGACAAAGATTGGGAAGGTGATGACTCAGCAGGCACAGCCTGACCAGAAGGAGCAGATTGCAAAGACAACTGCTGCAATTGAGTAAGCAGGCTAGCTGCACCACTATTGATCGACCCAATAAGTCCATCACCATGAGGACCAGGCTTAGTTTTGGATAAATCTAATTTGGAGCGAGGAGCATTGGGCAAATATTTATGGAGGACCCCAGACTGAGAATATATCAGTGCCAACTGCTGGGCCCTAAAAATAGCCTGTTCCTCAGAAAAAATACCCCAGACAGGGATACATATTTAGAAATGTCTGACTGCAGAGATTTCATAAACCATTCCAAAAGGAATTCTCCTGGAATATAAGCTTTAATAAGCCTCTTCCTTCTCCGCCATTCCTGAATATGGTCAGAAATGTGGGTTGCATCGTCCTGTTTAAAATTAGCCAGGAGTTCAGTCCCGATGTCATAACGGACAGGAAACTGGAAATGGTTTAGAAATGTAATAGCCAGTTCTCCAAATGTAGCAAAACTGCCCCCAGTTAGCTCAATATACCATTTGGCAGCGTTTCCAGTTAGGGTGCATTGAAACAATCTCAACCTAATCGAATCATCGATCAGGGAGTTAGAAGAACACCATAAATGGAAGGTGGTGATGTGATCAGCCGGATCCTCTCCATTCTTGCCTTCAAACTTTGGAATGTCTGAAGGAAGTTTGGTGGGAACCGGAGGCCACCCCGGACTGTACCGGATCGGATCATTCGTCAATTTCGACAGATCTGGCAAGTTTAACGTTGCCAGAAAAGGTAAACGAGGCGGAGCCTGAGGATTCCATCCTTGATGGGATGAACTCCCTACATTCTGAAAAGAATACCCTGGATTTGATGAGGCACCAAGTTGCCAAAAAGAACTCGTAGAAAAAGGAGAAGAACCTCCTCGCAACACAGAGTTACCAAAGACCGGACCAGTTCCCCCTCCTAAAGTATTAAATGAAGAGGAAAGCCTCTGATAGGGGTTCCAGGCATTAGAAAGAGGGGAAAAAGTCTGATAAGCACTCGAAGAAGGGAAAGAAGCATTCCCTTGGTGACCAGCGTAAAACTGATTCCCTGCCCCCGCTGTAGTGAATACAGGGTTCCAACTCGTAAAAGTAGTCGAATTCTGACCTCCAGACCAAGGGTTGAAACTCTGAGTCTGAGAAGTAAATGGAAAGGACCCTAAAGAAGGATTCGAACTAGGAATATGTCCAGTTCCGAAGGGGAACCCTTGAAAAGAAGCTGATCCACTAGCCATGGAAGACATGGGTGTAGATCCAGCTGCAGCAGGGGAAAAGGAAAAAGAAGGAATCCCACCAGTGGGCATTCCAAAACAGAAGGGACCAGATTGGGAAGCATGTGCTTGGGTGAAACCAGAGCCAAACACAGCTGTACTAGAAGCAATCGAAGATATAGAAATAGTGCCTCCCCCTTCAACAGAAGTAGGAGTCTGAATGCCTGCAGCACTCACAGCAGAAGCTGCGTTCCCAGTCGTGGCCATCGAAAGGTATGTATAATACGGAGGATCTTCCGGTCTCTCTGACTCAGGTCTGATGTATTCAACAAAGAACGGATAATCAGGAGGAAGAGGAGATGGAAGTGACACAGAGGGTTCAGGTACTTCCTCTATTTGAACTTCTTCTTCCTGCGGAAATAAAACTCGCGAGGTGACCGGAGCGCTCCTCTCGGAACCAACACCAGAATCATCTACGAAACCTTCAGACCCTTGTGGAGGATCTCTCTCCACTACGTCAGACGTTACAGGGTGATACTCACCTGCTAAACTACTCCTACGCCTTCTTGAAGAAGGCTCTAAACTCTCGGGAGATAACCCCCGGATTCTCCTCGATCGACGAGGCGCTTGATCAGCCACTTTAACAAATTTTAATTAGACTCAAAAAATATAAAGCTAAGCAAGCTAGGAGCAAAGAGCACTCACTACAAAAAATAATCCCTGAGATACAATCAAGCAAACAGCGTTTAGGTATTTCCACTCCGGGTGATTAGGACCGGACACCAAAATACAAGAAAGCGAAATATAGGACCTCTCGAAAGTAGTCTGGGATAATTACAGCCCAGGCCTACTAGCGAAGGTAATAGAAACAATTACGCCGACCTCCTAACGATAGCCTTTGCTAGCACAAGTACCCAAGCTTCGCAAGGGCACCCCCCAGAAGTACTGTTGAAAGTGATATGATGTCTGCCTCAGGTACCACAGGTATTCCCCCCCGCAGTCACCTATGTGGAACCTAGGAGTGGCAACTATGGGCACCAATCCGTGTCAGAGTCCGGGCGGAACAGTCTTGAGGTCAGATTCAACAAATCAGAGAGGGGTATCTCTCTTCTCAGCCTTCACTTCCCCTCGCGCTTGACTCTCTAGAGGAGAGCTTTCCCGGTCCACCTAATAGAGTTGGATTTCGCTCAATTAATCAACTTCTATGTTTTGTTTGAGCGGCCTTGGAGAGTTAACTCTCCACTCACCTAATCCAAGGCCCTACAACCTAAATTATATCACTTATTTTAATTGGCTGTTATGTTAAGTCAAAGGGATACGGAAATGAAACTTGTGGTGTTTTGACGCAGAAAAGAAATTAATAAAAACCAAACTACATGAAAATGCAGTAATTGTCTTTCGATGAAAAACAACTTCTACACAGGTTCTACGAGACTAAAAATTTTATTTTTCTTTTCAGATAACAAACTTCACACTCACAAAAACTATGAAAATGACTAAATGCTTAAGTGCACCTGATGCAAATCACTAAGAGCATGCAAATTCTAAGATGCAAAATCTACTAAAGCAGAGAGAAATTTCCCAAAGATCCTTTAGTTTTATCTCTTTTTGGTTGTCCAGAAAGCTAGTTCCCAAAATCAGAAACTCTTAATATAAAGACACCAAAAACGCTTGAAACAAGAGGAAGAAACCAATGACAATTCCTTTCCAAAATCAAGTCAAAAACCAAAGGCAAGAAATCTCAACAAAGCTTCAAAAGATATAATGAAACGAAAACAAAAATGCAAAAACAAAAGCAAATGACCAAACAAAATGTTTTTTGAGCTTTTGAATTTTATAAAAAGAAGAGTTCGAAAATACCAAGAAAGACTATCAAATCCCAAGCCAAACAACTCTGAATTTCAAGCAAAAAACTTCAAAAACACTCCAAATCTTATAGGGCTAGCTAGTAGCAAGATTTATATGAGCAAAAGAAGACAAGAAACTCAGCAACTCAGCCTAGAAGAGTAGTACAACCTTGCAGCAAACAAAAACTTCAAAGAACCAAGAAAGACTCTTCAAAAATTGCAACAAGACCTAGTCAACTGAACTCAAGAAAACCAACCAAGAAATGGGCAAAAATCGAAGTGCAAAGCAAGACAAAAAGGTAGGAAAGAGTAAATGAGCAGAAGCTCTCTGTTCTGATGAAGCAGAACAACCAAGAATCCCCAGGAAGAGATCTTGGTACTCGAACCAGAAATGCAAGCACAAGAAACAAACTTTACCAAATAAGCTAGTTTTCAACCAAACAAGAGAGAGAAAAGACCCAAGACCACTTTCAACACAATCCAGAGGATATAAAGACACTGCAGGAACAGGCCTCCACAGGCAGACCAGACTAAAAAGTCAAGAAACCTAAAATTTCAAAATTGACCCAGAAATACGCGACTTGATAGTTTTGAAACAAGCGTGCATACGCGACTGTGTTAAAGGAAACCCGCGTATACGCGACTCCCTTTAACAAAAAATGCGTGTATACGCGTCTGTGTGTAGACAAACCCGCGTATGAAAAGGTAAATAATAAAATTTAAAAAAGATCAAGCCTGGATAAGGAACCAGGTCTTCAGTCTGACTGAAAAAGAGTTAACTGGACTGGAAATAGAAGTTAAAACTGTTGGAAACCTTTCAAACAGCTGAAACCAGCCAACAGGGGAATCACAAGAATGTGGTCCCCAGTGGAGTCGCCAGTTCTGTTTCGGGGAAAATCACCCTAGAGGTTTGTTGGGTCAAAACCTCCACAGATCGGGGCATGATATTCAGAAGGACTCACACACAACCATACTTGAATGCTAAAAACTAGATAACAACGATAGTAGAACTCACTCGTAGTCCTACGTTCGATGTAGATCCCGCGGGGTCCAAACCCCCAACAACCCTTCTTCCTCCTTCAACCTGGAAAACAAGAAAGAACGTGCACGGAAACCTAGTTGTACAACATATACTTCTCCTAAACGTTAGTGCAATCCATGTGAAACATTATATAAACCATAATAAATGCTTAAATGATAATCTTTTCACACATATAAGTAAACATTAACACATAAGTTCAGGAACAAGATGGTTCTTCATTATTACGAACAGCATGTACAGAAGTAAAGAGTGGAGAGATCACCTGAATCCTTCCATGATCTTCGAGCAGACCGTCATCCGGATCCGTCCCGCCCTTGCCTCACTAAGATACTTTCAAGACTTGTGCACTCGAGATGGCATATAAATGGATGAACATCTCCAGGAAACAAGGGTTTCCTGTATAAATCTGGGAAAGTGCAGGAGGCACGGGGAATCAGACTTGAATTGGGATTCCAATAGAGTATAATGTCTATAAAATTTCTCTCTCCCTTAGGCCATACACATGAGGGGCTTTTATACTCCCTCAAAGTAGTTTCAATCAGTTGGAAACAGTTGGCCACGTGCTGGGGTGGTTGAACTACCAGAGTAACCATCAACCTAGCCCGAAAATAGGGATTTTTTTATATATTTTTTAATGATTTTAATGGCGTACGCAAAAAAGTACATATGGGCTCGCGTATACACGCGGAAAAGTCTGGGCATAACTGCGTATGGGAATTTTAACACTACTTTTTAGTGAATTTTGTTCAAGTCTGTAGGAATGGGTGCCCAAAGCCATAAAAGCAATCATGAATCATATGAAGGTGAAAAATGATGCTATAACACACGTCCAAATCATCATTATTATCTAAATATTGTTGATTCATCACTTAAAAAAGTGTCATTATCATCTCATGCCTAGTTATCATCATGGTCATTCATTTAAAGTCACCATTTGGTCACTGGGTATTAGGTCTAGGACTATCTTCCACTCCTTCCAAACTTTTCACATGTTGGTCCATATCATCACTCAGCAGAGTGTATCATCATTCAAAGATTTCCATCATTATTTTAGTCACCGCCATCATGATCTCATTTAGTTCAGTGTCTCCATTAGGTCATTTAAGCTTATCTACCTTGCCCCTTTATCCCCACTGCAATTTTTTCTCTTATAATCCTACCAGAGTTTCAAGCCTAGCTCCAAAGGTCTAGTTCCATCCAAAAAACCCTCAATATTTTACACCATTGAGCTACATACCTAGCCTATTATCTTTCATGATCCATTCAATTGATTATGATCTCATTGAGAGAGCCCTCTTATCCTCCTAGGGCTAGGTACTAGGTCAAAGTGGTTTTTGGTTACCTTTTCTAGTCTCCTTATTAGCCTTTGGAGAACTAGTGGAGTGCTAACACTATGTAGCTTCAAGAAGACCATGGAAACCTAGTCAACTTGATATGATGCAAGGAAATACTTCACAATCCAATCTTATTAACATCCATCTCAAAATAATTGGAACACACTCTATCCTTGGCAACCTTGGCCATCTCAACTCCATGTTATCCCTCCCATCCACCTCCACCACAACCAAAATCTCAACCACATCCATCTCATAGATCCACTCCCACTCAACTACCTGTACCACCATTTCCAAACCCACACAATGAAGTATCTCAACCCACTTACAATACTGAGGTACAATACTACCAAACATATCCTCTTGATCTAAATGGTATTCATCTTAGTTCAAGAAAGGTATTGCAAAAAAGGGATTTTCTTGATTTCATTGAAGGAAAACATCTAAAAGAAGAATATTTAAGTGAGTAGATCAAAGAATCAAGGGTTACACTTGATGAAGACCAGACATCAGAATCAGATATTGAGAAAGTTCCCTCATGTTTACCATCATTTCCTCCATGTGTTCAAGAGAATAATCAGAAAAAAAGAGGAAGATTTGAATTTCATGGTATAATAATATAGGAAGAATGATCCCAATGAGAAATAAAACCAAGGGCATCAAATCTATATTGAAATATGGTTCCAGACAACCATTAAGTTGCAACAATACACAATTCTTCAACAGTAATTGATACAATCTCAGTCAAAGCAATTCATCTGTCATATTCAGGTACATGTCAAAGCAGGTATTTCAAGTGTACACATGATTTTATATGTCATATTCATGTGCACATGGATCCATTGGAAGTATTCCTATACTTGAGAGAGATTTTGTTTTTTCAAGTAGAGTAGGAAAGAAATAAATTTTAAAAAATGGAAAAAGAGAAAAATTGAAAAAGAATAAAATCTCAGGTGAAAACCTCTTTTGAGGTGCTTGAGATTGGCGCACTGATTGAAAAAATACATGAGGTAGCCAATGGGCTGGAAAAAAAGAGAAAAAAAGAGAAAAGTAAAAAATCCTAGGTCAAAACCTCCTTTGATTCACCTAGGCAAACCTACTAGTTGAAAACCTCATTCAGCCAGCTAGTAGGCCTAAAGAAAAAAAAAGAAAAAAGTGAAAAAATGAAAATAAAAAATGTATTTTCTCCATGTATCTCTCTCTAATGAATGTAGGTGCTCTCCAACCTTTGCGAGCAACAAAAAAATTAAGTTGGCACAAAAAGAAAAAGTTGGTCAAAACCCTATTCAAAGGAATTCAAACTTGGACTTCCTCCTCCTTTTCTCATATGCTCCAAAAGGACCAAGTTCATGACAATCCATCACAATCATCCATTTCCAACATCCACCCATTATTTCCGATATTTTCTCATTCATTTTCCTTCTTGTCCTAAAATGCTACATGAAACCCTGTTTTTGCTATACGAAACTCTTGTTTTCGAGCAAAAAATTGTTTTTATTATATCTTGAAAACCATGAATCCATTTGTCAATATTTTTGTGGGGAGATGCATATATAGGATGGTAACATGATCAAGTAATTTCAGCAATTTCAAGTGCACACTTTGTGATAAATCAGCCTCCATCACCTAAATCCATTTTTAATTTTCTCGAGATTCATGCATCCAATGGCTAATATTGTTTATCGGGAGGTTCATAATGATGATAGTAATATGCTAAAAAAAATTCAGGTCAATCTAGTCTACTGTTTGAGAGCTATGCCTAAAACAAGTCTGCTACAAGGGGGTTGTCTTGAAATGCTACAGGAAGTTTTTTGGATGTTACAACAAGCAGATCTAATTTGAGGAAAGGGTCAAAAGATCATTTATTGTGTAGAGAAGTTTGAGAGAGGTCCCCCAACACCACTTCCATCACCTATCAACCCTATCTAGCCAAATTCATCCACAAATTCCAGTCAGCCTTAAATGAAAAAATAAAAAAAAGCTATGTCATAAATTTTTTGTTGGCATTATGATGTAATATGTTGTCCTTAATGGAAACCTACTCAATGTGTTGCCTTTTGATAGCAACCTATTTGTTGAAGATGTAAAATTGATGTATCTACAGGCCAGTTCAGATGTGACAAAGAAAGGAATACTAGTTAGTGACATTAGAAAACTCTTAAAAAAATAACATCCTATGATAAAAACACTAAGAGACATAAGAAAACTTGAAAAATTGTTAAATAATCAATATTTAAAAAAAAATTATGTATACTTAGGACATAAGAACATTTAAAGTGTCGAAAATGTCTTAAAATATATATATATATATATATATATATATATATATATATATATATATATATATATATATATATATACATATATATGTTGATGCTTTTCAAAATTTGCATGAAAATCATCAACATTTAAAAAAAATATCGACACTTAATACATTAAAAAATTTAAGGGATAAAAAATAAGTCCTCTAAAAAAAGGGGTCGATCTTGCATCAACACTTTTCAAAGTCAACATTATAATCACTAACAATTAAAAAAAAAATGTTCACACTTGATACATAAGAAAATTTAAAGTGTCAAAAATATGCTCCCAAAAAAAAGTGTATTCTGGATGATCACTTTTCGAAATCGGATTACTTTTTTTCTACCTCAAAAAAGCGGGTACTCATTTCAGCTCTCGTTTAAAAGTTTACATTGTTATATGTGAAGGAAGGAAGTTCATTTGGTTGGTTCTCTAGTAGTGTGAGTGAGTGAATGTGCATGAGTTACTAGTGCATAACCAATGAGTTTTGCAGTGAGTTCATAGCTTTAGAATTGTCGTGTTCTTCATATATTAATTTGCAGCACTGTTTCAGAGTTGTGTGTAGAGAATGAAAATCAGTTTCAAGAGTGTGTGTGGAGAGATTTGTTCTCTCAATTGGAGTGTGGAATTGTGGCTGCATTAGCGTGTTTATTTGTTGCACTCTTTGTTTATGTAACAATATTTTCAGTTCTAAATCATATTTCCTTGTATAATAATTATTTTTACTTGGAGTGTGGGTTTCAAGCTAAGTGCATGTTATTTTTTTATTGTAGGAGTGGGTGCTCCAAGTTGGTTGTGGCCAACATTTCTCATTTCTGTCAAGGGGTGGGTGATCCATTGCTAGTGGGTGCTAGCTGATGTAATGTAAATGATAATGTTTTTTAAACAATAGATAATAAGAAGAAGCAACAAACAATTCAGTGATTTTTCTCCTTGGAGGGGGGTTTTTCCAACTAAAATCCAAGTGTCTATGTGTGATGTTTGTTTGTGTTTTTCATGTGCATGATCCTATTATATCTTTCTGAAGTTAATTTCTGAACAAGTTTTATTTTCAAAAATATTTTTTATATTTTTGTAATACTAATTCACCCCCCCCCTCTCAATATTACTTTTTTCTAACAATTGGTATCTGAGTTAGCTCCTTTGCCGCAACTTGACTGCTGAAAGGAGAATTTGAGAAGGGACAACGATTGGCCATGTGTGAAAGTTCCAATTTTTAATGGTGAAAAATACAACTTATGGAAGATGAGAATGGAGGGGCACCTCATGATTTTAGGTGTTGATATCTTATGGTGTTTGGATATGTTGTTCATGCTTTTCTTCCTTTAGACTCTGATGAAAAGAAGAAGTATCAAAATAATGCAAAAGCTGGAATGCTATCATTGCAACATTTAGTGAGAATGAGCTGATAAAAGTCATGCATTGCAAATAAGCTAAAGAATTTTGGGACAAAATTGAGAAAAAGTAGGAAGGTGATCAAAAGGTGAAGAAAGTGAAGCTCCAAACCTATAGGATGAGGTTTTGAGAGCTTGAAAATGAAGGAAGATGAAACTACTGCATAAAATTTCAGAAGAGTTGAAGAAATGATCAATCCAATCAAGAGAATAGATTTAAAATTTGAAGATGAAGTCATTATTCATAAAATATTGAGGTCTTTACAATCAATATTTATCCCCATGGTTTATGCTATTGAGGAAACATCTAATTTGAGGACTCTCACTATGGAGAAATTGCTTAGAATTCTTATAGCTTATGAGATGCACATTGTAGAAGAGAAATATGAATCTAGTGAAGTTGTATTGAAGGCCTCCAACAAGGTGAAGGCTATTAACAAAAGGGCCAAGAAACTTCCAAAAAAAATCAAGGAAGAGGAAGAGTACTCTAGTAGTGAATATAATGAAGAATTTTCTTTGTTTTCGAATATATTAAAGAGAGGTATTGGAAAGTATAAATGCATGCTTCCTCTCAAGTGTTTTGAATTTGGATAAGTTGGACATTTTGCTACAAAGTTTCCACACAAAAGAAGTAACAAGGAGGAAAAGTAGAAGGATATGAAGAGTAAGGATAAATCTCAACAATTTCGAAAATTTAAAGCTCAAAAGAGGAGTTACTACTCCAAAGAAGAAAATGATATTTCAGATGAAATTAATGAGAAATATTCATAAGAAGAACAAGGACACAATGAATGTGTTCTTATGTCTCTTGAGTATAAAGATGAATCACGTCTAGAGGATGGAGAGATTGATTATGAAGGTGAGATCATCACTGCACTTGATGAGCTAAACATAGCTTAAAAAAACAACTGAAAGGGGAAATGCGCAAACTTAATGAGAATAAATATTCTTTGGTTGATAATTATTTGAAGTCCCAGTTGGATGAGCTAGAGAAATTGAAATAAAATTTGTTGCAACAAATTGTGATTCAACAAAATAATTTGGCTGAGTTGGAGAAAGAAAATGAATATCTCAAGCATAATATTGGAGGAGCTTTGATTGCATGCATTCACAAATAAGACATCATCTGCTTAAAGAGAGAGTTGGAGGAAGAAACAATGAGGGAGAATGTGCTCACCAATCAGATAGAATAATCTAAAGAGATTTGTCACAAACTTGAGGAAGAAATTGTTGCATTAAGGTCCAATATATCAAAAGCATAAACTAAAGCATGCCTAAACTAGAAATATATCAAGGGATCTGATAGCTTGCAATATCCTCAACATGAAAAGGTCAGCAGAGGACAACAATGTTTTGGGGTTTAAGCCTCCTATAAAAAATTTCAAAGATCAACCAAGTACTAGTTATGCACATGCTTTGAAAGGAAAATAAAATAAAACAAATATTGCTAGAGATAGAAAGAATGAGCAAAAGAATGAAGCTAAAATCAAGTAAAAAAATCAGCAAGTGAAGCAAGCAAGATCCTCAAATTTGACTCCTCCATCATGGAAAATAAAATTCAGGTATCATACACTGTTTTATGGTTATTGTTTTGCATGTAATAATTTTGGACACAAAGCCATCAATTGTAGGTTGAAGAAGTTTCCTAGAATAAAATTTGATAGATCAAGAGTTGCTCAAGGTTCAAATATTTTTAATGCAAATGGAAATAATTCTTTTACTCCATCAATGAATGAGATCGATTATTTCATATGTAATAAATTTGGTCACAAAGCTAGTGAATGCAGATATAGCCTTCAAAATTTTTTCATGCAACACACTCAAGATAAATCTAATCAGCAAAAAGTTGAGAAAACATGGAAGAAAAAGGTTGAAAATTGTGAGCTTGATTTGATATCTCATGATCAGCATGAGAAATGGTTGATTGATAGTTATTGCTCAAAGGATATGACCAGTGATAAGAGCAAATTCCTACAGCTAAAAGAGTACGAAAAGGGGAATTTCAGTTTTAGAAATGATGTAGCAGTTCCCATAATAGGAAAAGGAACAATTAGTTTGGATAAGAAGAGAAAAGCTCAAAATGTGCTATATGTTGATGGATTGGAGCACAATATACTTAGTGTTAATTAGATGTGTTATAATGAGCATGAGGTGACTTTCAGATCTAAATAGTGTGAGATCATAAATGCTAAATCTGGAAAGATAGTGGCAAAGGACATTAGACGTGATAGCAACATGTATATTTTTTATGACACTAGACACAATTGTTGCATGAGAAGAAATTATAGGAGAATCTTGGCTATGAAATAGAAGATTGGGTTATTTAAATTTGATAATCTAATCAAGATTAGAAATATTGGAGAATTTATAGGATTACCAAGGTTGGCTAAACCAGATAACACAATATGCAAGTCATGCCAACTTGGGAAACAAACAAGAGTGGATTTTAAATCTAAGGAGCTCACTACAAGTAGACCATTGGAGCTAGTGCATGAAAATGTATGTGGCCCTACAAGGAAGTAAAGTCCAAGAGGTGAGATGTATTTGAGATTATTTTTTATGACTTCACTAGAGGCACATGGATTATGGCCATGAAAGAAAAATCAAAATCATTCAATAAGTTTAAGTATTTTAAGGCACTTTTTGAAAATGAGATTGATTTGAAGATAAAGTGTCTTAGATCTAATAGAGGAGGTGAGTTCATGTCCAAATAATTTGATGATTTTTGTGAGGGGCATGGGATCAAGAGGTAATACTCCATAGATAAAACACTAAAACAAAATTGTGTAGTGGAGAGGAAAAAAAGGTTGGTCCAAGATATGGCACAAGCTATGTTGGATGAATCTGGTGTATCATATACTTTTGGGGGAGAAGCAACTCAAACAAAAATGTATTTGGCCAATAGAGTTCTTCTTAGGAATAACAGTGACAACACTCCATATGATTTTTGGAAAGGAAGATCGAAAAAAGTTGACCACTTCAAAATATTTGGGCACAAATGCTACATCAAGAGTACAGAAGACAAACTTCGCAAGTTCGAACCAAGAGCTAATGAAGGTATATTCCTTGGCTATTCCTTCAAGAGAAAGGGATACAAATGCTACAATAAGAGAAAAAATAAAGTAATAAAAGGTATTGATATTGTTGTTGATGAATATTTTCCTAATTATAATGACTCCAAAGATGTTGCAGTTTATCATGATTTTATAGAATATGAGGATCAATAAAGTTACGAAGAAAAGGAAGAAGAGAAAAAGGTCTCCACTACAAAGAAGGCTTCACTAAGTCACATCCAAAATATGCACCCAGAAAGTCAAATTATTGGAAACAAAGAGATTTGTATGAAAACAAGGAGGAAATTATTAGATAGCTTCAATCAAGCACATTTTTCACTATTGTATCAAATAGAGCCCAAAATATTGAATGAGGACAAAGAAGATCAACATTGGGTCAAAGAAATGAATGAAGAATTAGATTATATTGAGAACAACAATACATGGGAGCTTGTGCCAAATCCAAAGGACAAAAAATCATCGGAACCACATGGGTGTTCAAGAACAAGCTAGATGAAGAAGGCAAAGTGGTAAGGAACACAACAAGACTTGTGTGCAAAGGGTATAATCAAGTAGGAGGTATTAATTTTGATGAAACTTTTGCATGTGTAGCTAGATTAGATTCTATAAGATTTTTTTTGGCCTTTGCATCCTACAAGAAAATTAAAGTTTATCAAATGGATGTAAAATCATCTTTCTTGAATGGTGATCTAGGAGAGAAAGTTTTTATAGAGTATCTTGAAGGTTTATTGTTGGGTGATAATGAGAATCTAGTGTGTAGGTTGAAAAAATATCTTATGGCTTGAAACAAGCTCCAAGAGCATGGTATGACAAGCTAGACAAACATATACAACAACAAGGCTTAAAAAATGGATCCACGAACAACAATCTATATATCAAATGATCATTTTCTAGTAATTGTTGTGTATGTAGATGATATTATTTTTTGGAGCGATTTGGAGAAGATGGGCCAAACGTTTGCAAAAGAAATGAAAAAACAATTTGAGATGTCAATGTTGGGTGAGCTTACTTGAAAATAATTAATGGAAAAATAATATCAGGAGAGACAAGAAAATTTGGCGGAAAAGGGTTTTAAGCCTGATTGCATATTCACAAATAATAATGATACATAATTCACTCACACACGAGGCCTTGTATTATAGAATTGAGGTTCTCATAACAAATTAGCAATTTGACTAATTAGTTGAACCTTCTCCATAACTTTCTCCACAATATCCCAATGAATATCTCCACAAATATATTAATTGATTTTGGGTTATTTCATCCCTAACTTCTCACATTATGCTCATCTTTGGTCATACACAGACTTCTAGGGTAAGTCTACTTTCATGAATAATAATTTCATAATTTCATTATTTTGTGAATACTTGGAATTATTGATTGTTTATGTGATTATGAGGCTAACATTCCCCCCTCAATCATAAGTATAGAGTAAGAACCTGGTACCATATCCAAGTATTCATGTTGAAACTCTTGAGATGAGCCTCAATGAAGAACTTCCTGAAAATCTCCAAAACTAGATGCTAAAAACTCCAATATGAAGAGAGTGAACCAAGAGAAGTGAATAAGGTGCAAGTCCGATACATCCCTGAAAATGCTTGAAAACTCAATCAAATTCAAAAATTCAATGAAAAAGGATCTATCTATCCTTTTCTAGGTCCAATGGCCATCCAAGTGAACAAAAATACCCACAAATGTACTCTCAATCATCATCCTAATCGCTTGCCAAATGGAAAATTATTTTGTTGTCGAAAATTTCAGTTTGAAAACCACATCATCATTTCATTTTCAATTTCATCATCAATTCCCCCCTTTGTCAGGTGAAAGGAGAGACCATAATCATTTTCATTTGTTTTGAACTCCTCCCTTATGATGTAGGAGAGTTTCAAAATTTTACTCCCCCTTTCAAACACTTGAGAGTACCATCTTCATTTGACTTTTGGCTGCAACATTTGTCTTCATGTGAGATTTAAAAATGCGGTAAAACATATATAATTGTTTTTTTGTTAATAACCACTCCAAAGGATAAATACATGCATACTCAATCTTTAATCTGGATGGTTTTTTTCGTTTGCAACATCTCTCTAATGAGTGATTCTTTTTGCCAAAAATGGTGGCAAAGATGGAGATCAAAACAATGATCTTCCATATGACTTGTCCTTTGATAATGTTGAAGTTTTGTTTTTTATTCAAATTTCTCGTTGATTTATGATGGTACTTGATCAAGAAACATCCACTGATGAAATTGACTGGTTTTGAATAATCAAGAATATGTAAATTGTTGTCATCTTTGTCATATCATAAACCACATTGATTTTTGTTGCACTTAATTTCTTCCCATGGTTTAATGATTGGCTTGGAAAAAGAAGGTTGAAATTGTTCATGTAAAAATTCTACACTTGAAGTTGTATTATTAATTGACTTGGAATCATATGCATCATTTGAAGTTGTGTTTTTGAATGGCTTAGAAACATGAATCTTTTGCTGCATCTCATCACGTTGTAGCTGTAATTCAATTTGGAGAAACTCAATAGTATCATGTGCATGATATAAATACCTTTTAATACCAGTAAGAATGGTTTTTCTTATTTTCACTGTGTCCTCAGTAATGGATAGTATCATATTGTTCAAAAAATCTAACAATTTAATTCTTTGCTCCATTTGAACTCACTCGCTTGCATTTCACACTCACTTGATTTTTTCTTCAATAGGATGAGTGTATCAGATGCACCCAAGTTCAAATGAATTCTTATTAATTTTAAGGAATTCAACCCCCTATCAATTTGACTTAATGATTATCTTAGGTGTCGGGTTCAACTGAGAATGCACCCTTACAAATATTTCTTGAACTTGGACTCAAAATTGGACTTTCACATTTTTAAAAATTGTGAACTTCACTCAACTTGACAAAATTGAACTATTCGTAGCTTGGGATTGACTCAACTAATAAAATGAATTTTTAAACCCCCTCAAAGTAAAAAATTAATTCTAATTACAACCTTATCACTCCAAAAATATCTTCTTCTCATACAAAATACACTAATACAAAATTACAAATTTTTGTAACCTCACCTCTCCAAAAAAATTACCTTATTACTCCACTACAACAAAATTAAAAAAAAAATTGCAACACACCTTATCTCTCCAAAATAAACACTTTAACTAATTTTAAGACCACTTCAAACTCAATTATAATACTCACGTATTGCACATATGTGATCATACCCACTTTATCTTTTTTACAAATGGTTTAATTTTTCTAAAAAATTAAAATCTATTAATATAATAAAAACTTTTTTTTTTTTAAACTTTACACCATTAAACTGTAATTCATGGGCACTATGCATGATTTATGAAGTACGTAAGCCACATTTTTTCCTCACATTTATAAACTAATGCACATTATTCAGTTGTCTAAAAGAATAGAGTGTTCGATAGGATCCATGTATGAGAATATAATGATACCTTTCAGATTTATGATAATCTTAAGTCAAATTCGTTGTGTTCTAGTGACTCATTTTCTTAATCCATAACTAAGAAAATTTTGCCAACACAATTAAACGTATTGAATCAACGCCATAAAAGAAAAATCTCCTACATCGCCATGATAGATGGGCTCTTCACAAAGCCTTTCAGGGCTCTTCATATATTCTATTTTCTTTAATTGCTCAATATTCCTTGCGCATTTTATCAATTCCTTAATAATAAAGACAAGCAGTTCAACCTTGAAATCAACACCAAAAAATATAGAGAGATTCTCTGAGACATGTGAGAAAATAGTGGAGAAAATCTTGGAAGAAATCACTGAGTAAATTCAAGTTTTTGGAGACCTTGTACCAATCGATGAAATGTAGTGGAATATTAGATAATAAAAAAAAATGATGTTGTCATGTTATTTTAATGGAAAACTGAGACTGAAATGAAAAAGTCACTTTCAGGCTCTTGAGATCTCTATTCTCGTGTGCAGTTCCGGCATAGAGTCTGAAATTATAGTCTTTCCTCTGCTTGCTGCCATTTACTTTCTTCGTTATCTTGGTGATGGGCCTCTAAATTAGACATAAATTAAGGCCCATCTAACCCTTTTTAGCCACATAAAAGATATAGTGATTCTCTTCTTCTACACTTAATAATTTTTTTTTGAGCTTTAATATGTTCTTAGGAAGGTTTAGAGATAATTGCATATTTATGCCTAATATTATTTATTTTTGTAGAATATTGTGAGAATATTGGGCAGATTATGAAGATTTGGAGAAGGAGATAATTTAGGGACTTGCTCGCTAATATAGGAGGATCAATATTGGATAATAAATGGAAAAAAAATCATTAAATTACAGAGAAATTTTGGAGAGATTTTGTAACTTTAATGATTGAGAAAATATAGGAATGTCTTCCTTATCATTTACTGCAAACTCCTAGTGTTGGGAACCAGATCCACTATTTGAGGGATTTTGGAGGGGAAATCTTCCTCCTTTCAAGGAGAATGCTTCCTCATAATTTTTTATAAGTACCAATTCGAATTGGCCTCTAGGGGCATGTATTGTTTAGTCTTATTGTGGTGGAAACTTGTTTTCTGGTAGCGCCACTTTCTTTTCTTACAGAGATGTACTTGCACCGATTCAATAATGAAGATTGGTACCATTTTTAGCTTCTAAGGCTTGGTTTCTTCCATAGGAATATGAATCATCCTTGGGCTTGGCCATCCCAAGAGCCTTAGAGCCCTCTTGCATAATTTATTTATGTTCTTGTCACTTATTTTTCACATGCATCTCTTATTTCTGTTTTGCATATTTATGTATTTAGTATTATTTCTTTTCTTGTTATAGGATCGAGTTAAATGATTGAAGTGAGTTCTTTTTTAGGTTTTTTATAGGGTAAAAATCATTATTCATGCTTGAAATAACTTTGGAAGGTCATCCTAATCATTAAGCTGCTTGGATTTGATTACTAATTCATGAATATAAGATTTTTGGAAATGCCTTGTAGCAAAATAATAGTAATTTTCTGCTATTTTTTAGAATGGGTTAGTGAGCTTCATTTGACTTGATTCCAATTGTATTAGGTCTTCATAATGTTAAAATTAATAACAAAATTTACTCCATTTCATTTTCACTTGATTAGGTTAGGCATTTGATAGATTAACTATTTCACTAGTTCTTTAATTTCTCGATTTTAGAGTAATATTTTTTTGTTATTTTTTTAGCACATGTTAACATGGGTATTTTGGAGTGATTCCACTTGAAATGGATACCCAAGAAATCATACTTGATAACAAAATTTTTCCCATCCCATTTGAGTTTGATTTACTTAGTCATTCGGTGAGTTATTTCCAAACCAGACTTTCTCGTAGCAAAAACCGAGTTCCCAGTAGCACTCTTGCAGCACATGTAAACCCAACCGGATTTGCTCCCAAAGCTTGGTTTTTGTCTCTTAGGCTTGAAACATGACCCCTAGGATTTAAATCTATGATTGAGGAAGAATAAACACCACTTAGGACATGAATTTTTAGAAAGTAGATTAGGCATATTTATTTGAATTCATGCTCTTAGGATTTTAATTACAAATTGTTGTTCTTAGTTCAGGGATTAATTTGTTTTCAAACAACACCTCCATTTCCGAAACTAGTTTAGGTTTTGATTTCATGAAATTCACTCCATTACATGATATCAACACAATAAGGACACATTGTATGCTGCAGATATAGTGCTGATACCTCTTAAGCTTGTATGAACCCCTAGTTGATAATTAAAGTTGGTAGCCTTGGGAGTTGCAACATTTTTGTTGCAATATTGAGGCTCATCACTTTTTGGCACCGTTTCTGGGGAGGTGTCAAATTATGCATTATTTTCTTCCCTAGTTGATTCATTTCCTTTACTTTCTGCAAAAAGAAAAAAACTTTGCATTTAACATGTTTCATTTTAAAATAAAATTGCATTGCATTGCATTAGCATTCTTATTCAAAAAAATTATTTAAAAATACTTCTCCAACACCAAACCTGCCCCCCGCACCCCCCCATTTGATCACATGGTGTAGAAAGAACCACATCACCATCCACTTTTGCAGGTAGAAGAAGAAGAGGTGGAAAATAAGGTAGAAGAAATGGATGGAGATGATGACAATGAAGAAAATCCTCTTGGATTTACCATTCAATATACTAATATCAATGTGTTTATGAAGAGCATCCCTCCATCTTGATGGGCCTCTAAATTAGACATAAATTAAGGCTCATATAACCTTTCTTAGGCACATAAAGGATATATTAAATCTCTCCTTCTACACTTAATAATGTTCTTTTATGCTTTAATATGTTCTTAGGAAGGTTTAAAGATAATGACATATTTGTGCGTAATATATATATATATTAGAATATTGTGAGAATATTGGGCAGATTATGAAGATTTTGAGAATGATATAATTTAGGGAATTTCTCCCTACTACTGGAGGGATCCATATTGGAAAATAAATGAAAAAAATACCATGAAATAAATTGAGAAATTATGGAGAGATTCTGGAACTCTGATTATTGAGAAAATCTAGGAATGTGTTCTTTGTCATTTATTGCAAACACCTAGTGTTGGGAACCAGATCCACTACTTGAGGGATTTTGGAGGGGAAATCTTCCTAATTTCAACGATAATACATCTTCATCATTTTTTATAATTACCAATTCGAATTGGCCTCTAGGGACATGTATTGTTTAGTCTTATTGTGGAGAAAACTTGTTTTCTGGCAGCTCCACTTTATTTTCTTGCAAGGATGTACTTGGATTGATTCGAATAATGAATATTGGTGCCATTTTTATCTTCTAAGGCTTGGTTTCTTCCATATGAATTTGAACCTCCTTGGGCTTGGCCATCCCAAGAGCCTTAGAGCCCTCTTGCACAATTCATTTATGTTCTTTTCACTTCTTATGTACATACATCTCTTATTTCTGTTTTGTATATTTCTTTATTTAGTATTATTTATTTTCTTGCTGTAGGATTGAGTTGCATGATTTAAGTGAGTTATTTTGCAGTTTTTTTATAGGTTCAAAATCAATATTCATCCTTATAATAAATTTGGAAGGTCATCTTAATCATTAAGCTACTTGGATTTGGTTACTAGTTGACAAATATAAGATTTCTGGAAATGCCTTGTAGCGAAATAGTAGTAAATTTATGATATTTTTTAGAAGGGGTTAATGAGATCAATTTTACTTGATTCCACTTGTATTAAGTAATAATAATGTTAAATTTGATAATAATAAAAAAAATTATTTCATTTTCACTTGATTAGGTTAGGCACTTGATCGATTAACTAGCTCGCTAGTTCTTGAATTTCCAGATTTTAGATTAGTAATATTATGTTATTTTTAGCATGTGTGAACAAGGTTTTTTTGGAGTGATTCCACTTGGAATAGAGAACTAACACATCCTAATTAATAAAAAAAATGTCCCATACCATTTTCATTTGATTTACTTGGTCATTCGGTGAGTTGTTTCCAAAACAGACTTTCCTGTAGCAAAAACAGAGTTTCCTGTAGCACTCTTGTAGCATATGTAAACTCGACCAAATTTTCTCCCAAAACTTGGTTTTTGTCTCTTAGGCTTGAATCATGACCCCTAGGATCTAAAAATATTATTGAGGAAGAATATACACCACTTAAGACATTCATTTCGCAAATTAGATTAGGCATTTTTATTTGAATTCATGCTCTTAGGATTTCAATTACAAATCGTTGTTCTTTCCTAGGATTAATTTCTTTTCAAAGCAACACTTCCAATTCTGAAATTAGTTTAGGTTTTTATTTCATGACATTCACTCCATTACATCAAATAAAAAAAATAAGGACACATTGTATGTTGCACATATAGTGACGATACCTCTTAAGTTTGTACGAACCACAGGTTGATAATTAAAGTTGGTAGCCTTGGGAGTTGCAGAATTCTTGTTGCAATACAGAGGCTCATCAATTTTTGGCGCCATTTCTGGGGAGGTGTCAAAGTATGCATTGTTTACTTCTCTAGTTGATTCATTTCTTTTCTTTCTGCAAAAACAAAAAATTTGCATTAGGCATATTTCATTTCAAAACAGAAAATTGCATTGCATTAGCATTCTTATTCAGAAAAATATTTAAAATAATTCTCCAACACCACCCTCTCATTTGATCACATGGTGCAGTAAGAACCAAATCACCATCCACGTTTGTAGGTAGAAGAAGAATATATGGAAGAGAAGCTAGAATAAATTGATGGAGATGATGACAATGAAGAAGATCCTCTTGTATTTCCCATTCAAGATACTGATGTGAGTGTGCATATGAAAAACATCACTCTATTTTTCCTTCCCAACTTCCATGGTATGAGGCTAGAGGATCCAGAAACCTTTCTCTTTGAATTTGAAATACTTTGTAGATCTTATTGCTACTAATCACACACTAAGAATTTGAGATTGTTTCCTCCAACATTGAAGGATAAAACTCTTAAATGGTTCATGAGTCTAGGTACTAATTCAATATGATCATGGAATGATATGAAAAATATATTTCTAGAAAAATATAAAGATCATGATCGTAAATAAGAAATATTTAGAATGAATAAAAAACAACATGAGAGCCTTGAAGATCTAATAGAGAGGTCCATGTATAATGTTAAGAGGGAAAAATTACATCATTTAGGATTGGCCACACTAAAAACCCTCTTACTTAGAACAATTAGGGATGAGTGGATTGATCTCCTTGATCTCATGAGTAAAGGAGATGTATACTAATTATCATTTGAAGAAATTTGTGAAACATGCAAGTGCATATCAAGAGGAAGTACAAGAGTAAGTAAATCATCATCAACATTGGTAAGTCAAGATGAACTTAGAAATATGCTTGATAACATTAAAACATAAATTCTTAGAAATCTAAGTGAACAAGTAGAAATTTTAGGAATGCAAAATGAGAGAAAATAAAATAATGATATTTGTGTGATCCATGCAGAATCGTATGCTACTAAATAATGTCTATGATTACTAAGGCTTAAGGAAATTTACTGAGAAGACAATGGAGCAAGTCAATTACCACAGAAGCTATGTTATGTAGCTCCAAGAATACCATGGTAGCCTAGTCAACTTGATATGATGCAAGGACCTACTTCACAATTTCAAGCTTATTCACATCCATCTAAAAATAATTGGGACATACTCCCTCCTTGTAAACCTTGGCCATCTCAACCCCAAAACCAATCTTGGAAACAAGGTTGGCAAGGACCTTATGGGAAAAATCTACAATATCCTCAATATTTTCCTCAATATCCACCATGCCCAAATCCATGCTACCCCTACCATCCACCTCAACCACAACCACAACCTCAACCACATCCATCTCATAGAACCACTCCCACTCAATTACATGTACCACGATTTCCAAACCCACACAATGAAGTATCTCAACCCACTTACAATGATGAGGTAAAATACTACCAAACATATCCTCTTGATCTAAATGTTATGAATCTTAGTTCAATAAAGGTATTACACAAAATATATTTTCTTGATGTCATTGAAAGACAACATCCAGAAGAAGAATATTCAAATGAGGTGATCAAAGAATCATAGGCTGCACTTGATGAAGAGAAGACATCAAAATCAGATAATGAGAAAGTTCCCTCATGTTTACCATCATTTATTCCATGTGTTCAAGAGAATAAACAACAAAAAGATGAATATTTGAATTTCATGGTAGAAGAAAACATGAAGAATGTTCCCAATGAGCAAGAAAACTAAGGGCATCAAAGCTACATTGAAATATGGTTCCAGACAATCATTAAGTTGCAACAACAAACTCTTCTTAACCAGTGCTTGATACAATCTCAGTCAAAGAAATTCATATCTCATATTTAGGTACATGTCAAAGCATGTATTTCAAGTGTACACATGATTTTATCTGTCATATTGATGTGCACATGGCTCCATTGGAAGTATTCCTATACTTTAGGGAGATCTTTTTTTTCAAGTAGAGTAGGATAGGGAAAAAAATGGAAAAAGAGAAAAAAGGAAACAGAATAAAATCTCAGGTGAAAACCTCTTTTGAGGCACCTAAGATTGGCTCACTGATTGAAAACCTCCAAGAGACGGTCAACGAGTTGGAAAAAATAGAAAATAAAAGAAAAATAAAATATCCTAGGTGAAGACCTCCTTTGAGGCACCTAGGGAGACCTACTAGTTGAAAACCTCATTAAGGCAGCTAGTAGGCTTAAATAAAAAAGAAAAAAAGTAAAAAAATGAAAAGAAAAAAAAGTATTTTCTCCATGTATCTCTCTCTAATGAATGTAGGTGCTCTCCAATCTTTGCAAGCAACAAGAAAAAATAAGTTGGCACAAAAAGAAAATTTGGTCAAAACCATAGTCAAAGGAAGTCAAACTTAGACTTCCTCCTCCTTTTCTCATATGCTCCAAAAGGAATAAGATCATTCCAATCCATCACCCTAATCCATTTCCAACATCCACCCATCGTTTCCAAGATTTTCTCATTCATTTTCCTTGCTGTCCTAAAATGCTACATGAAACCCTATTTTTGCTATAACAAACTCCTAGTTTTTAGCTGAATTTTTTTTATTATATCTCAAAAAATGTGCTCCATTTTTCTGCCTATTTCATGGGAATATGCATATATATTATGATAACATGCTCAAGCAATTTCAGCACATTCCAGTGCATGGTTTGTGAGAAATTGACCTCCATCACCTACAACCATTTTTAAGTTTTCTCAAGATTCGTGCATACAATGGACGATATTTTGTATGGGGATGTGTATAATGATGATGGTAACATGCTCAAAAAATTTCAAGTCAATCTGATCTATTGTTTGAGAGCTATGCCTAAAACAAGTCTTCTACAAGGGGGTTGTCCTGAAATAGTTTGTAGAAGAAAATTACTTTTATTATATATCAAAATCCATGCATCCATTTTCCAAGATGCTTCAAGGGGAGATGCATATATGTGATGGTAAAATGCTCAAACAATTTCAGCAATTTTTGGTGCATATTTTGTGATAAATCAACCTCCATCACCTACAACCATTCTTAAATTTTTTCAAGATTCGTGCATCCAATCGCCGAGATTGTTTATGGGGTGGTGCATAAGGATGATAGTAATATGCTAAAAAAATTTCAGGTCAATCTAATCTATACTTTGAGAGCTATGCCTAAATCACATCTGCTACAAGAGGGTTGTCCTGAGCAGCCTGTACAATCACATCAAAACTCAGCATCAAGTCTTTTTTCACCCACAGAGCTGAAGATCCAGCCACCTTGAGAATAACGAAGCCATTTATGAAGTTGAGAAGAGAACACCCTCCTTAGGAAGCAATCCATCCACTCCACCAGCAGAAGATTGAACATTGGGAGAAGACTACACACACAAAAAACTGTGCCAATCAAAGAATAATCATGCTATGAAGACTTGTACAAAAACAAAATCATAAACTACGACAATCACATCATGAATATCTCAACAGAAAATTTTTATCTAGGGATGTGAAACAGCAACAACACCAAAAAAATAAACCTTATAAGACCTCCAGATTCAAGGATATCAGCGATAGGACCTCAAGCAAATTATCACATGCAGCTTCAGTAACAACCTCAGAACCACCAAAGACAACTTCAACAATCATATCAACAACTTCAATATCACCTACAAAAACAAATCAAGGGTAAGGCTTAGGTATGAAATCATCTAAACCTTTCTTCAAATCTATTGTAGCTTAAGAAAACATTAAAAGTTTGAGAAGGAAAGGTTTTTTATAACTCAGTAGTAGAGCAACCTCAGCCTTATCTAGCAATTTTCTTCACTTTTCCACCAAGGCACACACATATTTGGGAGAGGAACAAGACACAAGTAAAAAAGTACTTGAGAAAGTGGGTAGTAGGAAGTTATTTGTGATGGAAGACAAGGAGTGCCAAGGGGTAATTGAGGGTGAACACAGTTAATAGAAAATGAACTCTGAGTTTACTTTGCATGCAATAAGAAACTTTTTTTGAAAAAAAAAAGAAAAAAATTAAAATAAAATTAAAATAAAATAAAAACAAATTGAAAAAAAAATAAAAACAAAAGGTTGACCCACCACCTTTTGGCATGTGAAATAGAGTTGCTACAGCCAAAATAGGGTTGCCACAGGTGAAAATTTGCTACAGGAAAAACAGATTTTCTACAGGAAAGACAAATTTTCTAGAAGAAGTGAACCAGAACAAATTTTGTTGGTAAAATGTAGTTTTCTTCCTCTCTTCTCTCTATCCTCTGCTTACACACTCCATGGACAAATCCAACATGCACCCATTCACTCATTTCACCTTTCAAGTAGGCAAAAAACTCCATTTTTACTCCTGACTATAAGTGCTACATGAAAGTCCTGACAACTACAGGATTCCTATAACACTATAGGAAACCCTGTAAATGCTATAGGAAACTTATTTATAAGGAAATTAGCTCTCTCAAAGGTTTCTAAACTTCAAAAGTAACATGATAAATTATTTTTTTGCCTATGCCTACCACTCCTAACCTTCACTTCACTCCATGCACAAGGATTCACTCCCTAAACCCTATGTTGCGCCACTAGCAGCTAGATCACCTATACCTTGGCATGGGACCTCTCCCCTTACCTCTCCATCTCTCCAATCATTCCATCACTCCATCCCTAACCTCAATGAACCATTTCCCGTCATATCTAAGCAATATGGAGGGCCAAGAAGCAGAGAGAAGACTGCTACAGGAAGTTGAAAAGTTTCCTATAGCAATTCTGTATATGGAAAAAAAATGTCAAAATATGAGGATAAGTTGATGAATATGGCTTCAAATGACCACCAACAGAATCTAGGAGGATCAACATACCAACAAAGGCACCTTAGGACCTCCATGCAGCACCTGCAAGAAGAAATGAAAATAGAAGAGTAGCAAGAAGATCAGCAAGAGGAGCAACACATGGACCAATAAACAAAGAATGAAATATGCCTACATGAAGAACGACAAGGCAAGGAGCATGAATAGGTTACTCAGAGGATGAACAACATTTTCAGTAGGGGGAATGATGGGCCTCTAAATTAGACATAAATTAAGGCCCATCTAACCTTTCTAAGGCAGATAAAATATATATTAAATATCTCCTTCTACACTTAATAATTTATTTTTATGTTTTAATATCTTCTTAGGAAGGTTTTAAGATAATTGCATATTTGTGCCTAATATTATTTATTTTTTTAGAATATTGTGAGAATATCGGGCAGATTATGAAGATTTAGAGAAGGAGATAATTTAGGGACTTGCTGCCTACTACTAGAGGATCAATATTGGAGAATAAATGAACAAAATCTCATGAAATAATTGAGAAATTCTGGAGAGATTCTGGAACTCTGATGATTGATAAAATCTAGGAATATGTTCCCTGTCATTTACTGTAAAATCCTTGTGTTGGGAACCAAATCCACTATTTGAGGGATTTTGGAGGGGAAAGATTCCTCCTTTCAAGGATAATTCTTCCTCATAATTTTGTATCAGTACCAATTCAAATTGGCCTCTAGAGGCATGTATTCTTTGGTCTTTTGTGGAGAAAACTTGTTTTCTGGAAGCTCCACTTTCTTTTCTTGCAGGGATGTACTTGGATTGATTCGAATAATGAATATTGGCGCCATTTTTAGCTTTTAAGGATTTTTTTATTCTATAGGACCCTAAGGCTGCTTGGGCTTGGCCATCCCAGGAGCCTCAAATCCCTCTTGCACAATTTCTTTATGTTGTTTTCACTTCTTATTCGCATACATCTCTAATTTTTGTTTTGCATATTTCTGTATTTAGTATTGTTTTTTTTCTTGCTGTAGGATTGAGTTAGATGATTTAAGTGAGTTATTTTGTATGTTTTTTATAGGTTCAAAAGCATTATTCATCCTTATAATAATTTTGGAAGGTTATATTAATCATTTAGTTACTTGGATTTGGTTACTAGTTCATGAATATAAGATTTCTGGAAATGCCTTGTAGTGAAATAGTAGTAAATTTATGCTATTTTTTAGAAGGGGTTAATGAGATCCGTTTGACTTGATTCCACTTGGATTAGCTCATAATAATGTTAAATATGATAAAAAAATTTACCCCATTTCATTTTCACTTGATTATGTTAGGCATTTGATATATTAACTAGTTCACTAGTTCTTGAATTTCTAGATTTTAGAGTAGTAATTTTCTGTTATTTTTTAGCACATGTGAACCAGGGTATTTTGGAGTGATTCCACTTGTAATGGAAACCTAATACATCCTAATTACTAAAATAATTTTTCCCATACCATTTTCATTTCATTTACTTTGTCATTCGGTGAGTTATTTCCAAAATATACTTTCCTATAGAAAAAACATAGTTTCCTGTAGCACTCTTGTAGCACATGTAAACTTGACCATATTTTCTCCCAAAGCTTGGTTTTTGTCTCTTAGGCTTGAATAATGACCCCTAGGATATAAATACATGATTTAGGAAGAATAAACACCACTTAGGACATTCATTTTCGTAAATCTTACTAGGCATTTTTATTTGAATTCATGCTCTTAGGATTTCAATTACAAATCGTTGTTCTTTCCTAGGATTAATTTCTTTTCAAAGAAATACTTCCATTTCTGCAATTAGTTTAGGCTTTGATTTCATGAAATTTACTCCATTACATCATGTCAACAAAAGAAGGACACATTGTATGTTGCACATATAGTGATGATACTTCTTAAGTTTGTACAAAACACCACGCTGAGAATTAAAGTTGGTAGCCTCGGGAGTTGTGCCATTCTTGTTGTAATACCGAGGCTCACTCGTGTTAACCAATATCTAATTCTCTTAGGCTATGAGTGTGTGTGTAGAAATGTGCTTTCCGTGGGTTAATTTAAAGCATGTTTTATAAGCTAAACATATTTAAATAAAGGGTAAAAAAATGAAATGATAATTAAAATGAATAATAACATAATATCAAGTTTAAAAAACACCCTAACTTCCCGACCCAAATGGCCATGAAGTAGCAATAAAAGATGAAAAAAATAGACCCAAAGAAACTAAAATACCAATATATCTAATGTCTATAGGGAGTGGGATATAAGGACAAATTTGCTAAAATGATGTAGGAAAAACAAGCAAGAGACAAGTGGTTAATCGTTAGAAAAATACCGTAAACAATACGCAAAAAGGAAATGTAAGAGGATCCTAAGGAATAAAGAAACAAAAGTATCAATGGGAAACAAAGTGACGTAAATTATGGCCTAAAAAGGCCGAGAAAAAGATGAAGATAATGATAGAAAAAAGTAAGTGAATGTTCCTAAAATAGACTCCTCAACTGAAAATTTTCTACAAAAACCCCAAGGGGATTTTTACTTGCTATGAATGAGAAAAAAATTCTAAGAGAATATAGGCATAGGGATGAATAGGAACAATCAATAAACCCTTCTCAACACACAAACATTACTCTCAATAAAATTTGAAAAATGCAAGTAAAAAAATGGAAAATGTATGCACAAGTTCCGACCTATTTTGTGCTCTAGTGCATATATTGGCTCAAACATTGTGTTGGATAGTGATGATAATTCTCCAAAAAGTGTAATTCCTTTCTCGAGACTTCGTTTATATATTTTTTATAAACAATGTCGTCTCGCATAACACACACTGTGGACTGTGGTTCTAAATTTTTATATTAGTGGAGTCGCCATTTGTTAACAACTAAAGACCCAATGGAGTCACCATTTCTTAGTGTGAAAATTATTGATATTTATATGAAATGTTTTCACTTAAGTTATTGGTGACAAATATCCCTAACAATGAAAGATGGTTGTCAATTTTTTCTTTAAATATGCGATAAAAAATGTTAGGAAATCTCGCACATGTAAATGTAAAGAAACATTCAAAGAAAAAAATGATAAGGTATTTGAATGGAAATATTAATGTTTATTATTATTAAATTAAAATAAATATAATACACATGATGAGGAGAATGTGCAACACTAAATCTAAAAATCCTCCTCCATGGGATGGGTTAGTGAATACCCCGTGCTTCAACTTCGCCTTCCTCCCAATGGATGAAGTGGGAAAATCTAAGTATGTGATTGATTTAGAAAATAGGAGCTCAAATGTGAAAATAAGATAATGAAGATGATGAAGTGGTCATATCTAGAATGAGGAGAACACCCCCTCTATTTATAATAAAATATTAGGATTGATCCAAATCTAGTATAATAAACAAAAAATATTGGACTAAATCAAGATCTAGCTAGAATATTTTATTATATTTTAGAGAGGGAAAAAAGTATTTGAATGATAAAAATATATTTATTTAAACCAAATAAAAATAATGATTAATTGATTTAATTCTAGAAAGTGGTTAAAATAATTAATAAATAAAAATGAAGTATAAATTACTTAAGAGGATAAAGTTAACGTAAATTTGAAATAATTCCTAAATTATTGTTTAATAATTATCTCATGAGAGAAATAGGGAATAACATGGAATAACAAATAAATAATGATTTATTTAAATATTCTCATGGGGTTATTTTTTTAACGAGAAATGATTTAGAAAATGGTTCATTAAATTATTTCCTACGGTGAAAGTGGGGTTTCGTTGTGTAAAACCTGCTACATGGTGTATTGTCGATCAACCTAGTAGAAAAATGGACAAGTGATCATTTTTTGGCACAAAATGTTTCTTTGAGGCCTGCCGTAGAGAGGGTGTGTATCTAATGTCGAGACGACCTATGCGTAAGAAGGGCATCATTAAGAGTGTGAGAACCACTCATATGAGGAGTGGAAATGAATTAGTAAGTGTGCTCTTAGAGACTCCGACGTCACTATAATAAAAACTTGGAGTAATGTGGGAGGCGAGACCTTTAAATCTCTCTACCGAGAAAAAAACAATAAAGGGGCGTAAATACATTTTAGAGAAAGTTCGATAAAATTGGTACCGGAAGGAAAAGATAAGGAGAGATGCATTCTCTCAGATAGTATGAGACTCAGAGTAATCTCACTCGCAGGAGAGTAGATTGGAACTATTATGGGATTGATAAGTTTTTGGAGGACTTAAGGGGTGCACAGAGTAAAGCAACAAACAAAATAAATCGTTCAAGAAACAACAAGTATATTTGGAGAGGCATGGTTTGAAGGCCACAACATGAGAAGGTGCCAAAATAGTGACTAAGCTTCATCACACATTGGATTAAAAAATATAAAATCATAATGGAAACCCATAAATAGTGCGAGGAATTGATGTTTTGTGAGCTTGAGGAAGGGAAGAGTAGAAGGCCCGCCGAGCTCAAAATATTTATGGAATGGGAAAAAATATCAAGGCCTTGAATGATTAGATGCTACCAAAGAAGAATTAGACAAGCAGAGTGTGCTCATCATTAGGTATATTTTAAGGGGTTATTCCATCCTCGAGCCTATTAAGTTACCTATCTCACATATTTATTTACATCTTTTTCATATTATTCTTAGTGAGAATGGTGAAATATTCTTTGTCATGTATTTTCATTTCCTAATCCGATTGAATTGGCAGGAAATGAAACTCCTTTTTTAAGATATTCTCCCACCTAAGGGCTCGTAGTAGATAAAGGAGAAATTGTAGGGCAAATTTCCACCTCCTTAACTCCCTAAATCAACCCAATATCACACCAAGATATCTCCCAATGTACCTCAAAGGAAAAAGGTAACCAAGCAAGTAGTAGTTATAAGGAGCCAAGATCCACTCTTCTCGAGATCAAGAAGATCGTATTCCTAATTTTTTTTAGGATTTTTTGGTTGCTACCCATTTGTATAAATAAGCATGTAGAAGAGCTAATTAAGATTCAAAATTTTTATTCCGCTGTAGGTCTTGAGCTTTGATTTAGTGCTACTTTTTACCATATGATGTACTAGGGAGAGGGGTTAGCCATTGGACACTCCTCGGCAATGATCGGCCCCCATGCCATGTAGGAACAAGCTACACTGCGCGACAAGTGTCAAGTACGTGGGCAAGTGTGTGGCGGTATTTTCCAATTTCCACAACCGGTCATCAACCTTCTCCACCATTCATCTCGCCATTTACCGTAGGCTTCTCCATGAAGCTTCGTGCTCCGATTCTACTTATTGTTCGTTTCTCGGCTCCGAATGTCATAGAGGAGCATCGATGCCTCGACGCCTCCGCCACCGCCTCCGCGTACTTCATCCCTCATTATGGCGCATGTGCCCTCCCTCGGCTCAAGCTCTCCTGGTCATGTAGGTTCGACCACTGCAGCATACAAATATTTCATTCCCTAGGCTCTATGGTTGTTATGCCTCGACTCTGTGTTCATTAAAGCTCGGCTCTATGGTGGTGTTGTACTATACAACAACCCTCCCTTTTTCTAAATTTTAGAAATAAAATTTAGAAATAGGGTCCCTTTCTTTTTAGAAATAAAACACTTAGGAATAAAATTCATTGTTTTGAAATTTCATATTCAATATTCAAAAACTTATGGTCCTGGCATCTAGAATATACAAGGCTTTATCATAAAAACAAATCAAAGTTAAAAGCTCAATCGCACCTGAATCGGAGATAACACTAAAAAAAGAAATATCATATGCCATTTCTAAATCTTCCATGCGATTAGTCCACCGAAAATTCTAATCGCTAAGAGTTTAAAAACAATTAATAAAGCTTCCGATGCGATGCGGCTAAATCGCAATCGATCAATCGACAATCTTTTAAAAACTCTTTACGCTTAGGTTTAGACAAATTCCTTGATCCGATGTGCATTTGATAATAAGCGCTTAAAAGAAAATCGAACATTTGTTTAAAAATATGGTAGACCCCACTCATCGCAGATCGGAAAGATCTCAAATCGCACCGACTCATCTGGGATAAACGTATTGTGATACTCATTTGCCATTCGAAAAACTTCCGATGCGATTCATCTATTTTTGCATACGAAGATTTTTGTTGAATATATTAATATATCACAAGCGCTAAACTTTATTGGTACGAAAGGCATTCAATAACGAATCAAAATGAATATGGTTTGTGATTTGGTTTTTTAAATACTTAAGTGTGACCCAAAAGGAGCATTTACGCAATATACGAAACAAATGAATGAAAACCATAACTACAAATCATTCGTTTGAATGACTTGTTGAGCACGATCGAGAATTTATTGTCTTTACAGAGTCAAAGAACACCAAGTTCTTTCATTCACAGACAAAGAGAAGCGGTAGCAAGATGTAGAAATGTCAAAAAGAGGGAGAAGAAATAAGACTGCTCTACCAAGAAGTTTGCCGAGACCTTGCGCCTCAAAAGAAAGCCCCATAAAGCTATGCTAGTCACGTATACATCATGCCAAGGTCTTGGAAAAATGACATGGGACACGCCTACAACCCTGAAAAATTAGACCCCAAGGTTACAGCGGAGAAGGCATCGGCCCGTACGAGGATAGCTCTCGATTCCGACTCGACATCAATGAAAGAACACTTGTAATTCATTTCAGATCGAATTGCAGCCAGAGGCAAGCATCATGCTCTTACTATGATGTAGTTCGGCTGATTATTGGGATGTTGTAAAGATAAATATAGAATGTTTATTTAAGATCCTGAGTGTGCCTTTCGGCTCATTTAAAGCAGACTTCAGCAATGTACCATCTTCCTGCATCTACGTAAGGTGTATATAACAAGGAATTTATCAAAGAATTTGTCGATGATAACAAAGTCCAATCCGACCCTATCGTAAATTGGAGGAAAAACCTGCAGAAGCACCGAAATGAAGCATCCAGATGGGACTCGTAGATTCTCTTCTGGCCTCCATATTCCTATGCAATTTGCCATGATGTGTAGGTTATTTGGCAATGATAATTCAGCTAGGTTTTCTATACAAATGGTCCCATTAATCCTAAAGAATGACCTACATTATGGATTGGCCGTTATTCTTCGATAGAATGGCTAAGCTTTCAGGATCCTTGAGCAGCTGCATAAGAAAAAGATGCTCGGAAATTCTACCCCTTTTTTCTTGTGCCTATATTCTTGATGCTATTTGTTTCAATTCCGAATTTCCCTTATTTGATGTGGAAATGGACTCCCAATAACCCCTTCCAATCCATATTTATCATAAATTGCTTTGGAAGATTCATTTCCAAGCTAATGTATACAGAATCATTATGGCTTCCTCATTCTCATGCTCTCCAAACCATTTTTAATCGTTTCCTGATTTCGATAAAAGCTAAAGTCGACTGCTCTAACTTGGAGATTGGTTTGGGAGGTAAATTTACTTACATCGTGGTTTTTGGTAGTATAGGAGTCACATGTTTTCCGCTTTTTGTTCCATAAACTTCTTGGCTGCTTATCAATTGACAATTGAAGGTATATCTGGTGTCTTTGAACAACAAGAAGAAGAAAATGTGGCCTCAATTCCACCAATTGTGGTCATTTCACTCTAAATACTTTACATTAGAAGGAAGTTTCTCAAGACAAGAGGTTGTAACTTGTAAACCATTCCTGAAGATGATGATCCAAAAAAGATAGCATTTGGATGTCACCGCTTCCGCTCACCTGCTCGTTTTTGAGAAAGGAACCGTATATGTTCGATGATTTGTTCATTTCATTAGATAATTTTTCCTCGCATTTTTGACTTGATCAAGTTCATATTTACCAGGAGGAAATAACAAATTTCTCTTATTTAGAAGCTAGATTAAGAGACAGTACCTCTAGACCAAATTGAGAAATCAAATCCAAAAAATCGTAGATGTAAGGTAATATCTCGCCAAATGCTAGTAGGGAAACATCTACCAGCAAAATCATTATACACAATGAATACAACTGTAAATGGATGCAGATTCTCAAAAAAGTGTCACGACACAAACCCGATGCCCCAAAAAGGGAATACTGCTTCTCAAATGATAGACAAATGCACAAATATCAATGATGAGGTAATAATCAAAAGGACGATCAGATGACAAAGTGACCAAGTGCATAGATAAGAGAAAGAAAAGAAGAATCACAGATTATTACGCTTCCACTAATCTTGATATTTCTTCTCGCTATTAAATCAATATGGATCAGCTTGCTCAACAAAATTTTCGGATTGGTGATAAAGGTTCGTAACAAATAGAGCAGATGTTGAAATCATTCCCCGAACATCCTACAGTTCATATTGTATTAAAATGTGAGGAAATCCCTCCCTTGATGTATTTTACAAACTTAAACATAAGCAATGCTTGTCAAAAGACAAAGAAAGAAAAGAAAAAACAGAACAGGAATATTCTCTTACTCCATCGTGAGGAGTTTATGAATATTGTTTATAAGAACAGTTGAATGAATCCATTTGAAGACCTTACTTAAATTGTCACAAAGATACGTGAGCTTATAGTGTCAAGTAACAAATGGATAAAGTTGTAGAAGTTTCTCAACTAATAACCTTGTAAAGATCTTCACATAGCTTCACCGAAGAAAAAGCTAAGGAGAATCAAAGAATTGATCAGCCAATTGCAAAAGAACAACTACAAAGGATCGCATATTTAGGTCTAAAGAATTGGAGAAACAATGTGAAGAAAAGAAGAAGATTGATGAAAAAGCTTTTAGGCAAACAAAAGCAAAGCTAAATGAAGAAATTTTTAAGTTTCAAGAGGTTCTGCTATAAAAATGAGGAAAAGGCAAAAAATGATTCAAGAAAAGGAATCTGTAAGCAACTTTGGATAAGTTTAAAGATTATCCAAAGTTAAATGAATTCAAATCGAAGCCCTCGAAGCTAATAAATTATTGACTCAAAGCAGCTTAATTGAATTTTTGCTCAAAACCTGCCGCAAGTAGAACCCTTTTAGAGATTACTTCATCTTTGATCCAAACTATCATAACTCTTAGACAAGAAATAGATGATGCCGATGAAAAAGATTTCTCGAGTTTCTCACCCGCAGGATACGTAAAAGGAAAAGAAGCAAATCTTCCTAGATAGAGGAAAAACACAAAGAACTCACATTAATGGGAACAATTAATGAAATCATAGAGCAATATCAAGGCCGAACATAATGAATAATCTTACGTAATTCATAAATGACAAACTCTCATATTCAATTAATCTCATTTCAGATCGTATTCCCCTGGCAATACAAAGATAAAAGAAATCAAGACAGGAGAGAAGAAATGGAAAGGAAAAGTCAACAACCTGCATTTCCAAACTATATCCTGGGATAGTATGGGACTCATGACTGCTTCAAACAATCATCAAAGATACCTATCAAAATTCTATCAAACGCTATCGATTGTCTAATTCCCGTAATTTTCTCGATGCCACCTATGTCGTACGCTTGCATACCGAGATGAGTCATCCACCAAGACTCCGAGATATGTTGAACATTTGCAACTTGGCCTTCACTGCCGAAGGAGAAAAACAATGAATCAGCTTTTATTCAAAATAGCATTTCACTTTAAATTGATAGATCAGAGCAAAGAGTTACTAGGACTTTGTTATGCAATTTTATTATTTAAATCCCTCTCATGCATTTAGAGAAGGATCGAAGTTGTAATATTTGAGGATTTGGAGCTAAGTATTTCTCGTACTTCATTCCTTATTATATTTCTAAGTGAAAGATCACATCCGGTGATTTTTGTGCTCAAATTATCTTTGAAGTGTTGCATTTTTTGTGCTTTGGAGTTAATTTTACATCGTGAGTTACTAGACTCGTATATCATACTTCATTTGATGTATCATAATATGAATGAGGTATTTTTTATCCTGCTCATCATGAATTGTCTCTCGTTATATGGTATTCGCTTCAAGAATTTGCTATCATTTATATATTTGATTTTCTGTATAATATTTCCTCTTATATTATCATTTTCGAGTAGCACTGGAATATTATCATTTATATACATATATGAATGGTATATGATGATGAATGCAATATGCTAATATAACTCGTTTTAATTGCCGTAGTTATCTTTATTCGTTTCGCACATTTCAATTTAATTAATAATACATTTTCATGGTTATTATTAGATTGAAACAATCCTAAGTTGTATTCACATATTATTACCTGTGTTAAAATTAGAATTTCTTTTTTATCAAAGCATTTAGTTTAGATTAGATAGTTTTATTATTCTCATTAATTTAGTCCCATTTTCACCCATTCATTTCAATCCACTTAGTTATAAGGAACCGGTCCTTTAAAATCCGTCGGAGCCACCATCCCAAACGGAAAAGGAGTCAAGTTTTGGTCCCGACCGGTGGTTTTCTTCTCAATGTTCAAGCAGTAGATTTTCTAGCTTCAATGGTGGTTATACCTCAAAGGCTGCCATGGTTATACCTTGGTTTTGTGTGGTTATACCTTGGCCCTTTAGTGGCTATGCTCGGCTCTGTCGTTGTTATACCTCGGCTTTGTCGTTGTTATACTTGGCTCTATGGTGGTTTTAATCGGCTCTATGGTGGTTATGCTTGGCTCTGTGGTGGTCATACCTCAGCTCTGTCGTCATCATACCTCAGCTCTGTGGTGGTCATACCTCAGCTCTGTGGTGGTTTGACTCGGCTCTGTGGTGGTTATACTCGGCTCTATGGTGGTCATACCTCGGCTCTATGGTGGTCATAGCTCGGCTCTGTGGTGGTCATACCTCAGCTCTGTGGTGGTCATACCTCGGCCCTGTGGTGCTTTTACCTCAGCTCTTTGGTGGTTTTATTCGGCTCTATGGTGGTTTTACTCGGCCCGACCCTGTGGTGGTTTTAACTTGGCTCTGTGGTGGTTTTACTCAGCTCTGTGGTGGGCATACCTCGGCTTTGTGGTGGTGGTGGTCATACCTCAGCTCTGTGGTGGTCATACCTTGGCTCTGTGGTGTTTTTACCTTGGCTCTTGGGTGGTTTTACCTGTGTTTGGTGTTGTGTGGCTTACAGGTCTGTATGCTCCGAATTCTGTTTTCAGGTGTGTTTTTCAACTCTGGATACTGTGAATTGTGCTTTCAGATGCATTTCCTTGTTGGTTTTACTTTTTTTTTTTAGTGTTTTTGCATTTTTTTTTAATGTTTGTGCTCTGTGAATGATTGGGTTTTTGCATTGTTTGTAGGTCAATGCAGAAGCCAAGGACAGTGTAGTTGGCTGGCAAGGCAAGGAGTACAATGTAGTTGGCAAGGAGGAAGGCCAGGAGGGAGAGGAATTCGAGGAGACTAGTCTTAAGGTAGGACTCTGTCCTACCAGTCATATGTATGTGTTTGTAAACACATTTAACCTGAAGGATATGTTCTCTGTTGAGCTTCTTTACCGTGTTTTTAAGCACTTGGGTTTTCTATAAGTTGTCTGTCTAGTTTTTTGTGTTAATTAAAAGAATCTGAATAAATTGAGATATAGGGTTTAGGGTTTATGGTTTTTTGTAAATGTTTAAAGTAAATTGGTAATTTTCTGATTTTTTGTGTTAATTAAAAAAAGCTGTGTAAATTGAGATTCCGGGTTTAGGGTTTATCGTTTTCTGAAAATGTTTAAAGTAAATAGTCTGGTTTTTTGTGTTAATTAAAAGAATATGTGTCAATTAAGATTCCAGGTTTAGGGTTTATTGTTTTCTATAAATGTTTAAAGTAAATTGTTTGGTTTTTTGTGTTAATTAAAATAATCTGTGTAAATTGAGATTCTAGGTTTAGGGTTTATGGTTTTCTGTAAATGTTTAAAGTAAATTGTCTAGTTTTTCTGTAAATGTTTAAATATTTTTATCCACCACAGAGCTGAGAGCCGAGGTATAACTGTTTTATATTATGTACATATTTTCTCATACTATATTATTAATGTTGAGGTTTAGGGTAGGGTTTCTGTGTTAATTATAAGGAATCTCTATAAATTGAGATACATGGTTTGGGGTTTATGTCATTTTCTCATACTGTGTTAGTAATGTTGAGGTTTAGGGGAGGGTTTTTTGTGTTAATTAGAAGGAATCTTTGTAAATTGAGATACAGGGCTTAGGGGTTATGTCATTTTCTCATACTGTGTTAGTAATGTTGAGGTTTAGGGTAGGGTTTTTGTGTTAGTTAAAAGCAATCTGCGTAAATTGAGATATAGGGTTTAGGGTTTATGGTGTTCTTTAAATTGATATTTTGATGTTTAAATATTGGTATAAGCACCACAGAGCTGAGAATATTAATAATTTTTTATATTCTGTACATGTTTTCAATTAATTTCATGACATTTTCTCATACTGTCATAAATTGAGATATAGGGTTTAGGGTTTATGTCATTTTCTCATAATATGTTTGTATTATTGAGGTTTAGGGTAGGGTTTTTGTGTTAATTAAAAGAAATCTGTGTAAATTGAGATATAGGGTTTAGATTTTATGGTTTTCTGTGAATTGATATTTTGATGTTTAAATATTGGTATAACCACCACAGAGCCGAGGTATAACCACCACAAAGCTGAGTATGTTAATAATGTTGTCTAAATTCTCATATTGTGTTGTTAATAGTGTTGAATTCAATTATGAATTCAATTTCTTTTTTCACACCCTCTGTTATTGTTCAGGGTATCATTGGCTTGCAGTTGTGATTTTTATATTCCACTTCTTTTTAATCAATTAAGAGGTAGGATCATTCAATGAGGGCTATTCTCATTGCAAGACACATTTTCAGAGTGGGGCAATGGGCCAAAATCCAAGCTGGAATTTAGTGTCATAGACCTTTTTTCCATATGAATTCAGTTTCTTTGTTCAAAGTCTCTTCCTTTATTCAGTGATTTTTATTGATGAAGTTAGCAAGTAATTTTCACCTCCTTTTTATTGAGTGATTTTTATTGATGAAGTTTGCAATGAATTTTGATGATACAGGTTTGTTGTTCACTGATATGATTAATTATAATTTGTTAACATTATTTATTTTATCTGATTCCCTCACACAATTTCGTTATATAAGACTACTGGTTTGCTCCCCGTGTTGATATACTTGTTATTTAACAGGATTATTGGTATCTGTTTTTGTTCATTAAAGAGCATGTAATGTTCAAGGGATAGTTTGTTTAGATGTAATCAGGTTGTGTTGTTAATAATGTTGAATTCAATTTCTTTGTTCACACCCTCTATTGATTGTTCAGGGTATCATTGGTTTGCAGTTATGATTTTCATATTCCGCTTCTTTTTAATCAATTAAGAGGTAGGATCACTCAATCAGGGTTGTTCTCATTGCAAGACACATTTTCAGAGTGGGGCAATGGGCCAAAATCCAAGTTGGAATTTGGTGTCATAGACCTTTTTTCCTTATGAATTCATTTTCTTTGTTCAGAGTCTCCTCATTTATTCAGTGATTTTTATTGATGAAGTTAGCAAGTAATTTTCACCTCCTTTTTATTGAGTGATTTTTATTGATGAAGTTTGCAATGAATTTTGATGATACAGGTTTGTTGCCCACTAATTTGATTGATTAGAATTTGTTAGCATTATTTATTTTATCTGATTCCCTCACACAATTTCGTTATATAAGACTGCTGGTTTGTTCCCTGCGTTGATATACTTGTTATTTAACATGATTATTGGTATCTGTTTCTGTTCATTAAAGAGCATGTAATGTTCAAGGGATAGTATGTTTAGATGCAAAATTTATCATAAATCTGTTCTTAATCACTATTCATAAATATTATGACTGGCTTCTATCGATGAATGTGGGTTGTCTTGTCACTCTAAGTATAAAAAATGATGGCACCAGATATCACTTGTTTTAATGGTGTCATTGATGATTGGTATTATGACTTTGCAAGTGAGCAAGTTAGACACTGAGGCTAAGGGTATAACTCCAACAAATTAACAAACTTGTAGGAATTAGAAACTATATTATATATAAGAATTAGAAAGTGTTTGATATATAACTTCGTAAAAAATTTGATATAGGCTAAGGCTATAACTTCAATAGATTAACAAACTTGTAGGAATTAGAAATTGTTTGATATGTAGGAATTAGAAAGTGTTTGATATATAACTTCATAAAAAATCTGATATAGGCTAGGCTATAACTTCAACAGATTAACAAACTTGTAGGAATTAGAAACTATTTGATATGTAGGAATTAGAAAGTGTTTTATATATAACTTCATAAAAAAGCTGATATAGGCTAAGGATATAACTACAACAGATTAAAAAACTTGTAGGATTTAGAAACTGTTTGATATGTAGGAATTATAAACTGTTTGATATATAACTTCATAAAAAATCTGATATAGGCTAAGGCTATAACTTCAATAGATTAAAAAACTTGTAGGATTTAGACACTGTTTTATACATACTAATTTCAAACTTTTTGTAGCTTCCCAAACATCCATGGATGCTATCATTAGCAAACCTGTTTGATCCTTACCAAAATCACAGTGTCTTGTGCTTACAAAAATTAAGTCATGGCACCCCTATGCTCGATGGCTTCCATTTCTTGCATTGCCCAAAATTTTTGAATTGATTTCCTTACCCAAGTATGGCGGACTGCCCAACATTGGATGATTAGGATGTGCCTGAATTTTGGCATATGGTTGACTCCAATTTTCTCCATGTAGCCATGGTGGGACTGAGTAGCCCAAGTTTCCACTTGTGTTACTAACCCCAACACTGATTACAGGTGTCGTATAAACACAGTTAGGATTCAAACTTGCACTGGTAGGGGTATAAGAGGTGGGCCTAACCCCTGCCTGATAGCCGGGGACTTGGATGTTAATCAGGTCTTGGAATGATGGTGTCTGCTCTACAATGTGGTCCAGTGTGTTAGACATCAACCTATTTGCCTCAAACTGGCTTGAACCATGGTCTTCTCTACTTGTCATCCCTCTTTCCAACTCTTGCTGAACCTTTCTTGCTTCTCTCTCTTGCCTTGCCAATTTCTTTTGATGTTCCTTATCTTCCCTTGATTTTTGTCTTTCCAACCTTTCCTTTGCTCGAGCTTCTCCTATTGCAATCCTTGCAGCCCTCTTTTCATTGGCTAACTCCTTCTTTCTCTTTTTAACTTCTTGAATTTCATTCTTTTTACATTTAGACTCAAACATTAAATTAATATAATCTTCAGATGTGAGAAATTGTGAAATCCTCCCTAAAAGAAGATAATCTAATGTTGCGTTCCTTGATGAGGCCTTCACTCTCTCTATTGGTAGCTGTAGGAATGCACCAAGTAATCTCTGCTTTTCTATTTCCCCATGCTCCTCTGGACCTCGCACTTGGATTTCATCTTCTGGGAGAACTGATCTCCCCCCATTGTTGCCTTGTTCAGGTACTTCATGCTAAATAGGCTCCTCTTCTAGTGATCCATTGTCCACAAAATAATGAACAAGTTTGGTGTTCAACCCAGATGGTTGTGAAGGCATGTCCATGCTTTCATCCTCATTGGTGGTAGATACATTATTTCTAGTGATATTCATCACGGCCTCTGCTAGCCATGATGGTGCACTTACTTGGGTTGGCATGGTCAATTTCTCATTGTCAGCTACATCAATGGGTGTCACAGTCTCATTGATATTGTTAGTTGGTTCATGACTGAACTGTGTCTCACTGACATGCTCAGAATCATCACCACCACAAAACAACCCTTCAAAAAGGGACATTATACCTTCAGCAGTAGCTACATCTTCTTGGGCACTAACATGCTCTTCTAAGTTCTCTGCTTCTTGACCTTCCACTTCAAATGCTTGGCTACAACTGGTATCATGCATAAGAGCATCAAAATTGAGTGGCCATATACCAGTCCTCCTAAATCCAGCCTTGATATTAGAAGGTGTGAGAGCCATTTTAAATGCTTTACTTGCAAGCTCAACTAGCTCGAACCTCTTTACTTCCACCCTTGGATTATTTTCCATCCATGAAGCTCGCTCGACCCTGAAATAGTTCTTGAAAAGCCCAAACACGCTCACATCAAGGGGCTACAATCTGTGAGTGCTATGAGTCGGCAATGTTAACAGGTCAATGCCAAAATTATTGGCCTCCTTGATTTTCTGCATAGCCATGTGGCTTCGATGGCCATATAAAATCACTAATTGCCTGTTTTTAGGGGATACACCACCTGGTACAGAAGCAACAAAGTGGCAAAGCCAATTCAGGAATAGTTCCTTTGTCATCCATGCATGTGGATGTGAAGCCATGCATGCCCTTGGTTCATAATTTTGTATATAATTTTTTAGTTGAGTTTTACCTTTAAATAGATAAAATCCTGGTATTGATGAACCAATTGCATTGATGCAGGCAAGAATTGTGATCCACTCCTTGCTCTTAGGCAATATCTTAGGCACATTTCTACTCCCTCTCTTGGAAATTACCCACATACCACAATTTATTCCTGCATATAAGCTTGTTTCATCACAGTTCCATATATGGTCTGGGGCATATGAGTGTTGGTCATATGCAATAGAAAGAGTGTTATAGAACTTGGAAACAATTGCAAGGTGTAAATTTAAAGCCCGGTATCTGTCAAGGCCCTCCGCTATACGTAACACAAGGTCTGGATGCCTCTTTTTAAACCCACTCCACCATGAATTACCAGGAAAACCATGTTTGAAGGGGTTTAGCCTCCCTTGAAAGATTTGAGCTACAGTGGATTTAAGTTGTATAAGCTCTAACCCATGTCCCGATTGGGCCATCTCCTTACACCACTTGACCACCTCATCCTCCTTCTCTTCAGTCATAGCTGTAACAAGCCCTCTATGCTTTGTATTAGTCAACCCATTTATCCAATAATGTATGTTAGAGGCAGCAATACCATGTTTTTTTGTGGATGCACGGATTGAATATCCATTAAACTCGATGTCATCAATTGCATCGAGCATGTCTTGCTTTTTCCAGCCTCTGATGGCACTGATTTTCTTTGTTGAACTTGCGCCTTGTACTGTGGTTGAAGGTGGCTCTGTGGCTGATGGTGGGCTGGGATGATCTGCTATTATAGGGTCCTTTTCAACTACATTGTTTGGAGCATTGGGAGTATTGACATCCTCATCTGATGAACTGCTCCGCAGTTGGGCCCCCCTTCTCCCTTGCCTCCTGTTCCTTATCCGATCTTCAATAGAAACTCTTGGCATGGCTACAACAACCTGCAATTTCCAACATGGGTAAGAAATTTGATAAGTATTAAAGCACAACTGTATAGAGTAAACTATAATTATGTATGAATTCCGATATTACTGCTAACAACATGAAATCTTCAGTTGTTTGTTGTGAATTAATTTACATGGAAGTGGAACAGACCTGGTTTACCTGAACAATTGAATTTGAATTACATTATTATTGTGAATTAATTTTTCATTATATTTTATTTCAACTATGTATGAATTGTAATATTAGCATGAGAAATATATGTGATACCTACATGGCTGTTAGCTACATGGACTTGTCTAAAATCAGTAAGTGCCTGTTTTAACATGGACTTATCTTTGGACATGGACTGTGTGTTGGAACTATTTCTTGAAATATTTTACTCAATATAAAGTCAATATCTAAATCTAGTTAATAAGCACAACAAAAGGAGGAGGAAAATACATTTATACTGTAGGAAAATAGATTTTAAGCTTAAAAATTAATACTGTATTCTATTGCCTCCTATGCCTCTAAATCCTGAATGAGGCAACTACATTTATACTGTAGGAAACTAGATTTTAAGCTGAAAAATTAATACTGTATTCTATTGCCTCCTATGCCTCTAAAGCATGAACGCTGACAACTACATTTGCTCCACAAAAATTGATGTATAGTGCCAATCTGTCTCAGATTTCAACGCCCAACTTAGAATCCTTTGTTTTTCTTAAGAAAACCCTTTGCCCGATTTGCTTCCAATTTTTGTTAAAACAATGACGACTTATAAAGTGGGTTCAATGGCACGTAGGCACTATTCCTATGTACTTAGTAGATTGCTGTTCTTATAAATTTTGAAAGGCACTATTCTTAGGGGACTGTGTTTTGGAACTATTTCTTGAAAGATTTTACTCAATACTGAACTTAAAGGTTTATAAAAATTCCAACTTGAAATTTGGAGTAGCTAATTTATAGTGTCTTGGTAAGCTAGTTTGACCACTCATAGCTTCTTTAATCTATGTGATTTTCTTATAAACATAAATCTAATTACTTATAAGATTAACATGAAATCAATTTAGAATATAGTATAAAGTCAATATCTAAATCTAGTTAATAAGCACAGCAAAAGGAGGAGGCAACTACATTTATACTATAGGAAACTAGATTTTAAGCTTAAAAATTGATACTGTATTCTATTGCCTCCTATGCCTCTAAAACCTGAACGAGGCAACTACATTTATACTGTAGGCAACTATATTTTAAGCTTAAAAATTGATATTATATTCTATTGCCTCCTACGCCTCCAAAGCCTGAACGCTAACAACTACATTTTATCCACACAAACTTATGTATTGTGCCAATCTGCCTCAGCTTTCAACACCCAACTCAGAATCCTTTGTTTTTCTTAGGAAAATCCTCTGCCCGATTTTCTTCCCATTTTTGTTAAAACAACGACGGCTTATACAGTGGGTTCAATGGAACAAGGCACTGTTCCTATGTAGTTAGTAGCTTTCTGTTCTTATCAATTTTGAAGGGCACTGTTCTTAGGGGACTGTGTGTTGGAACAATTTCTTGAAATATTTTACTCAATGCTGAACTTAAAGGTTTAGAAAAATTCCAACTTGAAATTTGGAGTAGCTAATTTGGAGTGTCTTAGTAAGCTAGTTTGAACACTCATAGCTTCTTTAATCTACATGATTTTCTTATAAACATAACTCTCATTACTTATAAGCTTAACATAGTTTCTCAACTAAAATAATGATAAAGTACTCAATATAATTAATAAAATTATTCAAGAATACCCAAATACCTGTATGTCTCTAGCAACGCTCCAGCAACTGATGAAGAGAATGAATGTAACAATGTGCACATACTCTGTCTGGAATGTAACACTGAGCACACTTTGTTTGGATGAAGAGAATGAATGTAACACTGTGCACACACTTTGTCTGGAATGTAACACTGAGCACAATCTGTATGTATGTCTAGAACACTATCTGAAAACGATTGTATGTCTGCAAAATGGAAACTCACTGTCTGAAAACTCACTTTCTGAAAACGATTGTATGTTTGCAAAATGAATGGAACACTATCTGAAAAATATGAATGTATGTTAGTAGTACCTTAAGAGTATAATGAATGCTTCAAATGAAGTAAGGGTTGATGTTTTATAGTTTTATGATCTAGACTTTAATTTGTAGGGAAGATTGGCATGGATTTCCATCTCCCAAATTTAATTCTCTATTGTGGATTGATTTTTACATGATCCAATGGCTCATAAGCTTTCATGGTTGATCCTTGTGCTTTCCTGAATTTAATTCTGAAGTGATATGGGATGCTAGAGGTTCTTCTAAATGTTGAGGATTAATGGTACTAGAGTCGACACGACCAGATACACTAGGCTAGTTGTGGAGGATTGCTTCTCCTGGTCTCTCAAATATGGATGCCCCCTTACCTAAACATTAGGTGTCAATGTAATGGCCATAAGGTGCATGTGGTTTGAATGCATGGGTTTGATGTAAGGGGGGACAGATAAAGTCAGGGGTGGTGACTACTTCCATAATGTCATCATCATAATAAAAGATGGGGTGACTCGTTGAAGAAAGACCACCTGACTCGGAAAATCTACCTGACTCATCATCATGAGAAGAGAGGTTCACACGTGCATTGTTACAAGGGGTGACAAAAGAGTAAGCAGATAAATGATCTACTGATGTTAAGCCCAAGGTGATCGCTGAAGGGAGGTCAAGCGAAACATCAGGGGAAGTCTCCAAGGGGACTTCCACCGAGGGTCTCATGGATGATGATAGGTAGAAAATGGTGGAAAAAGGTTCTGTCATCTCGACATCAGGAGGGGGAATGTCAATGGGAGCATTCGTGTCCTCTGGTTTTGCCGAAGTAAAATGTGCAAACAAGGGAGCGGTGGACTCATTTTTCTTGGCCTCCAATTGGCGAACTACCACTAGAGAGGTGCGAAAGTCCTCGAGGCGGGGACAAAGGTGGGTATAATGGCCATGGAGATCACACAAAGCATAGGGGTGATTGGTGTGAATAGTCTTAGGGTTATTGGCTGCAGTCAAGGAAGGAGCAAAGGTTTCCGGGACCGTAGACTTAGGGAATGCGATGTTAACCATGGGCTTGAGATGAGGCAACTCTGGACAAGTATGGGTGGCATGACCGACAACATCACACAAAGCACACTAGATGGTATGCTTTGGAGGCCAAGGAGGGGAAGGGTTTTTCGGGGAAACCTTGTCTTTTGATGTCGTCTTGCAAGAATTTCCCTTCTTACCTGAAGCGATCGCAACAGGAGGTGGTTCTTGTTGAGGTGGTTGAGGCATTGTTGCAGCGAGAGAAGTCATTGGGACCGGTTGAACTGGGGTCAAAGTAAGATAAGGTTTGGGTTGACCAGGCAGGGTAGCGACTGGGGGATCAAGGTACAAGATGGGAATCCCCAAGGTCAAGTTAGGGAGAGAGAGGGTAGCCATGACAGGTACCATGTACACTCTTGGGGGGGGAGCTAGGAACGGTATCTGACCAGAGGGGTAATGGCTAGGCGGGACGACTCCTAAATGGTTAAGTCCTGGAGGAACCGGTATAGGAGGTTAAAGAGGCTCATGGATACCAGCTAAAAGGCCAAGAGGAGGAGGTCCAGAAGGCTGAATCAAAGGGCTAGGAGTAGGCTGTGGAGGATGAGGAGGCTACTGAGTAGCCAAGGCAGGCTTCTTGAGGGTAGCCCGAGATGATTGCATCATGGAAAAATTCGATGAGCTGGAGGAGGAAGACCAGGGAATGTACCAAGAAATGAGGAATATTTGTAAACTCCGGGTGAGACACTGGTCAGAGGATCGATGGTTTTCTTATTGGCCACTGAAGGGATGGTGGACTTAGGGGAGGTCTGAGACTTCCGTTTGTAATATGTCAACTGGTCAATGGTGAATATCTTTCCGTTATGAGGGAAGGACATCTTGCAGTGAACCATAGAAGGGGAAGTAGACATCGCATAGATGTAGCTATGACCCAATATAATTTTGTAATCTAAGGGGGCATCTATGACTTCTATGTCAACGCAAACATTCTTGCCCGCAAGAGTAATAGGAAAATTGCGGAATAAGCCAATGGGCTGGGAGGCGTGGCCATCCCACGCTCAGAGAATGATTGTGGAAAGAACCAACTTAGGTGATTCAAGTTGCTTCCAAACTGAAGCAAACATCACACAGGTGGATGCCCCCTCATCAATAATGCACCGGGAAATGTTGGCGTTCTGGATCTTGACTGGGATTTGGAAGGAAACGAAAGCAGGGAGAGGAGGATTTTCTGCCCGATCAACATCGAAGGCAATCAATCAATCATCAGAAGGATCTACAATGCCCATGGTAGATAGTAGAGTTTTTCATTGTGAAGGGTAGTATTGGAGGAGTTCCAGCATTGAAATGGCAGCAGGAGATTGCGCCAAATCATCTACTATGTTATACGAATGGGCAACCTTTCCATAAGCAGGATTTCGGTGTAGTGGTCCTTTAGGGATCTTGGTATGAACCTTGGTTGAGGGATATGCAAGGGACCATTAGGTTTCGAAAGAGGCTCTGCAGAGATTGAAGGAGGTGGCTCGGGGACAGACGTAGCAGGAGGCTTGTTGTACTGATGGGACCGAATCTAAAGATTGATGTCTACGGTTAGAGGTTGAGCAAAGTTCATCATGAGAATCTGGTAATCGAAGGTACCAGATGGAAGAGGTTGAGTGGCCACCTGTCCTTCAAGTGGTTGGGTAGCGAGAAATCCTTGCTGAGGGAAAGGATTAGTGAGCACAACCAGCTGACTAGGCACAACTTAGGAGGGACAAAAGGGGAGGCTAGCTGTCCTCGCAATGTTTCTTGAGACTCCCACATCTGCTTCATCTATTCTAAAAGAGGAAAATAGTGCATGTAATGACCATAAACACCATGACAAGAACAAGGTTGGTTCGTGGGAATAGGCCTGTCCTGCTTGGGCTGAGTGCCGTGTTACTAGTTAGCAGTGTTAGGTGCATTATTTTGAGGATTAGGTCTAGGATTACCAGGAGTAGATTGATTTTGAGTGCCTTTCCTCGTCTCTTTGGAGGAAGGAGGATTAGTCGCACCCTACTGTGCATACACCTGCCCCTGAGGGGGCAGTGGTTGCTATTGTAGGGGTTGAGAAGGCAAGGGAGGTGGAGGTGCTAATTTTGGAGGAGCTGGAGCACTAGGCTGTGGATACAGATAATAAGGAGGTTGGGTAACAGTGCGGTAGACAGGAGGTTGGGAAAAATAGGACGCATGTCGTATCCTGGATATGTGCTACTGGGAGAGGGAAAAGTGCAGGAGGTGCTGCCCCCCCCCCCCCCAAGGAAAACCATATCCCATGGGAGGTTGAGTGTATGGATTAGAGAGAGCTCCAATGATACCGTCAGCAGCACGAGGTGCCCCCGGTGCACTGGCACCACCGGATCTAGGAAGATCAGGTAGAATATTATAAACATAACCTGAATTAGTGTATATCAGGTCATATTTTAATGCCATTTGGAGAGCGACTTCTTTGGTTTGAGTAAAATGCGATGCGACATCTTTCCCGGTAGGAGGCAAGAGAGATATAAGGAACCAGTCCATTTAGACATGATCTTTGAACATAGAGGCTTGATGTAGGCTCTTTCTTCTCTGCCATTCCTGGACATGATTGGATAGGCGGGTCACAGATGATTGACGGAAAGAAGTCAAAAGTTCGATACCAGTGTCATAACGAAGGGGAAGCTAGAAGTAAGACAAAAAAGCCCAGGCAAGAGTCACAAAGGTGGTATGAGAGGAAGGGGCCTGATCAACATACCACTTAGAAGCTTCACCAGTAAGCGTACATTGGAACAAACGAAGATGGACAGAGTCATCAGTAATGGAGTTAGACGAACACCACATGTGGAAAGATCGAACATGATTTGTAGGATCTTCGCCAACAAGACCTTCAAACTTGGGGATGTCGGAAGGGAGCTTGGTTGGAAATTTAGGCCAACCAACATCATGATGTATAGGGTCATTTATTAACTGGTCAAAATCGAGAAGGCTGAGGTGTGCCATGTAGGGGAGCAAGGGTGCAGCTGGGGTAGTGTCCATTGCGGTCGCACTAGTGGTATTCCCAACATTAGGTCCGGGGTTACCACCAGCATTAGGTCCTGTACTAGACATGGTGAAGGTGACAGGGGGAGAACCGAGGGAAAAACGAGAAGGAGAACCCAATGAACCAGAAGAAGAGTCAGAGTGCAGACTCGGTGGAGGACTATCTCGAATCCTATGCAGAGGAGTAAGTCTTCCAACTGGAAATTGAGGATGACGGCCATGAAGTCTCTGGGATAAACGCCTTGGTGGTGAAATGATGATGACACAAACATTTCACAATGGAAAAAGAGACCAACAAGGGCAGGGAGGTGCAGGATCAACTGATTACAATGTTGAAACAAGGGCAGAGAGGTGCAGGATCAATTGATTTCAATGTTCTAGAGTCTTTACTTGGTGGTGTTAACCAAACCCTTTTTCACTTAGGGTGTGTATGTAAAGTGTGTAAATTTTAATTTTTAAAGCCAAACCTTTGTAGAGAAAAAGAAAAAGTGTGTTGTGTAACTGTAAATAAACCTGCAGATAACAGTATATGAAACTAAAATAACAGTAAATAAACAACTAATAATGCAACAATCTAAACCCAAGGAGGTGGGCCTATTAACAAGTAGTTTGTAGGTGGGAAAAAACTAGTCAAAACACACCAAAATAGCCAATAGATCTAAGGTCGGGAGGGACAGGGATCTAAAGGTCAAAATATGTTGGAAAGTGGTGCAAAAAACAACAACAAATCAGAGGAAAAATTGTTGTAAATGAGGTGGCAAAAGGCTATCTCCTGGAGGGAGACGGAGTGAACCCTAGAGGAAAACCTAAAAAAATCTAAATGAGGTGATTTATATGGATAACAAGCCAATCTGAAGAGGATCTGAAGTTGAGGTATCAGATCTGAAAAATGGTTGAACGCTCTGAAAATTTTAGACAACCTGCAGCAGCTAAAACTCTTCCACAAAGTGTGGAGGGTATCGAAGCCCTAGGGTGCTAGGTTCCCACTTAATTGATTAAAAAATAACAAGTAAATGTCTAAAACAGGTGGAGACGAAGGTCAGACAACCCTGAACAGAGGCCGAGACAAACCTAGAAAACTTTTAGAAAAAATCCCACAAAAATTCTAGGTCGCAGTTTTTGACTTGTTTTTTGCAGAGGTCACAGTTTTTGGGTTGTTCCCGCTTCCTAAAGCTCTAGGTCGTAGGTTTTGGGCCAAAAAGTGTGACCTCCACTTCTGGCACTTTCGGCGGCAGATTTCAGAAAAAAGTGTTGTCTCAGTTGCGGCTGATGTCTGTCACCTACCAAAAACACACAGAAGTTAGATTTTTTAATGTTTTAGGGTTTTATAGGTTAAAAAAAACATCAAGAAAAGAAAAAAAAAGAGGCTAAAGAGAAATCTTAGGGTTTGATGCAGCTGGATATGCAAGGATCAGAAAAACAACAGAGGTCATAATCGTAAACCCGTGTGGAGTCGCGAGTTGTTAATATGAATCTTAATTCCAAGCGTACAAAAAAATACCACTTTATCTGTGCATAAAAAAAAACCCTAACAAAAAATATGGCTGCCAATATCCTTAGATCTGTAGTTAGGTGATCAAGAAAAATGCTGCAAAAATCTAGATCTTTACATTAGAAGACATTAAACAGTAGAAAAAAATAAGATTTACTCCATGCATCCAATAGAAAAGACAAGAATATGTTGAATGAATTTTGTATTAATGGCACCTGGGAGGAAAACATAGAAGCGTGTTACCAGTTCTTCTCAATGGGATGGGTTCTTGTAAGTCCTTAGCACTTCAGATCTAAAATTCCTCTCTCTTGATGGTGTAGAAAACCTAGACAAAAATGGTAGCAAAATATGACTATGATGGTGGATCAAAGTCAGACCAAAAGTATAGATCCAGAGTGATCTTTAGGCAACAAAAGGTGGTAAATGAATGGGAAAACCCTTCTATTTATAACAAAATATTGAGTTAGTCTAGATATTGGTGCATAATTAAAATATTATAAACCAAATCAAGATCCAACTTTTATGGAATATTTTATTATATTTGTTGGAGGGAAAAGGAATTTGACTTGGGTCAAATCCCTTTATTTGTAAATAATAAATAAATAAATGATTTATTTATCATTTTAAGGATGAGGTTGAATAATAATTAAATAAATAATGATTTATTTAATTATTTAAGGGTGATTTAGTCATATTTAATAAAGAATATTATTTAAATAAGGTTTAAATGATTATTCTTAGAAAATAATAAGATAAATAATGATTTATCTAATTAATTTCCTTGTTTTGGGTTAAATATAACCAGGAATATTAATTAAATTGTTGTTTAACTAATTATTCCTTGAGGAAAATCAAACAAATGTAGATTTATTTAATATTTCATCATTAAAGGTGGTTTATTAAGTTATTTTCATAGTGCAAACAATTTTACTTATGGAAAAATTGGTCTTACATGGTGTACTTGGGTCCATCTAATGATAATAGGTTAGATGACCAGAAAATGGTGTAACACGAAGAAAATGAAAAATGACACAAATGGAGTCCAAAGTGAGAATTTATTGGATCATGGAGAAACACAGACTGAGGAAATTCCTACCAATCATAAAGAAACAAAGACTGAGGAAACTCTCACCAACTTTGCAGGGACTCAAATGGAAGGGATCCTCACTAACTCTGTGGAAACACAAATATATTGTACCCTTTTTGTGGTCATAGTGGAAGTAGCAAACTAAACAGACTTGTTGATGACCATCAATAAGGCCACTCAGAATAAATTTGGGCAACATAATACAAATATAACCATAAATATAAAAATGCAGTAGAAATAACACTTTATTTCATTAATATCAAAGAACTAAAATCTATTTACAGACAAAATGGAAATAAACAAGCTAGGGCGCTGGTAGCTTATCTCTCAGAAGATATGTGGTGGCTACAAGCCTCTGAAATCTGTGTTAAAATGAGGCTTGAAGGCCTATATATTATTGAGAAACAATTGAAAACTGTAAACATCCAAAAACCTAACCCTAGGAGATGAAACGCCAGAATATGAGCCCCGTTAGGGTAAATTGGTACATTAATTTCCCAGGGTCCAAACATTCACATACTATCTCCATTTGACGCACATGATACATCGTTAGAAATATCTATCCGAGGACTACAATTGGTGATTGTGAATATTGATTCCAAATTAGAATTAGATGAGCTAGAAAAGTGATGCCCAAAAAATGTCATTCAGGGCCTCAAAAAGGCTCTAGAAGTTCACGACCCAAAAAACTGCTAAAAATAGTAAACTCTGCTACTATTAAGGAAAATGAAAAACTGAAAGAAACAATGGTGTGGCACCAAGTGGAATAGGTAGGTGGCCGCTAATATCCACCTCGATAATTCCTCGCCACTTAGGAAGCACTAGTCCCCATTCCGTTGAGTTTCTCCATGAGATGAGGAAACTTATGCTGAACTTGTTCCCTGGTGAACCACTTGCCCTGGTGCAGGAGTTGGCAACTTTGACCACCCGATACAATTGGATCTTCTGCTAGCGAGTGTTATCGATTTTCATATCCATGATACAATATATGATGGCCTGTACCATGCATTGTGGGTTTAACTCTGTTGGTGTGAGTTGTTTTGCAATGTCAAAGGTGTCTAATAGACGTGGGAAATAGGGTCGAAGGCAGTCCAAATTAAATACTGGGTGAAGACCAAGGAATGGTGGAATGATGAGCTCAAAGGAATTATTCCCTACATGCTTGGTGATGGTGTATGGCCCATATCGGAATAAGTGAAGCTTGCGGTGGGGTCCAGTGAGGCGCTCCTTCTAGAAATGTAGCCACACTTTGTTGCCCACCTGGAAGTGGTGTGGCACTCGATGTTGATCATGTCATTGCTTGTACTTAGCATTAGCTCTGTCCAATATTTCCTAAACCTAATGACAGATGTGCTGAATATGCTCAATGAAGTTGTTTGCTTTGTCATCTTCAAACTAGAGATGAGCCCAATCAGCCTGAGTAGCCATAAATGGCATGGCTCTATCAATGGTGTAAGTGGTTGAAGCCCCAGGCCCACGTGAAAGGGGTTGTGGCCAGTTGAGCTGTGGAGAGCCTAGCTATAAATGTGTTGTACATAGGGAAGGCTCTCATCCCATGTGTTTGGATGCTTTGAATTGTACATGCATGGAATGTGTATAGTCATCATGTTGACGACCTCTATCTGGCCATCGGTTTGGGGATGGAAAGATGTGGACTTGGTGAGCTTGGTGTCCAGCATTCACTAGAGGCTGGACCAAAATGTGCTAAGGAACCTGTAGTCCCGATTTGAGATGATAGACTGTGGGATCCAAAAGTGCACCCACATGTGTTCAAAGAAGAGTTTAGTAATGAGTTATGTTGCAATATTCTTCTTGCAGGCCGACATAATGACCATATTCGAGAATCTATCGATGACCATGAAAACACAGTCATTTCCATGCTTAGTATAAGGAAGGCTCGACATGTAATCCATGGAGATGGATTCCCAAGGTCGACTAGGAGTAGGTAGTGGAGTATAGAGGCCTTGCTTCTTGATGCTCAGTTTGGCAATGGAGCAAGCAGTGCAGTATCTAATGTACTTCCCAACATCCTGTCGATGATTAGGCCAATACAAATACTTATACAGTACTGCCACTGTTTTCTCGACCCCGAAATTCCAAGCGATTCGACTGTAGTGTGCGTCCAAAATCATCTTGGCACACTCGTTGAAGGAACAAGAAGGTGTCCCAAGTGACATAGCAATGCATCCTGGAGATGAAAATTTGGAACTTGTGTACCCTCCAAGAGTGTCTTGTATATGTGGCCTAATTCCAGATCACTCTTGTAGAGAAGTAGCCAATCAGAAGTCTCGTGCCCACAAGAGTTGAGAACGGTGGTTAGCGCCACGATTGGTGGGCAGCTGAGGCAATCTACAACATTATTGGTGCTGCCCTTCTTATACTTGATGTTCAAATGAAATTGTTGCAGATATGTGGACCAATTCTGATGGCAACCATTCTTAAAATTCCCTTGTGTCTGTATGAAGTACAAGGTGTTAGGGCCTAAATCTACCTCAGGCCGAGAAAAGCAGAATCTAGGGTAACATCAAACCATGCTTAACCTGGTAGCTAGTCCTACCAGGTCGGGAGAGGGCTCTTTCCTTGTCAATCTCAGAAAAGATGGCCAATGAAAGCTTGAGATAACTTGATGTGAAGATTGATTTTAGGCTAGGTATGTGTGCAAAAGATTTTAATTGAATTTAATGATGTTTTTTTGGCTCAAATGGAAAGCCATATTTTGGGTCTGGGAATGAGGCTCAGTTTTGCAGAGATCTCAATGGGGCAAGGCAGGCAATTGATTTGACACTTCAAATTGAAAGAAATGGAGAGGTTTAGATAGGTGAGGAGTTGAATAAGGCAAGAAACCTTTAGGGGTCCTCTTCAAATAGCTGAAAACATATATAACTAAGCAAACCCCAGGTAGAGCACTGCAATTTCAATGGATTCTACCTTTATCCTTGTTTGTTTTAGTTAAGAAGAAATAACAGAGAAAATGGCATAAATAAAACACAAGTAAACTTAAATTTATAGGGAGAAACACAATATCAAAGCGAGATGCCACATGAATCCCATAGAGTGTTGCAAGCCCTGGTCTATTCCTTTGCCAAACTGCAGAGATGAATGTACAACAATGCTCAAAGCATTCCCAAAAGTCCAACAATGCTAATGACTGAGAAAACATAAGATATAGGAAAAAAAAAAATCATCCTAGCCTCTAGGGGTCGAGCTCATGAGTTTATGAGCTATTCCAAAAAATTCTAAACTGATAACTAAAAGGTAGGCAGTGGAACAGGTTGCCTCTAAAAACTAGGGTACTGATTCATTTAGTTACAAACTACTTTTCCATGGATAAATCTACCTCTATGAATGAAAATTTAGCATAATTACATCAAGATCCATCAAATTAAATTCAATTACATCATGAGTTTGACATTAAGAAGGAGAAAAGTCAAACTGTGAAAAAACTAGGCGAAAAACAGAGTTTTTGACAAAAAATGAGCAAAATTCCTCCAATGCGCCGCACTGATTTCCCTATGCATAGTGCCTTTTTGCAGCTGATTTTGGAGGTCTTCCTGGTGTCCAAATTTTCTCCAAGTGGGTTTAATTTCCAGCACAAGTGGAAATTTTGATTTTGGCCTCCATTTTCCCCTCCAAAATTGAGTTCTCCCAACACTGCTTCCTGTGTGTCCAAAAAGGGGCAGAAAGGTCATTTTTGGGGTGTTTTTGACCTCTTTGGGGGCTCAAAACCTGTCAAAATTTCTTGCCCATTGGTAGGCATGCATATTTTTCCATGAAAAATCCAAAATTTTTTATTTTTCATCAAAAGGAGTCCCCCATCAAAAGCGAGTACCAGGTGGCGCGGCGCATTGGGTTGAAAACTCTGTTTTTTAAGGCAAAATTTCCAAAATTCATCTCAATGCGTAGCGCCTTTTTGCAGGAGAATTTTGGAGGCCTTACCTGTGTCCAAATTGGGATTGGGATAGCTCGTTGGAAATATTATTGAGTCTAATTTCCAAACAAACTTTAATTTTTCAATTTGGAGTTCATTTGCCTTGTCAAAAATCAAATCTCCCAAGACTGGTCAAAATGTGAAAAATGGGGCTGCCTAAAGGAAAAGTGCTCTTGCAGTCAACTTTTGAAGGTCTTCCTCAACCCCAAATTGATCTCATGATAGCTCGTTGGAAATATCTTTGTGTCTTGTTATCATTTGAATTATCAAGCAAGTCATTAGGCCAACCAAGCTAGAAGAAATCTTGATTTTCCCAAGGTCACTTCAGAGGTGCATCAATTCTTCTGAGGCAACTGTATTTTTGCCATTTTTCTAAAACCATGACACCTGTGTAAAATGTGAAGGAGGTTTTTCTTCCGCGGCCTATTTTGGACAAAAACCTCTCTCAGTGTTCTCAAATTCATCTTTTCTTGCTTAGAAACATCATTTTAGTAAAACCTATCCTGATGTGTGGAACAAGGGATTTGTCAAAATGAAGCGAAGTGAAGGGGATAAGGGGCTTCTAAATTCTTGAGAAAATTTTGGGAAGTAGGGAGGGATTTTAGGAAGTAGGGGAAAGTGGAATTTTAGAGATTGAGTGAGGGGAAGAGGTCCAAAATTGCAAAACACGGGCCTAGCATAAAAAATTGCCAAGTTGTAGCAAGAAACTAGGGTTTGTGTGAAAATGAGGAATTTGGGGGATATCGGTGATGGGAAGTGTTTAATAAGGTACATTAAGGATAGGGGAAGGTGTATGAACATCAAGATACAAGTTTTACTGATGATTTGACCATCCAAGAGAAATTACCTTCAAAACCCCAGGAGAGGGAAATGAACCTTACCTAGGCACAACTAAAGCATGAACAAGGTGTAAAATGACCTAGTGGAACTTGAAATGATGATGAAAACCTATGAATGATGGAACACTCATCTGAATGGTGACATGGACCGACATTTGGACAACTTTTACAGGAGTAAAAGAAAACCCTAGACCTAATACCTAGTGACCAAATTTTACTTGAAGACTCACTGAAATGACAAAATTTGACCTTGACACCTTAAAATCACTTTGTAAGAGCATGTTTGATCACTGGAGGAAGGCTGCAAATACTGACACTAACATTGGCTCCAATGGGGATGGTAGCTCCTTGGAGGTGCCAAGAACTACAGATCTTTGGAAAGCAGACAGTGCCTTCATCCATTGGGCAAGGGAGTCAAAAACTCATGCTGAAATGCATGACTGAAAACTAATGAATTGACGACACAAATTGACTCTCACTCAACTTAAAAATGACTCGATACTTAAACACAACCAACAAACTGGAAAATATGCTCAATATGAAGCTTATTCAATACAACCTACTCTAGTTGTTCCATTCATCACTTGATCAAGTGAAATGAAACAACCAATACAACCAAGTAAGTATTTCAGCTGCTGTTTGAATTCTTCGCAAGTGCTCACTTATGAACAACAAGAGAGAACTATTGAAAGGAAACTCCCATGAAAACTTGGAAAAAGATCCGTTGAATGATATGGATTCTCTATCTGCCTCCAAAAACACTACATAAGGATCTTGAAGTTCATGCACACTGGGACTTATCTCATCCAATGGATTACTTCTCTTCTCGTCATACCATGAATGCAAACTTTGTTTTGATCTTTGTGACGAGACTCCTACTAAAAATGACAAAGAAACAAGCTTCCGGATCAAGTTTATATCAGCACACGTTTCAAGCTCACATGTAGTCAATGGAGAAATACTTTGACTGCAGACATCATCCAACACATCAGCTATTGGATCGTGAAAAACTTGAAAAGTCTGCTACAACCCATTTTCTATTCGTTCCGATGAGATTACATGATTTCCTACAGGCTTCTCATTTGAAGATATACTATGCAATTTACCCTTCAAAAACTGAAATGATTCAAAACAAAATGGTACGGAATCATCTTATATCATTTGATCACATGTGCCAGCTTCCATGTCTTCATCTACAACTTGACAATCAATGGCATTCGGGGGATGCAAATCTAGATATGAGAAGTCTTGAACAAGGTTTTCATTGCCCTCAAGATGGTTCAGATCAAGACTTGTCGACAGTTGATTTTGGATTGCATGAATGTTGTCTCTGATGAACTGAAACGAGGCAAAACAAAAAGGCAAAGATCCTTCACTTACTTCAAAATTCGTTGCACTTTCCTTGTCATTTCCATAGCTGATATGTGATGGCTGAACGTTGTATTCGAGCTGCTGAAAGTGAACTTCTTCCTCCCAGAAACTAGCTGTTGATTTGTCTGCAAGATTAGCTTCTGTTTGGAGAACATAATCATCATCATACTGATCAAACTGAGGCAAATCATCAGTATAAAACACATCATCAAGAATACATGTCATATCGACAGCTCTCTCTTCTCCAAGATGATCTCTAAAACAATCATTATCAGATATATGACAACTGGGATAAGAAACAAAATGTTTTGGATCAACAACTTGTTCTTCTTCAGTCAGTGAGCCATGGGCTTGAAAATTATACTCATTCCTTGTGATGATCCTCTGCATCATCTCTTCCACTGCACTTACCAAAATGTCAAGCTTTACCTCTAGAGATGTCGATTCCTCCGGATTTATGTTTTTCATCTCTTCATCCTTCAACTTTGCCCTTCGAATCAGAAAATGAGCCTCTACATCTACTGCACTGTTCTGCATCTCTTCAAGTGTTGCAAGATTCCTTTCTCTCAGCTGAAACTCCATTTCCGGATCAAAAGCACTCGGGTAGTGCAAGAGAGCAGATCCAAGAGGAGGCCTTATATTAATCGACATTGAAAAATATACTTGGTTAAATCTGGCAGAAAATTGTTGTCCTGTCTCCCCTGGTAGTATTTTCAACTGGTTATACTCTTCTATAATCAAGAAAGGGTTATGTCTGATCACCCACCTGTCGAGGAAAAATTTGACAAATTGCTGGAAATTTGAGATGCTTGCATCAGGCAGGGTTTTGAACCAACTCTTGACTTTTCCTTGCAAAGAAAGAGAAAAAAAGCCTAATATTGAAATCCTCTTTATCAACTTCAAAAGGGTCAAGAAAAGACTGAAAATTTAGAACATGTCTCTCAGCAGTGATGTTGTCGCGTTCACCATCAAATCTTGGTAGATATAGGTCATGATTTTTAGGGAAAGCATGGGATATAGGAGGTAAAATCAAAGGCTTGTAACGATCTGGAATTTTAAAAGGTATAGGGGTATGTACAGAAGGTATAGAATCTGTCGTGGTCTCTTGAAACTCATCATTTTGAAGACGGTCATCACAAGATTCAAAAAAAGGGTCTTGATCAAGCTCAAAGGCATGCAAATCTTTGGTATTTACAATCTTCAAAGGGAAAGAGTCAACTACAGGCCGAGGGTCTTTTCTCAAATACAATATACTTTGCAAAGCCTTCTTGACATTCTCGGGAAAAGAGAAGAAATAATTTATGACAAAGAACAAAATGTCTTGGATGAAATCCCAACTTGAATACCTGATCTTTCCATATTGTCCTTTCACGTTTCTGCTGGTCACGTTCATCCTCCAGTGGAGTCCTTGGATCTGATCTAGAAACTGATTTAGAGTTGCCAGGTGAATGATTTCAACCTTCCGATGTCTGATCATTGTCCACCATCAACAATTAGATCTGAACTTGATTAGATTTTATTGAGGAAACCAAATGTTCAGTTCATAAACTAGACTGGAGATTGACTGAAGCAACATTCATCTACTTTCGCTAATGAAAAGCAAGAGTGTTTTGAAGGCTACCTGGCTAACTTCAGGCTTCTTCTGTAGTTTATAAAGAAAAAAAAAAAAATTTCTTCCCCAGTATGGTCGCCACTATGTTAGGGCCTAAATCTACCTCAAGCTGAGAAAGGCAGAATCTAGGGTAACATCAAACCATGCTTAACCTGGTAGCTAGCCCTACCAAGTCGGGAGAGGGCTCTCTCCTTGTCAATCTAAAAAAATATGGCCAATGAAAGCTTGAGATGACTTGATTTGAAGACTTATTTTAGGCTAGGTATGAGTGCAAAAGAGTTTGATTGAATTTAATGATGTTTTGTTGGCTCAAATGGAAAGGCAGATTTTGGGTCTGGGGAATGAAGCTCAGTTTTGCAAAGATATCAATGGGGCAAGGCAGGAAATTGATTTGACACTTCAAATTGAAAGAAATGGAGAGGTTTAGATAGGTGAGGAGTTGAAGAGGGCAAGAAACCTTTAGGGGTCCTCTTCAAACAGCTGAAAACATAGATAACTAAGCAAACCTTAGGTAGAGCACTGCAATTTCAATGGATTCTACCTTTATCCTTGTTTGTTTTAGTTAAGAAGAAATAAGAGATAAAATGGCATACATAAAACACGAGTAAACTTACATTTACAGAGAGAAACATGATATCAAAGAAAGATGCCACATGAATCCCATAGAGTGCTGCAAACCCTGGTCTATTCCTTTTCCAAACTGCAGAGATGAATGTACAATAATGCTCAAAGCATTCCCAAAATTCCAACCATGCTAATGACTGAGAAAACATAAGATATAGGCAAACAACAACGCATCCTAGCCTCTAGGGGTCAAGCTTATGAGTTTAGGAGTTGTTCCAAAAAATTCTAAACTGAGAACTAAAAGGTAGGCAGTGGAACAGCTTGCCTCTAAAAACTAGGGAACTGATTCATTCAGTTACAAACTACTTTTCCATGGATAAATCTACCTCTATGAATGAAAATTTAGCATAATTACATCAAGATCCATAAAATTACGTTAAATTACATCATGATTTTGACATTAAGAAGGAGAAAATTCAAACTGTGAAAAAACTAGGAGAAAAATAGAGTTTTTGACCAAAAATGAGCAAAATTCCTCCAATGCGCCGCGCTGATTTCCCTATGCATAGCGCCTTTTTGCAGCTGATTTTGGAGGCCTTCCCGGTGTCCAAATTTTCTCCAGGTGGGCTTGTTGGAAAGGTATGCCTGTCTAATTTCCAGCACAAGTGGAATTTTTTAATTTTTCCTCCAATTCCCCTTCCAAAATAGAGTTCTCCCAACACTGCTTCCTGTGTGTCCAAAAAAGGGCAGAAAGGTCATTTTTGGGGTGTTTTTGACTTTTTTGGGGGCTCAAAACCTGTCAAAATTCCTTTTCCATTGGTAGGCATGCATATTTTTCCATGAAAAATCCAAAAATTTTGATTTTTAATCAAAAGGAGTCCCCCATCAAAAGCGAGCGCCAGGTGGCACGACGCATTGGGCTGAAAACTTTGTTTTTTAAGGCAAAATTTCCAAAATTCATCTCAATGCGTAGCGCCTTTTTGCAGGGGACTTTTGGAGGCTTTCCCGGTGTCAAAATTGGGCGTTGGATATATTTTTTGAATTATTATTGAGTCTAATTTCCAACCCAACTATAATTTTTCAATTTGGAGTTCATTTGCCTTGTCAAAAATCAAATCTCCCAAGACTGGTCAAAATGTGCAAAATGAGGTTGCCTAAAGGCAGAGTGCTGTTGCAGTCAACTTTTGAAGGTCTTCCTCAACCCCAAATTGAGCTCATGATAGCCCATTGGAAATATATTTGTGTCTAGTTATCATTTGACTTATCAAGAAAGTCATTAGGCTAGCCAAGCTAGGAGAAATCTTGATTTTCCCAAGGTCACTTCAGAGGTGGATCAATTCTCCTGAGGCAACTGTATTTTTGACATTTCTCTAAAACCATGACACCTGTGTAAAAAGTGAAGGAGGTTTTTCTTCCTTGGCCTATTTTGGACAAACTGTTCTCTCATTTTTCCCAAAACCATCTTTTCATGGTCAGAAACATCATTGGAGTAAAACCTATCTCGATGTGTGGAACAAGGGATTTGTCGAAATGAAGCGAAATGAAGGGGATAAGGGGCTTCTAAATTCTTGAGAAAATTTTTGGAAGTAAGGAGGGATGTTAGGAAGTAGGGGAAAGTGGAATTTCAGAGATTGAGTGAGGGGAAGAGGTCCAAAAGGGAAAAACACAGGCCTAGCTTAGAAAATTGCCAAGTTGTAGCAAGAAACTAGGGTTTGTGCGAAAATGAGGAATTTGGTGGATCTCAGTGATGGGAATTGTTTAATAAGGTACATTAAGGATATGGGAAGGTGTATGAACATCAGGATACAAGTTTTGCTGATGATTCGACAATCCAAGAGAAATTACCTTCAAAACCCTAGGAGAGGGAAATGAACCTTACCTAGGCACAACTGAAGCATGAACAAGGTGTAAAATGACCTAGTGGAACTTGAAATGATGATGAAAACCTCTGAATGATGGTACACTCATCTGAATGGTGACATGGAATGACATTTGGACAACTTTGACATGAGTAAAAGAAAACCCTAGACCTAATACCTAGTGACCAAATTTTACTTGAAGACTCACTGAAATGACAAAATTTGACCTTGACACCTTAAAATCACTTTTTAAGAGCATGTTTGATAACTGGAGGAAGGATGAAAAGACTGAAACTAACACAAGCGTCAGTGGTATGTGTGGATGACCATTTCCTTCACCAAAATGTAATGCTTCCATTGGTGGTATGCCTACACAATAGAATACATTTCTTTGTCATAAGTGGGATACTTGTGGACTGTGTCGGATAGTGTCTCACTGTGATATTCCACTGGATGTCCCTATTGAGTAAGAACGACCCCAATAGCATAGTCAGAGGCATTTATCTCATTATCAAATGGTTGTTGCAAGTCTGGTAGTGTGAGAACTGCGGCTTGGTAGAGGCGATGTTTCAATTCTACGAACACCTTCTATTGAGATTCCTACCAAAATAATTTTTCTTTTGCTCCTCCCTTGGTGACTTGACTCAACGGCCAAGTGATATGAGAGAATCCCAACACCAACCTGCGGTATAAATTAGTAAGACCCAGAAAGCTGTGAAGCTCTCCTAGAGTGGTTGGGGCTGGCCAATCCTGAATTACTTGGATCTTGGTTGGATCCACATGCACCCCCTGTTCATCAATAATGTATCCTAGATACTGAACCTGGGTGATGCCAAAAGTGTACTTCTCCAAATTGGCACACAACTTGCGTTATCGCAGTGTTTAGAGGACTTGTCGGATGTGGTGGAGGTGGTCTTCCAAAGTCTGGCTGAAGATCAAGATGTCATCCAAGTACAATACTACAAATTAGTTGGTGAATGGCTACAATATGTCATCCATAAGCCTCATGAAGGTTGTGGGAGCATGCGTCAACCCGAACAACATGACCAGCCATTCGAAAAGGCCCCCGTTGGCTTTGAAGGTAGTCTTCCACACATCAGATGTTTTGATTCGTACTAGGTGATACCCAGACTTCAAGTCAATATTGCTGAAATATTTCTCCCCTTTGAGTTGATCCAGAAGGTCATCAATCTATGGGATCGGGTACCTATTCCAGACAGTGATCTTGTTCAGCACCCGATAGTCAATACAAAGTCTCTAAGTCCCATCCTTCTTCTGCACTAACATGATCGGGCTCCCACAAGGTGATGAAGTCGGCCGAATGTTACCTTTCTACAGTAGCTCCTGAATCTGCCTCTTGATTTGATTTTTCTCCATAATAGAGCACTGATAGATTGGCCTATTGGGCAGTGGTGCACTCGGGGTTTGATCAATGGGGTGCTTGACCTGATAGTGCAGAGGCACCCCTGCGGGTGAGGTGAATATGCCCCCATACTCCTCCACAACCTTGTCCATTTTTTTTGTCATGTCGAGGATCCCTATCGAGAGGTCATGGCCAGAGTATTCTTCTTTCCCTAGGGGAGGATCATCAGGAAAATAAATTTCCGAGTTTTGGAAATGAGCTCTCTGCATTTTTTTGCAGTAACCAAAGAGATAGCTGCAGGCGGTGGTACCTCTGGTATCCTGTACAAATTATTTCCTAAAGTAACAATAACAACATGAAGCTCGGACTCTTACACAAAATGTCATTTCCAGAAGTATGGTTGGCCTAATAATACATCACAAACATCAATAGGAGCAATACCACATAATACCTCATCTCTGAAGGGCTTGATGTTGTAGTGAAGGCGACACTACTGGCTGACACATAGATCTCGTCCTTAGTGAAGCCACCCGATGTTTATGACCGTGGGTGTGATGTGGTCAGTAAGCCCAAACACTTCATGACCTCTGATGAAATGAGTCTCTTTTGGCTCCCATTGTCGACAATTAATTGTAGTGGGGAACCCTTTACCCACATCTGAGAGTAGAAGAGATGCTCCTCCTCCTCTAGATATTTCGGTTCCTCCTTCTGGATATTTGTAGTGGCAACAGTGGAATTAGGATTGGCATCAATAATATGATTCCCTTTCTTATTCCCCTTGTTGCGTTATGATTCAGAGTTGGAGCATGCATCTGATTCAGAAGCCCTCATCTCAGCCACCAGTGACTGCTTGGCCCAACACTCACTTGTGTTGTGAGTGGATCTCTTATGGAAATCACACCACTTTCTCGTGTCCTTCTTCGGCTTCATGGTGTTTTTCTTTTATTGCAGCTTTGGTAGGTTATCTTGGGCCACCATGCCTTGGATTTTTCATTTTTTCTAGGGTTTGGGGGAACGTTTCCCTTTATTTTTATTCACAGATCCAAAGTCTCGCTTCTTCTGTTTGAATTTATTCTCAATCTTGGCAGCATACCAGTATTTTGTACCAAGAAAGGAGATTTCGAGGAACTCCATTTCCTCCTGATTCTATTTGTGTAGAGAACTGTTGTACTTCAGCAGCAAATTTTTCTCTGAATATTCTATACCCAGCTTTGTGCGTAAGGTATGGAACAAATTTGTCAGGACATGTACATCTTGATCCCTTTGCTGCCGCACCATAGTCCATTGTATGTACTTTTCCCCATATCTCCCCACGAGATAATATTGTTCCTTAATGGCATCTCAGTAAGAATTCTAAGTGGGTATGGCCGAGAACAGAGAGGGTTCCACCTCGTCCTTTTTCTCATTGTAAGTTTCCCGCCAATCCTTGGCATGGTGGGTAGCTTTGAGGAGTGCAAAAATAATCTTCTCCCAATTGGAAAAAGTCATGAACTGAGAAATATCCTTCTAATAGATTCAACCATCTATCTATGACATTTCCATCTATTTGGCCCTCAAATATGGGAATGTCAAAGTTTACTTGTACCTCAAAAGGAGTTGCGCCTCGAGAGTGGCTGCTGGATGCAGATGTGTCGCCAGTGGGTAGTTGTTGAGGATCTGGGAAAATTTATCCATCATCATGTTCCTTTGTTTTTCTAGGGCCTCCTCGAGTAATATTTTGATAGGATCTCCTGCTCACTCATCTTCCTTTTCATCCCCCATGGGTGCTCTTTGGGTTTTGCGAGATTGATCTTGCAAAGGTTCAACCAGATCGAGCCCTAACTCCTTATACCCCGACCTCGTTGGGCACATGTAAAGAAGGATTGAGAAAGAGAATACCACTATGATACCACTGGTCCTGATTTATGTAGGAATGCAAGAGAATACACACATAACCATAAATATAAAAATGCAGCAGAAATAGCACGTGATATCATTAATATCAAAGAACTAAAATCTGTTTACATACAGAATGGAAATAAACTAGCTAGGGCGTTGGTAACTTATCTCTGAGAGATATGTGATGGCTATAGGCCTCTAAAATATATGTTACAATGAGGCTCGAAGGCCTATATATTATTGAGAAACAATGGAAAACCCTAAAAATCCAAAAACCTAATCCTAGGAGAAGAAATGCAAGAATATGGGCCCCATCGAGGTAAATTGGTACATCAATTTCCCGGGGTCGTAACTTTGCCATTATATCTTTGTTTGATGCACATGATACATCATCATAAATATCTATCCGAGGAATACAAATAATGACCACGAATATCAATTTGGGAATAGAATCATATTCATCGAAGAAGCGACACCCAAAAAACGTTGTTTAGGGCCTAAAAAAGGCTCCAGAATTTCAGGACAAAAAAAAATGCTAAAAGTAGTAAAATATGTTGTTATTAAGGAAAATATAAAACTGACAGAAACAATGGTGGTGTCCCAAGTGGAATAGGCGGGTGGCCACCAATATCCACCTGGATCACTTACTCTCACTTAATCAGGGATACCAACATCCAATTATTAAATAGGGAAATGGAAACACATGAAAAATTCTCGAAACAATACCGAGGTGAAGTGATACCTTAGATAGAACATCAAGAGTTCTTATAGAAGTTCAAAGCACTATCTGATACTGAAGACAAAACCCACGCTGAGCTCAGAATGGAAACAAGGAAAATAAAGAAAATGCATTGACAAATCCAAAAAGTTGTGGATCAAACCAAGGAGATATGCTCCATCTGTTCTAATTTATTATCTTGTAGTTCTCCAGCTAATAATTATGCTCAGTTTCCACTTGAGCAATATTTGTTATTAAAAATAAAATCTATACGATTTGGGCAACCTTTTGAGTTCATTACGATTTCTGATTTTATCAAGTGTTTTCAAGAGAGAGGGGATAATTTCAAATATTTCTTATGTGAACTGTACATGCATAACTAATTTTAGAGGAAGAGAGGGATGGGAACCCTAGTCATTTCATTGGATATTTCCAATTCCAATATGTAATATTCAAAAATGGAAAAGACAGGAATATAGAACATTTGTAGGATTCCAAATTAAGAAAAAGATGAATATGGAACTAAATTCTGGAAAATGCTGGAAATGTATTGCAACTGGAAATCACACTAGGGCATCATAATCATGATCAGAAAATAATTGAATGATATCATTAAGGATCAACAACAATGTAAGTACACAATGCTCCAAAATGAATGCACTCAAGCGACAAGATGACTGAAATACATTAAAGAATTCTAGCACTGGAAAGTATAACTGTTGCTGCTCGAAACCACTGCTACTAGGAATAATATCTATGTGTGAGAGGCTACTAGAGTGCTCAAAATCATTTGGGATTTTAACTATAGATTCTACTTTAAAAACATAGAAAAACCCATAAATGTTTGGCTAGATTTTAAGTTTGGATTTTCGGCCCTTCTTGGGTTGCCTACTTCACCCCTACTGAATGACTTACACACTCCCTAGGGATGAATAATTATATAGGGATGAAATAATGATATATCAACTATAATAGCACCCAATCAGCTCAATATATGAAGGGTTGGTCCCTTCTCCCAATCTTCAATATAGAAGCTTGAGATCTAGCTCCTCCTTCCACTGCTCAAGTTGGAGTTGTACACTCCACAACTGCTAGACTAAACTCTACTGTCAAGAGGGCTGAAGTTGTAGCCTGATGCTAAATGATGGAATATAGCTCACATACTATGGGAATTATGTCTCTGAAGTGAGGGAAATACCCCTCACAAGATTCCAATATGAGACACTTGGAATTTCCTTCCTCCACTGGATCTACCTAGCTAGACTACGCAATTCCTAAAGGAACTGTGCTGCATGGAGGTATAAAATGCTGGCCTAATTTTGGATATGAAAAATTTACCCCTGGAAGACTAAGATGGAATCACAAGATGAAAGGATGAACCCTCCACCAGTTTCTTAGTTAAAATGCTAAGAACTACCTTCTTCCTATTAAACCCTAACACACAAATTGTGTAGTTTCTGAAGCTGTATGTGTAGAAGGGAGGGGATAAATGTGGTACCAATGCCAGATGATCAATGGATACTCAAAATAACCTTCCCAGAGTAGGCACTCGAAGCCCCCCATGGGCAAGGGAATGATTTCCGCTCAAGAACACCTGTGTGCTAAACAACAGAATAGACTTAGCTAAACAACTGAAGCGTGCAAAGAATGTCAAATGACAATATAATATCAAATTCCATACTAATTTTTTTTGTTGCCCTCATCTTCCTTATATGGTTGCGAGCCTTCCTTAGCCTTGCCCACTTCATAACTACGTTGCACATGTGGCCACTAGTCTCCATGAATACTGCACTATCTCTCCATTATCTCCATGATCTCTGCATTTACATTCCACTCCTCCATATGTGTGCATTCAATGCACCACTTCCTCCATCACTGCTTCGTTAATGCTCTATGATATTACTTTTATTCCTCCACTATCTCCATTATCTTCTTCATTATTCTCCATGAACTCCACTCTTCCTCCATTAATAATTCCCCCCCCCCACTCCATAATGCTGATCTACTATCTAATTAACCCACATTCACACAACAAAAGTGGATTTTATTCATCTATGAGGTTTATGGGTCCCTCCACCATTTTATTTACTTACTAAGAAAGAAAATTAAGAACCCTAATATTCCAGTTAATTTATTGGAAATTGGGAATATTACAGTCCTCCCCACCAAAATGTTTCTTGTCCTCAAGCATTTGAAAAAGTAAATTCCACAACAATCCTCCTCCCTCCAAATGAAATCCTCATATGGAAGGTTTCCCCATCTACTCCACTATGTAATTAATGTCCAGCTCCATAGCTGCCTCTCTAGAATGGCTTCCAACTGTATAGCTAGATGCCCCTTGACATGAATGAACCTTCGAGTGGCAACCATCTCCTGTTCCAGAGCCTCTTCTCTGCATGAGACATATGAAGTGAAGTGGTTCCTCCCCCCAATGGAAAGTCCCAACTCATAAAATATCTCTCCAACCCATGCTACATGGATTAGGAGGTACCTCTCCATGATCCCATCATTGGCCCTGCTTTCACCAAGCATCATATCAACACTGTACAAAATAGGAAATAAAGACATATGGGATGACATGTGAAATGTCAAACCATACTCTCTAAATAACAGCCACCGTAGCAATGTCTCTTGTTTCCTTAGCACCCCATCATCATGCCAAGTATGGTGGCGATAATCTCCTAACAGAATCCAACGCAGTAAGGCCTCCTGTTTCCATCCCTCCTCCTCATCATGCAAGGTATGGGGGAAATTAAACCCACACTCTTCCAAGAGTAACCAAAGAAGAAATGACTCTTTCTGCCACCTCACATCATCATGCAAGCCATGGAGCAACAACATATTGATTGAGATGTAGAATTTCATATCAGCTCAACATAACCAAGCTCTCTGTTGCCACATGATGTGAGTTCCATGCAATGTCCCAAACAGTAACACATCCATTAACATAGGATATGTCATCTCATGGTCAACCCAGTGCAACCATGCCTCATGTTGTTGCATCACACCAATAACATATAAGGCATGGATCATACAAATATGAGATGTTGGGTAGTAACCATACTCACCATGGAAAATTTTAGGGGCTAATATTCGAAGGTGGGCTAATATTCCATGCTTTTTCCAAAACAAAATTCACCAATTTCCATTTTCCTAAAAATGAATTCACGCAAATTTTATAGTATAAAATTATTTTACCTTAAAAATCGACAATATTATATATTGTCTAATATAAAACAATTATAAATCTAAACAGGTTTGCAAAATTATCATCAAAAATTTTAAAATTTAGATATTAGGAACTAGTAAGATTCACCAAGGTTTCTAAACTTTAGGATAAAATTTTATCCTTAAAATTTTCCCTGATACTCACCCAAAAACAAACAGCACAACCATGCTTCTTGCTGCCCTGTGTCATGTATCTGCAAGTAACTCACTAATGACTTTCTCATCATCCTTGTCTGCTCAACTTAGTGTCCCTAAATTGAGGTCATAAATTGTCAACCAGGGCTAGTAAACTGTTGAAGTGAAGTGCACTATATGTGTCTAGGTATATGTTTCTTAATTCTTTGTGTTTAGTGTTTTTTTTTCAATGTTTTTTGTTTTGTGTTTTTATGCTAAGAAGAAAAGAACTAAGTATTGGCAAAGAGAAGTTGTTGGTTACACTAAAACAGAGCATAACCTATTCTGAATTATGTATGGCACTCAGAAAATGCAAAACTTGACAAGAAAAAAATAACTCATAACATGAAATCAATAACTCATAACATGAAATCAATCCAATTCATTAGAAATATGTTGGAATAACTTGAGAAAAGGATAAGTTTAATGCAATGAGGTTCTTCTAAATAAACAACAACCTACAATATGATAGAGAAAATCTCATCCATGGCTAGAAATTTGTTGGAACACATTTGGAAAAAGATACTCTGCAACATAATGAGAAACTCTACTCTAAATTAACTTAAGAAACTGAAATTTAATCCATTCTAAAACTCAAAATCTCACTGTTAAGCCTTATTCAAGAGTTAGAAATCTTTTGGAATAGCTTTGGAAAAGAGGCAGTTTGTGAAATTGTGAGAAATTGCAGAACAATTAAGACTTCAAAATGACATTACCAATTCTTGCTCCTATGATAATGATGTATTAATAGAAATCAAGAACAAGAATAGTTTGTAAATAATGAAGGCTGTGAAGTCTAATTTAACAGCTAATAAAACTTGAAATACAATGAATAGCATTGAACTAGAATGCAATCAATTAAACTGAAATAGAGTGACCACAACTGAACTAGAATGCCGTTAACCAAACTTGAAATACTGTGAAAAAAAACTGAACTAGAGTGCCATTAATATAACTTGAAATACTGTGAACAGAAACTGAACTAAAGTGCCATTAATCTCCAGAGTATTAGAGATAAACTAAAATGCAACTAATCTCTGAAAAACTACAACCCTATCTCGTTTAGTATTAGTGATATTTTGGAACAATTCATAAAAACAAGGCAGGCTGTAACACTTGGTGTGAGTGAGCATAAAAACATAAAGTTCAAAAAAATGCAACTAAGCTCTAAAATACCACAACTATATCTCATCCAGTGTTAGTGATATTTTGGAATAAGTCATAAAAATAAGACTGGCTGTAGCATCTGATGCAAGTGAGTATAAAATGTAAAGTGCAGAAAGGCTAAAATTACTTATCTAAACAATGTGCACGAAGCTTCGCGGGCAGTAGGGGACCTCTACCACTGAATTATCATACAAATCTCCTCAATATTGCCTCAGATCTTGCAATAAAGTGGTACTTCTTTCATTAAAGGAAAAATAATTTAAAAAAAGAGTATTACGGTCTTCTGAGATCTAGCAACAAAACATCAATCTAGTTAACTGTCTCTCGGTTTCCCGAGTTAGTCTTATAAGAGAAATACATAACTGCCCTGGAGGAGAAATAGGAACAAGTGTCTTTTTCAATCAAAATCAAATTAGGACTCTTGTGGAGGCCTCGTACTCGGCTGAAGACATCTGTAGAATCCTTGTCCCGGTAGGAGTCTGCCTCTTAATTTTGATCTCTTCCACGTGCATAACCACCTGTAGGTTCTTGCTCAAACTTCGTAGAGAGCAAGAAATGATGTGGGATTGTTGTGGAATTTAGCCACATGCATTTTTCCTTGAAGTGACACTTGGAATAGGCGACTGGCTACAGAATGGCTGCATTCTGTAGCTGAGTCTAGTCAAAAATTACTACAACAACAAAATCATGAAAATATAGCAAGTCAGTCATTGTATACATTCCTAAAGTGACTTTAATCAATCCTATTGATAATTTAAGCCTGTAATTGATAGGGGACAAAGGAAATGAAGTGAAATTTGGTGGAAGAAAAAGACATCTTTGGGGCTCAACATACCCCCACTGCAAGGTTTTTTCATGTCCTCATGCAATTAATCCATATATTCTGAGACCTCTGCTAGGACATCCAACCTCCTTCTTCTACTTTTCCTAATGTTCAATGGCCTCCTAGGCTTCCTTATGACTAACTTGAATCTCAAATTTATAAGTACCCTGCTCAACTTTTTGTTTTTCTTCTTCAATTTGTTACTAGCCTTGTACAATTTCTTCATTTGTAGAGAGAGAGTTGTGTTCATATTAGTTTTCAGCTTAACTTGCTCCTTTAAAATGTCATTCTCATTCTTGATATGCCTATTAAGTACTTCTAACTTATATTTGTCTCTTCTTAGCACATCAATTGCAGATTCTGGTGGGATAGGAGTTCTTTCTCTACTTTCTGAGGCTCTCTTCTCTAATGACTCAACATAATTATATATTTGTTGTTGTGCTGGGTCTATCTCTAGAGTTCCTTCATCAAGATCCTCTTCATAATGATGCTCAGGTGATCTAGCAGTTGGTGTTTCTTCATCCACAATGTTTATAATTCCCGTTTGTTTAACCCCTGTTTTCTTCAATATACCTCTAAGCCTGTGGCTCCGTCTTGGTTTAGATGGTCCTTCTCCTCTCTCCTTGGCATACTTTCTTATTGTCTTGTCCTTTTTAATCTGTTTCTTAATTTCAGCCAATTTCTCATAAATCATCTCCTCACTGTCCTCTTGTATGGACTTACTAATTTTAATTTCAATAGATTTGGAAGTCTTCCCTCTCCTGCTTCTTATTGTAAGTTTGCCTTCATATGGAGATTCCTTGGGTTCTTCAAAGTGATTCCTCACTAGGAACTCATCCCAATTGTCTCCCACCTTTCTCAAATGATGTTCAATTAGGATTTTAACTAGGCCATGGTGATACAAAGTGGTTTCCAAGAATTGAACCCTCTTTTGAACATTAGAGGCCATTCTCTTTAGGCTATGAAGTAAGAAAAAGGGTAAATTGACTTCTTCATCTAAGAAATGCATCATTAATTGAATACGATAAACATATAGGGTACCAAACCTTCCCTCACAAGTTATAATTTTTTGCAAAATGAGCAACAAATTCCACCATTTATTCTTCAGTGCTGAGCTAGGAATACCCTTCTTAAAAATTGAAAAATCCATACCTGGTGTTTTAAGCATTTTATTCCATGCCTCATTATGAAATTCCTTATTTTTGAACCATCGTTCACCTTGCTTGGGTAATTCTGCTACCTCTGCAATGAAGGATTCTGTAATAGTGAACTTGACATCTCCTATTTCAACTTCTGCTCCATTGAAGGACCGTGCAAATGTTTTAGTTACCTCTTTATGTAAACCATTGAATTTTTCCAAAAACGGTAACCACCCAGCCTGCTGAAGCATTTCTATGATCTGTGGGTAACCCTCTAAGTATTTGGTTCCGACTGGTTCAGACCTGACAATGAAACCCATGGCTTCTTTTCTTAACCTTCAATTTACTGCTCTTCTATCCACGGTGAAAATGGCTGTTAGAGAGTTATTTTTACTGCAAAGACGCCTTCTCTGTTTATGCAGCAGGAATTAGCTACGAGAATATGACATGAAGTGGTTACGGAATGAGTGAAATACGGTGAGGGTAATTCACACGGATTAATGAGTTTGAGAGCTATCATGGAAGAAAAGACCGCGGAAAAATTCGTGTGAATTTCAAAATCATCACTGAATACTTCGGTTAGTGACGTGACTGAGCAGGTCACTTCAGTACTTAACCGTTAATTTTTAATAAATGATGATTTGGTATGGTGGAGTGGAAGGGATTTTGTCCAATTTTTTTATGATAGGTTTAATAGGCATGATCAACTCGACTAATCAAAACAACTTTTTGAATCATACATGAATTAACTATACTACAATTTTCATAATCTGTCATCATAATAATTTCACAACTTTACCTTTGCCTTTCCTTTAATTTTTGTGGTTTTAATATGCTCTGTCCTCCTTTGAAAATCATTGATTCTTCAGTCTTCATAATCCATTTGATTTTTCTTGTTGTCATAGATGTGCAGAATCAATTTGCTGCTGATCAAGTGATTACTGGATAGTTGCCTTCAGGATATCTGGCTGTAGAATATCTGACTGGTTGTAGAATGTCTGATTGGATGTAGAATATACCTGTATGAGCTTTGAAACATGGAATGGAATGGTTTGAAGCATGAATGGAATGTTGTGTGAAATGAGTTAAAATGGATCATGAAATATAGTGTAATGGAACATGAGTGAACTGAAATGTAATGGAATGGAATGGATTATAAATGTAAAGTGGAATGAAATATAAAAAGTGGCCTGCAATGTATGATTTGTATTATTCAATTGCAGAAAGAGATCAAACTTAAAAATTTGAGACGGAAATGAGATGGACCATGGAATGGAATGAATAAAGTATGGATGAATGAAGTAAATGAAATATGAATGAAGTGAGACATGATGGAGTGAAAAGGATCATAAGTGGAAAATGGGCTTGCACTTATGATTTTGTGATAGATGCTTGCAGAAAAAGAACAAATTTGAAAAGCTAAAGTGTCAGAAGGATTCTGATTTTTACTTTATCTTTTCTGTATAAACATGCTAATAAGTGATTAGTTTTCATGTTTTTTTTTTTTTTTTTTTAAATGTATTTGAATTCAGAAAATTCAATTAAGTTGATGAAGAAGAAAAATTCTTCTTCATTAACTTCACATCACTATTTTCCTGGAATCTCTTGACAGATTCTTCTCTTGAAAGTGGCTTATGATACAGCTTCAATCTATGACCATTTACAAGAAAAGTGACCTTCTTTTCATCTATTGTCCTGATTTTTATTGCTCCATTGTCAAAAATTTTCATAATTTCATATGGCCCAAGCCAATGTGTTTGGAATTTACCTTGAAAATATTTGAATTTTGAATCAAACAAGAGGGCCCAGTCACCTTCTTTGAACTTCTTTTCCTTGATGTACTTATCATGCCATCTAGTCCTTTGCTGTTGGACTATACTTGTTTTTTGGACTGCATCCTATCTGATCTCATCCAATTCATTAGATCAAGTCCTAGCTGAACTGCCATTTTAAAATTTTGAATCTGAAACTCTATGGGAAACAAAACTTGTTTTCCATAAACAAGTTCATAGGGAGTATGACTTGTTGTGCTTCTCCATGTAGTTCTATAGGCCCACAAGGCTTCAGGAAGCCTGTCTGCCCAATCTCTTCTATGTAAATGAACAGTCTTTGTTAGGATCCCTTCAATAACCTTATTAGTAGATTCCACTTGACCATTTTCTTGTGGATGATAGGGAGTAGATTTTCTGTGTCTGATTTTATACCTCTCCATCATTTTTTCCACTAGCCTTGATGTGAATTGAGCTCCTTAATCTGTAAAAATTTTCCTTGGGACACCAAAACGAGTAAAAATATCCTCAAAAAGAAAACTAACTATAGATGCTTCAGTAGCAGAAAGTAATGGCTTGGCCTCTACCCATTTGGTAACATAATCAGTGCAAACTAATATAGATATTTCTTTTGTCTTGATGGAGGAATAATAGGTCCTACAAAATCTAAAGCCCATTTCTCAAAAGGTTCAATATGTACCTGAGGCTGCAATGGCATTTCACCTGAAGGAGAAGGTTTCCCTACCCTTTGACAACTGTCACACCTTTTGACATACTCTTTAGCATCTTTAAAAAGGGATGGCCAATAGTATCCTAAATGAATGACCTTATAAGCTATCCTTTTATCAGCAAAGTGTCCGCCACAAGGTTCATCATGACATGCCTTGAGGATCTCAGGAATCTCATCTTCCCGAACACATCTTCTAATGGTAAAATATGGACCTGTTTTGTAAAACTCATTAGCAACCCATAAATATTTTTCACTGTCATAAATAATCTTTCTTTTGTCTCTTACATTCATTGTTGAAGGAAATTTCTCTGAAACTAAATAATTAGCAATGTCAGCAAACCAAGGAGTCTGAGTAGAAATTGCAAAAAGATATTCATCAGGGAATTGATCTTCAACTGGGGTATTGTCTTTGATGTTTTGGAGTCTAGATAGGAAATCAACTACTGTTTTTTGTTTTCCAAGCCTATCTAGAATGGTAATGTTGAATTCTTGTAAAAGCAATAACCATCTTATGACTCTGCCATTAGTAATTAATTTGTTCATTAGATATCTAATTGCAGAGTGATCTGTGTGAAAAAAAGTTTCATAACCTGTTATATAGTGTCTGAATTTGTTTATGGCAAGAACAACAGCTAAAAACTCTTTTTTAGTTACAGTATAATTTAACTCTGAAGGAGTCAAATTTTTACTTGTATAGTAGATGGCATAAGGAATCAGGTATTTTTGTCCCAATACTGCTCCTAAAGCTTTATTTGAGGCATCTGTTGAAATATGAAAAGGTAACTTCCAGTTAGGTCCCCTTAAAATAGGTGCTTCAGAGATTTTTGTTTTTAGGGTCTCAAAGGCTAACTGGCAATCAGGATTCCACTTGAATTCACAGTCCTTGGTAAGTAATTTGAAAAGTGGAGATGCTATCTTGGTGAAGTTTTCTATAAACCTTTGATAATATCCTGTAAATCCTAGAAAACTCCTAACATATTTTTGACAACTTGAAATAGATAAGTTAGAGATGACTTCAACTTTTGACTCATCAACTCTAATCCCATCCCCTGAAATGTGATGTCCCAAAACAATTCCTTCAGTAAACATCATAAAACACTTCTCATGACTAAGTGAAAGATTTGCTTCTTTACATCTCCTTAAAACTTTTTCCAAGTTTGTTAAGGCTTCCTCAAATGTGTTTCCATAAACTGTGAAATCATCCATATATACTTCTACACAATCATGTATTAGATCTGAAAATATTCCTAGTACTGCCCTTTGAAATGTTGCAGGTGCATTGCATAGTCCAAATGGCAATACTCGGTAAGCATAGGTACCCCAAGGACAAGTAAATGTGGTTTTTTCTTGATCTTCAAGTGCTACTTGAATTTGGTTATAACCACTAAACCCATCTAAAAATGAGAAGTAATTTTTTCCAGCTAATGTATCTAACACCTGATCTATGAAAGGTAGGGGAAAATGATCTTTAAGAGTAGCTTTGTTTAATTCCTGGTAGTCAATACATACCCTCCATTTACCATTTTTCTTTCGCACAATTACCAAAGGAGAAACCCACTGACTATCTGAAATGGGATAGATAAAGTTGACATTTAACAATTTCTGCAATTCTTCTTTAACAATCTCCCTAAGATTTGGATTCATCCGTCTCTGAGGTTGTCTGATTGGTTTACAATTTTCCTCGATGTAGATGTGATGAGTGAAAGTCTTAGGGCTTATCCCTTTCATATCAGTGTACTCCCATGCATATGCAGAAGAATGTCTCTGTAATATCTTGACTAGCTCTTCTTGTTGAGATTTCTCTAGGTTCTTGTTTATGTTTAAAGTTTTTCCTGGAAATATCTCAATTATAGAACTGCCAAATTTATCCATGGAATAAAGAGACATCTGTCTTGATGATAAAAACTCAATGTTGGATTCTTCTTGAAATTGTTCATGTTTGTATTCCGAAGAGGATTCAAAATTTTCTAAGGTATTTAGAATCTGGCTATCTTCACTAATTTCTGAAATTGTGAAGAGAGGTTGTAAGTCTTCTTCATCCTCAATCCACTGAGTATCATCTAATTCTGTAATTGTTTTTGCTGGAGGATACAAGGTAAATTTCTTGGTTGAACTACCATCAGAGATGTACATATCACCGGATCTACAACTAAAGAAAGCATCAGCTGTAGCTAACCAAGGTCTTCCTAATATAATAGGACGCCCTCCTAGATTATTCTTAGGAGTTAGGATCATAAAATCCACAGGATACTCCCAAGAATCTAGGGACACTGGATTGTCTTCTATTACCCCATCAAGTTTGATCACAGATCTGTCCGCTAATTGTAAGAATGTGGGTGTAAAAAGAAGATTAGGAAGTTTTAGTTTATCCTTGATTTGTCTACTCATGATATTGATTGCTACTCCTAAATCAATGAGTGTGTTTTGGATCTCAGTTCCATTGATGTGTATTTTAACAACTGGATTTCCTGGGTCTAGATACTTTGGAATAGCAATCTTACCCATCTTGATATCTGCTATTTTTCCTGCCAGTTGAGTTTTCTTTGTCTCTCTTATTCTTTTTCCTGTTTTCTTCATGCTCAACTCCTTTATTGTCTTTGCTAGGATTGGAATTTCCTTGATAGCTTGTAATAATGGAATCTTAATACAAACATTTCTTAGCTCATCTAGGAAATCATAATTAGGCACCATAATTTGTTTTTATACACCCCTATCAATTTGTAATCTTTCTGGAAAGGGAGGTGCAGAGGTGGATGTTGATGGCTACTCTAATATAGGAGTTGAAATTATTGGTTCTTTTTGTTTTTATTTTTCAATATTTGGGTCTTGAAAATATGTGTTCTCTTCAAGACTTTTATTTACCTGTAGAGAATCTTCCTCAGAATTATCTTGCTCTTGTATGATTACAGAAGGTTTCCTCTTTTCAAGTATTCTTCTAGACCTAAGTTGAACATCTTTAAGGTCTAAAGGAGTGATCAAATAGGTTGGAAATTGTTGACTTTCTATCATGTATGTGTTCTGAGGATGTTTATTGTTGGGGTTTGGTATGGGTTGGGCAGGCAACTGATTTGTTTTCTGAGGAAATGGTAATGAAAGTGGTGAATTTTGATGTTGTGGATTTTGATGATTCTGTTGAGGATTTTGTTGAGGAGGGAAGTGTGGATATGGTGGATAGGATGGTGGATATTGATAATACTGAGAGTATCTTCCATAGGGATTTTGTGTTCCTTGTGCCCAAGTTTGAGATTGATTCTAGAATTGGGGCCAAGGTTGCTGCTAAGAATTCCAATTTGGTGGGGGTTGATTATACAGCTGATCATGGAATCCTTGTGTTTGAGGTCCTTGCCAAGGCCTCCTAGAGACAAAATTGAGAGATTCTGTGGAATTTGTAGGGGTTTCTTCTTGAAAGACAGCTTTAAGACCAGGAAGTGAAGGGCATCTCTTGGTTTCATGTTTTTCTGAACAAGTTACACAAGTCTCTACTATTTTTTCATCCAAAGGGCACTCTCTCAAGGCATGCTTCTTTCTACATTTGGGACAAAAAATTGCTAAGGCATCAGATTCAACTTTTTTCTTATTTTGTAACTTAAGGGTGTCTATTTTTTCACTAAGACTCCCTAAAATATCATATTTGAATTCATCAAGCATATGTCCTATTTCTACCTTACTTACTGTCCCAGAAGAAAACTTACTTGCCCTTGCAAGAGCATGGTCTCTTGGTCCTTTTATAGTTTTAGATTTCCCTCTTGAAAGATTGATACACAATTCAGATATTTCAGGTAATGTGAGCTGAGATATATCCCATTTTCCCATCATATTAAGGATATCTAGCCATTCATCCCTAATTGTCTTCAACAAGAGAGCTTTCAAAGTATCTGGGTCTAAGTTTTCCAATTTTTCTCTCTTGATGTTATAGTTAAACCTTTCCAACAAATCTTCCATATTTTCATCCTCTTTTTGGAGCATTTTAAACACTTCCTCCTTATGATTGACTGGCATACAGTAATCCAAATGCCTCTCTAGAAATGCATGTTTCATGTCTTCCCATGTCCTAATAGAACTGTTGATCAAACTCATAAACCATTTTAATGCTGCTCCTTTCAATGTTGAAGGGAATAGTTTAAGTTTTTGGGAATCTTGTAAGTAGTCATAGGTTCTACATAGGACTTCAAATTCAAATAGGAAGGTTTCAGGATCTTCAGTTTTAAGTCCATAAAATTTTGGAAGGACAGAGGGTGAAATGTTTTTCATAGTTGCATTGGTTTCTTCATCTACTATAGGAAACCCAAAAGAGCTTCCCATTTCTCTTCTACCTCTTCCTCTTCCTCCTTCCTCACCTCTACCTCTACCTCAACCCCCTCCAAATAGTGTGTGTTCTCCATTAAAGACTCCTCCTCCCCCTTCTTCTGCCATAGTTGATTTTTCTGTGGAAGTGGAAAAGTTTGTGTCCCTCACAGGAGTCCTTGAATCTTCTTCTAAAATAGGTTCAGTGAATGAAGTGGAAGGTATTTCTGGTGGAATATCTGATCTTAAGTCCACTGGAAGTCTAGGATCAGTAAAGGATGGAATGTGGGTTTGATTTGGAGGTGTACTACTTCTTGGTCTTGGTGGAACAAGTGGTGTTCTAGAAATCAAGCTTCTGCCTCTTATGAATCTACCCCTTGAGTCTCTTTCTCTACGCATATCATTATTTTTGGGAGGTAAGAAACAAGGCTACCTAGTCACACTTCCTCGGAAATGGCGCCAAAATTTCTGCTCAACTTAGTGTCCCTAAATTGAGGTCATAAATTGTCAACGAGGGTTAGTAAACTATTGAAGTGAAGTGCACTATATGTGCCTAGGTATCTGTTTCTTAATTCGTTGTGTTTAGTGTTTTTTTTCAATGTTTTTGGTTTTGTGTTTTTATGTTAAGAAGAAAATAACTAAGTATTGGCAAAGAGAAGTTGTTGGTTACACTAAAACAGAGTATAACCTATTTTGAATTATGTATGGCACTCAGAAAATGCAAAACTTGACAAGAAAAAAATACCTCATAACATGAACTCAATCCAATTCATTCATTAGAAATATGTTGGAATAACTTGAGAAAAGGATAAGTTTAATGCAATGAGGTTCTTCTAAATAAACAAAAACCTAAAATATCACAGAGAAAATCTCATCCATGGCTAGCAATTTGTTGGAACACATTTGGAAAAAGATAGTCTGCAACATAATGAGAAACTCTACTCTAAATTAACTTAAGACACTGAAATTTAATCCATTCTACAACTCAAAATATCACTGTCAAGCCTTATTCAAGAGTTAGAAATATTTTGGAATAGCTTTGGAAAAGAGGCAGTTTGTGAAATTGTGAGAAATTGCAGAACAATCAAGACTTCAAAATAACATTACCAATTCTCGCTCCTATGATAATGATGTATTAATATAAATCAAGAACAAGAATAGTTTGTAAATAATGAAGGCTGTGAAGTCTAATTTAACAGCTAATAAAACTTGAAATACAATGAATAGCATTGAACTAGAATGCAATCAATCAAACTGAAATACAGTGACCACAACTGAACTAGAATGTCGTTAACCTAACTTGAAATACTGTGAACAGAAACTGAACTAGAGTGCCATTAATCTAACTTGAAATACTGTGAACAGAAACTAAACTAAAGTGCCATTAATCTCCATAGTATTACAACTAAACTAAAATGAAACTAATCTATGAAAAACTACAACCCTATCTCGTTCAATATTAGTGATATTTTGGAACAATTCATAAAAACAAGGCAAGTTGTAACACTTGGTGTGAGTGAGCATAAAAACATAAATTTTAGAAAAATACAGCTAAGCTCTAAAACACCACAGCTATATCTCATCCAGTGTTAGTGATATTTTGGAATAAGTCATAAAAATAAGACTGGCTGTAGCATCTGATGCAAGTGAGTATAAAATGTAAAGTGCAGAAAGGCTAAAATTACTTATCTAAACAATGTGCACAGAGATTCTCGGGTAGTAGGGGCCCTCTACCACTGGATTAGCACACAAATCTCCTCAAGATTGCCTCAGATCTTGCAATAAAGTGGTACTTCTTTCATTAAAGGAAAAATAATTTAAAAAAAGCGTATTACGGTCTTTTGAGATCTAGCAACAAAACATCAGTCTAGCTAACTATCTCTCGGTTTCCCGAGTTAGTATTATAAGATAAATACATAACTGCCCTGGAGGAGAAATAGGAACAAGTGTCTTTTTCAATCAAAATCAAATTAGGACTCTTGTGGAGGCCTCGTACTTGGCTGAAGACATCTGTAGAATCCTTGTCCCGGTAGGAGTCTGCCTCTTAATTTTGATCTCTTCCACGTGCATAACCACCTGTAGGTTCTTGCTAAAACTTCGTAGAGAGCAAGAAATGATGTGGGAGTGTTTGGAATTCAACCATATGCTTTTTTCCTTGAAGTGACACCTGTAACCTGTGAGAACATGAAGATAGCTGCGGAATAGGCGACTAGTTACAGAATGGTTGCATTCTGTAGCTGAGTCTAGTAAAAAATTACTACAACAACAAAACCATGAAAATATAGCAAGTCAGTCATTGTATACATTCCTAAAGTGACTTTAATCAATCTTATTGATCATTTAAGCTCAGAATTACTATGACAAAGGAATGAAGTGAAATTTGGTGAAAGAAGAGGACATCTTTGGGGCTCAACTAAATATGAAGGAAAGAGAAAACAAGTCCATGTGAGCCAAGCTAAAATACAAAACAAGGGACTCCATTACAAACAACTACTGTGGTCGGTTTTCTTGGGGTGATTTCGAAGCAGAACCATTTTTCAAAAGAAAGATACAAAGCAATGATAATATAAATTGAGATATAAAAAGCTTCACTTCAATGTGGAAACAAAAATAATGGGCACAAGCAGTTAGATCCAAAAGAAGAAACATATTACCTGTTGAAGTAAAGATCCGCGTGGAAAAGAGGCTTCGACTGCCACTCCCTATCTCTATTTCAATCTGAGAGCTGCTTCGTTGCTGGTAAAAAAGCAGTGGGAGATGACCAAAACAATGAGATGTGTTTTGGGCGGGAGAAATGCTATTTTAATTAGTAAAAAGTTTAAAATTTAAACTAAAAATGAATACTCTCTCTCCATTTTTCCATACATCATTTTTAATATTATGCCCTCTAAATATCTTTTTTAATATCATACCCATTGTTGTTTTGATGGATGTTGAGCATAATCAAGTAAGTTCAACAATTGATTTAAAAGGATGCTTCAAAAATCAATTCAATTTCATTCTAATAAATTTATTTTAAAAATATTGATGGTGAACCACACAATGAGTGGTTTAAAAAGCATTTACCTTAAAAAAATTATGTGATTTATCCAGAAGAGTCTTTAAATAAATAAATAAATTAATTATTAAAATAAAATTGAGATAAAATAGTATGGAAGAAATTATTGTATATCTCCAATGAATGTAGTATAGTGGAATCAATTTGTCCAACGTCTAGAACTAACTTCGCTTATGCATTCTTTCCAAAAAAGTATAAATACTTTGTGGTTAGCCTTTAGATGAATTCAAGTTAGGATTCCATCAGCCAAGGTGACCCTCATTAGCGGTATAAAATTGGCCAGAGGCTATCTCATGTAAATAATGAACTATTAGTTGGAACCTCCTCCACAGTGGCTTAACTGAGGTTTCCTCTGCCCATTGGGGGAACAGGGTTTAAACCCATGGTAAGGAAAAATGAGACACTTAAAGCCAACACCCAAAGGCTTTGATAGTCCTTGGCTTGGTTCAATCCACATAAAAGGTTGTTTTTTCCCTCCCATAATTTCTAGTCTCATAATGTTTTTTGTCCAAGATGTTTTGCAAAAAGGTCTATACCATCTCATTTAAAGGGTAACCAAAGGGATGTATACTTTACACCTCCGAGGAGAGGTTTTTGGTTCCAGGTTTTTGCAACCCATGGTTTTGCTCATGGTATTCCACCATGGCAACAAGGGGGAATTAACCCGATCGTAGGTCCCAACTAGACCTGCTCTCATTTGGAATGGCTAATCCCAACGAGTTTTAAGGATAGTTATAAGTGTTAGGGGAATAATGAGTTAGTGGTTAAGGGATTAGGGATTAGGGGCTTACAGGTTAGAGGTTAGAGGTTTAGGATTTAGGGGAATAATGAGTTAGTGGTTAAGGGGTTAGGAATTGGGGGGTTAGGCGTTAGGGGATTTAGGTGCATTTAGGGGTTAGGGGAATAATGAGTTAGTGGTTAAGGAATTAGAGATTGGGTTTAGGGGAATAATGAGTTAGTGGTTAAGGGGTTAGGGATTGGGGGCTTAGGGGTTAGGGGATTTAGGCACATTTAGGGGTTAGGGGAATAATGAGTTAGTGTTTAAGGGATTAGGGATTGGTGTTACACCATTTTTTGGTCATCTAACCTATTATCATTAGATGGACCCAAGTACACCATGTAAGACCAATTTTACCCTAAGTAAAATTGCCTTCACTATGCTAAATAACTTAATAAACCACATTTATTAGGTTGTTTATGGTCTAAACAGGAAACCCCAAAAGGAAATATTAAACAAACCTATTTTGTTTGATTTTCCTCATGGAATAATTAATTAAACCATAATTTAATTATTATTCCTAGTCATGTTTAACCCCAAACAAAGAAATTAATTAGATAAACCTTTATTTATCTTATTATTTTCTAGGAATAATTATTTAAATCTTATTTAGATAATATTCCTTGTTAAATATGACAAAATCACCCACAAATAATTAAATAAATCATTATTTATTTAATTATCCTTCAACCACTTCCTTAAAAAGATAAATAAATCATTTATTTATTTATTATTAACAAATAAAGGGATTTGACCCAAGTCAAATACATTTTCCCTCCAACAAATATAATAAAATATTCCATAAAAGGTGGATCTAGATTTGGTTAACATTATTTTAATCATGCACCAAGATCTAGAATGACCCAATATTTTGTTATAAATAGGAGGGTTTTTCCTACCATTCTTCACCTTTTGTTCCCTATTAGATCACTCTTGATCTATACACTTGGTCATACTTTTCTCCATTTTTGCTTTTGTGAACTCCCTTTGAGTTCTATCTTTGTCTGGGTTTTCTACACCAACAGGAGAGAGAAATGCTAGATCTGAAGTGCTGAGGACTTCCAAGAACCCATCCCATTGAGGAGAATTGGAAACATCTTATTGTTTTCCTCCCAGGTGCCCTTAATACAAAAAATTCTTTCAAAATTTGTTCTTGTCTTGTCTATTGGATACATGGAGCAAAACCTTCTTTTTACTGCTTAATGTCTTTCTATGCATAGCTCTGGTTTTTGCAGCTCTTGTCTTGATCAACTAACTGCAGATCTGAAGATATTGGCAGCCATATTTGATGTTAGGGCTATTAGTTATGCGTAGCTAAAGTGGTCTTTTTTCGTACACTTCGACAAAGGATTCATACTAACAATTGGCGACTCCACATGGGTTTTCAATTACGACCGCTGTCGTTTTTCATATTCCTGCATATCCAGCTACTTCAGACCCTAGGGTTTCTTTTCAGCTTTTTGTTTTTCCTATTTTTATGTTTTTTTTCACCTATAAAACCCTAAAACATTAAAATTTCTAACTTTCGCGTGTTTCTGGCCCTATTGCGCAGGTGACAGACATCAGCCGCAACTGAGACGACAACTTTTCCGCAAATCTGCCGCCGGGACAACCGGAGTTGGAGGTCGCACTTTTCAGCCCAAAAACTGTGACCTGGACTCCAGGTCGCACTTTTCAGCCCCTTTTCTGCGACCTCGCACCGAAATGCCGTAACCTCGCACCCTCGCCAATTTTTCACCGTTTTTCTCGCAATTTTTTTCCGGGTTTCGTCGAGGCTTCGTCGTGGTTTTCCGTGCCCTCTCGTCTCCACCGTTTAGACCCGTTTCTCGATCCGTTTTGCTCATCTAAGTGGGAACCTCCAGCCCCCCCCGTGTCTCCGCACCCCTCCACTTTTTGTGGAAGAGTTTTTTTTAGTTATTTCAAATGTTCGTTTTTTTCTGCGTCGTATTAGCCTTCCCTTTTCGCATATTCTACCTCATTCTCAGATCCCTTTAAATCAACTCTTCTTCCCTTCAAATCACCTCTTGTATTTTTTTTGGGCCCTCCCTTTAGGACCCCCTCCCTGTCCTTTCTGCTTTTTGCTGATTTCCTCCTTTTTTCCAGCCACCTTGCCTCTGTCTCTTGGCTGTGATCTGCACCTCTTTTTAGCAGCTTTCTCCTTTAGATCCCTGTCCCTTTCAACCCTAGATCTATTGGCCTCTTTTTAGTGTGTTTTGACTAGATTTTTTCCCTCTTTTAGATTAGTTTTGAGAGACCCGCCTTCTTGGGTTCAATCGATGCACTAGTAGCTGTTAATTTTCTGTTATTTCAGCATTATATACTGTTTTTGCAGCATTATTTTCAGTTACGCAGCACACTTTTTCTCTTGCTCTCAAAACGAAAAGGGTTTAAAAATTAAAATTAACACACGCCACACACTCACCCTAAGCGAAGAAGAGCCTGGTTTACACCGCCAGGCAAAGACTTTAAAATCAATTGACACTGCACCTATCTGCCCTTGTTTCAACTTGATTCTGCACCTCCTTGCCCTTGTGGTCATTCTTCTTCCCCTTGTGCCATGTTTGTGTTGTCATCATTGCGCCCCCAAGGCGCACTTCCCGGAGACTTCTTGGCCTTCACCCTCAGTTTTCGGTCGATCGACCTGCTCCGTCCCGCCGTCGTCGAGCCAGTCCTCCTCCGATTCTGCACTCCGACTCCTCTTCTGATTCATTGGGTTCTCCTTCTCCTTCTGGTTCTCCCCCTATCACCTTCACTATGTCTAGTCCAGGGCCTAACGCTAGCGGTGCTCCCAGCCCTAATGCCGGAACTACTACTAGCGGAACCGCCACAGGAACTACCTCGGCCATACCCTTGCTGCCGTACATCGCAGGCCTCAGCCTCCCTGATTTCAATCAGTTGATCAATGACCCTATCCGCCATGATGTTGGTTGGCCTGCTATGCCAACCAAGCTCCCCTCCGACATCCCTAAGTTCGAAGGCCTTGCTGGAGAAGATCCAACCAACCATGTCCGATCTTTCCACATGTGGTGTTCCTCCAACTCCATTACCGATGATTCCATCCGTCTTCGGTTGTTCCAACGCACGCTTACCGGTGAAGCTTCTAAATGGTATGTTGACCAAGCCACCTCTTCCCATACCACCTTTGCGACCATTGCCCAAGCCTTTTTATCTTACTTCCAGCTCCCTCTCCGATACGATACCGGTATGGAGCTCTTGACTTCCTTTAAGCAAACATCTTCGACCCGCCTTTCCACCCATGTTCAGGAATGGCGACGTAGACGCAGCTTATGTCGAGCTCCCCCCTTCGAAGATCGGATCTATATGGACTGGTTCCTTCGCTCTCTCCTAGCTCCCATCGGCAAAGATGTCGCCTCCCATTTCCCTCAAACCGAAGAATCCGCCCTCCAAATAGCCTTGAAATATGACCTAATCTACGCCCAGTCTGGTTATGTTTATACCGTCCTTCCTGACCTCCCCAGGCCCGGTGGCGCTAACGCCCCGGGGGCATCTCATTCCGCCGACGGTATCATTGGAGCCCTTTCTCATCCGTATGCTCAACCTCCTATGGGCTATGGTCTCCCTCCGGGAGGGGCCAACACCTCTAGCACTTTTCCCCCTCCAGGTAGCATGTATCCAGGATACGGCATGCCTCATCCTTTTGCCCAACCTCCTGCTTACCTCAATGTTGCCCAACCTAACCATTACCCTTATCCATAGCCTGGTGCGCCAGCTCCTCCAGCATATGCGCTTCCACCTCCCTTGCCTCCTCCAACCCCGCAACAGCACCTACAGCCCCCTCCAGGGCAAGTATTTGCACAGCAGGGCGCGACTAATCCTCCTTCTTCTCAAAGAAGGCGGAGAGGCAATCCAAACCAATCTGCCCCTGGTACTCATGGACCCAATCCTCAAGGTATTGACCCTAACACTGCTAACCAGCAACAGGGCACTCAGCCCAAGCCGGACAGGCCTCTTCGCACAAATAAGCCTTGTTCGTGTTGCGGTGTTTATGGTCATTACACCCACGATTGTCCCCTCTTACCACAGATGTGGCAGATGTGGGAGTCTCAAGCCACATTGCGAGGACAACATGCCTCCCCCCATGCTCCCCCTAATGTGGCCACTACTCAACCAGCTGTGTTTACTGATCCTTTCCCTCAGCAAGGATTCGTGGCTACCCAACCACCTGACGGATAGGTCGCCACTCCACCTTCCATTTCTGGTTCCTCCGATTACCAGATCCTCATGATGAATTCTGATCCTTCCCCAACCGTCGACCTTCACCTTCAAACTCGGTCTCGCTAGTACCCCAAGACTCCCGCTCAGTCTGCCCCCGAGTCCCCTTCTTCAGGTTCTACAGAGCCTCTTTCGACATCCAATGGCCCCTTACATATCCCTCAACCCAAAGTTGAGGTTCATACCAAGATTCCTAAAGGACCATTACGTCGAAATGCTACTTCTGGTCGAGCTGCTCATTCGTATAGCATAGTAGATGATTTGGCGCAATCTCCTGCTGCCATTTCCACATTGGAACTCCTCCAATCGTGCCCTTCCCAAAAGAAGGCTCTACTATCTGCCGTGGGCGCTGTAGATCCTGCTGATGACCAAATGATTGTTTTCGATGCCCATCAATCAGAACATCCTCCTCTTCCTGCTTCCGTCGCCTTCCAAATCCCAGTCAAAATCCGGAATGCCAACGTTTCTCGGTGTATAATTGATGAGGGGGCATCCACCTGTGTGATGTTCGCTTCGGTTTGGAAGCAACTCGGATCTCCTGAGTTGGCCCCTTCCATGATCACCCTTCGAGCGTGGGACGGCCACGCCTCCCAGCCCATTGGCCTTTTCCGTAATTGTCCTATCACCCTTGCCGGTTAGACCATTTGCGTTGACGTCGAAGTCATTGACGCCCCTCTAGACTACAACATTCTATTGGGGTGAAGCTACACCTATGCCATGTCTGCTGTCCCATCCGCGGTTTTTCGCAAGATGTCTTTCCCTCATAATGGAAAGATAGTCACCATTGACCAGCTGTCTTACCATGAGCCGCCGTCTTAGACCTCCCCCGAGACGACCATCTCTTCTGTAGCCAATAAGCAAACCGTCGATTCCTTGACCAGTGTCTCCCTCGGCGTCTACAAAGATTCCTCCCTGCTTGGAACTTTTCCTGGTCTTCCCCCTCCTCATATCTCCGATCCCAGCTTGTCGAATGTTTGCATGATGCAATCGTCTCGGGCTGCCCTTAAGCGACCCGCTTCGGCTAGTCAGCAACCTCAGACTCAACCTCGCCCACCGCAACCCGCTCCTAGCCCTTCATCTCCGCCAGCCGGACCTCCTCCTTCTGGCCCTTCTCCTACATCCGGTATCCCTGAACCCCTTTATCCCCCTGTCTTGCCTCCCCAGTGCCTTAACCATCTCGCAGCCACCCCCCCGCCGTCATCCCGCTCGGTCGATACCGTTCCCCGGTTCCCCCTCTCGAGTCTATTCGCTCCCGCTATGGCCACCCCCCGCCCCTAACCTCGACCCTCGGGTATACCCGTCCGGTACCTTGGACCCTCCGTACTGCCTACCCTCCCCGGTCAACCCAAACCTTATATTGGATTCCGACCTCGGTTCAACCGGTCCCCATGACTTATCCTCCGTCGCAACAAAGGCTTCCATCACCTCAACATGAACAGGAACCACCTCCTATTGCGATCGCTTCGGGTAAGAAGGGAAAAGCTTGCAAGGGGGCATCAAAGGACAAGGCTGCCCCAACAAAACCCTGCCCCTCCTTGACCTCCAAAGCATACCATCCAGTGTGCTTTGTGTGATGTTGTCGGTCACACCACCCATTCCTGTCCTGACTTGCCTCATCTCAAGCCCATGGTTAATGTCGCGTTCCCTGAGTCCACGGTCCCGAAAGCCTCTATTCCTTCCGCGACCGCAATCAAGAACCCCAAGACTATTCACACCAACCACCCTTGTGCTTTGTGTGATCTCCATGGCCATTACACCCATCTTTGTCCCCGCCTCGAGGAATTCCGCACCTCTATCGCTGCGGTCCACCAATTCGAGGCCAAGCGCAATGAGTCCACCTCTCTCCTATTTGCGCATTCTACTTCAGCAGAACTACCAGATATGACCGCTCCCATTGACATTCCCCCTCCTGATGTCGAGATGATGGAGCCTTCGTCCAACATTTTTTACCTATCATCATCCATGAGACCCTCGGGGAACATTCCATCTGAATCCTCCCCTGTTGTTTCGCTTGACCTTCCTTCAGCGATCATCTTGGGCTCAACATCGGTAGATCCTTTATCTACTTACTCTTCGGTCACCCCTTGTGACGATGCACATGTGAACCTCTCTTCTCATGATGATGATTCAGGTCGCTTCACCACGTCAGGTGGTCTTTCTTCCACCAGTCACCCCATGTTTTATCACGATGACGACATTATGGAAAAAATCCCCACCCTTGACTTTATCTATTCCCCCTTACATCGAACCCATGCGTTCACACCACATCCACCTTGTGGCCATTACATTGAAACCCAATGTTTGGGTAAGGGGGCACCCACATTTGAGAGACCAAGAGAAGCAATTCTCCCCAACTCTCCTAGTGTATCTGGTTGTGTTGAATTTAGTACCATTATTCTTCCACATTTAGAAGAACCTCTAGAGTCCCATATCACTTCAGATCACTCTAGGGATGATACCCCTTATCGTTCCCTCATCTTCCATCAGCAACCTAATCTCTTAGACATTGTTGTTGACCAACCTATGGGTTTCCTAGGCGAGCATTAGTTCATTATCTCCAAATCCTCTCTTTGGGATAGTGACACCAGGTATGCCAACCCGAAAACTTAAAGTCCATTTGCTCCATATATGCAATAGTAAAAGAGATTGGTAATCCTCCATTTCCTTTCTCAAACTGCATAACCATAACAAAAACAAATGGCACACCACATCATTAAAATGTGTTTAGATTCCCCTTTTTCTAAATACATTTTGGCATGACCACACCATGCTTGGGGGCACCTATGCCCCTTAACCATAACCAAACACAAAAACCCGACTCTCAGCCATAAAACAACACTAAAACCCCCTCATCTCCCAGGTTGCATTTTTCTGCCCAATTCTGGGACAGGTCGCAGTTTTTGCCCTGAAACCTACTTCCCAGGTCGCACTTTTTGGCCCAAAAAGTGCGACCCATCCGTAGAGATGAAGGAGGGTCTGTTAATGAGATTTTGGGCCCTAAAATGAACTTTCAATCCATCAAAATGAAAGAGTAAGGTTAGGCCTCTTACCTGCAACTGACGGATCTCGATTCCAACGGTCGGTTTGTCCGCTACACTCGCCGCAAGATTTAGGGCCTTCTCTCCTCTCTACATTCACCACAGCAACAATAGAAAATGAGTGAATTTGGAGGGAAAACTGCCTTATTAAAAGAGAACCCTTGTTTCTTCTTTCGACTGCTGCGACCATACCGTAGCCCCGTTTGACAAACCATCTGCACTGTTGGAAAGCTCTCACCGAGCCCTCAAATGGGTATCTGTTAGTTTTTTGTGATTTGATACTTCACCACGACACATTTTGTCCAAGAAGGGTCACTTCACCTCTCCTTAAAATCACATTTCTTCACTTACGACACTTGTACTTGGGGCACCATTTTTCCTCCTTACTTGTCTTTGTTCGTGTCGATTTTTGTCATGAGTTACCATATTGTACTCATGTTTTCATGGTCCCCCATTGGGCCTTTACTGTGTGGCAGCACCATCGAGTTGCCCTTGTTTAGAGCATCCAAGTTGAGTCATCATCGCATTCATGGAGTCTATCCCGAGTCCCTTTGTACCCCGCTATAGCCCTCCATCCTTCATTGCTTGGTCTCTCTCTTGTGTCGCACTTTATGACCTTCAGTCCCACTATCCCCTATCCCTTATGATATTGTGTCAGTCGCTGCCATGTCATTCATGCCCTTTATGCTCTAACAAGGGAAGTCGTCCATTCGCTATTCAGTCCCCTCCATTCCATCATCATCATTGGTATTAGTCTGTCCGTCGCTCTACTATTTTCTCTCGTGCCTTAGTTGAGGATCTCTCATTGCCTCACCTATGGCGGACCTCCTTTTGTCGACATCAACTCCTTCATTCCAGAAGACAGGTCTAGAGGGCGGTGTACCTTGGTTCCAGCTTCCACTCTTGTTCGGTGCCTCGGATCAGGCAAAGGGATCTCTCATTTCCCTTTGACTTGATTTTTTCTCCACTCCAGCTCCTTTCAGCATGATCGAGATCCGCATACTTGATGGTTTAGTGATGCAGCAGCGGCTCGTGGTGATTCCTGAGCGTGTGTGAGATGTCTCAACCCTCATGAGGGGGTGGCCTGGTGCAGCTCCCTGCGGCCCCACACCCTCCCCTTGTAGCTCGGATGCGCATCCATATTCGATGATGCTCGGGCTCAGCTACCTGCGCTCGATTTGCATGTATCGCCGCATTTTACAGCCCTTCCCCCACGTACAAAAATTTGAAGCATTTGTATCGGCGACTCGCATATTATTGTATCGTCCCGCTCATCCCGCCACCGTATGTATGTGGGATTCCTCACTGTATTTTTATCTGGCTCATGATTATGCCAGCTGTACTTTATGGTTCGGTCCCTTGTTTACTGGACACACTATTCTTTTGTACTTTGTCTCGGCGGGCATAGGTATGCCTCCCCCGCCGCCTTCAGCACAGGTACCCTCTCATAAAAGAGACTTGTTGCACCTGCGAGTCTCGTCTCCTCAGGGTCTAGTCCTTCAGCACACTATCTACCTCACATTTCTCTCTCCGACACCCCTTTTGTTGTCTAGTGATTGTGTTCTTACAACGTACTTCGGTCATACGATTTGCTCCTGACACTCACACGCTGGGGGGCAATCTGTTACACCATTTTTTGGTCTTCTAGCCTATTATCATTAGATGGACCCAAGTACACCATGTAAGACCAATTTTACCCTAAGTAAAATTGCCTTCACTATGTTAAATAACTTAATAAACCACATTTATTAGGTTGTTTATGGTCCAAACAGGAAACCCCACAAGGAAATATTAAACAAACCTATATTTGTTTGATTTTCCTCATGGAATAATTAATTAAACCATAATTTAATTATTATTCCCAGTCATGTTTAACCCAAAACAAAGAAATTAATTAGATAAACCTTTATTTATCTTATTATTTTCTAAGGATAATTATTTAAATCTTATTTAGATAATATTCCTTGTTAAATATGACCAAATCACCCACAAATAATTAAATAAATCATTATTTATTTGATTATCTTTCAACCACTTCCTTAAAAAGATAAATAAATCATTTATTTATTTATTTTTGACAAATAAAGGGATTTGACCCAAGTCAAATACTTTTTTCCTCCAACAAATATAATAAAATGTTCCATAAAAGGTGGATCTAGATTTGGTTAACATTATTTTAATCATGCACCAAGATCTAGAATGACCCAATATTTTGTTATAAATAGGAGGGTTTTTCCTACCATTCTTCACCTTTTGTTGCCTATTAGATCACTCTGGATCTATACACTTGGTCATACTTTTCTCCATTTTTGCTTTTGTTAGCTCCCTTTGAGTTCTACCTTTGTCTGGGTTTTCTACACCAACAGGAGAGAGAAATGCTAGATATGAAGTGCTGAGGACTTCCAAGAACCCATCCCATTGAGGAGAATTGGAAACATCTTCTGGTTTTCCTCCTAGGTGCCCATTAATACAAAAAAATCATTCAAAATTTTTTCTTGTCTTGTCTATTGGATATATGGAGCAAACCCTTCTTTTTACTGCTTAATGTCTTTCTATGCATAGATCTGGTTTTTTGCAGCTCTTGTCTTGATCAACTAACTGCAGATCTGAAGATATTGCGCCCATATTTGATGTTAGGGCTATTAATTATGCATAGCTACCGATCTGGTCTTTTTTCGTACACTTCGGACAAAAGATTCATACTAACATTGAGGAGAAGCTTAGGGGTTAGGGGATTTAGGCGCAGTTAGGGGTTAGGTGAATAATGAGTTAGTGGTTAAGGGATGAGGGGATTAGGGGTTAGGGGATTTAGTAGTTAAGGATTTTAGGGGTTAGGGGTGAAGGGTTAATGGGTTATGGGTTAAGCGTTAATGGTTTAGGGGTTAAGGGGTTAGGGGTTTAGGTGTTAATGGTTTAGCGGTTTAAGGGTTTAGGGTTTAGGGGGTGTTGTAGCTGCTACAACACCACCCAAAATTTTTGGTATATTCAAAATTCCGAGCCCCCCTCTGCTCGCTCAGCCCATTAAGTTTTCGACTTGGCCTTCAGTCGGTAATATCCTCATGACCTAGTTTTGCCCAGCCCTGTCACCACACCCACTTGTCTTGCTATCTCTTGACTGCACTAGGGTTTGGGGTTTATTGCTTCAAATATAATTGAGAGTTCCTCCACGGATTTAAAGATGTGTTCCTCTAGTATTCATCACCAATCAATGGGGTGTTGGGCTAGGGTAGGTGAGGTCTCACGTCTGGCTCGTATTATGAAACCCTAATCATGGTAGGGTTTGGGATAAACCCTAGTTTGTCAAAAGGATGATCTTCTTTCTTATGGTTGCACTCCCATTGGCTTTGCATGACATCACAATGAAAGTCAATGCCTAGCCTATTCCCCTAAGTGCTTGTTAGGTTCTACCCTTCAACGTGCGCATTAGGGTTTGAGTGAACTACATTCCCCTTTGTGCCCTCACAACCCTAGATGCATGTAAGCCAGCCCTGCTTTGCATTTAATCCCCACCCTCCAAGAGCATGGTCCAGATTATTTAAAGAACGCCTCCTATGTGAATGAATCGTTACCTTGTGGAATCATGAAGTGTCAAGGTCTACTACGGTCGATGGTTGTATGAAAATATAAGTTTTAAGCTAGTTTCCGGACTTAGGGATGCTCAAACAATTTACTTAAGTTGCAATATCTTAGTTTGTATATTTCAATATTGTTTCTCCTCGAATGAGATATTTTTTACTCATTTGTTTTTTCTCATTATTACCAAGAGCTGACTTATTCTCATACTATTCCTTTCAGGAAATCGGTCAAAGATGTCATAATTATTGCACACTCACTTATGTAGCAATTTCATGAAGGTTTTAATTGTTCATGTGAACTTTCTGAAACCTCGAAGGGGTTTTGGGTACACGAGAATATCTGCTCTTCAACATGCGGTAAGTATTTGACATATGGTGTGGTGGGAGTTCGAGATAGGCCAAGGGTTAATGCTTTTTGAAATGAGCACTACCACAGAACTTTGGAATTCGTACGGGTAGCCACCATAAAAGACGAACGCACTTCAAAGATCATTGAAAGTCCCTTCATCAATTCAAAGGTCTTTTAATAGATTTTCCTCGACGGCATATGAAGGAGCATGAAGCAGGGTAAAGTCATTGTCGTTTATCATGAAATTACGATGGTGATATAGACATAAAGCCATGACCCATGTAAATAGAGATTCCAGTAAGGGTGAAGTGGGGATTATATCATGCATGCTTGTCTCTTATGTCGGATCATAGGAAGTGCATTTTTCCCAAGCATACCATTGAGTTAGTTCCTCTTGCACTAGCGATAATTTTTGTTACTACACGCAAACAAAGGGTAGCGCTAGCTGCTTAAGGGATTTTAAAGGCTGTGAATTAGGAAATATTTTGAGAAAAGTTCATGAGCCAACATGGACATAAGTCCAGCTCCATAAAATGCACACCTTATTTACTACCCGAAGACCCATATGGCGTGGAGTCCTGAAAACTTCTGCAGGACATGGGCACATATGTGTCATGGAGCCTTGTTAATTGGGAGGAAATTTTGTCAAAGGTATTTGTATGGCAAGTCTGTGACATCTTAGCATATTTCGACCCTAGGCCATGCAAAGAAGCAAATGCAATTCCCAGTGAGGACCTTTTGCAGCTAGCCCAAGAGGAGGAAGGTGATTCAGTCTACTAGTTGCCAAGTCGCATGTACTGAAGGAGTGATGTGGAATGCAACTTGTGGAGGTTGCGACTCGACGACCTCGTTGAGTCGCATTTCCAGGATTACATCTGTGCAACTACATCCATGCGATGTTTTTAAACGTCCAGCCAAGTCACGAGACCGGAGCGGAGATACATGCAACCTACGGGTTATTGTTGTTGTTTGGAAATACCATAAGGTTCAACCACTGAACGAAACAATGACTTCTTGTGGGAACCATACCTGCAATCGCGTGTGGCATAAGTGTGCATGAAAGAGCCGCATTTGACGTGGGCGCATCAGTAGAAGCCCCTGTGTTTCGAAGAACATAAGGAAAAATGACACATTGGCCTCGAACACGAACACATGGTGGGCATCCTTCAAATCACAACGCTAAGGAAAAAATGCTAAATATTTTTCTAGTGCCAGATCATGTCTCAAGGCTCTTTGAATGCATTGTTCATTGTCGTTTTGTTTGTTTGGCCTAACAAAATCGAAAGAAAACAACAGCAAAATAGCAACGCTCATGGCTCTCATATTTAGAATTGACTGTCCGAGGTTACTTTAAGTAGTCTCACTTCTCCCACGCAGTCTCTGTCGAGGTTTCATAGTTACCGGTGTTGCCACGAGCATGGTTTCCGAAAGAGGCATGCATGGTCATAGAGAGGCATTTTCATTTTGCCCAGTCACAACCTGTGCCATCGGTCAGAGTATGCGACCCAACCTCAGCGTGACTAAATGACCTCTCTTGAGTTGTAAGGTCGAAAATGTCGCGCCCAAGAGAGCCTATGACTCATGTGACTACTCGAATATGCGACCTCCACCCAAGATTGCAACCTCATGAAAATACAACACCCATGCCCGTCAAATGGGCAGTCGCACTCTCAGGTATTCAAACCGCATAGGGAGGGCATGCACTTAGGTTACGGTAGGTGGTAGGCACCTTGAGGGGAATTATCATCAAAGGCAAAGTTGTATGAGGATAAAGGGCATTGGTCGTTGTGCTTGCTTGACCACATACAGTCGAGGTGCCATAAGAATAAGAAGAGGACTCACCTTCGCGCACAGTTTAGCAGACACCAGGGATGTGCCAAGGAGATGTGCGCATGTACACATAGTGGCTTTGTCAAGGACGTAATGGCACACCACGTTTTATCCATGCAAAAAATGTACAAGGCAGTGACCAAGGAAGCACCACGTAAATAGAAGTGCGCTTGCTGCAAATAAGCTTTATTTGATCCTCCTTACCATTATGCCATAGAGAAGAAATAAGTCTTGGGTAAAAGGGCACAGGGTCATCATATGCAAACCACATACACCAATAATGCTGCGATGTGACAAAAGACTACATAGGGGTTTAAACTAACAAAATTTTTTTGAATCACTCTTGAAATTAATTGAATACGCCCCTAGCATTATTATTCGATCATAAAGACATGTGACCTATGCTATTTGATTGCAGGTAGAAGCTATTGGTTTGCACAAAGAGCTAGAATTTTCCCAGCAAGCAAGGGGGATCCTTTCAAAGCTCTAAAGAACCTCACTACAGGCTCAATGGCACATTTATCACCTATCCATTCGCACAAGATTGGTACTAGGGAAAGGCATCGTGTTCTACAAGGCCTGAGCTCCCCAAAAGGAGAAGAATAGAAGGAATGTCCCAAGTCGCAACTAACCTCAGGTCGTAGATGACCCCAGGTCGCAAGTCGCAGATGACCCCAGGTCGTAGGTCGTAGATGACCTCAGGTCACAGGTCGCAGATGACCTCAGGTCGTAGGTCACAGATGAACTCAAGTCGTAGGTCGCAGGTTGTAGATGACCTCAGGTCACAGTTCGCAGATGACCCCAGGTCACAGGTCGCATATGACCCTAGGTCGCAGGTCACGAATGGCCCAAGTCGCAAGCCATCCCAACAGTCGGGAAGACCAAGAGTCAAGGGAACTCAAGAGTCATCTTAGCTTATATGTACAACTTTGGGAAATGAAGTTAAGTACTTTTAGCTTTGCAATTGAAAGCTAGGAGGTGAGAGTGAATTGGTGCTTGAGATCTAAAGGAGCTCAGCTCTTGGGATCAAGTAGAGAGAGAGGTAATGAGGCTAGGGTTTTGGTAGCATGCATTGAGATTAATAGCGCATGTTCCACTATTGGGTTTTGATGAGTTTTAAATATGTATTTGAAGTTACAGCAGCATTAATAATATATATATTCTCTTTTCCGGCACTGATTCACATGCTCGCTTATGGTGATAGTACTAGTTGTCTAATATTTCACTATGTTTGTATGTGTGCTTTCATGCATGCAATTGTTTATGAACTAATTCACAGTAGTTGCATGTATGTTCGCTTTCGAATCAGTTTTTATTTTTTCCTTGCCATGTCATTGACCTATTGTGAACTACTCTGCAATTAACTTCTAGGGTGTTTTCTTTCATGTATGTCTGACTGGTTTTTCGGCTCACCGATCCCACTCACGGAGTACCCCCTTTTATTTCGCTGCTTAGACTTGCTTGTATCTTTGTTTGTGGTTCGTCAATCTTGGGCTGATTTTGCTTCACTAATTGGTCATTTCACCTTTGCCTCCACTTCATCCTCTTCTCATCCGCAACCAAGAGTGGAAACACTTATGGCCGCAGTCGAGCCCACATACCGAATGGGGCTCCTATCCAAAACGGTGTGAGGTCTAATTGGGATCTTTTACCGGGGAGACCCCCTTTTTTTCGACCGTACAATTTTTCTTGTCAACAGGGGGTTAAATGGGTTACAGGTTGGGAATTAGGGTTTAAGGGGTTAGCGGTTAAGAGTTTAGAGGTTTAGGGTTAGGGGGTTAAATGGGTTACAGGTTGGGAATTAGGGTTTAAGGGGTTAGCGTTTAGGGGGTTAAATGGGTTAGGAGTTTAGGAGTATAGGGGGTTAAATGGGTTAGGGGTTGGGAATTAGGGGTTTAGGGGTATAGGGGGTTAAATGGGTTAGGGGTTTAGAGGTTTAGGGGGTTAGGGTATTTAGCAGTTAAGGAATTTAGGGGATAGGGGAAGTAGTTCTCAAAGAAAAACACATAACCTCTATAGGGGATCTTAGGGATCTATGGGTGATATTTAGTGTCATTGGTATGTTTTACATAGTAAGAATGGGTCTTAGGCTTGTACCATTGTGAAGGGATGAAAACAATTATCTCAATCCCAAAATGAAACTTCTTTGGCTCACATTGCATGAAAAAACCATAAAGAACAATGTAAATCATCTTTGAGGGATTTTAAGCCTCCATCTAGGATAAGGGTTCCATTATGAGGTTTTCCACATCATATATGGGAATTAGGTCTTATATCTTAGACAAGGAATGAAAAAGGGCCTTATGCCTAAAACAAGTCTTTCTCATATTTAGTGTCCATGAACAAAATATTAGAATGGAAATATGGGAACAACTAGTATGTTTTACATAATAAGGATGGGTTTTATGGCCTATATGACAGATATGGAAGGAAAACAAGATATTTAGTCCCTAAACAAAACTTTTTTAGTTCAAGGGACGTGAATAAGGCCTCAAACGACCACACATATCCTATATAAGATATAATTTCTAGCCTTTAGGTGTGATATTGGTGTTATTTGAAGGCTTTTGTGACATATTTAGGTCTTAGGGCCTTTAAGTTTGGTCTTAATATCATTAGGAGTCTTTTGGAACCATGTAGGGCACTTGGGGCCTTAACCATGGTCAAGGAAGGATCATAAGGTGCTTGGGTCATATTTGAATCTTCCCACAATCAATCTTCTTGAACAAGTATTCTAATTACTACATGGAAGATCTATAGGGAATATTTGGCCTATATGGGGGATATTTCTCACCATGGGTATGGTTTACATGGTAAGAATGGTCTTGGGGAATGTACTATCTATTAACGGCAGGAGAAAAGAGGGCCTTAGGCCCTAAATAAAGCTTCTTGAGTTCAAGGAACATGAATTAACCCCCAAAAAACCACATAGATACTCTCTAAGGGATATTTAGATTTCAACTTGGATATGGGAGCCATGGCATGTTATTCTACATAATTAAAGATCCACAAGAATTGTTAGTATGTATGGGTTTCTAATAACAGTGTGTGCACATTCTAAGAATGTGAATGCATTATTAGAATTTGTGAAATTTTTTGTAATGCATGTATCTATAGAATAATATGGATTTAGAGTAAACTTCTATATTTATATCAATTGACCATGTATAAATCAACATACTTTGAATTCAAATGAATGAAATCATTCTCTATGAATCTAGTGCAATAATCAACCATGGTATGTAACAATTCCACAAAAAACCCATAACAAATAGTGTGTCCACAATTACAAATTACCAACATAAATCACTAATTCATATTCTTGTTATACTTGTTATTTGGTCATATTTTTATTCTTGGACTATAATAGTCATTTACGTTAATCATTATTAATTTTTTCACTTATTATCTAGTCATATATTTTAATCCTAGACTAAATTAGTCATTTAAGTTAGTCGTTTTTAGTGTAGTCACTTATTATCTAGTCGTATATTTTATTCCTAGACTAAATTAGTCATTTATGTTAGTCATTTTTAGTTTAGTCACTTATTATCTAGTCGTATATTTTATTCCTAGACTAAATTAGTCGTTTAAGTTAGTCATTTTTAGTTTGATCACTTAAAATTGCTCAAATTCAATAGTAATTCACTTGAAATAATTGCGGTGAATAACTTTTTTAGTCACCTAGTCACTAATTTCATCATTTTCTACTAGTGTTCAATATATACATATAGTTTCAGATATCTTTGGACTGTAATATCAAGAAAATATTGGGAGACAAAATGTGAAGTATATTGGGATAACTCTGATATGATAGATACCACAAAAAAGAGAATGAATCATACTCTATTTCAGAATTGCTTGCTGGTATTTCAACTAATGTTGATAAAGAAGCTGATGTTGTTGGGATGATGACTGGGAAAATTTCCTTGCAAGGTATTAAACTCGATCAATTTCCATGATCTGCTAGTGGAAATTACATTGATTCATCAACATCACAGAAAGCATTTCCTTTCCAGATGAGTCCCAGCATAAGGCATCTCAAAATGGTTTCCATGGCAACAAGACCATAATAAAAATCAGAAAATGCTATATGCATTGTTTTCAGCACACCCATATATTGAGCATCTATGTTGCTATGTCCTTACACAAAACTCCATTAGCTCCACTAGCATGAATTATGGAAACTTCAAAATTTTCAACCAGTCAACTCATTTGGCCAGTTTGGTAAGCCAAGAAAAACTTTTTGTTCATTAGCTTGATATGACGTTACTTGTGGAAACAATACTAGTTTCAACAAATCAACTCATTTTAGCTAGTTTCTAAGCCAAGTAAAAATTTTGGTCAAACTCACCAACTTCACAAAATTCAAGGATTTGAACAGGACTCACTGAGTCTTGCAAGTTCCACCTGTTGACTCAGCTGGTGGCACTATCAAGAAAAATATTCCTTTTTTCATTGATTGGCTTGTTTATTTGTTTTTTTGCACTAAGAAAGAAAATTTTCATCTAAGATGGTTTGTATGGTTTGAAGTGCTCCAAAGAGTACTGTGTTGATACCTCTTCTAGACTCTACAATCATTTTCAATTTACGACAAGGAAATTTCAATAACAATCTTGGGAAGGGAGGAGAAAAACAACCTCTCACGGAAATTACTTAATCCAAGGGGTAAAATCAACCTCATCAACTATTGGGTATTGTCAATGTCGCTTCAATGCAAAGAAAATCGAACACCCCCTTTCGAGTTCATATAATAGATGTTTTATTATTAGAAGGGTTAATAATCCACCCATTGCAACTTACAATGTACAAGAAGGTCAATGGGTTGTTTGTATATGGCATGGTGATTTAGGCAACGGAGGCAAACATACTAGGTAACCTTCACATTTCTACTTCACATTAATTTTCAAAGTTTTGTATTTATTAGAGTTTGTCCTCCTTAATTTTCAATTTTTAATTATCAAGAATTCTACACTATACTAATCACACTCTAATCTATAGAATTTTTTTGTCCAGGTACTGGGTCAAATGTTTAGTGCATCCATATGAAAGCATAATTTCACTATAATAGGCACAACAAGTTGACTAAAAAACAAATCGAATGCTTTAATGTTTGTGAACTATAATCTTCAGTGCTCAAAAAGACAATTGCATGCAAACAATATTGATGGTGTCATTGAGTTAGACAAGGTTGATTCAAGATCAACTATCATTGCAATATAAAAAAAATTATGAGGATAATTTTGGAGCATTTTAAAAAATGGATGTTCATTGTTAATTGTTTATGCCTATGTCGAAAATCGATGTGAAAGTAATTTGAGAGAATTTACATCACCTTATATCTATGTTGTACACAATCTAATTCTATGGATTTGTTATGAAATGAAAAATCCTTAATGATTCCTTGTGAAATCATGAAAGTTTTATGTATTTTTTTTTTTTTAAATCAGGTTGTTATTTAGTTTTCCATCTTCGGCTCTACTTTAGTTTTCCCGAGTCATTCTAGAGTCCAACTCATGTGAATTGTGTCGAATGCGAATTATGCGGGATGACTCGATATGATAGGATACCACAACAAAGAGAAGGAATCAGACTGCTTCGAATTTCTTGTTGTTCTTGTTGGTATTGCAACCGTGCAGCTGGTAAAGTAGCCGATGTCATGGGAGAAGCAATATGTTTCTCGTATCCTATTATATTGATTATCGTTGATGAAAATTCTCTCGACAAAGGATGCGCACAATGACAAGATGTATGAAGAACTGTGGAATTGTGTTAAGTATGGTTGAGTAAATCTAGAATATATATGACCTGTGTGATCAATTTCATAATGGGCAGAGGATACCTACGATGCCCGGAGAGGAATGAAATCATTGTTGCAGAGTTAGGGATATGTGTATTATATGTGTATTGACTGATGTAATTCTTGTGTGGAATCCCCTGAACCTCTGTGTGAATAATCTTTGTAATGGAGTCGAATGATGTCCTCTGTAATTGGAAGGCTTGAATGATACTCTGTATCTAATGAAGGAGTCGTGGTGGAGCCACGTAGCCGATGGTAACTCAAGAGAAATGTTGGGAGATGGCTATGCACAAGTGTAACCTTGGTGGCGTTAGCAGGAGCTTCTCCTATGGCGACACCCTTTTGGTGGCCACGGAGGCACCTCCCTCCGCCGGTTCAAATTAGTCGAGTGTGCTCCCGAAATAAACGTGACCGTTGATCTCTCGGTCGTTCGATGAGTGGGTCAACTGGCGTGAGGCACCCCTCCATGTTAACCATTGAGCCGTTTGTGCTCCCCGCTAACCATGGATCTCGCATCGGATGATGGTCATATGAGTAAGATGTGGCAAAGGTTAATCAAAGTTCGTCCAGAATTTGATTGGTCTATCGACTATATATGTGGGCCCGGGGTCAAAGGTTCATCATAAGGTTAATTTTTCGAAAGCATTGGATATATATATAAATTGCCGAAGGGTGTGGATAATGTTTATTTATCAAATTCCACGAATTTGATAAATAAAATTCCAATAAAAGAAGGAATACCATCAATGTTTGGTGGTTTTTGACTCATGGTTTTACTAAAGGCAAAAACTATATAAGGAGGAGATAATTATAGTACAGGGCGTGCATGTGAAAGGGTTGTTAATGAATAAATATCTTTAAGAGATATCTGCATGATTGAACTCTGATAGATCTGAATCGGCGATGCACCTGTGGATATGATGAAGGGTCAAGATCTCTCGATCTAGAAATGATAAATCTTTAGGAAGATCTGCAAAAGGAATGATGAAGACCTGATGCTAGTCTGATGAAGAAATTAAAGAAATTTGATGGATCCAGTATGAAAATTGATGAAACGTGATCCATGGTGGTGCTGAGGGTCGAAGCCTTCAGTGAGGGGTTTGTAGCTCCCTTCCAGTGGTAGTTGGTAAATGAGAGCAGGGGGTAGTAGCTCCCTTCCAGGAAAGGCTGGTAAATGAGAAGAAGGTTGTAGCCTTCTGCAGGTGGGTTCCTGCGTGCTGGTATAAGTCTGCGCCAGCACATAAATTGTAATATGTTTTCTTTATAATAAATATTGAAGAAAGAGACTTCAACAGTGGTGGTTTTCTCCTGAATTGGGTTTCCACCTTAAATACTGGTGTCCATGTGTGTTGTTTATATGTGATGGTTTATACTGTTATTATTGCACTTGCTTACTTCTCACTAAAACATCTGATGAATACACGATGCAATGATCTAAGTAATGAATCAAATGCATGGTAAAATCTCTGGACATTCACATAGTGTATGATTTTAAGAAAAAGTAAAAATTTTCTCGATCATCTCAAAATATTGATGCACCCCCCTCTCAGTATTTTTCTCAACAATTGGTGTCAGAGCAGGTCCTTCTGAGAAGCTTAGCCGCTAGAAGGAAAATCAATCAAGATGAGAAATCAAGATGGAATAGAGTCTATCAGGCCTTTGCTTTTCAACAGAAATAATTTAATGTTCTGGAAAACAAGGATGAGATCCTATCTTCAGTCTCTGGGTGCAGAAGTATGGGCTATTGTTGAAATAGGATATCAATATCCAGCCGCAGTACCAACATATCCAACGGAAAGGAAAAATTATGAAACAAATGCAAAAGCGGTCAATGCTCTATTGGGAAGTCTAACTGAATCAGAATTTGTCAAATTCATGCAGCTGAATACAAAAAAGGCACTATGGGACAAAATCATTCTAAGTTATGAAGGTGATGCAAAGGTAAAAAGTGCTAAACTCCAAACTCTCATAATTCAATATGAGAATCTAAAAATGCATAATGAGGAGAGCATTGCCAATTTCTTTTTACGTCTTGATGATATTGTAAATCGTATGAGAAATCTGGGAGAAATAATAACCGAATCTACTTTGGTTGAGAAAGTTTTAAGATCACTAACGACAAAATTTGAGTCAAAAGTTGCTGCTCTTGAAGAAAAACAGGATCTTCAAAATCTTACTGTGGTGCAACTTCATGGCATACTAACTGCATATGAAATGAGAAGAGGAGGACCATCTGAAGTCAAAGAAGTCGTCTTTAGAGCTTCTACAAAAGCGAAAGAAGTACAAGAGACATAAGGATCAGGGTATATCTCAGAAGAAGATGAGGTAAATTTTTTAAAGAAACTCCAACTTGGTACAGGACGGTTCAGAGGTAATCTTCCATTCAAATGTTTTACTTGTGGAAGAGTTGGTCATTATGCTGCTAAATGTCCTCACAAAGAAACACATGAAAAAGGGAAGGAAGTAGCAAGAAGGAATAAGAATCGGTTTAGCACTAGAAAAAGTTACTATACTCATGAAGACAGTGATGGGCTATCAGACAGTGAGGAAGAATGTGAACAAGATCTTAGACTTCTCATGGCATTTGAAAAAGAGTCTAGAGAAGAAAAAGATACCTTTATGGATGCTTTAGAGGACAATGATTTTCTTGATGAAATCAATCAACTCAAAATATGCTTAGAAGAAAGTAAAATAACCATAGAAACGCTGAAAAATCAGCTTGAAGAAAAGGAGAAACACAATGAGAAATTAGAATGTGAAATAGTAAGTCTAAGAAAAGAAATTGAGAAAGTGAAGACTTTGAATCTTAGATTCGCTAAAGGATCTGAAACCTTAGATGAGATTATCAAGGTACAACGTTCTCCTCTTATAAAGATAGGTCTTGGATATATCGAAGAATCTTCTTAGGCTTCAGCACCAAACTATCTAAAAGCAGCTACAACTAGTATACAACATTCTGCCACTCAGCAAGGGAATAAAGAATCTTTACAGGTAAAGCATGACCATCTCAATTCAAAGAACACTAACAAGAATACCTTTCAAAGAAACACCAATCAACAGGTAAATTCAAGTAGAAGATTTCATGATCGCAGAAATTTCTTCTTCAATGGACAATGTTTCTCATGTCACAATTTTGGTCATAAAGCTGTTCAATGTGTTGCATATAAAACCATCATGACAAGAGAAGCAAGAAAGAAAAGGATTAATATTGGAACAAAGAAGAATACCTATAACAACTTTTCTCCTCTTCAAAATGAAGTTGAATGTGCTTATTGCAATAACTTTGGCCATGAAGAATCTGAATGCAGGAGCAAAGTCCAGCCAAAAGAGCAGTTTCCTTCAAGCTCCAAAGTGTGGAAAAAGAAGGAATTACAGGTTGAAAATTGTGGCATAGATTTATTTGCAGAAGGTGAAGAAAATCAATGGTACATTGATAGTGGATGCTCTAAACACATGACAGGTGACAAAAACAAACTTCTTGCATATAGTGCTCTAGAAAAGGAGAAGAATGTTACATTTGGAAATGATACTCCTGTTGTCATTAAGGGAAAAGGGTCTGTTTTTCTAAAAGAAAAGGTGAAAGATAATAATGTCATGTATGTGGATGGATTAAAGCATAACCTGTTAAGTGTAAGTCAAATGTGTGATCAAGGAACTGAAGTTGTCTTTAGTTCAAAAGAATGTGTGGTACGTGATCTTGATATAGGTAAAACAATTATAAAAGGAAAAAGAACTCCAAGCAACCTGTATGTATTGAAGAACTGCAAAGAACAATGTTACTTGAGTAAATCTTCAGAAAACTGGCTATGGCATAGAAGGTTGGGGCATCCGAGCTTCTCTCAAATCAACAAATCAAGCAGACTCAAAGTTGTTCGTGATCTTCCCAATATTACTCTACCTGAAAGTATCATATGCAAATCTTGCCAATTCGGTAAGCAAACCAGAGTGCAATTTAATGCCAAGGAAGGATCATCAAGTAAGCCTCTTGAACTCATTCATACTGACATATGTGGACCCGTGAGGAAAAAGTCACCACGTGGTGAACAATACTATATCTTATTTATTGATGATTTCTCTAGAATGTGTTGGATTGGGTTGATTAAACACAAAGATGAAGCATTTGAGAAATTTCAGATCTTCAAAGCACTGGTTGAAAATGAATTAGATCTAAAAATCAAGTGTCTTAGATCCGATCGAGGAGGAGAATATACATCAGATGAATTCCTTGAATTTTGTGAACAACATGGCATAAAAAGACAGTTTTCTGTAGCTGGCACTCCACAACAAAATGGCGTAGTAGAAAGAATGAATAGAACAGTTCAACAAATGGCTAGAGCTATGCTTGATGATTCTGGAACACCTAACACATTTTGGGGAGAAGCAGCACATACAACGGTAAATATTCTTAACAAGGCACATGTTCGTGTAAATAGTGATAAAACTCCATATGAACTATGGTATGGTAATCCTCCCACTGTGAAGCACTTTAGAGTCTTTGGGAGCAAATGCTTTATCAAAAATAATGATGAAAAACTTGGCAAGTTTGAACCCAGAGCAGAAGAAGGGATATTTCTTGGTTACTCCTCTAGGAGTAGGGCATATAAATGTTAGAATAAAATACTTCGGAATATTGTTGAATGTATTGACGTTGTTATTGATGAGTCTCCTGCAGCTCCAAAAGAAGAAAAATAAACAACAGATGAAGATGATGATGACATATATCCTTCTACATCAAATAGGAATGATATAGACAGTGAACCCAATGAAGAACCTGAAGATGATCTATCTGAAAAAGCTCCATCCAGATATGTTCAAAAGAATCATCCAGAATCTCAAATTTTGGGAGAAAAGGGATCAGGTGTACAAACAAGAAGGACTCTTATGGGATCTTCTAGCTATCTGGAATTTCTATCCACTATTGAACCACACAATGTCAATCAAGCTAGCAAAGATGAATGTTGGATTCAAGCCATGAATGAAGAGCTTGATCAAATTGAAAAGAATCACACTTGGGAATTAGTACCAAGACCTCATGACAAAAATGTCATTGGAACTAAATGGATATTCAAAAATAAGTTAAATGAGAAAGGGGATGTTATAAGAAATAAAGCTAGACTTGTTTGCAAGGGGTATGCTCAACAAGAAGGTATAGACTTTGAAGAAACTTTTGCTCCTGTAGCTATACTTGAAGCCATAAGAATGTTTCTTGCTTTTTCAAGCTTCCAACAAATCAAAGTTTATCAAATGGATGTTAAATTTTCTTTTCTCAATGGAGATCTAGAAGAAGAAGTTTATATAGAACAACCAGAAGGATTCATTTTGGGAAATGATGAAAATCTTGTTTGTAGACTTAAAAAGGCTCTATATGGTCTCAAACAAGCTCCAAGGGCATGGTATTATCGTCTTGACAATTATCTTCATCAACAAGGATTTTCAAAGGGGACTGCTGATAGCAACTTATAACCAAAAACTGAAAATGATAAACTATTGATTGTGGTTGTATATGTTGATGATATCATTTTTGGAAGTAATGAAGAGTCTATGAGTCAGAAATTTTCTTCTGATATGCAGCAAGAATTTGAAATGTCTTTACTTGGGGAACTAACATTCTTTCTTGGCTTGCAAGTGCAACAAGCAACATATGGCATATTCTTATCACAAACAAAATATCTTAAGCAAATTCTGAAGAAGTATGGTATGGAAGAGTGCAAACCTGTAAGTACACCAATGGTAACCGGATGTAATCTCAGTTCTCATGATGATTCTCCCACAAATGAATCAACCAGAATACAGATCTATGATAGGAAGTCTACTTTATCTCACTGGGACTAGACTAGACATTATGCATGCAGTTGGGATTGTTGGACGATTCCAAGCTAATCCAAAAGAGTCTCACCTTCAGGCTGTCAAAAGAATATTCAAATATCTACAAGGAACTCAACACTTTGGACTATGGTATCCAAAGAATGCTGATCTCACTCTTCATGCTTACACTGATGCAGATTGGGCTGGAAATGTTGATGATCGGAAAAGCACTAGTGGTGGTGCATTCTATATGGGGCCCCGGTTAGTATCTTGGTTCATCAAGAAGAAAAGCTCTATTGCCTTATCTACAAAAGAAGCAGAATATGTGGCTGCCACATCATGTTGCACTCAACTTCTTTGGATGATGCAAACCTTACAAGACATTCAAATCAAATGTTCACCTCCTATCTCCATTATGTGTGATAATACAAGTGCCATTAGTATCTCAAAGAATCCTGTTATGCATTCCAAGACCAAGCACATTCCCATAAAATATCACTTCTTACGTGAAAAAGTGCTTGAACAAAAGGTGAAGTTGGAGTATGTTCCATCCAAAGAACAATTTGCTGATATATTCACCAAACCTCTACCTAGGGAAGCATTCGAATATCTTAGACAGAAGCTGGGAGTAGTCTCTGCCATGCAGAGGATCAAATATACTTAAATACAGAATATTAAATTGGATACGAAGATTTCATGAAGGACATTCACGTATATACGCGAGTTTATACACAGAAAACCGCGTATGGGTGTTTGCTGACAAATTTTTCAGGGTCAACATTCTTCAGCATAACTGTGGTGCTGTTGGGTATCTCTGCTGATGTTTCAGCTCTCATATTTCTATTTCATTCTCTGATATTTGATGAAGATGCCCTTATGATTTGTTGTTGAAAGTGTTCAGGATGCACAAGCTAAGGGGGAGCTTTGGTCATTTGGAAAGGATGCATTGTTGGCATTCTAATTATTTGTTGTAGTCTGATCTCATGCTTGAGAATCTTTGATCTTGATTGTATAAGTCATCTCTGAAATTTGATGAAAAAGGTCATGTTGAGACCTATGATGTAAATTGTTATATTCAGTCATGTAAGGACTTCTTCAAATTTGTAAACCCACTTGGTTGGGTAGTTGTGTCAAAATGCATAAACCCACTTGGTTGGGTACTTGAGTCGCATATGTAAATCCACTTGGTTGGATCATTGATGTAAGTATGAGTCCTTGGTGATAGGAAAGGTCATAGAGTCATGTACTTCATTGAAAAATATGTTTGAAGATTCAGCGTGATCTCAGGGGGAGCATGGTAACTTCAGTGCACATCAGATCTACAGATCTGCCCCTTGCCCTTGATGTCAAAGGGGAAGAGTATCATGGTGTTTGAATAATGGTTATAATCAATGTATCTATCTGTTGTGGTGATCCAACACCATCATGGTTGCCATCAATTCCAAAGGGGGAGATTGTTGGCAATATAATACAATGTGTTGTCCTTGATGGAAACCTACTTGATGAACTTGTCCTTGATGGAAACCTACTTGATGAGTTGCATTTTGATAGCAACCTATTTGTTAAAGATGTAAAAATAATGTATCTATAGATCAGTTCAGAAGTAGCAGAAAAAGGAATTTCAGTAAGTGCCAGAGAAATGATAAATATAATATGTCACAATGTATACGCTACTTTTATGAAGGCAACCCACGTATGGATTCAATGTATACACTAATTTTGTGAAGGAAACCTGAGTATACATTCAGGAATAGTATATACGCAGCTATTTTGAAGAGAAATTGCGTATACACGCGGATACGAACGCTGCAAGTCGCGTATGCCTTTTGCGCTCTAAAACTATGATACCTAGGGGAATTACCATGGTATTGGCCCACAGTATTGAGCACTGGATTATCTATTTGATCCCATCTAGGAATACCATCAGCAGTTAAGTGGTTTTGACTCATGGTATTGATAAAGGCTAAAACTATATAAGGAGAAGAGGATTATAGTGCAAGGTGTGCATGTGTAAGGGTTATTGATGAATAAATTTCTCTAAGGAATATCTGCATGGATGAACTCTGTTCTTAATTGATAGATTTGAATCTATGATGCACCTATGAATATGATGAAGGTTCAAGATCTCTAGATCTAGAAATGATGAATCTCTAGGATGATCTGTAAAAGAAATGATGAAGACCTGGCGCAAGTCTGATGAAGAAATTGAAGAAATCTGGGTAACGTTATAGATCTGGTCTGTTCTGCAAAGTTTATCTTTTTTAGATCTATACGCTAGTTTTTCTCGGTAAAAGCGCGTATATACGCGGGTTTGCTTAATAAAAAGCGTGTATGGAAGTTAGAGTTTCAAAATATAAAAAAAAAAAATTGGTATGCACTGAAGTATACGCAGGTTGATGAGCAGGAAAGCGCGTATGTACGCGGCTTCAGTGAATCAAAGTAGTGTATGGTATCTGAATGAATGGTTGTTCAAGGTCGAACGTGTATCTGATTATTTACTCTGAAGTCTGGGTTATTTATGATATTCTGGTTACAGTTGTATTGTTGTTCTGATTGAAGTTTTGGGTAAAGTATGGTTATTGATGTTAAGGGGTTGTATTGAAGCTGTTTTGATCCAGTATGAAAATTGATGAAACGTGGTCTGGATTGGATCTGAGGGTTGAAGACTTCAGTATGAAAGTGGAAGCTTTCTGCCAGTAGAATCTGGTGCTAACATTAGGGGGTCGTAGCTCCCTTCTAGGAGAGGCTGGTAAATGAGATCAGGGGGTTGGAGCTCCCTTCCAGTTGTAGCTGGAAAACAAGAGAAGGTTGCAGCCTTCTGCATGTAGAAGCCTGTGTACTGGTATGAGTCTGCATCAGTACTATGTTGTAAAATCTTTTCTATATAATAAATATTGAAGACAGAGATGACAGCAGCGGTGGTTTTCTCCCGAATTGGGTTTCCACCTTAAATATTGGTGTTTATGTGTGTGATGCTTTATTCTGTTGATTACTGCTCATAACTTCTAACCTAATACATAACTGATAAATTTGTTTATAAGACTTCTTCTGAGAATTTCTCTAAATCTGGAAGGTTAAATCAGTATACGTTATTTTCCTTCTTCATTTCCGCGTGCATACACTAGTTCCGTTCATAAAAACCACGTATGGAAATCTGCTCAAAGAAAAAAATTGAATTTATTCTATAAGCTCTAAATACTGATTCACCCCCCCCTCAGTATTTTTCCCAACAATTGGTATCAGAGCAAGTCCTTCTGAAAAAGCTTAGCCGCTAGAAGGAAGATCAAACAAGACGAGCAATCAAGCTGGAACAACATTTATCAGGCCTCCTCTCTTCAACGGAAAAAAATTAATCTTCTGGAAAACAAGGATGAGATCCTATCTTCAGTCTCTGGGAGTATATGTATGGGCCATTGTTGAAGGAGGATATCAATATCCAGCCGCAGTACCAACAGATCCATCGGAAAGAAAGAATTTTGAAACAAATGCAAAGGCGGTCAATGCTCTATTGGGAAGTCTAACTGAATCAGAATTTTTCAAAGTCATGCATCTGGATACAGCAAAGGTAATATGGGACAAAATTCTAAGTTATGAAGGTGATGCAAAGGTAAAAAGTGCTAAACTCCAAACTCTCAGAATTCAATATGAGAATCTAAAAATGCATAATGAGGAGAGCATTGCCAATTTCTTTCTACGTCTTGATGATATTGTAAATCGTATGAGAAATCTAGGAGAAATAATAACCGAATCTACTTTGGTTGAGAAAGTTTTAAGATCACTAACGGCAAAATTTGAGTCAAAAGTTTCTGCTCTTGAAGAAAAGTAGGATCTTCAAAATCTTACTGTGGTGCAACTGCATGGCATACTAACTGCATGTGAAATGAGAAGAGGAGGACCATCTGAAGTCAAAGAAGTCGTCTTTAGAGCTTCTACAAAAGGAAAAGAATTACAAGAGACAAAAGGATCAGGGTATATCTTAGAAGAAGATGAGGTAAATTTAGTAAAGAAACTCCAACTTGGCACAGGACTGTTCAGAGGTAAGCTTCCTTTCAAATGTTTTGCTTGTGGAAGAGTTGATCATTATGCTGCTAAGTGTCCTCATAAAGAAACACATGAAAAAGGGAAGGAAGTAGAAGGAAGGAATAAGAATTGGTTTAGCACTAGAAAAAGTTACTATACTCATGAAGACAGTCATGGGTTATCTGATAGTGAGGAAGAATGTGAACAAGATATTAGACTTCTCATGGAATTTGAAAAGGAATCTAGAGAAGAAATATATACTTTTATGGATGCTTTAGAGCACAATGATTTTCTTGATGAAATCAATCAACTCAAAATATGCTTAGAAGAAAGTAAAATATCCATAGAAACTCTGAAAAATCAGCTTGAACAAAAGGAGAAACACAATGAGAAATTAGAATGTGAAATAGCAAGTCTAAGAAAATAAATTGAGAAAGTAAAGACTTTGAATCTTATATTTGCTAAAGGATCTGAAACCTTAGATGAGATTATCAAGGTACAACGTTCTCCTCTTATAAAGACATGTCTTGGATATATCGGAGAATCTTCACAGGCTTCAGCACCAAATTATCTAAAAGCAGCTACATCTAGTATACAACATTCTGCCACTCAGCAAGGGAATAAAGAATCTTTACAGGTAAAGCATGATCATCTCAATTCAAAGAACACTAACAGGAATATCTTTCAAAGAAACACCAATCGACAGGTAAATTCAAGTTGAAGATTTCATGATCATAGAAATTTCTTCTTCAATGGACGATGTTTCTCATGTCACAATTTTGGTCATAAAGTTGTTCAATGTGTTGCATATAAAACCATCATGACAAGAGAAGCAAGAATGAAAAGGATTGATATTGGAACAAAGAAGAATACCTATAACAAATTTTCTCCTCTTCAAAATGAAGTTGAATGTGCTTATTGCAATAACTTTGGCCATGAAGAATCTGAATGCAGGAGAAAAGTTCAGCCAAAAGAGCATTTTCCTTCAAGCTCCAAAGTGTGGAAAAAGAAGGAATTACAGGTTGAAAATTGTGGCATAGCTTTTTTTGCAGAAGGTGAAGAAAATCAATGGTACATTGATAGTGGATGCTCAAAACACATGACAGGTTACAAAAACAAACTTCTTGCATATAGTGCTCTAGAAAAAGAAAAGAATGTTACATTTGGAAATGATACTCCTGTTGTCATTAAGGGAAAAGGGTATGTTTTTCTAAAAGAAAAGGTGAAAGATAATAATGTCATGTATGTGGATGGATTAAAGCATAACCTGTTAAGTGTAAGTCAAATGTGTGATCAAGGAACTGAAGTTGTCTTTAGTTCAAAAGAATGTGTGGTACGTGATCTTGATAAAGGTAAAACAATTATAAAAGGAAAAAGAACTCCAAGCAACCTGTATGTATTGAAGAACTGCAAAGAACAATGTTACTTGAGTAAATCTTCAGAAAAATGGCTATCGCATAGAAGGTTGGGGCATCTGAGCTTCTCTCAAAACAAAAAATCAAGCAGACTTAAAGTTGTTCGTGATCTTCCCAATATTACTCTACCTGAAAATATCATATGCAAATCTTGTCAATTCGGTAAGCAAACCAGAGTACAATTTAATGCCAAGGAAGGATCATCAAGTAAGCCTCTTGAACTCATTCATACTGAAATATGTGGACCTGTGAGGAAAAAGTCACCACATGGTGAACAATACTATATCTTATTTATTGATGATTTCTCTAGAATGTGTTGGATTGGGTTGATTAAACACAAAGATGAAGCATTTGAGAAATTTCAGATCTTCAAAGCACTGGTTGAAAATGAATTAGATCTAAAAATCAAGTTTCTTAGATCTAATCGAGGAGGAGAATATACATCAGATGAATTCCTTGAATTTTGTGAACAACATGGCATAAAAAGACAGTTTTCAGTAGCTGGCACTCCACAACAAAATGGTGTAGCCGAAAGAATGAATAGAACAGTTCAACAAATGGCTAGAGCTATGCTTGATGATTCCGGAACACCTGACACATTTTGGGGAGAAGCAGCACATACAACGGTAAATATTCTTAACAAGGCACATGTTCGTGTAAATAGTGATAAAACTCCATATGAACTCTGGTATGGTAATCGTCCCACTGTGAAGCATTTTAGAGTTTTTGGAAGAAAATGCTTTATCAAAAATAATGATGAAAAACTTGGAAAGTTTGAACCCAGATCAGATGAAGGAATACTTCTTGGTTACTCCTCTAGGACTAGAGCATATAAATGTTAGAATAAAAGACTTCGGAAGATTGTTGAATGTATTGATGTTGTTATTGATGAGTCTCCTGCATCTCCAAAAGAAGAAAAACAAACAACATATGAAGACGATGGTGACATATATCCTTCTACATCAAATAGAAATGATATAGACAGTGAACCCAATGAAGAACCCGAAGATGATTTATCTGAAAAAGCTCCATCCAGATATGTTCAAAAGAATCATCCAGAATCTCAAATTTTTGGAGAAAAGGGATCAGGGGTACAAACAAGAAGGACTCTTGTGGGATCTTCTAGCTATCTGGCATTTCTACCGACTATTGAACCACACAATTTCAATCAAGATAGCAAAGATGAATGTTGGATTCAAGCCATGAATGAAGAGCTTGATCAAATTGAAAAGAATCACACTTGGGAATTAGTACCAATATCTCATGACAAAAATGTCATTGGAACTAAATGGATATTAAAAAAAAAAGTTAAATGAGAATGGGGATGTTATAAGAAATAAAGCTAGACTTGTTTGCAAGGGGTATGCTCAACAAGAACGTATAGACTTTGAAGAAACTTTTGCACCTATAGCTAGACTTGAAGCCATAATAATGTTTCTTTCTTTTTCAAGCTTCCAACAAATCAAAGTTTATCAAATGGATGTTAAATATGCTTTTCTCAATGGTGACCTAGAAGAAGAATTTTATATAGAACAACCAGAAGGATTCATTTTGGGAAATGATGAAAAAATTATTTGTAGACTTAAAAAGGCTCTATATGGCCTCAAACAAGCTCCAAGGGCATGGTATTATTGTCTTGACAAATATCTTCATCAACAAGGATTTTCAAAGGCGTCTGCTGATAGGAACTTATACACAAAAACTGAAAATGATAAACTATTGATTGTGGTTGTATATGTTGATGATATCATTTTTGGAAGTAATGAAGAGTCTATGAGTCAGAAATTTGCTTCTATTATGCAGCAATAATTTGAAATGTCTTTACTTGGGGAACTAACATTCTTTCTTGGCTTGCAAGTGCATCAAGCAACAGATGGCATATTCTTATCACAAGAAAAATATCTTAAGAAAATTTTGAAGAAGTATGGAATGGAAGAGTGCAAACCTGTAAGTACACCAATGATAACCGGATGTAATCTCAGTTCTCATGATGATTCTCCCAGGGTGAATCAACTAGAATATAGATCTATGATAGGAAGTCTACTTTATCTCACTGGGACAAGACCAGACATTATGCATGCTATTGGGATTGTTGGACGATTCCAAGCTAATCCAAAAGTGTCTCACCTTCAGGCTGTCAAAAGAATATTCAAATATCTACAAGGAACTCAAGACTTTGGACTATGGTATCCAAAGAATGTTGATCTCACTCTTCATGCTTACACTGATGCAGATTGGGCTGGAAATGTTGATGATCGGAAAAGCACTAGTGGTAGTGCATTCTATATGGGGCCTCGGTTAGTATCTTAGTTCAGCAAGAAGCAAAAATCTATTGCCTTATCTACAGCAGAAGCAGAATATGTGGCTATCGCATCATGTTGCAGTCAACTTCTTTGGATGATGCAAACCTTACAAGACATTCAAATCAAATTTTCACCTCTTATCTCCATTATGTGTGATAATACAAGTGCCATCAATATCTAAAAGAATCATGTTATGCATTCCAAGACCAAGCACATTCCCATCAAGTATCACTTCTTACGTGAACAAGTGCTTGAACAAAAGGTGAAGTTGGAGTATGTTCCATCCAAAGAACAAGTTGCTAATATATTTACCAAACCTCTACCCAGGGAAGCATTCGAATATCTCAGACAGAAGATGGGAGTAGTCTCTACCATGCAGAGGATCAGATCTACCTCAGTACAGAAGATTAAATTGGATACGCGGATTTCATGAAGGACATTCACGTATATACACGATTTTATACACATAAAACCACGTATGGGTGTTTGCTGACAAATTTTTCTGGGTCAGCATTCTTCAACACAGCTGTTGTGCTGTTGGGTATCTCTGGTGATGTTTCAGCTCTCATATTTCTATTTCATTCTCTGATATTTGATGAAGATGCCTTGATGATTTGCTATTGAAAGTGTTCAGGATGCACAAGCTAAGGGAGGAGCTTTGGTGATGTGGAAAGGTGCATTGTTGGCATTCTAATTATTTGTTGTAGTCTGATCTCATGCTTGAGAATATTTTATCTTGATTGTATAAGTCATCTCTGAAATTTGATGAAAAAGGTCATGTTGAGACCTATGATGTAAATTGTTATATTCAGTCATGTGAGGACTTCTTCAAATTTGTAAACCCACTTGGTTGGGTAGTTGAGTCAAAATGTGTAAACCCACTTGGTTGGGTACCTCAGTCACATATGTAAATCCACTTGGTTGGATCATTGATGTAAGTATGAGTCCTTGGTGATAGGAAAGGTCATAGAGTCATGTACTTCATTGAAAAATATGTTTGAAGATTCAACGTTATCTCAGGGGGAGCATGGTAACTTCAGTGCACATCAAATCTACAGATCTGCCCTTTGCCCTTGAGGTCAAAGGGGGAGAGTATCATGGTGTTTGAATAATGTTTATAATCAATGTATCTATCTGTTGTGGTGATCCAACACTATCATGGTTGTCATTAAGTCCAAAGGGGGAGATTGTTGTAAATATGATGCAATGTGTTGTCCTTGATGGCAACCTACTTGATGAAGTTTTCCTTGATGGAAAACTACTTGATGAGTTGCATTTTGATAGCAACCTATTTGTTAAAGATCTAAAAATAATGTATCTATAGATCAGTTCAGAAGTAGCAAAAAAAGGAATTTCAGTAAGTGCTAGAGAAATGATAAATATAATATGTCACAATGTATACGCTACTTTTATGAAGGCAACCCGCGTATGGATTCAATGTATACACTACTTTTGTGAAGGAAACCCGCATATACATTCAGGACTAGTATATACGCAGCTATTTTGAAGAGAAATCGCGTATACACGCGGATACGAACGCTCCAAGTCGCATATGCCTTTTGCGCTCTAAAAACTATGATACCTAGGGGAATTACCATGGTATTGGCCCACAGTATTGAGCGCTGGATTATCTATTTGATCCCATCCAGGAATACCATCAGCAGTTAAGTGGTTTTGACTCATGGTATTGATAAAGGCTAAAACTATATAAGGAGAAGAGGATTATAGTGCAAGGTGTGCATGTGTAAGGGTTGTTGATGAATAAATTTCTCTAAGGAATATTTGCATGGATAAACTATGTTCTTAATTGATAGATCTAAATCTATGATGCACTTATGAATATGATGAAGGTTCAAGATCTCTAGATCTAGAAATGATGAATCTCTAGGATGATCTGTAAAAGAAATGATGAAGACCTGGTGCAAGTGTGATGAAGAAATTGAAGAAATCTGGGTAAGGTTATAGATCTAGTCTATTCTGCAAAGTTTATCTTTTTCAGATTTATACGCTAGTTTGTCTCGGTAAAAGCGCGTATATACGCGGGTTCACTTAATAAAAAGCACGTATGGAAGTTAGGGTTTCTGAAGCTTATTTCACAGATATTACTTCTGTTATCCCTCTGCTATCTGTCAATGAAGTCTTCTTGAAGTTCTGGGCTGTTTGAAGATGATGTATGCTGTTGATACGATAATGAACAAATCTAATCAATGATTGAGAAAACATGATGAGGGAAGAATGACTGTTTAAACAGTTCTACATGGTTGATAGATTGTCTGAACAGAAATCTGATTTCAGATCTGAATATGAGTCTGAAAAATTTCTGAAAGAAAGCATACACAGAGGAATACGCTATTTGGTAAAGGAAAAGCGTGTGTATACGTGAAATCGATAAAGAAAAGGCACGTATTAATTCAAAATATAAAATAAAAATTGGTATGCACTGAAGTATACGCAGGTTGATGAGCAGGAAAGCGCGTATGTACGCAGCTTCAGTGAAGCAAAGTAGCATATGGTATCTGAATTAATGGTTTTTCAAGGTAGAACGTGTATCTGATTATTTACTCTGAAGTTTTGGTTATTTTTTATATTCTGGTTACAGTTGTATTGTTGTTCTAATTGAAGTTTTGGGTAAAGTATGGTTATTGATGTTAAGGGGTTGTATTGAAGCTGTTTTGATCCAGTATGAAAATTGATGAAACGTGGTCTGCATTAGATCTGAGGGTTGAAGCCTTCAGTATGAAAGTGGAAGCTTTATGCCAGTAGAAGCTGGTGCTAACATCAGGGGGTCATAGCTCCCTTCCAGGAGAGGCTGATAAACGAGATCAGGGGGTTGGAGCTCCCTTCCAGTAGAGGCTGGAGAATGAGAGAAGGTTGCAGCCTTCTGCAGGTGGGTGCCTGCGTGCTAGTATGAGTCTGCGCCAGTACAAAATTTTAAGAAGTTTTATTTATAATAAATATTGAAGACAGAGACGACAACAGTGGTGGTTTTCTCCCGAATTGGGTTTCTACCTTAAATACTAGTGTTCATGTGTGTTGCTTATGTGTGATGGTTTATTCTGTTATTACTGCACATGCTTACTGCTTACTAAACATCTGATGAATGAATGATGCAATGATCTAAGTAAAGAATTAAATGCATAATAAGATCTTTGGACATATGCAAGTTTTATTAAGGATATCCACGTGTGTACGCGAATTGGGTTCAGTAAAGTAGCGTATCTTTTCATGAGAAAGAAAAAGTAAAAAATTTCATTCAGCTCAAAATACTGATTCACCCCCCCTCTCTGTATTTTTCCCAACATCACCCACATGGGATTAATTATCAAAACACTATTCCATGTAATCCCAATAGAATGGTGAATTAGAAAGAGTGGATAAGGTGCTATTGAATATGGTATGCTCCATGCTAATTTTCAAGAATGTGAAGTCGATGTTTTGGGATGAAATAATTATATATGAATCACATTTAAGGAGCATAAGTCCATATCATGTTCTTGGGAACAAGAATTATACTGAGATCTAGTTTGATGACATTCATTCATCGAGGAGTTTCATACCTTTTGGTTCCACTTTTTATGCCTTCATTAATAAAGAGCAAAGAAACAAACAAGGTGCAAAGAGTCAAAATTGCATGTTCTTGGGGTACTCAAATACCACTAAGGCATATCATCTTTACAATGAGGTAAATAAAAAGTTTGTTCTTTCAAAGATGTGATTTTTAATGGATTTGTTAAAATGGAAAAGAATATTGGGAAATAACTTGATCATCTTGATAGATTTACCCATGAAAATGCATATCACGAGTTTGATAATGAGATACCACATCCTGAAGGTAGGATCCCTATCTTAGATCAATATATGGAATCTTCCTTTGAAGTTCATCTCCCCCTAACGTAGAATATCCAACCACTTCATTAGGTTCAATCAGATAATGTGATTTAGAATATTGAAAGTTTGAATGTAATGAGTCTATCCCCTTGTATTTCCTCAAGGATTTAATATGCCCTTTTATTTTTTTAACTAAAATTCCCAAAAAATATTACAACATTTTTTTCAAGAAATATTAATAAAATGCATCGCAGATCCACGCAAATTGCATATAATAATTAATGCAAGGAACCCAATTTTGTTTTAATAATTTTCCAGGAGGATATTACATAAAAAACCTAAAAGATACATTTGGTTCCTATTTCTAGGATTTATGCAACTTGATATCTAGCAACTTAGCCCACCAACTAGACCCTTTTTTGAAATATAGTAATTCATCCCTCTAGGGATACTGATTTGGCCCTATGAAAAATATAATAAATTTTTGTTCTCTCTAGATAGATAAAGTAATTTTTTGTTCGGCCAATTTGAACTCTCTAAATGATTAGTTATGGTGTCTTTACAACCACTGAAACCAACCACCGCCAACTAGGGTGTATATTTCAACATCAAAATTGAAAATACTTGATGTTTTCCTCTCACGAGATACTCAAGCTTATATCAAACATACAAATGATCTTTCACACCCCTTTTCCTAAAATATCCTTTTCTTTTATAACTTTTTTTCCCTTCAAAATACCTTGGGTGGCATAATATCACCATGGGCCACTGAAATATTATTAGTTTCCCTTAAAACCCAATAATTAATTTATGATTTTCTAATTATGCCACCATAAATATAAATAATTGTTGTTCTGAAACTTAAATCACAAATATGTTGAGTTTTCTAACTATAGCATGCACAATGAAAATAAATAAAACTGAAGAAAAAAACAAATTCAACACATAAGACACTGGATATACCTAGGAAAACCTTCAAATTGTGTGTAACCTATTAGCTTCAACAAAATAATAATATTCAAAATTTTATAGAAAGGAGTAATTCCCTTTTAAAACAAAATCCTCTTAACAGTTGAACCAAGAAAAATTGAATAAGCCCATGCACACTTGAGTTGTTGTATGACGCACAACGACATCTCTGTACATTGTATGAACTATACAACACACAATGAACTTTTGCGCACTGTATAGACACACTGATGTTGGGCTATGTAAGAGATTCAACCTTGTTTTTCTCTCCCTCTTGGTCATTGATCTTCAGTTGACTGCTAAAAACCCTATTCTCCTTTCTCAACTAGCCAAAACACTCTATGCCAAAATTGAGCTAGCCACTTCTATGCCCTAGCACCTCTTATAATTTGACTTGGGCCCCACCATCACTCTCAATGGTTGAGATTAAATCACGATGAAGGGTTGAGATCAAATCATATTTGACTTTAGGATTTTGATTTTTTCTTAATTCTGACTTTAGGAAACAATTAATTAAATTAAAAATCTACTTAAGAGGTTGTCTTGTGCATCCCTCTGATATCCGTGGCACTCGGGAAAGCATAATCCTTGTTGATTTACTCCAATCAACACCCCATATTACATGGGAAGGTGTTCTACACTACACCCAACCAGTATTTGAGGCAAACAAATTTTCCCCTTGGTGACACCTTAGTCAAATGTCTATTTTCTACTCCTCTACTGGTTTGTATGAGAGTCTAACTGTACCTTTCTAAAAAATTCCTCTAATGTGATGATAGTTTATCTCGGTGTGCTTTGAGTGATTGTGAAACATTGGATTCTTAGAGAGCTTGATGCAACTCTGATTATCATATTGGATCATGGTGGGTTGTAGCTCTTGTCCAAACAAGCCCACATGAAACTTCCTCAACTAGATGGCTTCACATGCTTCCAAATTGGTAGCCTTGTACTCGGCATCTGCTAATCTCAATGCAACCAATATATTATTCAGCGTAAACTAGGAACAACTCTCGATCGATGTACAACCCAATGATCTTTTCCTATCTGTAGAACTCTCCAAATATGCATCAGTGAAGCCCTCAAGTCTCACCCAATCAACCTGTCTATACCAAAATATCATAGTCTATTTTCCCCCTGAGGTACCTCAATACTTTCTTGTTGGTAACCTAATGCACTCTGGTAGGCTCAACCATGAGCTGGCTCAAAGAGTTAACTGCAAAACATATATTTGGTCGTGTGTTCACAAAATACATTAGTGACCCAACCAGCTATTGGTAAATCATGGGGTATACTCAATTTGATCTAGATGTTTCCACCTTCCTCTATTTTGTGACTAAAGGTGTGGTCATGGGCCTACAATCCTACTTATGTAATCTCCTCAAAAATTTAGGGTTTACTTTCCTTTCCCCAAGAATATCTCCCAATCTCCTTTCCAAACCTCCAATCCAAGGAAATAGTGCATTAGCTCCATATCCTTAATCTCAAACTCACTTGCAATATCTATATTGCATACTTATATGATTTTATTTTTGCTTATCAAGTTCACATCATCTACGTGTGATATTTAAACTGTAATGGATATTACACTAGACAATTCTTCATAACATATCTTATAAAATTGTATTTAAAATATGAAATTATACAATATTACAAATTTATATCACTTTATATTTATAGATATGTAGATTACTGTTAATAGTTTACATATGCAAATTAAAATTTATGCAGAAAATAGAGAATGGAAAAATAAAAAATCACAATCACATTTGACACATAGTATGACTTGGGAAACCCTTTTGGGAGAAAAACATAGTTGGAAGGTGAAGCCAGTCCACTCTCTTTCTATGAATGGAAATATGGTTGTGAGTATAAAGCAGTATGGCATGTGGCTCGTGGGCTATTACAATGCACAAATCCTCTCTGTGTGCTCTACCTCTTATCCCTCTTGGATATTTTTTGTCAATTATGGAATAGACGCACTCGAAGTAATGGAACCCCTTTTCCTCCTAGTGGCCATGTTATAACACAACCCAATAACTTACTAGTGGTTAGGTTTGACTACCTCAACTCTTAACCAGTTACAATATAGAATATTATAGAGTCTTATACATCATAATCACATGGTTATCCCTTTTTTCATGGATAATAGGGGCTGACATGCCATCCTCTTGAATTATGGTGGTGAAAACAAGAAAGTTAACTTTTGAGTGGCATAAATTGCACATAAAAACTATGATTAATGTGATTCTTGCATCCCTGGAAAGGTCTCTTGGTGTAGAATAGGAAAAATAGCCGTTTTTCTAGAGTGGAAAAATTTTACCCCAAAAAAAAGTCATTTGATGCCTGAAAACACTCCTAGAAGGTTTCAGACCCCAATTTTCCAAATTGGGACCCGTTGGTAAAAATGGTCCTGAGAGATAATGCCTACATTTTTTCCACTCTGAAATCATCGAGATGGATGAAAAAAAATATAATGATTCAATACAGATCAATGCACAACAATAGAATAAGCATCTCACCTCCAACAATAATGTAGTAGAGGTTGGGGTTTGGTTCACACTTGTGAAGCCCAATCCCTGAAGGTAGCTATCAATATGAGCACACCATGATCGTGGAGCCTCATTGAGCCCATACAAGGCTCTCTTGAGTCTACATAAGTGTTGGGTAATTTAATTGATCTTAAATTACTTCATTAATTGTCAATCATGGTTCGTGTACTTATGAAGCGTATGTACACCATATATGCTTGAATTCTATCTATTGATTGATTTATTCTAAGGATGAAATTATTCCAAGTATGGACAAATGTTTTAATGAGATTTAGAGAGTAATTATGCACATGTTCTTTTGATTTAAAGTTACATTAAAAATCTAAATTCTTGACTCAATTGAAATTTATTTTTCAAGATTAAGAATTTATTCTATTTGCAGAATTCAAAGCTTATTTCTACTTGCATAAAAGGAAATGTTAAAACTAGATTTCAGAAGAAATATTTTAATGCTACTTGCAGAATCAAAACTACTTTGCAGAAAAGAAATTTTACACTATTTGCATAAAAATAAATTTCATGAAGAAAACTTAATTTCTAATTGCAGAAAGAAAATAAATTAAACTAATGCTAATAAAACTAATTGCAGAAATAAAATAAAATCATAAATTTTAACTCTAAATGATTACTAGTGTGCGCAATTAACTCTAAAATACATTTCTTTCATCATCTAAGAAATTAACTGAGTAATGAAACTTGAAAGGAAATGCATATGAAATTTAAATCTTTTTAGTAATTTTCCCTTTATGAGCGCTCTGGAATGAAAATAAAAAATGATCAAAACATTACTATGATGAAATTATTCAAGAAAATACTTCAGGAAACTACCACGCTATAAGCAAACTTGAAATTTAAACAAAACTAAATAACCTTACAACTCAAGAGGGGGTCCTCCTGTGAACGTAAGTCTCCTATCGATCAAATGTTTTCTTAGTCACGCATTGAGAATATAGGACTATATTAAATCAAAACAGAGTATCAAAAATTCTCGAAATGAACCACAATAAACTTAATAATCAAAATTTATTTTGGGTCTTGTCTTATGGATTTTATACAAATATTCATTAAAAAACTTCAAGATTTTTATGCCAATACAAAATGAAATATTTCGAAATCTATTAAATAGATTTAGATTAAAACTTTATCTCCTTATGACTTTCTACTGAAAGAGAAAGTCTCCAGGGATTATTCTCAAATAATATAATCTTGATTGAACAAGTTTTATGCACGCTCACCTGATGTCGTTTTGATCTCCCGTTGCCTTCGCTTGACCATTGCACCTTCATACTCATAGTTTGACTTTGAGTTTGACTCTTAGATCTTCGGATCTCTGTAGCCTGCCAGGTCATGCCAGTAGGTGGTCATCCATATAGTGAACATTTTTCATCTTCATATACCCTTCATTTCTTTACTGATGCCTTGCAGCCTATCTAATCATGGATATGGCTATGGAATTCAACATTAGTTGTGGAATTCAACATTAGCTGTGGAATGTTCACAATTTTGTTATTGTGGGAATATTTTCATTAAAATTCATAAAGAAACATAGATTCTAAACATAGATGATAAATACCTTTCTATCAGTTCAATTTACCTTTAGTATGCTAAAACTGCTACAAAAATGGTGACAAAAATATCAAGGATATGGTAAAAGGTAGTAAAAAAGGAAACAACTTTGGACTTCAAAATTCCCCCACACCAAAGGTCTTGCATGTCCTCATGCACCAAAAATTCAAAATTGGTTCTTCTTTCTTCTTCAATGTGTGATTTCTGAAGCCTGTGAAAGCACATCCAGACTAGTGCCTTCCTTTCTCTTTCTAATGATGAAGGTGGCCCTTGGTCTCTTCATCATAATTTTACTTTGCAATCTCATGATTCTATTCTTAAGGAACTTTTTTCTACCTTTGAGTTTCTTATTTTTCTTATACCAATGGCAATGATGTATAAGTATGTTATCATTTTGAATACTTAATATATCATTTTGTACCTTTGTTGCTTCTCTTTCCTATGTTAGGTGTTTATTGAGAACCTCTAGCTCATATATGCCCCGTTTCAAATCATCTTCAACTCTATGTTCTTGTTATGGAGTTTTTTATGTCATGTAAGTTTCAACAATATCATTCTGAGAGAGATTTGCCTTATGTTGTCCTCTTTTTTCCCAAGGATTCTACATAATCATAAATTTCCTACTGAATTGGGTCAATATGTAGTGTTTTCCTTGTTGGACTCATTGTTTGAGGTGGTGTTTTGTATCCTTCTTCTTCAGTATCAATAATTTCTGGAGACTGTGTATTTATCATTTTTGAAATTATTCTACTTCTTAGTTTTACTCTTGATCCTTCAATGTCTTGACTCTTTTCTTTGTTGACCTCTTGTTTTCTCTTCTCTAATTTTTCACTTTCTTCAGGTAACTTAGAATTTAGGCTGAATTTATTTCTTCTAAGACTCTATTTTTCATTTTTCTGTTTACATTTCTCAAAGTATTAGGAAAGTGGAGTATCATCCTAACTTACAGGTCTTCCAATACCTTTGTCTCATTCTGTTATGTACTTTATTCTTTAATTTTTTTTTTTTAGGGTTAGGGTTTGATGCTAACCTTCGTCGACTTCGTTTAACCCTACCACTTGTTTATTCTTCCTGGATTTCTAAAAAATGATTTTGAACTAGGAAATCTTGCCAATTGTCTCCCTTAGCTTCTAAATGTGCCTCTATGAGAATTTTGATGAGTCTATGATGGTAGAAGGCATAGTCAATGTATTTTAACTCTCTTTGTATACTAGATGCTATTTTTATAAGACTACAGAGCAAGAAATAGGGAAAGTTGATTTCATTCCTGTTGATAAAATGCATCAAGATTCGAGCATGGTAGAAAAACATAGTTCCAAATATACCTTCAAAAGTTAAAATTTGTTGGATAACCAACGATAAATTTCTCCATTTCCATTTTAGTGCAGTGACTAGAATTCCCATTTTAAATATGGATATATCCATACCTATTTCTATAATGAATTTTATCCAATCATTCTCCTTGATTTTTCTGTTCTTGAACCACCTCTCCTCATTTCTAGGAAATCGTGTAGCTTCTACCATGATAGACTCTATTTGGATATGATTGATGTCTCCAATTTCTATCTCGACCCCATAAAAATCCTGAGCAAAAGCTTTGGTAACCTCTACCTCAGGTCTATCGAATTTTTCAAAAAACTTAAGACACCCTACCTGCTACAATTGGTCTCTAACTCTCATGTATGCTTGAAGAAACTTAATTCTGTTTGGTTCAGAGCATACAATAATCCCCATGGTGAGAATAACTTTTGATTCCTCGATTGATTCCTTTAGAAATGTATAATGGAATATTGAAGAAGTGTTAATTTTGGGCAACTTGGTCCAAATTCCATGTTGCACTGCTCATATGATGATGGTCATATTTTTGTTTGATTCCTCTTTCAGAGGTGCAATATTGATCTAAAGATCATCTTGTTTGGATGAGAAGAACATATATTTTTAATTTGTTTTCCACACATGTACAAGGTCGGCTAGATTTGTAATGTAGGCTCACATGCCTAATAGATGTGTCACACACACTCACTAATGGATATAAATTGGAAATACTTGGAGGTCATTTGCTCATCAACTCATCACACATATCTCATTATGATCCAATTGGTTCGATAGCCTTTGAAGGCCTCTTCCCTTCACACGTGCAGAACAAAAGTTTTTGAAATTTGCAGATATGTTTAGGGTTGTTTCTGCAGAGTGTTGATCAACATTGACCATAGTCAACCCTTTTCCGTTTGACCTCAAATATCTACTGAAATTCTGATTTTTAGAGACCGTACAACTAGGCACAAAAATCGAGGGAAAAGGAGATGTTTGACCGAAGCCCTAAGCAACGTTGACTTTCTGTTGTTGTCCTGCATTGAATTTTCTGCATTGACTTTTGGTTGACCAATGTTGAATTTTGATGAGCTGTCTTTAAGGGCTGTGGGTGTGACACTTGGAGGGTTGGCTGATCTAAGAAAGTATTTGTTGGATGATGCATCTTGTTGACTGCTGTAACACACACTGTTATCACTAAGTTGTTACAGATGGGTTGCTCCACCAAACAACCTAGAGTAACTCTTTCCAACCAACTTTTGGTTGAGAATTAGCCTTTTCAACCTAGGAGGGATATCTCAAAGGTAAATGTGATTTATTCAAATGAAATTCAATCAGATGGATAACTCTGTAATAGTTTTTTTGAGTGTATTTGTATGCAGGTGAAAAATGTATAGGATTTACTACCATTGGGCTTATGGAGTCAGTGCTAAGAAACTCAGTGACAATGGTTATTTTTATGGAAGCTGAGGCATATAGATGTCTTAATGAAAGGAAAACACACACAGATATACGATAACATAATGCTTGAAGGAAGTCAGAGCATGATGTACATGCATTCTGAGTAATCAAAAATTAAAAGATACATGGGACAAGTATTCATGAAAGCATCAGATGAATCTCAGGTGAAGACATAACCAACAACCATTGTATATTACTGCTCAGAAATTTTTTACAATAGTAGTAATGTAAAATAACATCATTCAACCCTTCATTCTTCATAATTATGCCTATTAATAGGCTTAAGTCCTTTTACATTAGATCTTCCCACATGGCTTGATCATCGAACTCCTTGCTGACACCTATCTTAACAATAAGCAGAATACATGGAAATGAAACTGAAATATACTAACTTTAGGACTTAGATACCTACTAGGACTCTTCCATCTATTTATTACATCAAATAACTGAAAATACTGCATATTTACATCAAATATGGTCATGCGCTTGAGTAGCACTGACCATGACCAAGACATTAATGTCCTTACTAACTTAGGAAACTAATCCTCCTACTTTTAAGGAGGTGGTGTCATGATAGATGTTGATTATCTTCATGATGAGCTGGTGAGCTGGAAAACCTTGTCGAAGACCATGCCTCCAACAATATCTTTCTATGATAATATTTAAGCTTTCCACGTGGTTGGCTAACCTCCAATAAACCATTAAAACTCAAAATTTCTACAAAAAGTTTCTTGCTGCAGAAATAGGGGAGTCAAGGCAATTTCGTAGTGAAATTTCATAGAAAATTGATTTCACCAATATTTTCCACCTGTTAGCCCTCTTTGCTGATCTGGAAATGTTTGTTGATTCACATGAGCTAAACAAAAATTACCCCCCCCCCCCATGATTTTTATCAAATCCATGAGTTTAAACAAAAAGACACCTACAACGATTTCGTAGAGAAATCTGGGCTTCAAGCCTGGGATTCGCTACAAAATTGCCTAATTGACAGAAAACTCAAAAATTGTCCTTTTTCTTCACAATTTTGCCTATGGATCTGCAAATGTTGATTTCTGAGTGATGAAAAAGTGTTAAAACGGTATTTGGTCTACACTTCAAGCTTTAGAAGATTCACCTTTAGCAATAAAAGGTTGAATCTCTTCAAGTTCATTTATGACTGTGATTTTAAGGCCTCTTTTCTTTAAATTAGACTATATCATATCCATTTTCTCCTCTAGCTCTTTGACCTGGACTTTGAGTTTCTTTCTTTCATCTTGCAACCATAAATTTATGTTTCTTGTGTGCTTCATTACCCTTCTCAAAGGAAGTGTCTTTTTCAACATTTTCTTGGAATTTGTAAATGACTCATCATATTGATTTAGTTGCTCATTTACCTTTTCTTTGAAATCTTCCATCAACTTCTTGTCTACCTTGGCTTCCTGCAACTCCAATCTGGTCTTAACGACCTCTTATCTAGCCTCTTTTAACATCTACACTTCAGTTTTCTCAACCATTTTTTCTTTACCCTTCCTTTGCACAATGATCTCCTCTGCAGCTAGAGACAAATAAATGATATCTTCTGTGATAGGTTGCTTGCCTTTGTCAATAACCTCTGTCCTTTTGCTTGCCATGACACCTTTGGAAAGTTGCATCTTGGTGAGTGGTTTTCTTGGCTGAAATATAAACCTTGCATCTTCTCCTGCAAAATCAAGCTTCTTAGCAGTCATACCTTTCTTTTTCTTATTTTCACCTTTAATATCCTCAGCTCTGACCATTGGAGTCTCCTCAAGGTTTATAGCTTGAAGAATATCTTCAATATTTCCCTTCCCAATTGTTTGACTTCTGGTTATCCTTCTATGGCTTTTCTTGATGATCTTTTGTTTGCTACTTGCAAGTGTATGCTGTGGAGTTTCTGTCTCTTGTGCAGGCTCTATTTCAATATCCATTGGCTCTATGATGGGCTCCATCTCCTCCTCATTCACATGATCTGCCTTAGCTGTAAATTGCTCACTCTTTCTTGAAGGAGTGACTTTTGACTTTGGAGCTTTCTTGTGTGTTATTGAATCAACCTCATAACCACTAAGAAAAAGAAAGGTAGCCTAGTCTGTTTAGTTTTTTTAACTCTTCTAACACTAGGATTTTGATCAACCCATGATGGAAAATTGAGGTCTCACTGTTCTCTGGATTGGCCTGAACCTTTTTTGACATCTTCCCTAAGCTCCTAAAAAAGAAAAAGGGAATATCAAGAGATTTCTTACTAGTGAAGTGCAAAAAGAGCCTGAAATGGTATAGATAGACCATATAAAATCTCCCCTCACAAGTAAAGTACTTTTGAATTACAAATAACAATTTCGAGTAGTTCTCTTTTATGTAGCTCCTTGGAATTCTATATGCCATGTCTGCTCCAATGTGCTTGGGTTTTATAAATTCATCACAGTTCTACATCTTAAACTTAGTGGCTTTGAACCACTCTTCACCCTCCCTTGGTATCTCTATGGCTTGAGAAATGGTCTCAGGTGACACTATAAAACTTAAAACACCCACCTTCGAAGGTGTACCTATGAAATTCACTACAAAATCTTTTGATACCTGAGCATAAAAACCTTGAAGTTTTTGGAAAAATTTCATGCATCCAACGTTGTTGAAGGCTTCTACAAAGATAGGGTATTCATTGAGTAACTTGAGGTCCATGGGTTCATTTCTCACACAAGAGCCTCTGTTTGTTTTCTTCTACATGGCCATCTTCCTTTATACTACGCTGCCTTCTTAAAACTGTGACACCTGCAAATAAACAAATGAACAACAAGATGCTTGCGATGGAGCTGGACTTTTCAAGGATGCTTATCAATTGATGCATGTAAAGGTATTAAGGATGATGAAAAATGAGAGCTTTGGAGGTGATTTTAAAAAGCAGAAATTCGAATATGGGAGGGATAATGAAAAATGGGAGGAGTGAAGTGTAATGATGGAAGGTACTCATGATTATGCATGCTTGGATGACTGTAATAACCAATCATGTGACCTTACATTCACCCTAAACCTATAAAAACTTGACAACTCATCATCCCCTTTATTGGTGCAGAAAAACATGATTCCGCAACGTTTTCAGTTATAAACCTGGTATATTCGCTACGGACTGGTTCGGTGAATTCATAGCGAAAATAGTCTGTTTGTAGTTATATTCGCTGCAGACTTGGGAAAAATTAGACAGGTGGACACTACTAAACTTTAAACCAATTCATGTGAACCTAAGGTGGATTTTGATAGATTTGACTATGATGGGCATGAAAAATGAACTTTCTAAAATTAGGATAGTGATCAATTCATGAGTTTTCATCAATTTCATGAACCAATTTTATGAGACAAATGAAACCTAGGTTAATGACCCTATCAATCAAAAATTGAAATTTTATGTGTGATAACAGTGGCCCCACTGGGGATGGTGTGCCCCTATGGTACAACAAAGAACTTGTAGTTCCAATGCCTTCCTTCAAAAACTAAAAATTTCTAGAGTTGATGAAGACTTCGCAAAACTCTTATGGCCTTCTCCCTGAGCTCAAGCTTGATGATGAATTCATCTTTATTAGAAAAAAATCATAACAAAAAATGAAATATGTACAATGGAGTGTGATTCAATAAAATAAACTAGAAGGAATAGTGCTTTAGAAACTTGTCATTGACAGGTCCTCCTCCACACAACTGTCCATCCATTTCCTGAAGCAGAAAAGTGTTGTTGCCATGGTATGTTGCTATCACAAATGGTCCCTTACAGATGTTCTCAAACTTTCCATGCTTCCCATTTTCCTCAATTCTGACTTCCCACTATAGAACTACATCCTGAATTTGGAAATTTTCTTCTTTAGTCTTTCTGTCAAAAGTTGTCTTCACTCTGTTTTGTGATTGCTGATGACTGTAATATACCTATTCCTTTTAATCCTGCAAAGATATGAGTTGGTTTATCCTCCTTTGGATGGCATTAGGCTCCTCTTCAAGTCCTTGTAGCAATTTCATTACCATAAACCCCAAAGAATTTGGGAAAATAGCTTCAGCTCCATATACCAATTCATAGGGAGATGTACCAATGGATCAGTTAGTGAAAAATCTATCATCGCACAGAGCGAACTTTAGCTTTAGATACCATGAGCTTTTATTTTCTTGTAGCACCTTTTTTATGATCCTCACTATGCTTTTATTGGATGATTCTGCTAGGCCATTACCTTGAGGGTAATAGGTTGTGGAATGACCAAGAGTGATATGATATTAATGACAAAAGCTAATTAATCTTTTGGATTTAAAAGCTTGTGCATTATCAGTAATAATATTCATAGGACAAAAAAACCTGGACAAAGTGTTGTTCTCCAAAAATTGAATGATGACTGAGTCAGTAGCCTGCCTGGTTGGGATTGCTTCGATCCACTTGGTGAAATAATCAGTGGCTATCAAAATCCATCGATGCTGCCCTAAGGATGTTGGGTGTATTTTTCCAATGAATTCCAGCTCCCATTGCTAGAAATGGGCTTCAACATATATTGGTTTCAAAGGTAAAGGAGTCAAATTCTTCTTACCATCAAAAAATTGGCATTCATGGAATGCAACAATATTCTTGTAGATGTCCTTAAACATGGTAGGCCAATAATACCCTGCTCTGAGTATCTTGTTGGTTGTGGCCTTCCAGTAATGGTGTCCTCCACAATCTCCCTTATGGAACTCTTCAATGAATTTTTTAGCCTCTTCTACCTGTAAAAAATTCAAAATAATTCCACTAGTATCATTCCAATACATGTTTTTATTCAAAATGCAATATCTCAATGATTTCATATTTACAAACCTTGACTTGGACTTAGTCAATTTAGGAGGGGCTTTATGATGATGTAGGACAAATATCACATCTATGTACCATTAAGATAAGTTGAATTTCTCTTCAATAGGGACCAATTCTTCTTCTTCTACTAAATCTGAAATTTATGCAATGAAATTCATGTCTAGGCATTCAAAATTTGATTGTGCCATTAGTTTTTCTAATCCTTGACCCTTCACCAACTTAGTAGGCTTAATTTATACATCATTCAAAATTTGATTGCGCCATCAGTTTTTCTAATCCCTGACCCTTCACCAAATTAATAGGCTTAATTTATACATCATATTCCAGTAAATTAGCAATCCATTTCCTTCTTTTTCCATCAGGATCAGCTTGGGTCAAAATTTCTTTCATCACAGTGTTAGGCACAAATGAAATAATGTGAGAATGTAGAATGTAAATTATGAAATATTTAAGAGCTTTGAATAAAGCATATTCCTTTTTTTTTCCATGATATTATACTTCAGTTCAGAGTTGGCAAGAGTCCTACTAAAAAAGGAAATAGGCTGTTCACCACCTTGTTGCCTTTTCTGCAATAAAACTCCAGCAATTGTATGTTCAGAGACGAATGTAAAAACCATAAATTCACTTGAAAAGTCAGGACTTATGAGCACTGGGCTTGAGTGAGGGCTTGCTTTATTTCTTCAAATGATTTCTTAGATTCTACTGTCCACTTAATATCATACTGTTTCTTTAACATCTTTGTAATGTTCTTGAAAATCTTAGCAAAGTTTGGGATAAACCTTCTAACAAAATTAACCTTTCCAAGAAAAGACTAAATCTCTTTCCTATTCCTTGGAAAGTCTATCTTCTGAATGGAACTGACTTTATTAGGATCAATATTTATTCCATCCTTTGATATGATGTATCCTAAAAATTTTCCAGAAGTTAGGGCAAAGACACTTTTAGTAGGATTGAGAGATATACTGAATTTTCTTCATTTCTGTAGAATTTTTTCCAAGAGCTTAAGGTGTTCCTCCTTCCTCTTTGAAAACAAAGTGATTTCATCCAAATATACCACCACTAATTTGTATTTCTCCTCAGAAAAATAAATATCCATCGCCCTTTGGAAGGTGTCCCCTACATTCTATTGTAACATGTTTTGGCACACCCAAAATTTTTAATTTTCAGTGAAAAATTGTCAATTTTTCATTAAGCTAAAATTCCGTGAGATATATTATGCTTTTGAAAGATTTATTTTTCTTTTATATATTAATTTTTTATTTAAAATATATTATTTTTATAAAAAATATAATTTTTATGAAAATATATGTTTTAAATTTAAATTATATAATAAAATTAATTAATTTTTAAAGCCTAAAGTTCTATTAAGCGTTTCAATTTATGAAGCACAGTCCTAGTAAATTTCGAACCCCCTCGAGCTTTTTGACATTTTGTTGAGGAGGGGGTCCAAAATTTGGTTTTTTCAAAACCACTCTTGGGGCATGTGGCAGCTCCAAAATATTTCATGCCCCCACGTAGCGAAACCACACACCACTATTGACCCCCTCCGAATTTCTGTTCGTGGTTTTCATGATAGCGCAGATATAGATTCAGGACAGATGGGGATTGAAAACCCGTTCAGAGCCTCATACAAAAACCAAAAATAAGGTCAAAATTTGGCAGCAAGATTCCTCTTGTCTCTGAATTCCTCACGACCAAATTATAGGAGCTGAAGCTTTCAGCGAAGTTCCGGAAGAGTTTGTCCTTCAACATGCAACAAATGATAATCCACCAACTCTATTTCTTGTTTTTTGTGATCTAGCTGTTGAACTAACAAAAGCTACATCGAAAAGTTTGGAGAAAGAGGTTATTTCTACCTTTCTCGAAAGGGCATCTCATTTTGTCCATGAAAAATATAGCGCCAAGCATCTTTAAACCATCGACAATTGTTTGAAAAAGAGAATGTCGTGGCATCATTTCAAGCTCATCAACAACTACTTCTGGAATTTATTGGACCTATGTTAAATGTTTGTGTGGAGTGCGCTTCACGTAACAATTCAAATATGAGCCAACACTTGCTGAACTTATGGCTTTCTATAAAAGCAGGAATAAAAAATCAATGTTGAAACTTCATCACCATTATGACCAAAAATGAATTGAAGAATTTAGGTTTCAAAGGGATTCATTGAATCTACCATTTGTGTATTTTTCCTTAATACTGTGATTATTGGCTATCAACTATGTAAGATCTTTGACATTACTCAGGTTTTAAGAAGATTCTCACTACTCTTCCTCATACCTAATCTCCAAAGGTTTCCAGAAATTTAACGAAAGGGGCTTATTACTTTAAGTTTTGTAAGTAAGGTTCTGAATAGGTTAGCATCAAATTAATGATTGCTTGATGCTCCACACTAAAAAATTGACATGAAAAAATATGGCCAAGATACGGTGATTGATGAAAAATCTCGAACAAACTCTCACAAATACAATTAAAGAGGGAACTGCAAATGTTGATCTTCAAATTGGCATTTTCCATGCCCACAAGTATACTCCAAATGAAGGTTTTGTTTTCCCAACAAAAAGAGTGACGTATCTCTACTTGAAATATGAAGAATAGCCAGATGCTCATAAGTGCTAGATTTCATCATAAAACCAGAAACACAATATTTTCAGCAGTTGATCTTTGGGTTCCATTTATGGACAATTTATGTTGAAATTGGAAAATCTGGAACATGGGTTTTTTGCAGGATGGCCCCAATTTATTTAAGCGCAAATTTTTTTGTGAAAATTGTGAGCCAATAGAGATATTTTTCCAGTTTTCTGTAAGGCATATGTTCAGTGCCATTTTCTGAAACCACCTTCCCCAAGAGAATAATAATAAAAAAGAAATTAGTGGGAAGACATCTACAGTGAAAGCAAGGCTAATCCAACAATTTATGATTCATACCGTTCACAATATTATGGAAAATATTCTAAATTTCACTTTCTTCATATTTGATTTTGGTTAAATGAACAAGATCAAGTAGATTTCAGATGCGCTCAATAATCCATCAGATTTGGCACTCAAGGAAATTTTTGTCACTGATTTGGATCTTTAATTTTTCATGGGGAGCCATGCATATATGGTGTGTAATAAGGAATAAGGGTTCGTAGAGTTTTTTAACTACGATTCTAAAGCTTTGGAATCAAATCCCTACATTACAGAGTTGAGTGATGGTCTGATCCAAGGGTTTTTGCTTTAGATCCAATCATGATAACGGATCTGGAATTATCTTCTTCCCAATCAAAGGCACAATTTAGGATATAAATTTGCAACCAGAAAAAAAAGTTGTTGATTTCTCACTTGAAGAGTAAATGTTTTCCAGTGGAACATATCCAAGATTCGGTCTCTAGTTTCAATGTCTGGTTATTGTATGTGATGATATATTTAAAACCATTGAAGAGACCATTGGATTTGATTTAATACTATTAAATTGGAATTCTTCACAAAGAACTTTAAATTCGGATATTATGTGTTCTAAATTCCAAAGTAAGAAGACTGGATGGAAGTTTGAGTTCATGGCCAAGCCATCTTCTAGCTACTACCAATAGTTGAGAGAGGTTGGGATTTGGAACATGTTAATTGATGCACAACTTGTCAAGTGTGAGGAACTCAGAATAATGTTGGATAGAGACAGGGAATTGTATTGAGGATATAGTCTCAGCTTCAAGGCCTTCATCTCCACCTGTCAAAGGCTGGCAAAAACTGAAGAAGAAAAGGAAAATTAAATGGTCAACCTTTTGAGAAAATAGATTGTTATGCATTTGAAAATATTCCTGAAAGATGCAAATATCCATTCCTTGGCATCCGCTTCTATTTTTGGATGAGAAAGGGACATATATCAGATAGGTGGCAAAGCTTGCCTTGTATAAAGGGCATTTGACAGATTTTCAAGGAACGACATCAATAGCCCCAGATTTAAAGGAGGACGATCAATAGGTCAAAGATTCAACCAACATTTCCAAGAAGTCTAAAAATATGTTATGAACACAGGTGGCAGAGTATTCAACATTCAAAGTTTTTAATCAATATCTTCAGGCAAAAGATCAGCATATTCAAAGGACTAATTCCAGATTGAAAGACCATTTGGCATCAAAAACTCCAACATTTCCAAATTATTTCACAATCATTTCTTATATTTAGTTTTATTTAATTTTATTTTGAGAAATTTTGTAATAAATTATATTTTATTTTTAATATATTGTTAATATTTTGTTTTATTTTCCTAAAATCTAGCAATAACCAACTTATTGTAATTTCTATATATTTAATCATTTGTAATAAGAAAGTGTGGGATTTTGAGGTCAAGACCACTTCAAATTTGTAAAACTCTTTTTCCAGAAATTATAATTGAAGTATTTCAACTCTGACTTTGACATAATTTGTGTTTCTTGTATGTTTTTCAAGTATTTTCATAATCTATTTCAGCACATGTCCAGAGTTACATAGAAGAGCTGGGTAGGAATAGATTGAGTTTCATTCCCTTTGAAATCCCCTGCAAATTTATAATTGTTTAAAGAGATTAGTATATCGGACTTTTTGTTTGAGTAAGCTCCTATTTTCACTGGTTATTGTTTTCTACTTCTATTTTCTCATCGATGTGATTTTTTTGGCTGTAGAAGCTTTCTAGATGCATCCAAATCTGCCTGATTTATTAACTATTCTGTTTGATTCCTTAATTATCAGGAATCTCCATACAATCTTCTTTCAAATTCTTTAAAAAATCTAAGTTCTTCTGTCAGGCTAGAAGATGACACTTTGAGAAAGGACTCTGCAAAGGAGGGATTTATTCATGAATAGGGATTGTCATTGATTTCCAACCACCCCCAATTAAAACCATAAATCTGGCCATTGTGCTTCAAAGGCTGTTGTTCAGTGACAGTGAACAACGTTAAACAAGGCCTCGTAACAACTGAGGGAGCCCCCTCTGGTTCAAGGGCTAGCTTGAACCTAAATCCGATTGAGTTGTTTTCTTGGCGTAGTTTTTGTAGCCAAAGGCTGCCTACGGGAAATATGTACAACACATTCATTAAACCAAAAGGAATTTTGGCATACATGAATTTTCCCCGTGGCATGGTAAAAGCAGTTTTATCTTGGTCCTCCGGATGTACCAATATTTGGTTGTAACTTGAAAAGCCATCAAGCATGGACATTATTTGAGAGCCAACAATATCTGCAAAATCTAATCCATCTTGGGAAGAGGGTAGTTGTCCTTCATAGATTATTTTTAAAAATTTTTAAAATCAATACTTCTAATCTCACCACTCTTATTTATGAAAGGTACTAGATTAGCAAGCCATTTTGAAAATATTAAAGGGACAATGATCTTTGCATAAAAAAATTTCTTAATCTCTTTCTCAATCAAAGGCATGAGCAAATGATTAATTCTTCTCAACTTCTGCTTGAAAGGTTTTTCATTCTCTTTGATGGGAATAATATGTTGGATAATACCAGGGTCATACATTTTCAGATCAGAATATCTCCATGCAAAGACATCAATATATTTCTTCATCATATCCACATGCCTAAGTCTCATCTCCAATGAAAGAAACTTGGATAATTTAACCATTTTAGGAACTTCTTCTGTGCCAAGATTGCAAGTCTCCACCTCTTCATCATCAACCTGCATCCTTGGAGATTTGAAAACATCATTTTGATCAAATAATTTCTCAAGGGGAATAAGGCCTTTGGGAATATAATTGTTTTTCAGCTGCAAGACTTCAAGATTAACCTTAGTTTCAACAAACATATTTGCTGATCTACTTGGATATTCTCAAACTATTCTTTCAATTCAAGGAAATTTCGGAATTAATGGTCATTATCAAACACTTGGAAATTAATGATTTTATTAGGGATTTCTAGCCTATGTCTAACCTCAACCTCATACTTCTCACTAGAATTAGTAGGAATAACAAATAAACTTGTAGAGATAGCTAGAGAATCAACTACTGAATTTTGGTCTCTAGTTTTGATAATGAAAGCATATCCCTGAAAATTCTCATGAATTTCAATGATTAAGTTTCTATAGGCCCTTATCTTGACATCTTTGGTTTGGTAATACCCTTCTACCCACTTAATCACTAATTTGGAATCACCACACACTGATATCTTTTTTGCGCTTAAGTTCTCCAAAGTTTCTAGACCCAAAAACAATGACTCATACTCTGCCATATTGTTTGTACAGTCAAAGTTAAGTTTGAATGATAAAAAATTAATTTCATAATTAGGAGTGGTAATCCATATCCCTGCTCCATCCCCCTCTCTTTCTGCAGAGCCATCAAAGTGTAAAAGGCACTAGCCATATTCATTTTCCTCAACACATCTCTGATTTTCTACTTGCTGATTTTCTATCTTTTTTCTCAATTTCTGCTTCATCAGTAAGTTCATTAAATAAAATTGAGGACCCCAATTCTGTTTCAACTGCATAAATAGGAAAATTGTGAGGTTTTTATTTACTACTCACCATGTAAGCCATCTTACTTTCTCTATATAATCTCCTTTTCTCACCAAATACCAGAATAGTGGCATATGTCATATCCATCTGCATAGTCCCTTTAATATTGGCTGCCCAAGATTTGGATAGAAGCATGCCAAAATTTAGAGGAATGTCAGCTACCACTATGCCCATTACCACTGTCTTAACGGGTACTTGAGTTAGGCCAAAAAAAATATCTTTAATGAGACATATGCATTGGACTCTCTTGGAGTCAAAAGAAAATAGATCTTTGTAAGGTCTAGTGATCTCTAAACCCATCCTTTCCACAATCACCTTAGGCATTACGTTGTGAGAAGCTCCTGAGTCTAACATGTCATTATGAAAATTCCTATCATGAATATTCAGACTTACATAAAAAGGATGAACTTCTTCATTATGTTCATCTTCTACCCTTGGTCCCAGGAAAATGGTAGGATGGTTTTCATGCAGATTGACGGTGTCTGAAGGTTAGGGTTGAGAGTTTAACATCTTGAAAATTTTACTTATGTATTCAGTGACCTTGATAATTTATCCAAGTGGAACTGGAAATTTGATTTTGGAGATCTCAATCTCTAAAATGAAAGTAGATGAGGTTTTTTCAACTTCTTTTGTAGGAGGTGGTGGTGGTGTATCCTTCTTTGGCTTAGCTGGTTTAGGAACATCGTTCTTTGGTTGAGATTTGTTTGTTGTAATGGGAACATTCCTATTTCTCCAATTTTATTATTTCTGCATTTCAAAAATGGCATGTTGGTAACCCTTTAAATAATCAGATTGTCCCTCACTTCTCTCCATATCATGACTAGACTCATCATGTTCCTCTTTAATTAGAAACATCCTAGACATATCTTCATCTAAGCAATGAATAATATCCTCTTGGAACTCAGGTTGTGCTTCCTCTTCATCAAGTAAATTTTGCTGAAAAGGAGGTCTCACTTGTGTGTCAGGCTGGTTCCTATTTTCTCTTTGTCTTTGCTGAATTTGAGGTCTCATAAATTGAGGGTTTCTAATATGTGTCTCTTGTTGTGCAGGAGGAGACTGAGTGGCTCCAAGAATAAGTCTGTACATAATTTTGTCCAAGGTCTTTACCATGGAATCAAACTTAGCATCTGAGGATGAAGAAGGCTTCTCCTCCTCTTTTAATTTTTTTTTACCCATATTAAACCTCTTGGTTGCTGCCATGTGCACCTCAACTTTCACTACATCATTCTGCATGTTAGCCAAAGAAGCAGAATCTCTTTCCCTTAACAAGATGGAAAACTCATAATCAAATTCTTCTGCATAGTGTAATTGAGCAGCTCCTGGCGGAGGTTTAATATGAGCAGATATGGAGTTATAAACCTTGTTAAATATATTAGAAAAGTCTTGGACAGATTCATCTAAGGCTCTTTTCAAATTGTTATACTTAGTTAGAGCTTGAACATGATTTACCTTTCTCCCCCACTTTGTCAAAAAATATCTTCTAGCTGGTCCCAATTCTGAAAACTAGCTGGAGCTAAAGCCTTAAACCATTTTCTTACCTCACCAGTGAAAATTTGAGCAAATAACCCCATTTTCACATCTTCATGATCCACCTCCTCTCGGTCAATGAAATTATTAAATTGGTCTAAATGTTCCTCAACTCATATTTCCTCTTCACTCCCAAAGGTTTTAATACTAGTTGAGTATGAATCTGGGAGATCATGAAGGACAAGTGGAGCATATCTTTCAGGTCCAACAGGAGGAGGAACTCCAACCATGATAATAGGGACCGTGGTATGTGGTAAGGCAGTAAATGAGCTTAAATTCTGACTTTTGGAAAACACAGTAAATGAGGATGAAGTGTTAGGAGGTGGTGTAGATGGCATTTGAAGTCTAAATATAAATGAAATCCATTCAAGCAAGGGCATACCATATTTTTTTTTCAACAAAAAATCAAAAGGATCCAACTCTCTTAATTTTTCAAATGACTCTCTCTCTAACAACGGATCTGATGTAACAGTCTTCCAAAATTATTCTTTCTCTTCTTTTGATACTAAGGAAGATGTGTCAATACCTAGTATTTATAGGTCTAGTATTATATCAGTCAGTTCATTTTCAGTCTTAGACCTAAAAAACACTTCTTTAATTTTATCATCAAATTGTTTATCTTCAGGACTTCGAATAATCTCAGAGGAAAAAACTCTTGAATGTGATGGAATACCTAATTTTGAATAGCTGCTTCCAATTCCTCTGAGAATCCTTTCTGGATTATCCACAATTGTAGGTGGGTTAGGATATGGATTTATCCTTGTGTATCTCTTTCTCGAAGCCACCTCTAAACATGAATATTTTTAATGGAGTCACCAAGGTAGTTATGCAGCCTTGAAATGTTCTGAGCTCCTGCTACCTCCAAGAGTTCAACATCACTATTTGAGCAAAAAAATTGGAAAATATGTCTTTAGACTTTCGACAGACGCATCAAAATGTTATCATTAAGTTGGTACAGATGGGTTGCTCCACCAGACAACCTAGAGTAACTCTTTCAAACCAACTTTTGGCTGAAAATTACCTTTTCAACCTGAGAGGGATCTCTCAAAGGTAAATATGATTTATTCAAATGAAATTCAATCATATGGCTAACTCTGTAATATTTTTTTGAGTGTATTTGTATGCAGGTGAAAAATGTATAGGATTTACTACCATTGGGCTTATGGAGTTAGTGCTAAGAAAATCAGTGGCAATGGTTCTTCTTATGGAAGCTGAGGCATATGGATGTCTTAATGAAAGGAAAACACACATAGATATATAATAGTCTAATGCTTGAAGGAAGTCAGAGAATGATTTACATGAATTCTGAGTAATCAAACATTAAAATACTGAAAGAAAAATAGCAAGATACATGGGACAAGTACTCATAAAAGCATGAGATGAATCTCAGGTGAAGATAGAACCAAAAACCACTGTATATTACTGCTCAGAAAAAGTTTACAATAGTATTAGTGTAAAATAACATCATTCAACCCTTCATTCTTTGCAATTCTTCCTATTAATAGGCTTCAGTCCTTTTACATTAGATCTACCCACATGGCTCGATCATCTAATTCCTTTGCTGACACCTATCTCAACAATAGGTAGAATTCATGGAAATGAAACTGACATATGCTAACTTTAGGAGTTAGAGACCTACTAGGTCTCTTCCATCTATTTATTACATCAACGAACTGAAAATAGTGCATATTTACATCGAAGATGGTCATGTGGTTGAGTAGCACTGACCATGACCAAGACATTAATGTCCTTACTAACTTAGGAAACTAATCCTCCTACTTCTGAGGAAGTAGTGTCATGATAAATGTTGATTGTCTTCATGATGAGCTGGTGAGTTGGACAACCTTGTCGAAGACCATGCCTCCAACAAGATCTTTCTTTGATACTCTTTAAACTTTCCACATGGTTGGCTGACCTCTAATGAACCATTAAAACTCAAAATTGCTACAAAAAGTTTCTCGCTGCAGAAACAGGGGAGTCAAGGTAATTTTATGGCGAAATTTCGTAGCAAATTGATTTCACCAATATTTTCCACATATTATCCCTCTTTTCTGCTTTGGAATTTTTTTTTGAGTCACATGAGATAAATACAAATTACCCCCCCCCCCCGATTTTGACCAAATCCATGATTTTAAACAAAAATACACCTACAACAATTTCGTAGCGAAATGTGGGCTTCAAGCCTGGGATTCACTACGAAATTGCCTAATTGACAGAAAACTCAAAATTTTCCTTTTTCTTCACAATTTTTCCTATGGATCTGCAAATGTTGATTTTTGAATGATGCAAAAATGTCAAAAATGTATTTGGTCTACTCTTCAAGCTTTAGAAGCTTCACCTTTAGTAGTAGGAGGTTGAATCTCTTCAAGTTCATTTATGACTGTGATTTTAAGGCCTCTTTTATTTAACTCAGACTATATCATCTCCATTTGCTCCTCTAGCTCTTTGACCTGGCCTTTTAGTTTCTTTCTTTCAGCTTGCAACCATAAATTTATGTTTCTTGTGTGCTTCATTACCCTTCTCAATGGAAGTGTCCTTTTCAATAGTTTCTTGGCATTTGTCAATGACTCATCATATTGATTTAGTTTCTCATTTACCTTTTATTTGAAATATTCCATCAACTTCCTGTCTACCTTGGCTTCCTGCAACTCCAATTTGGTCTCAACAACCTCTCCTCTAGCCTCTCTTAACTTCTCTTTTAACATCTGCACTTCAATTTTCTCAACAATTTTTTCTTTATCCTTCCTTTGAAAAATGATCTCGTATGCAGCTGGCGACGAATCAATGATATCTTTTGTGATAGGCTACTTTCCTTTGTCAGTAACCTCTATCCTTTTTCTTTCCATGACACCTTTGGCAAGTTGTAGCCTGGTGAGTGGTTTTCTTGGCTGAAATATAAACCTTGCATATTCTCCTACAAAATCAAGCTTATTAGTAGCCATACCTTTATTTTTCTTCTTTTCACCTTTAATATCCTCAACTATGACCACTGGAGTCTCCTCAATGTCTATATCTTGAAGAATATCTCCAAGTTTTCCCTTCCCAATTGTTTGAATTTTGGTTATCCTTCTATGGACTTTCTTGTTGATCTTTTGTTTGCTGCTTGCAGGTGTATGCTATGGAGTTTCTATCTCTTGTGCATTCTCTATTTCAATATCCATTTCCTCTATAATGGGCTACATCTCCTCCTAATTCATATGCTTTGTCTCAGCTGTAGGTTGGTCACTCTTTCTTGAAGGACTGGCTTTTAACTTTGGAGCTTTCTTAGGTGTTACTGAATCAACCTCATAACCACTAAGAAAAATAAATGTATCCCAATCTCTATTTAGTTTTTTCAACTCTTCTAACACCAGGAGTTTGATCAACCCATGATGGAAAATTGAGGTCTCACTGTTCTCTGGCCTGGTGTGAACCTTGTCTGACATCTTCCCTATGCTCCTAAACAAGAAAAAGGGAAGATGAAGAGATTGCTTACCAGTGAAGTGCAATAAGAGCCTGAAATGTTATAGATAGACCTAATGAAATCTACCCTCAAAATTAAAGTACTTTTGAACTACAAACAACAATTTGGAGTAGTTCTATTTCATGTAGCTCCTTGGAATTCTAGATGCCATATCTACTCCAATGTGCTCGGGTTTTATAAATTCATCACAGTTGTGCATCTTAAAATTAGTGGCTTTGAATGACTCTTCACCCTCCCTTGGTATCTATGTGGATTGAGAAATGGTCTCAGGAGAAACTATAAAACTTAGAACCCTCACCTTCAAAGTTGTACCTATGAAATTCACTGCAAAATCTTTTGATACCTAAGCATGAAAACCTTGAAATTTTTGGCATAATTTCATGCATCCAATGTTGATGAAGGATTCTGCAAAGCTGGGGTTGTAATTGAGTAACTTGAGGTCCATGGGTTCATATCTCACACAGGAGCCTCCTTTGTTTTATTTATTCTTCATGGCCATATTACTTTATACTATGATGCCTTCTTGAAACTATGACACTTGCAAAGAAACAAATGAACAACAAGCTTCTTGCGATGGAGCTGGAATTTTCAAGGATGCTAATCAACTGATGCATGCAAAGGTAAAAAGGATGGTGACATATAAGATATTTGGAGGTGAGTTTAAAAAGGAGAAATTTTAATATGGGAGGGATAGTGACAAATGGGAGGAGTGAAGTGTAATGATGAAAGGAACTCATGATTATACATGCTTGGATGAGTGTAATAACTGATCACGTGACCTTACATTTACCCTAAACCTCTAAAAACTTGATAGCTCATCATCCCCTTTATTGGTGCAAAAAAACATGATTCCGCAGAGTTTTCAGTTATAAACCTGACAGATTCGCTACAGACTAGTTAGGTGAGTCTGTAGTGAAAACAACCTGTTTGCAGTTCGATTCGCTGTGGACTTGGGAAAAATCAAACAGGTGGCAACTAATAAACTTTAAACCAATGCATGTGAACCTAAGGTGGATTTTGATAGATTTGACTGTGATGGGAATGAAAAATGAACTTTCTAAACTTAGGATAGTGATCAATTCATGAGTTTTCATCAATTTCATGAACCAATTTTATGAGACAAATGAAACCTAGGTTAATGACCCTATCAATCAAAAATTCAAATTTTATGTGTGATAACACACACTATATCTTTGTTGGACAAGAAGAATTGTAAAATATGATCTATATTATTGGTTTGTCTTCTGTTGATATATTATTTTGTTCTATCACCATTTTACTTTCATGTTTATTTGATTGCTAATTTGAATCAGGCCTAAGAAAGATTGAATTAAATTTGCATTAAGCATATAACACACCATGGTTATCTAAATTTAACATGGTATCAGAGCTGAGGTGAAGAAAAATTCCAAGCTAGTGTGAGAAGGAATCACTGAAAAAGAAATCTTATCAAGAACCAATGGCCTCCTCAACCTATAAGGGTTTCAAGGCTGATGATAAATTGACTGATAAGTCTGAGTATCATGCATGGAATATGTCCTTAGATTTGGCATTAGAAGATCAAGATGTCATGGAATATGTGTAGGGGAAGATTCACGAGCCTCCATCAAATGCAGCTACTGCCACAAAGATGAAGTATAGAAAAGGGGAAATCATTGCAAAAATGATTATCCGAGATTCTATTTATAAGCACTTGGTTGCTTACATTTCTGAGCTGAGCACATATAAAGAGATGTATAATAAGCTTGTTAGCATGTTTAGGGTTAGCAATTCTAATCAAATAATTTTGTTCAAGAATCAATTGAAGAATATCAAGAAGGGAAAAGATGAATCCATTCAATCTTATTTTATGAGGCTCACTAAAATCATGAATAACCTCCTAGCTATTGGGGAAGCAATAGTTGGTCGAGAGATGGTTCTTATTGCGCTTGGAGGTATCCCTTGTGATTGGTATGTATTCAATACTACTATTCTTAATAATAATGTGATTACTGATTTTGATGAAATATTGATGAGATGCACTCAAGAAGAGACAAGAATGATGGAAAAAGATCACACCTCTAATGGAAATGGAGGTGACCCTACTGACTTCATTGCTCATGCAAAGAATAGGAACAATGGTGGTCCAAGAAATCAAAACCATGGAAGAGTAGGGCCCAAAGGAAGGAATGGAAGATGTTACACTTGTAACAAGTTTGGTCACTATGAAAGAGAGTGCCCTAATAGAAGGGACTCTCCCAGGGATGATGACAACAACAACTCCAGGGGGAATGGAATTCAAAGGAACAACATGTTCAAAGGAAAAATGAAGGCTCCCTCTTATCATAGTCGAAATGGGAAACCTTTCAAGAGGTCAAGAAATTCCAGGTGTTGTCAACAATAGTTGTCTCCCCTAGAGACAGTCTAGAGTTTCCATAGACCAGTGCCTAGGACATCTTAGCATAGCAGGGAGCATATAATAAAACTGGGGTGTCAATCCAAAAATCTCCTGCTATCTCTTGTAAATAAGGAAATTGACTTCAAATGGGACCAGAACTTACAGAAACTGCCACAGAGAAAGTAATGTTGCAAAGACAAGATGCAAAGCTCCAACACAAAAGCATCAGACAGTTAAGAGACAATTTACTGTAAAGAGGGCCGATTCAAATAATATGCCATAGAAATCAAGTATCAGAAGGTGTATGTAGTGAAAGAAATATAAGAAGATATTAGTTAACTTTGGTCTGATACCCAGATACAAAACAGAACCACATATGGGCTTATCATTCTAAGAATCCATATATGACAATGGCGTTTTAAAAGCACCCTCCCAAAGAAACTAATATAGCAGAAAGATGGATGAAATGAACATGAAACAGTATATCATGCCTGAGCCTATTTAAAGCGCTTGACTGATCCAAGTATGGGCATCAACTAGGATGAATCCTTACCTAAAGTCAGTGATCCACTCGCATTCCAGTAACATGATACAAGAAGATGTGGGAAATGAAATATTGTATTAAACACATAAGAGAAGTTTACATACTGTGAGATATCAAAGACCAGAATCCTCTAAACATATAGAACTCCTCCTCACTGAGACCCTACGAGCTCTGAGCCTTCATACAGAAGCTTTACAAAATGTATACAAACGTGCCTTTCACTGCCCAATTTTCTGATACAAGTCTGGAACCCTTACAATGTTTTTCTTCCTCCTTTTTATAGAGGAAGAAGAAGAAAAACTAATAAAAGAAGTAGGTAAAACATTTAATTGTTTAGCTTGAACAAAATGGTGGAAACATTCATGCCCTTGTTGCTAAATTAATATGCTGAGCAATAGGTACTCTGAGGCCAGCTCCATGAAGTAAATGCTGTAGGTGCAAATTTCTCCAGGGATAAGACATGAAGAATAAAATATGTAACATTATGTACTTTCCTGAAGAGAATTTGGCTGAAATAAAACCTGAGGACATTGTTTTTTGTGAAAAGATCTTTCTGGTAATCCGCAGGGTCTTCGATCTGGTACTTTGCCTCCAAAAGGGTATGTAAAAGTTCCAAAATCCTTAAATGCATTTCTTTAATCCCCTGCTCCTCACTGATATTTTCTATCTGCGCCATTAATTCTTCATCTGCTCAACCTGTGCATTTGAATGACCTTGGAGGGTTTGATAGATTTAAACCCTGGATTTTTAAATGGATGCCATGTCAGCATATCTTCCCGGATCCTTGCTCCATAATTCTGCATTTGATAATTGGTCCTTTGGAGCGTACTCGACTTCTGTGGTGGTGGACGTGAATTCTGATGGTTCTCCATCACCATAAACCTACAAAAACCACAAAATGTTTAAAGAAAACTAGACGCCAGGGTAATGGATGAGGCAGTGACCACGAAGTGGTGATATGGACTGAGTGAAACGATGAGGAGAAGTAGGGTGACAGAGGAATGAAGGGTGGTAACGAAAAACACAGTGGGACAACGTTGTGTGGACGAGGCGGAGATAGAAAACATAGACACGTAAACGATGCATGGAAATGGTGGAGGTGAACGCGAATGACATGTGGGCGTACGAGGGACTATACGAAAGGGGTGACGTGGAGGTGGACTCGGTCAACCGACGGGGTGTGCGAACAATTCTGGGCCATACGATCAAAAACGGGATCGACGGTTAATATTGTGTCGGGCGGTGGTGAGATGGTGGGCCACGGGTGATGTAGACGGGAGTTAAAAACTGCATAACTTTGGAGAATAATCGCCATTGGATTGAGTGCCCAAGATCGGACGGTTTGCACAAATTTCGCTGCACGTCCACGACCGAAGGATAATGCGTGAAATGGGGGTGGTTTTGGAACAGTGGCCCGGGACGCGTGGCCTGTGCTGAATGGAATCGCTGGGATTCTGAGAATACCACTTGCTACTGAAAAGCTGTGTGAAATAAACAGGCCGGTTTTAGGGGTAAGGTGCGGCGGGGACCACCAGATAGGGACAAGCTGCGGGCCGTCGATCTGTGGCATGATTGGACGGCATACAATGCACCTAATGGCCATTTATGTTAAGCGTTTTTTGGTTTGGCACAGGGTTATGCGCCCGGGTCACTTGAAGGACTGGCTGTTGGAGGCTAAGCCCAAAAGGGCTTCGGATTCAAATCTTTCAATCAGCGAGCCTTATGGCCTTCGGTTATGAAATCTGAGTGCGGAGGAGGGAAAAGATAAGAGAAAGAGGGTCTCTTAGGCCACTGTAGGAACTATGAAAGGTTCAGGAGGGGCTAATGGCCAAAAATTTTAATGAAGGGGCTAACATGTACAACATCGGCTCCATCTGGGGACGGCATGTTCCTCCGTGGACATGTCGAGAACCTGCAGACCCGCTGGTTTATCTTTCTGTTAACTATGCTATTCGGCCCTACTGCATTTCTCTTCACAATTCGTCAGCACACATCCCTTATTGAAACAAGAACTGAAACAAAACCTATATACAATATGGTACAACAGGCACTCCCTTCCTGAATTAGAATTGGAGGTAGGGTTTTAAAAATTGTCCGTTTATAGGGTCATCGAGTGAGTCACCCTGTAAATTCTCCAATATGAACGTGTTTTTGCCTCCCTGTTCCACAATCTTAAATGGGCCAAACCACAATGGATCGAATTTGCCATGCTTTCCTTTTTCAGCCCTCCGAACATCCCATCTGAGAACCAGATCACCAACCTGCAAATTCCTGTCTTTTACATGCTGATCGAATATGTCTTTCATTCTTTCCTGATATTCAGCTAATCTCTGACTCACTCTCCCCTGTGTTTCCTCTAATTCCACCAACTGATTGATTCTTCTGGCCATACCGTCTGGTTCTTCCTGACTTTCTTGTATGAAACGTGCCACTGGTAAGGCCAGCTGCACAAGAAACACTGCTGCTCGTCCATATACCAATTTGTATGGAGATTTCCCGGTTGCTCACTTATTGGTTATTCTATTTTCCCATAGAGCAAACTTCAATTGGGAATCCCAATTCTTTTGATTCTCATTGATAGTCTTCTTCAAGGCCCTCACTAAGGTTTTGTTGGAAGATTCTGCGAAGCCATTTCCCTGCGGATAGTATGCTGTGGAATGATTAAGGGCAATATTATATTGTTGGCAGAAATTTGAAAATTTTACAGATTTGAAGGCATGTGCATTATCAGTCACTATTTTAGCAGGACAGCCAAACCTGGAAATGATGTTTTCCTCCATGAGTTTTATGATGACAGTGTCAGTAGCATTCCTTGCAGGTATGGCTTCCACCCATTTTGTAAAATAATCTGTGGCTGTTAATATCCATTTATGTTGTCCACTTGATGGGGGATGTATTTCTCCAATAAAATATATTCCCCATTGTTGAAATGGCTCATTCACATGAACTGGAATTAGGGGCAGAGCTGCCAACTTCTGTCTCTCAGTAAATTTCTGACACTTATCACATACTCTGACCCAAGTAAAAACATCTCCAAATAATTTTGGCCAATAGAAACCAACTTTCAGTATTTTATGAGCTGTAGCCCTCCAACTGTAATGGCCTCCACAAATTCCTCCATGAAATTCTATCATTATACTTTCTACTTCATCCTCTGTGAGGCACAGGAGTAGAATGCTTGAAGGATCTCTCCAGTACAATTGGCCATTAGCAACTATGTACTTTTGTGATTTTAATCTCAAAGCCCTGTATTTTGCTTTATCACAGCTGGGTGGACAGCTGAGTGTCTAAAGGTATTCAACTATTTCTTTGTACCATGGACTAGTGAGATACTTCATGTGTACTTTCTGAGTAGCCATCTCCAGTCCTTGCTGCTCTTTATCGTCCTCAGACTCTCCATTAGAAACCATAGACAAGTTTATGCCCAGAGCCTGGTGGTTTGATTCTGACAAGATCCTTGCTAGCCCCTATCCTTTTATCAACTTGGTGGGGCGAATGTCCAGATCATACTCCTGTATTTTTGCAATCCATCTCCCTCTTTTGCCTTCACTGTCTCCCTGAACAAGGATATCCTTTACAGCTGCAGTAGGGACAAATGCAGTGATGTGAGACTGCAAAACATATGTTCTAAATGCTTTGAGGGATTTTACCAGGGCATATGCCTATTTTTCTAATATGTTATATTTCAATTCTGCATCATGGAGCACTTGACTGAAAAAGGCAATAGGCTTCTCATATCCATCTTCATTTTTCTGCAACAAAACTCCGGCCACTGTATGGGGTGAAGCAAATGAAAAGATCATAAATGGTTTTGTATAATCTGGGCCAACCAGCACAGGAGCTTCAGCAAATGCATGTTTTATCCTGGTGAATGCATCTCTAGATTCCTGAGACCATTTTACTTCATTATTATTCTTTAGCATATCTGTTATATGCCTAACTATCTCAGAATAGTTAGGAATAAATCTTCTCATGAAGTTTATCCGGCCTAAAAATACTTGCACTTCCTTCTTGTTTATGGGGAGAGGGATGCTATTTATAACTTCTACTCTTTTGGGATCTATCCTTACCCCATATTTAGTCACAATATGCCCCAAAATTTTGCCTTCCTCTAATGCAAATAAAGACTTTTGTGGGTTAAGAGAAAGACCATACCTTCTGCATTTTTCAAAAGTTCTTCGTAAATGCTCAATGTGCTCAGCATAATTTTTTGAAAATACTGTAATATCATCAAGGTACACCACCAAAAATTTATCTTGCTCACCCACAAAAGCGATATCCATTGCCCTTTGAAAAGTGGCTCCTGCATTAATCAGTCCAAAAGGCATCCTAGCATACATGAATGTTCCCCATGGTGTGGTGAAAGCAGTCTTCTTCTGGTCTTCTGGAAACACAACCACCTGGTTATAACCAGAAAAACCATCCATCATTGACATCCTAGAGGCTCCCACCACTTTCTGCAGGATGTGGTCCATCTTAGGCAGTGGATAATTATCTTTTAAAGATGCTCTGTTTAAATTCCTGAAATCTACACACAGCCTTACTTCTCCATTCTTCTTTCGAACAGGGACTATATTTTCCACCCATTCTGAGTACCTCAGTGGCACAATTATTTTGGCCTTTAGCATCTTCTTGATTTCTTTTTCAATGGAGGGAAGCAGCGGAGGATTTATCTGTCTGAGCTTCTGCTTATACGGTTTTGCATCTTCCCTCAAAGGAATTTTGTGCTGCATAATACTAACATCAAAAGTTTTAAGGTCCTGATAGGACCATGCAAATACATCCTTGTATGACTGAAACAACCTCAAGTATTTTTCTTTATATTCCTCTGGGACCTTCTTGGATAGCTTTACAATTTTAGGCTCAACATTGGTACCCAAATTCAGATCTTCTACCTGATTTTCTTCTACTACTTTATTATGCTGCAAGGGAACATCATTTTTGTCAAATAATCTTTCTAGAGGCACCAGCCCTCTAGGTATCACATTTCCCTTCAATTGCAACACTTTAATTCCTGCCATTTTCTGTTCCCACTTAATTTCTGAAAGATCCTCAGCCTCATATTCTTCACAATCATCAATCTCCATATTGGATAACTCTCCCACTGTCTCCAGGAATTTCTTCATCTGTTCATCATCTTCAAATACCTGCCATTGCTTGATATTATCTAGATTGATGGTCTATAACGTACCTCAATTTCATACCTCAGGAGAGGATTCTGAGGAGGACGAAATGTAATGGCAGCCACAGCAAGAGAATCTGCCATTCTATTCTGCTCTCGGGGCATGAACTGGATATCGAATGCTGAGAAGAAGTTCTCCACCATGTCCAATACTTCATTTCTATAAGCTCTCAGCCGTGGATGTTTGGTTTGACATTTATTTCTGATCTTCCTGACCACCAGCTCAGAATCTCCCAGAACCTTTAGACACTGTATGCCCATACTCTTGGCTGTCTGCAATCCCAATAGAAGTGCTTCATATTCAGCTACATTATTAGTAGCCTCATATTCCAATTTAAAAGACAGTGGCACCCATCTTCCTGTAGGGGAGATTAATAATACTCTAGCCCCATTGCCTTCTCTTGAATTCGCTCCATCAAAATGTAGAGTCCATACTCCTGCTTCATAAATTTCTAGAGGCTGCTCAGTTTTGATTTGACAGAAGGAAGGTTCATGAGCGCAATTTTGATCTTCTTCAAGCATAAAGCATGAAAAATCTCCTACTTTACTATAGACTGGTGAATTCTCTGAGCTGTCGGCCTTAGTCACCATCTTGAAAAATCTGGTTTCTCTGTACAACCTCCTCTCCTGGCCACCAAAAACAGGGACAATGGCATAGGTTAAATCCATCTTGATTGACCCACCATTTTTTGTTCCCCAGGACCTTGACAACAGCATGCCAAAGCGAGCTGGGATGTCAGCCACCACAATGTCCATCACTACACTTTTTGCTGGAATTTGGGCCAGATTGACCACTAAATCTTTAATCATCCCCAAGCATTTAACTCTTTTGGAATCAAATGAATATAGATCTTTATATGGGCATGTGATTTGCAGACCTAGTTGCTCCATGACTAACAAAGGCATAAGATTATGGGAAGCCCCATAATCTAACATACAATTGTGTAACAACAGGTCATGAATAACTAGAGACACATAGAAAGGAGAAGTAGAGGGGTCTATCTCCTCGGCATGTGGGCCAAAAACTACCATGGGTCTTTCTTCTTGAAGATTAAGACTGTCTGGAATTATTGGTGCTTCAGGAGGGAGTAATAAAGAAGTAACTTGAGATTGGTATACAGGTTGTTTTAACAGTTCAGTCAAAGGGACTGGGATTTTGACTTTCTCAAGTTCTTTTTGAAAATTGAAAGCAAGAGGGGGCTTTTCTATTACAACTTCTTTTGACTCTTTATTTTCAGCTGAAGCTTTAACTTCTTTTGATACAGACTCAGCATTAGGAATGGTAGCTACCTTTGAAGGAGAAGGAATTTTATTAACAGACGACAAAGGTTTGTTCAAAGGACTCTTATCTTTGTCTGTGACTTTCTTCGTTGTTGACTCCTTTTGAGTAGGAGCCTCCTTCTAGGGAGGCTCTTCTTCATGTTCTTGAGTCCGAGTTCTCTTTCTGGAGGATCTGAGATCATATCTTCTATTGAAATGTGCTTGCATGAAATCATTAAACTATTTGCAGTAGTGATCAATTTCTGCATCTTCTGTGTCTCTGATCTCTTCTTCTTCTTCTTGCAATGGGCATTCTAACTCATCACTGTGTGAAATGGCAAGATTTGTATCTTGCAATTCATAGGCAGCATCATCAGTGGAGTCATTTACTGGGCCTTCAAGGTAAAATGGATGTGGTACTTGATCCTGTTGCTCCTTCGCTTCCCTTGGGAGTATTTGCAGGGGTGGCTTTCTATACTGAGGATTGTAACCCCTGTTTGGAGCATTATAAAAATTCTTGGGGGTTGTATTCTTGGCCTCCAGTTCTAGCTTGACCATATTTTTGATCATATTGCTTCTTTCCTCCATTTTATTTGAATCCTTATCCTGATTAGAAGTAGATACTTCTTCTTTGCCTCTTCTTCTAGTATCCTGTTCAGGTTTTCCTCTTAATTTTCCAGTTGAGGAAAAATTTGCTTCCAATTCAAGTGCATCTAACTGAGCATCATCTAGGGTGGCAGGTTTTCTTTCCCTGAGGGAGAAACCAAAATCTGAGTCAAAAGATGCTATGAAAACAACTTTAGCAGCATTCTGATGGGCTTCATATCTGCAGGGAGGTTTAGGTATAACTTATTGAATCTCTTAATAAACTCTGACACCTCTTCATTATTATTCTTCTTGAGTGTATTGAACTCAGTAAGATATCTTTCTTTTCTCCCCATTTCCTGAGAAAAGTACTTTCCATATCGTCCCAAGTGGTTACGGAACGGTTTCCTAATGTCTTGAACCATTTTCTGGCTTCACCATCCAGAGATTGCACAAATAGTCTTAAGACCACATTTAGATGTTCAACATTGAAGTTCTCTGCAAAAGAGCAGAAGGTCTCAAGATGTTTTTGAGCATCAACTTCATTTTCCCCAGTGTATCTGGGCAAGATCTTCAAATAGTCCTGTGGCATATCATTCAGCACTTGAGGTAATGCCAGGGGAGCATATTTATTTAACAAGAAGGTTGGAACATTAGCCATTGGAGGAGGTGAGGGTTGTGCAACAATCTGATGTAAAAATGGAGGGAGAGGAGTAGGAGGAAGTGGAGTGTGAATAACAATAGGAATATACTATACAGCAGCCTGAGGTGTGGATGGGAACAATTCATGATTAACATGGGCTACTTCTGTAACTTCTTTAACTTGCTCGGCCTCAGGGGTAGGACAAAAGTTCTCTTTGGTTCTATCACTTCCTCTAGGTAGGCTATCTGAGTAATATTCGGGATTTTCCTCAGTGGAGTCGGGGTTTCCTACTGGAATTTCTTGAGAAGAAGAGGATAGATGATCTTCTGTGGAAAACTCAGGGATTTCGGCACGGGCTGATTTCTTCTCTTTCCAACCTCTTCTGTGTATAATCTTCTCTGGGTCAGGCACAGAGGGTATCTTCGATTTGGACGTATCTGACCTTAAATGTGGCTTTCGAGGAGCCAGGACTACTAATAGATTTATCAAATGAATAACCATGGAGTCGCCAAGGTGAGAGATATGCAACTCTTCAACTCTCTGTGCTCACCTGATTAGAGAGTGAATAAATATTTTCGAGGCCCAGGGAAACAGATATTCTTAAATTCGTCCCCGGCAATGGTGCCAGAAAGATGTTGTCGACGATTTTTGTCTCCTCTAGAGACAGTCTAGAGTTTCCATAGACCAGTGCCTAGGACATCTTATCATAGCAAGGAGCGTATAATATAACTTGGGTGTCAATCCAAAGGCTCTCCTGCTATCTCTTGTAAACAAGGAAATTGATTTCAAATGGGACCAGAACTTACAGAAACTGCCCCAGAGAAAGTAATGTTGCAGAGACAAGATTCAAAGCTCCAACACAAAAGCATCAAACAGTTAAGAGAAAATTTACTGTAAAGAGGGCCGATTCAAATAATATGCCACAGAAATCAAGTATCAGAAGGTGTATGTAGTGAAAGAAATATAAGAAGATATTATTTAACTTTGGTCTAATACCCAGATACACAACAGAACCACATATGGGCTTATCATTCTAAGAATCCATATATGACAATGGCGTTTTAAAAGCACCCTCCCAAAGCAACTAATATAGTAGAAAGATGGATGAAATGAACATGAAACAGTATATCATGCCTGAGCCTATTTAAAGCGCTTGACTGATCCAAGTATGGGCGTCAACTAGGATGAATCCTTACCTAAAGTCAGTGAGCCACTCGCATTCCAGTAACATGATACAAGAAGATGTGGGAAATGAAATATTGTATTAAACACATAAGATAAGTTTACATACTGTGAGATATCAAAGACCAGAATCCTTTAAACAGACAGAAATCCTCCTCACTGAGACCCTACGAGCTCTGAACCTTCATACAGAAGCTTTACAAAATGTATACAAATGTGCCTTTCACTGCCCAATTTTCTGATACAAGTGTGGAACCCTTACAATGTTTTTCTTCCTCCTTTTTATAGAGTAAGAAGAAGAAAAACTAATAAAATAAGTAGGTGAAACATTTAATTGTTTAGCTTGAACAAAATGGTGGAAACATTCGCGCCCTTGTTGCTAAATTAATATGATGAGCAATAGGTACTCTGAGGCCGGCTCCATGAAGTAAATGTTGTAGGTACAAATTTCTCCAAGGATAAGACATGAAGAATAAAATATGTAACATTCTGTACTTTCCTGAAGAAAATTTGGTTGAAATAAAACCTGAGGACATTGTTTTCTGTGAAAAGATCTTTCTGGTAATCCGCAGGGTCTTCGGTCTAGTACTTTGCCTCCAAAAGGGTATGTAAAAGTTCCAAAATCCTTAAATGCGCTTCTTTAATCCCCTGCTCCTCACTGATATTTTCTATCTGCGCCATTAATTCTTCATCTGCTCAACCTGTGTGTTTGAATGACCTTGGAGGGTTTGATAGATTTAAACCCTGGCTTTTTAAATGGATGCCATGTCAGCATATCTTCCCGGATCCTTGCTCCATAATTCTGCATTTGATAATTGGTCCTTTGGAGCGTACTCGACTTCTGTGGTGGTGGACGTGAATTCTGATGGTTCTCCATCGCCATAAACCTGCAAAACCCACAAAATGGTTAAAGAAAACCAGACGCCAGGGTAATGGATGAGGCAGTGACCACGGAGTGGTGATGTGGACTGAGTGAAACGATGAGGAGAAGTAGGGTGACAGAGGAATGAAGGGTGGTAACGAAAAACACAGTGGGACAACGCTGTGTGGACGAGGTGGAGACAGACAACATAGACACGTAAACGATGCATGGAAATGGTGGAGGTGAACGCGAATGACACGTGGGCATACGAGAGACTATACGAAAGGGGTGACGTGGAGGTGGACTCGGTCAACCGACGGGGTGTGCGAACAATTCTGGGCCATACGATAAAAAACAGGATCGACGGTTAATATTGTGTCGGGCGATGGTGAGATGGTGGGCCACGGGTGATGTAGACGGGAGTTAAAAACTGCACAACTTTGGAGAATAATTGTCGTTGGATTGAGCGCCCAAGATCAGACGGTTCGCATAAATTTCGCTGCACATCCATGACCAAAGGATAATGCGTGAAATGGGGGCGGTTTTGGAACAGTGGCCCGAGACGCGTGGCGTCTGCTAAATGGAATCGCTGGGATTCTGAGAATACTGCCTGCTGCTGAAAAGCTGTGCGAAATAAACAGGACGGTTTTAGGAGTAAGGCGCAGCACGGACCAACAGATAGGGACAAGCTGCGGGCCGTCGATCTGTGGCATGATTGGACGACGTACAATGCACCCGATGGCCGTGTATGGTAAGATTTTTTTGGTTTGGCACAGGGTTATGCGCCCGGGTCACGTGAAGGACTGGATGTTGGAGGCTAAGCCCAAAAGGGCTTCGGATTCAAATCTTTCAATCAGCGAGCCTTACGGCCTTCAGTTATGAAATCTGAGTGTAGAGGAGGGCAACGATAAGCGAAAGAGGGTCTCTTAGGCCACTGTAGGAACTATGAAAGGTTCAGGAGGGGCTAATGGCCAAAATTTTTAATGAAGGGGCTAACATGTACAACAAGTTGTATGAGTAAAAGATAGTCTGTAGTGGCTCTTTCAACTACAGAGGCTGAATACATAGTAGCCACTCATGCAAGCAAAGAAGCATTTTGGTTGCGGAGATTGTGTTCAAGTATGGGGTTGGTGCAGCAAGCTATAAGGATATATTGTGATAGCCAAGTACAATTTTCTTGGCTAAGAACCCTACTTATAATTCAAAGACAAAGCACATTGATGTTCAATATCACTTTGTGAGAGATATGGTTGAGGTTAAAAGGGTGTTGCTAGTAAAGGTGGACACTTTGAATAATGTTGCAGATGCATTAACAAATTCTGTGAGCACTCAGAAGTTCTCTTGGTGTAGAGAAACAATGGGTGTTGCAAAGTTAGGCTACTAACTCAGCTCTCTTGTGGCCCCCTACGGAAAGAAAACAACAAGTGGGAGAATGTTTGGTTTGTGTTATATTCTTTCCACGACTAATCATGCGCAACGTCGCGGGGGGGGGGGGTGGTCAGAGGGGGGGCGGTAGCCCCCTCTGTCAGGGTCGGGGGCAGTGCCCCAGAAATTTTTTTTGGTCCTTATTTTCTGGTGGGCGGACCCGCCCATGGTTTTGTGCATGGGTCTACACATGGTTTGGGGGCATGATGGTTTTCGACCCCTGGTATTTTGTAGATCCGGTCAAGGGAACCACGGTTATGTTCTAATCCAAGGTTAATGGATTGGGGTTTATGTATGCTTCGACATGTATATATATGTGTTGTAACACTAAAAGGAACATAATGAAAAATCAAGCTGGTCATCCCGATTTGGGATCTAGGGAAAATCTCTATATTTATCTGTTTTAGGTTTTATGCTCTCGCTATTGTTTATTTTCTATTTTAAAGATTCATACGTAGATAATTTCTGTACAGGTTTAAAACCTACAAGAAGGCTTTTCTTAGATGGAGGTTGGCAATATTTCAGAAGAGCTCCCTTATGAGGCTAAGAAATTATTGGACAACTTTAAATATTTTGGTTTCTTCCTTAAGCCAGATACATACCGAACCACTGATTGGCAATGTTTAGTGGCTAAAATTTAAAACAGAATTAAACATTGGAGTTTCTAGTGGCTGTCCCGGGAAGGTCATTTAGTGTTGATAAAATCGGTCTTACTAGCCATCCTTGTTTACTGGACAACTCTAACATGGATGCCAAAAGGAATCCTCTCAAAAATCAAATGCCTGTGTAGTAGATTCTTATGGGCAGGGTCAAATGAGGAGTCGGTCCTCCCCTGGGTGGCATGGGAAAATGTGGCCCGACCAAAGGATTGGGGAGGCTGGGGCATCAAGGATCTCAATGCTTTTGCACCTTCCCTGGCGACCAAGTTGGGTTGGCAACTACTCACGAAGGACAATATTTGGACTATGGTTTTCAAGAGGAAGTATATCGATCCAACCCCGTTCAAAGACTGGATTAGAATGCCTCAAAAAAACATCCGCAAGCATCGGTGGTTTGGAAAGCCACGATTGACTCCATCTACATCATCAAAAAAGGTTTGGTGTGGCTAGTTGGGAATGGAGAATCAATAAGAATTGGCCAAGATCCTTGGGCGGGATGCAACGGGTCCTTTGTGCTTTTTAGGGGCCTGATTGAGCATCTCTTTGCAAAAGGGATCCACTACCTCAGCCATGTAGTGCTTGAGGACCACTCTACAATTTGGGGTCTAGCCTAGAAATCAAGCACGAAACTCCAAATTGACGAGCAATGGATGGAGGAATGGAGGGGATTCATCTCAGAACTTCAAAGATCAAATGTCAGATTCAATGACCACCCTGACTCACTAAGTTGGGTCCACTCCCCTTTGGGGAAATATACTCCTAAATTTGGCTATAATTGGCTAATGTCACAAAAAGGATGGAATGATCCAGACTAGTGGTCTAAGGCTTTGTGGAAACTTAAGGCACCAGCAAAATCTAGTTTTTTCTTTTGGTGCATCCTTAAAAATAAAGTCCCAACTTGGGATTTCCTTCAGAAAAGGAGTAAGATAGGCCCTAGGTGGTGTCCACTATGTAAAAGAAATGAGGAAACCATTCTCCATCTGTTTTTTGTCATGTCCTTACAATTTTCAGAAAGTGGAAGGTATTTGCATTTGTTAAACGTTAATCTTGTCTGGGGAGGTCTTAATTTCCATGATGCATGTCTTACTTGGTGGAAAAAAGCCACAGATGACAGAATCAGAAATATTCCACTGATAGTATCCTAGGGTACATGGATCGCTTGAAATAGGGTTACCTTCAGGGATTTTACAAATCCTCCTGAGATCATAGGTGTAGAAGGGGTCTCTATATTTGAAAACGTCCATCTTTCTGACCCTTTTAGTAAAGTAAGAGAAGTCAGGATAGAAGAAATTAGAGGAGACATCCCCTGGGCATATTTTAATGGGGCTTCAGATTGCTATAATATCTATGGAGCTGGAATCTCTATCCATTTCCCCTCTGGAAAGACTCTTTCTACCTCACTAGGCCTGGGATTTGGATCCAATAATTACGTAGAACTCCTCTCTCTCAAACATCTCCTTTGTTGGCTTATTCACCTTGGGCTAAGATAGGCCCAGATTTTCGATGACTCTTTGAATGTTATCAAATGGTTCAATGCAAAATTTAGATGTCAAAAATTTATGCTATTGCCTCTTTTAGAAGAAGTTTTATCATTAAAACGTTATTTTGATGTATTATCTGTATGTCATACATACAGGGAGTGGAATATGGAAGCAGACTTAATTTTTAAAGATGGTGTACAAAAATCTCTGGGAGTATGGGAAATAAAAGTTATTGATGGGGACTCGATCCACCTCTCGGATCAGCCGCCTTATGCCCAGTAATGTCCACTTGATCTTCATCACAACGTCATGATCATAGAATAGCATATGACTACTGCTTCTCTTCAGAGCCCTCGTTTTCATTTTTTTTTTTTTGTTTATATCGGATTTTCAACATACAAGAAAAAATTTTGAGTGCCTTTTTCAACATACTGCTAAACCTTTTGACCGGGCCATTTTCCGTTTCGATGGAGGCCCGAAGCGCTAGCTTTTAGCTCACATACTGTCATGCTATTTTTATACCCTCCTTTATTTTGAACTGGAAAAAACTTTGAAACAATAGCTGGATCATCTATTTTCTCTTGTTTGGGCTGTTTTCCTCGAAAAGAGGAGGCCCGAGACAAATGAGGATGGTAATGGTCATTTTGTTTTTTTTCTTTTGCACATCAATGCTTTGTGGGGTGATCGGAAACTCGTATTTTCTCACCATCACATGACAACTCTATATTTCTATTTTCCCTTGAATAGGGGAGACAAGAATATACAGTTCTATGAATGCCAGTAGGCATATACTCTGTAACTTTTTATTCTCTCAATAGAAGGTTCGATTTTTTCTCTAGAAAAAAAAAACACAGAGAGATAATTTTGATTATCAAGGGTGTAGTTGATCACCTCCTTATAGTATCTTAGCTTCCTTTTACCCTCCAACTCCTAATCCTCCCATAACTTGTCCTTAAACTTGGAGGCAATAGTATTTTTGACACTAATAGTAACTTTTATTTAATAATTAATAATAATAATTATTAACAATTATAAAATAAAAATAAAAATAATAATAATAATAATAATAATAATAGATAATAAAAATAATGAAAAGTAATAATAATTAATTGTAATAATAAATAATAAATAATAATAATTCAACTATTATTAATTATTAATTAATAATCATAATAATTATGAACAATTATAAAATTATAAAATAATAATAATAATAACAACAATTATTATTATTATTATTATTATTATAACAAATAATAATAACTATTATTTAATAATTAAAATATTACTAATTATTAATTAATAATTATAATAATAATAATTATAATAATAAAAATTAAAAAATGAATAATAATAATAATAATAATAAATAAACAATAATTAATTATTATTAATAATTACTATTTTATAGATAAAATAATAAATTAATTAATAATAATAATTATCAATAATAAATATTTAAAATAATTAATTAATAATAATACTAATAATTTATTAATCGATTTTATTATTAATTAATTAAATATAATATTTATAATTATTTTAGACCTTAGACTTTTGTGATCCATATTGTAAATAATAATGTCTTTTATATTAATCACATCATTAGGATTTGGTCGACGTTTCGAACCAACTAATGCGGTTAATGTCTTGAGGATGAACCACATTAGTTGGTTCAAATGTTGACCAAATCCTAATAATGTGAATAATATAAAAGATATTATTATTTATAATAATTAATAATAATTATTTATTAATAATAATTATTTATTTATTAAATAATATTTATTTAATAATAATAATAATAATAAAATAATATTAAAAATGAAATAATTTATTAATAATAAATAATGAATATTATAAACTCTATAACAAATATGGTTGACAATGGTTGATTTTCATATTGAGATAATCTTTCTCACAATGCGATGTTGGACCATGGTCTACCATGGATGACTATGGTTGTCACAATGTGACATTGGACCAAGGGATTGATAAACCCAATGGATATGAACGCTTCAATTGATAAACCCAAGGGATTGATTGTATAAACCCAAGGGATTAATTCTAAAACCCCAAGGTATTATAAACCCAACGGAATAATATTAAACCCAAGGGATTAATATTATAAACCCAAGGTATAAAAACCCTAACATAAATATTATAAACCCAAAGGATTAATATTAAAAACCGAAGAGATTATAAACCTAAGGGAATAATGTAAAACCCAAGGGATAAATACTATAAACCAAAGGTATATAAACCCTAAGATAACTATTATAAACCCTAAAATAAACATGGATAACCATGGTTGGGCATGAATGATTTTCATATTCACATGACGTTGGACAATAGTTGGCCTGTTTGACCATCGTTGATTTTCATATTGACACAATATTTGTCATAATGCGACGTTGCACCATGGTTGAGCATGGATGACCATGGTTGACAAAATGTGACGTTGAACCATGAGACAATATTTGTCATGTGATTATGGTTATTGACCATGATTGATTGTAATGTCTAGATTTTTTTTGTCACAATACAACATTGGACCATGGTTGAAAATGGTTGACCATGGTTGACAATGGTTGACCATGATTGATTTTCCTATTCATAAAATCCTATTATAAACCCAAGGTATAAAAACCTAAGATAAATATTATAAAACCAAGGTAGAAAAACCTTGAGATAAATATTATAAACCTGAAAATAAACATTGTAGTCTATGGTTGACCACAAATGATTTTCATATTGACACAATATTTCTGAGAATGCAACGTTGGACTATGGTTGACCGTGATTGATTTTCATATTGAGACAACCTTTGACACAATGTGACATTGGACAATGGTTAGCCATGGTTGACCATGTTTGATTTTGATATTGAAACAATATGTGTCACAATGCAACGTTGGACCATAGTTGATCATGGATGTCCATGGTTGTCTCAATGTATCGTAACACCAAGAGACAATCTTTGTCACAATGTGACCATAAACCGTATAATATACATGGTTGAACATATTAAAAACCAAAGGGATTTATATTAAAAACCTAAGGGATTATAAACCCAAGGGAATAATAGTAAACCCAAGGGATAAGTTTTAAACCTAAGGTACAAAAAAACTAAGATACATATTATAAAAGCTAAAACAAACATGGTTGACTATGGTTGTCCATGGATGATTTCCATATTGACACAATCTATGTCACAATGCGACGTTGGACTATAGTTGAACATGATTAATTTTCATATTGAGACAACCTTTCACACAATGTGATGTTGGAAAATGGTTGGCCATGGTTGACCATGGTTGATTTTCATATTAAGACAATATTTGTCAGAATGCGACATTGGACCATCGTTGACCATGGATGACCATGGTTGTCACAATGTGACGCCTGAACAAGAGACAATATTTGTCATAATGTGATGACAATTATTGACCATGGTTGACTATAATTGATTGTAATGTCAAGATAATATTTGTCACAATATGACATTGAACCATGGTTGATTATAGTTGATTTTCATATTGAGACAATCTTCGTCACAATGTGACATTGGACCATGGACTACCATGATTTATTTTAATAACGAGAAAAAGGTATTATAAACCCAAGGTATATAAACCCTAAGATAAGTATTATAAACCCTGAAATAAACATGGTTGACCATGGTTGACCACATATGATTTTCATATTGACACAACCTTTCTCACAATATGACATTGGACTATGGTTGACCACGATCGATTTTCATATTGAGACAACCTCTGGCACAATGTGATGTTGGAAAATGGTTGGTCATGGTTGACCATTATTGATTTTCATAATGAGACTTGGGTAAAAATCCGAAGTTGGGTAACACTTTTGTGAGAATCGAGGGTGGAAATTTTTTTTTCTCAATAATTCGGTCGAACTTTTGTAAAAGTTCGGTCGAACTATTCGAGAGTTCGGCCAAAATTTCGAAATCAGTTTAGCCAAACTTGTTCTGCCATTTACATTGATGGCGTACTTATGGCATGGGCAAACAGATTTTTGGTCGGAGATGGGAAAGCCGGTAACAAAAGTTCGGCCAAAATTTTAAAATAGTTCGATCAAACTCGTATTTTGTAAATATATCAGCCCACAAAATTTTACAGGTTTCTTGTTCACATCTGTCTCGTGTTTGTTTCTTGTTGTTGTTGCTCTGTTGCGCTCTATGAATTTTTCTATTGCTCTGTTGTGCTCTGTGATTTTTGTTGTTTTGGAGTTGTGCCACGACAACGAGGATATTTTTGATGATTTGCAGTTGCGCCGCGACGAGGAGGTAATTTTTGTTGATTTTCAGTTGATTTTGCAGTTGCAGTTGCTCTTTTTTTGTAATTTTGTTTTATTGATTTTTTTCAATTTGATTTTAATTTAATTTTTTTTGTTCACAGGGAATTTGGTCTACGTCTTCCATGACACCTTCAGGGATCGCCCGACTTCGTCCTCGTTGCAGCTTCATCTGCGAATTTCTATGTATCGATGCTTATAGCTCAATGTAATTATATATTGGGTTTCCTGTATTCTATAATTGCAACACAACCTTTAATGGTAATAATACTAATAGAACATCAGCTCTAGTGAGATCAGTATGCATAATGACCAATTCATTTCTATATGAGTGAGTCGTTGGACTTTGCCATGTTTAAGGAGCTAGTGTCCTAGCTATAAATTCAATTTACAGCTAGCTGGAGTTTGTTATTTTTGAACATATAGTTCTAGAGGATATATTGTAAACTGTGCCTCGGTTAGGCACTAGGAAAACATTAGCAACTATAGCATCTAAAAGATCTTCAGATTTGGAATCAGGAAAAAACCACCCTTCAGGTGCATTAACTACAGATATATCCGAACTCTGAGACATATCCCATTCAGAATGGTAATCTGACCTATGAGAGATTACAACATTTTCTGTTCCCAAATTTGAACTGCATACATCTTGTCCATGAAATAACATTTCATTTCACATACCCTTGTCTGTTCTTCTTTTTTTGAAAGGCGGTCCCAATGCTTCAAGTAATTCAGCACCTGAAGATACATGCATAAATGCATGTGCATTATCATCTTTTTCTTTAGAGGGCCAATTTTTGCAATTATCAGAGTCATCATTACCACCAGGATTATCACTATCTATAGGAATAGCAAAAATCTTGTCGATGCTAGGTAGGAAAATTTCTGAACATTCTTTGTTAGTGTTCAACCTATGAACACTATTAGTTTGAATTAGCCCAAGAAAATCTAATAAGAATCCTTTATGCCAAGGTTGGTGATTTACTCCAAGTGTGTTAGATGTTGAAAGCACATCATCCCCAAGAGAAGACATAAAACTCTTACCTAAACCCTGTAGTAGTTTTGTTTCAATATGACCATCTCTAAGACTCCAAGATGCATCAAAGCACTCTCTAGGATCACAAGCATATGTTTTGATATTTGCAGAACATGAAAAATGTCTTAGGTACATAGATGGGTGGGTTTGGGAATGTGGTTCACATGAAAAGTAATAGGGAATGGATTTAGTGGAAACCTTTTATAAGATTAGGACTCAAACAATGAGAGAGAGAAAAACCTTTTATATTCGATGTAAAACACATGCATTAACTTATAATTGCGATATTTTCCCTTCTTTCCAACTTAGTCCATCGTTCTAGAAAAATCCCTTTTAATGAAGCAGATATCTCCATAGTGATCCACTGATATTTTTTGACCAACAAATATTCCATTTTGGACTTATATATCTCAAACTATGCTCATTGAATTTATGTATCTATATCTTTAAACTACTCAACTATTTTATTACACCATAGGAATCATTTCGATATATCTCCCATTTTAATGGGGTCTATCACATTTCGAGAAAAACACATTATCCATAAAAGTTTCCTATTGAAACCAAAAGTAATCTGATACAAAACATAGGTTTTAACCTTATATAAAATGAAAAATATTCAATGTAAAACACATGCACATTAACATATAATTGTGATATTTTCCCTTCTTTCCAACTTATTCCATCCTTCTTGAAGAATCCCTTTTAATGAAGCAGATATATCCATAGTGATCCACTGATATTTGTTCACCAACAACTATTCCATTTTGGACTTATATATCTCAAAACTATGCTCATTGAATTTATGCATCTATATCTTTAAACTACTCTTGACTATTTTATTACACCATAGGAATCATTTCGATATATCTCCCATTTTAATGGGGTCTATCACATTTCGAGAAAAACACATTAGCCATAAAAGTTTCAGATTGAAACGAAAAGTGATTTGATACAAAACATAGGTTTTAACCTTATATAGTTAATTGTTTCAAATATATTCTTAATAAAATGAAAAATATTCAATGTAAAACAATTGCATTAACATATAATTGTGATATTTTCCCTTATTTCCAACTTAGTGGACATACTTCTAGAAAAAACCCTTTTAATGAAGTAGATATATCCATAGTGATCCACTGATATTTGTTCACCAACAACTATTGCATTTTGGACTTGTATATCACAAAACTATGCTCATTGAATTTATGCATCTATATCTTTAAACTACTCAACTGTTTTATTAAACCATAGGAATAATTTCGATATATCTCCCATTTTAATGGGGTCTATCACATTTCGAGAAAAAGGCATTAGCCATAAAAGTTTCCCATTGAAACAAAAAGTAATTTGATACAAAACATAGGTTTTAACCTTATATAGTTAATTGTTTCAAATAGATTCTTAATAAAAATGAAAAATATTTAATGTAAAACACATGCACATTAGCATATAATTGTGATATTTTCCCTTCTTTCCAACTCAGTCCATCCTTCTAGAAAAATCCCTTTTAATGAAGTAGAAATATCCATAGTGATCCAATGATATTTTTTCACCAATAAATATTCCATTTTGGACTTATATATCTCAAAACTATGCTCATTTTTTCCCAATTTTTTTTTTTTTGGGCACTACCCCTGAACAGCTGTGTGTGGGGAATTTTTCGTCTATATGAAACCGTAAAGTGGGGGTCCTTTCTGCCCATTTTATTCCCACCACTATGCTTAGAAAAATATATCATGCATGGGGGTATTCACATAAAGAATAAAACACATATCAGACATCCAATAATTCTACTTAATGTGACCATCAATGTTGCAATGGTTAGAATTATTTCTACTACCCTTGCATGGATGTGTAGTGGCTATTTTATTCTTTTCCTCCTATTTCCAGTTCTTATTCCCCTCCTTCAAAGCTTCTTGGTGCTATTTTTTATTCAAACCACTGAAGTACCATTTATTTTGCCTATGGTTTCTAGATAATGTGCATATACACATGGCTCATACATTATCCTTAGCTTGGAAAGAATCACTTGTTTTTGTAGATGATTATATAGACCCCACATATACTTAAGGAGTAAATTTGGGCTCTTGGGAAAGATATCCAATAATATGACCATATTTTTGAACTTAGTACACTCTTATACACCCTTATGTCTACGTAAAGTAGTGTGAGTGATTCCACGGGTCCTCTACACACTTCATAGGGTATAATTGGGAAATGTAGTGTTAACTTCTACAAGTTCTATAGGCAGAGTCTGTAAAGGTCCAGGTAGCCTCTGGATATCATCTTTTATGAAGGTGAAATATCCAGTAAATGCCCCTACAGTTAATCTCTGGAATAGATCTAAATAGAAGTTCTTCATTTTAATATCCATAAACCACAACCACTTTAAGGAAAACTGTGTACATGTGTCATTTCTCCCATAAATTCTTAGGCAAAGTTTTTAAAGCATACATGTCATGTTGGCTTTCTCCCATTAACTTTAAAGCATGTTTTTTGTAAGTGCATAAAATAATTTTGCAAACCATGTAAATGTCATTTCTCTCAAACTTTAAGGCCTAAAAATTGAACCTAAAGTGGCTGAACTCTCATAGGATTTTGAACTTCCATAGGATTTTAGTCTATTTGTTGAGTGTTAACTTATACAAGTTCTAAAGGCAGAGTCTGTAAAGGGCTAGGTAGCCTCTGGATCTCATCTTTTCTCATAGGTGACATATCCAGTAAATGCCCCTACAATCAATCTCTATAACAGATCTAAATAGTAGTTCTTCATTTTCATATCCATAAACCACTACCACTCTAAGGAAAACCTTGTACATGTGTCATTTCTCCCTTCTCCCATAAACTTTTAGGCAAACTTTAAGGCATGTGTTATCTCTATTTCATTTCTCCCACGAACTCATAAAGGTGTGACTTTTGACATAACTAGTTGTTTTAGTAAGTGCATAAAATTCATTTCTCCCACAAACTAAAGGCTTCCTCCCATTAATTCTAGATGTGAATTCTACCATAAACGTTTTAAGTCAAACTTTAAGATAAACCATGCACATGTCATTTATCTCATGCACATGTGTCATTTCTCCCATGCATTTGCAATAAATGTCAATTTAATATATATTTGTATTGAATTCGTTTTTTTTTTAGGGATAAAAAAACCACTAAATTTGGTTGAAAGATGGAAATTATACATAGATGTTTCTTGCTATCCCAATCCAGGCAAAGCAGTGATTACCTATGTGCTTTCCAATATTGTGACTAGAAAATTCGTTCAAAGGAAAATGAATATACTGGGAAGAACAAAAAATAACGAAGCATATTATATTTGGTTGATAGAAGGCTTGGGAACAACTATGGAGTATGGATTAAATGGAATTTTAGTTTTCACCAATTCTGAACTTGTGTGCAACCAGATGAATGGCGTGTACCAAGTTAAGAAGGAGAGGCTAAAAGAACTGCATGAAATAGCAAACAATATTGTTAGCCAATTTCAATTTTTTAGTATAAGACATTTTACAAATGTGAATGAGATGTCTGTTGATCTATTGCATGGGGCAATGAAAATTTAGGATTCATATATAAAAGATGAATTAATAGATGAATTATAATTATATGGGGCAATTCCAATGCAAGATTCATATCTCAAAGATGAATTATTTTTGAGACACTCTTCTTCAAAAATTCAAGATTCATCTCTCAAAGATGAATTAGTCTTGAGACGCTCTCCTTCAAAATTTATTGATGGACATTGTAACATATCTTGGATATGTGTGTGTTTTTTACTTATAGATGTGTCTTTTTTAATGACCATGTGTTTTTTTCAATTATATACCAAGTGTGCTCCCACCACACCATGTAAAGCGCAACTTGGTGAACTTCACATTTTTATAAAATTAAAATGTGAGGATATCCAATAAAATTAAATGTACAATGTTTAAAATTATATATCCAATAAAAATCAAATTGAATGTACCTTCGCACTTCCCTTGATCGGTTAGTCTCATGGCTTAGAGCAGCGATGCACCATGGAACAACTTCTTTAGCATCTATAATTCGGTTTACAGAGGGGTTCATTTGATATCTTCGAAGAGCTCGTTATGCATGCTCCTGCACCGTCATGTTCTCCTTTTCCATGGCCAGTCTCAAAGAAATTCCAACAATGTTTAATGCAGGTTTTCTTATGAAGACAACACAACCAAAATAATGATCGTGAAGATTAGATTTGACCTGCGCATCCATCTGACCATATCCAATGTTCATTGAATTTTATTCCACGACTTTTCAAGGACTCATAAATCTTTCCAAAATAGTGTTGTACAAAATATGTATCACGTGTACGATCGTCACTGATATAAAAGTGATATTCTTTAATAACATGTCGATTTTCACTAGTGCTTTCTATATGATCGACGTTCTGTTTAGCATGTCTATATAGAATATGAACAAGCATGGAGACTTGGTCAGAATGATAGTATTCACTCTGAATTTATTTTTGTGGAACAAATGTGTAGTTTTCTACAAAATCAATTACTGACAAAATGGTCCCTGGTGGAAAAAATTCATGAGATTTTTTGAATTGCAAGTCTTTCCATCGATCTCTATGGGAATGCTTGGTGTATTTATAAATTTTTGCCTCAAACTTTCTCAAAATATATATCACACAAACTTCTTCTTCTTGTAATTCAATTCTTTTAGCACTATTTTAACCTTGAATCGATGTATGGATATATTCATATCTCTTCCATTTCACTTTCATGTTGGACAATGATTGATCATTTATATCAATACGATATTTGTTTTGAAATTTAGTCAAATTTCTACAATCATCGCATTTTTTACCACCAACACATTTCTTTTTGTAAAATAGTTCATCGCTTTCTCTTTCACATAGAATTTGAGATATGAAATCATAGATAGTGGAAGGAGGAGGTGAATCCTTCCATAATGTTCTACCAAAATCAAGGAATGTGTCATAATATAACTCAAATTCCACATGATAATGGCAACAACAAGTGTCGCGTATGGTGATAGGTTTTACATACCATGGTTTTTGTTGAACAAAAGCACTGAGTGAAACATGAATTTGACGATTCTCTTCTTTGAACTTGTTGAATAACTCTATCTAAGTGGTTTCCAAGAGATGTTTTTCATGTTCTTCGTACTGATTTCGTGCTATTCTTCTTCGCATCACATGTCTTGCAGTTGGTGAAACACGCGAATTGTTCTTCCAATATTCATATATTATTTTTTTAACATTTTCTCCAAGTCTATATTTGTATGGTTGCCTAAAAATAGCTCTCCAACAAGCGAGTTCATCATTTACATCTATTTGCAACCGAAATTTCCGATGTTTGTGCAAAGTTTTTCGTGAGGTTCCTAATGCTCGTGCCATAGATTTTACCAAGTGATTCTCTTTAGTACTTGATGAAACCACTGCCATATGTATTGCTCTACGTACAACTGAAACATTTTTCTGTCTAGATCTTCTAATTGAATTTATAGCACTATTTATATTTTGTATCACATTTTCCTTCATTTTTTAATCTTTTGTTGATTTTTGAATACCTTAATGATAGGAGACCTTTCAACATTTGGGCTTGAACTATCACATTTTCCTTTATGAAGTACGTATAAAAAATGTGTTTAACATGATATCTTATAACATGGTCATCCCTTTTATCTCCATATGTGTGAGTGTCAACATTTTCTAACATCTCATCATCGACATTGATTTCATTTGTACATATTCAAATGAATAGTACATAATAAGTTTACATATTCAATAAATAACTAAATTAATAAATATGCATAATTTTAATAATACGTGCATGTGTTCAACATATATATATATATATATATATATATATATATATATATATATATATATATATATACCTTGTGATTCAATTTTTTCACTTGAATTTCTTTCAACATTTTCATCGTCATCAATCATTGGTTCAATATCTCTTTCACTTTCTCTTTCAAAATTTTGTATCTCATCATCAATGTTTTGAGGAATATCTCTCTCTGTTTGGTACGGAAAATGTTTTCAATTGGGTTTCAGAAAATGTAAGTAAAATTCAGCTTCATTTAAGCCCTGGAAAATTTTAAATATCAAATTCATAATATTTACATTTACATACCTGTTTCAATTTCTAGATGAGGTTTCCCTTTCAATATTTGAGAGTGCTTCTCTCTTTATTTTTTGAGATTCTCTCGTCTCTTCTCTACGTTCCATGGGGTCTCTTTTTTGATCATCTTTTCTCGTGAAATTTCTTTGATTTACCATGATAATAGAGTATGGATTTCAAAAAATTTCCTTCAAAAATTTAGACAAAAACTCAATTAAAAAAAGCATCACAAAAGATTTAATTTAAAAAAAAAAAAAAACTCATTTTAAAAATTTTGCAAAAAATACATACCTCAATCCAAAACACTTTAAAAAATCCGAGAAAAAATGTTTTATGAAAATGAAACGAAGCTCAAAATATTTTCTTTCAAGTCTTGCAAAAAAATTTCATTTAAAAAGTTAGACAAAAACTCATTTTAAAAAATCATTATAAAAGATTTACTTCAACCCAAAACACGTACTCTAAAAAAATGTCACGTCAAAAAATACCTCCAAAAAATGTCCATTGAAAATTAATTCCAACTTCTTAAAAAATGTCACTTTAAAAAATAATTTGAAAAAGCCTATAAAAAAAATCACTTTAAAAAATACCTCCAAAAAATGTCCTTTGAATATTATGCCTAAAAAGAGTTCTTTCGAAATTAAGCCTAAAAAGATTAATTTGAAAACTAAGCCCAAAACCTCTAAAAACAATGAAAATTATGCCCAAATCCATACCTTCAAAAAAAAATGAAGTCCAAAAAACATCCAAAAAATGTATCACATACCTCCAAGAATGCCCTTTGAATGTAATGTCCTTTCAATGTACCTCCAAGAAAAGTCCTTAAACCCAAAACAATCCTTTGCAAAAATTTCATTTGAATGTACCTCCAAGAAAATTCCTTAAACCCAAAATAATCCTTTGCAAAAATTTCCTTTGAATGTACCTCCAAGGAATGTCCTTAAACCCAAAACAATTCTTTGCGAAATCAGACCAAATATATCTTTGTCACAATGCGACGTTCGAAGAAGGGATTGGTAAACCCAATAGATATGAACACTTTGATTGATAAAACCAAGAAATTGATAATATAAATCCAAGAGATTAATGTTATAATCCCAAAGCGTATAAACCCAAAAAAATAATAAACTGAAAGAATTAATATTAAAATCCCAAAAAATTATAATCTAAAAAAAATAATATTAAATCCATAAATAAATATTATTGATAATATTATTTTTAATATTCAACATTGTAATAATAATAATAATATACACTTTAAAAATATTGTAAAATTTATTTATTGTAAAACCTCTTTTGAATGTTAAAATAAATTATCATATTTATTAAAACAAAAAAACATATTATTATTAAGGAAAAGCTAATTCCTCAATCTAAATCTAAATCATATATTTCATAAATATATTTCTTTTATTCACAATTTCAAACTCTTGCACCTTTTCAAAGGCCGCCACTATTCCACTTTATATATATATAAACTTTAATTTTAATAGTACCATTAACTTTAATTTTAATAACTTTCAAGAATACTTTTAAGGGATAAATTCCCAATCTTCCTATTCCATTTCAACCTTCAATTTAGTCGATGTGTATCATTCTCTTCATAAATGTTATCTTTATTTTTAATCACCAAAGTACTATTTATAAAGATTGTCTTTTTAGGTTTAAAATGTTATTAGAATTTATGATAATAATAGTTTAAAGAAAATTTATTAAATTTATTTTTATTAAAGAAAAATGGATGGGCACCTTAAATGTCTAAACAATACTATGTGAATGGAGAACATTTAATTTTCTAAACATACCTTGGAATATAATGGAAAATAATTAGAGTTAAAACGTCTAAAAATATATGAGTGCATAAGTTTGGAATTATTGATACTAATTTTATAAGAAAATAATAAACATTTACTTAATAGCTATAATTGGTTTATTATTAAAAAATATAAATTATTAAAAAATAATTAAATAAATATAAATAAAATAAAGATGTAACCTATTATAAATTTATAGATGATTTTTACACACATGTATGAATATTATTACAAAAATTATTAAATATTATTACAATGAATATAATCATAAATATTTACAATATAAAATTTTTTATTAAATGATAAATGAAGTTGCTCCAACAAATCGTGAGCGTTGCTCCCTTGATGCCTGGGCGATGTAGAAGAATATTTATGGTAACGTGCAGAGTCACGACGATGGTCGAGCATGTCATCATGGGTTTCATTATGCATTGTGACCGGAGATATATTCTCAATGGCTCAAAAAAATATGTGGGCACCAAATCCAGAAACAAGAACAATAAATAAATTTATGCGACCTTAGAAATGGCCCTATCCTGCCCCAAATGGACCAGAACTCCCTCCACCTTCAACCACAGAAGCCCAATAGGGACAATGGTGAGGAGAAGCAAGAAAATCCCTCGGTACAGGCTGGAGCCAGGGAGCTTATAATTCCCTACACCAAAGGCATGGCCGCACACAACTTCCAATCCCCTAGAAAACCGCACGAAACTGAGAATCCCATGAATCAATTTCATGTAGGTCTATTTTGGGGGTAAAAAAAAAAAAAGTGTGTGATGGAAGGGTATTTTATTTTTTTCAATTATGTTTATAAAAATGATGGGTGGATTTTAAACTGGAAGTTTTTGTGTTTGAAATATCAATTATTGTGTTAGTAATATGAAGTTGTTTAATCAAGTTTCGCACACATTTAGTATTCATATCTCCATTCTAGCAACTAACAACCAAAAGTGAAATATTCAACAAATGGTGGTTGGTCTATAAGATGGTTCATTACTTCATTGTTCTTATTGTAGAAACCCAGGATATCCTAGGTATGAATATTATTGTTCTTGCAATCTTCTTCAATGATGGTGAGAGGGGGTTATGTTTTAAATGGAGGTCAAGTGACAACTAGAAGATGTCGTGGTGAAAGAGGGGTGTTTGTGATAATCTAGAGTGGATGTGAGTGCTAATGAATACTAGTCATACATAGACTATTGTTATTGCTATAATATGTGTTTTCAATGTTTTCTAGGTAAGTATTAAAGGAGGGTATTGGAAGTAATGTTTCCATGTGTTGTCATGACTTATCATTGGGAGTTCCCAAGCGTCAATCTACAAATTATTATAGTAATTATTTACAAGTGTGATTTATGTCCTTTATTTGTGTAAGTGTTGTAATCAATAAAAATATCATAGTAAGTTTTGGTGTGTGTGTTTAATGACTCCTCTCGTCTCTCAATTTTTTCTAATATTTGTTTTAGCCATTAATTTCTTTAGAGAGAAAGACCCTACAAGCCTAGTATGTAATTAAATTAAAATAAATTCCAAAAATAGAGAGAGGAATGAAGAATCAATAAAAAGGTGATCGATGCAAAATGTCGTTTTTGTTGGATAGGAAGAGGATTCAATCACACAATAACACAAGTATTTCACATGCAAAACAATGAGCTATGGCTCTTCAATTAATCTTCAATCACTCTAAATCACAATCTGAACATAATGAACCCGGTGAAGGGTATTTAACCTAAATTGACATGTACACACTCTCACATAATTCAACTTGATCAACTCTCAATTAACTCACTCTCTAACTCACTCACCAAATATATCTATCACTCAAATCAACTAACTCACTTAACTGATTGTCTAACAATGCATGTGGGAGGTAATTACATATTTTAACACCCCCCATTAATTACGACTGCTAAACTAAAACATAACTCATGACAACTCAAACATGCCTACTCGTCTATGTCTCAACTAGGCTTACAACACCCAAGTTTCTTTTCTGAAACTCAAAAAAATCTACTGCTAATGGCTTTGTAAAGATATCATCCAATTGATCACTCGATTTACAAGGCTTCAAGTGAACTTCTCCATTGCTCACAAGTTCTTGAATAAAGTGATATCTAGTATCAATATGCTTGCTCTTTTGATGAAACACACTATTATTAGATAGTGCAATTGCTGATGTGTTGTCACAGTATATCATTGTTGATCCTTGCTTTCTCTGCCTGAGTCCATCCAATACTCTTCCTAACCATACTGCTTGACATGCTGTTGATGTTGCTGCTATATATTATGTTTCTTCTGATGATAGTGTCACAATGGGTTACTTCTTAGATGCCCATGATATCACTCCTGAACCAATATGGAACACATAACCGGATGTGCTCTTTCGATCATCCAAACTTCTTGCAAAATCATTATCTGTAAATGCAATCAACTCTTTCTTTTCTATACTTTCATACACGATGCCATAATCTCTAGTTCCTGCTATGTATCTCAGAGTTCTTTTTCCAACATTCCAATGTGTGTCTTTTAGAGTCTCCATAAATCTGGAAATCAAACTCACTCCTTGCATAATATCTGGTCTTGTCGCTGTGAGATACACGAGGCTACCAACCAATCTTTTGAATAGAGTTGGTTTGACATCTGCTCCATCATCCTTACTTAACTTTGTACCTGTTGCAATAGGTGTAGGTACAGGTTTGCAATTATCCATCCTGACTATTTTCAACAAATCTCTGGCATATTTATTTTGGAAAATAAAAATTCATTTTTCAGATTGCTCAACTTCAATGCCAAGAAAATATTTCATGAGACCAAGATCTGTCATCTCAAATTCTTTCATCATGGCTGCTTTAAATTCATCTAGCTCAAGAGCACCTGTAAAAATCATATCATCAACATATAGGCAAACAATCAAAATCTGTCCATGCTCATTTACCTTTGTCTATAAGGTAGGCTCAATGTTGCTTCTGCAAAATCCATTCTTGATCATGTAACTATCTATTATTCTATACCATGCTCTAGGTGCTTACTTTAGTCCATAGAGCACTTTCCTCAATCTGTAAACTTTATCTTCTTTACCTTCAACTTCATAACCTGGAGGCTGCTGCACATAAATTTCTTCTTCTAGAATACCATTCAAGAAGGCCGTTTTGACATCCATCTGATATACTTTCCACTTATTTTGAGCTGCTTTCGCTAGAACTCCTCTTACAGTATCCAATCTAGCTACCGAAGAAAATGTTTCCCCAAAGTCTATTCTCGGTTGCTGCGAGAATCCTTTTTCTACAAGTCTTGCTTTAAATCTGTCAATCTCACCTTTCTCATTCACCTTTGTCTTGTACACCCACTTCACACCAATGAGGTTTTTATCATTTGGTAAATCAATAAAATCCCATTTATCATTCTTTTCAATTGAATTCATCTCTTCATCCATGGCTTGCACCCAATTTTCATCTCTGATTGCTTCTTCAAACGAAGAAGGTTGGAATGCCAACAATGCAAAATTTGAACTAACATCCAAATCATCATAAATATCTTTTAGACTTCTCATATTTTTCTTACCATCGCTTAATTCATTACCTGATTGGTTTCTTGGAGAATTCTGGTTTGTTGATCTGCTTGAAGATCCATGCTACTCTGAAAATCTTGGAGTCATTGCTGGTGTGACTTTTTTTGCTGTCTGCTCTCTTGATTCTTGCTGCTCCTCTTCTTCTACATCATCATTTTCCATCAATGATTCTTGTGCATCGATTGGTTTGTCTATAGTACCATTCCATGACTCTTGTTCTTTGAACATAACATCTCTGCTGATTATTGTCTTCTTGGTGATAGGGTTATACAATTTGTAAGCTTTTGACTGCTCACTATAACTAGTAAATATGCAATTTTCACTTTGATCATCTAATTTGCCTCTTATTTTCTCAGGCACATGTGCATAGGCTACACATCCAAAAACTTTGAAATGAGATACACTACATGACATACCTGACCATGCTTCTTCTGGAACTCTGTTCATCACACTCTTTGTAGGAGATATATTTATCACATAAACGACACATGCAACTGCTTCTGTCCAATACTCATTAGGCAAGTGTCTTTCTTTCAACATGCTCCTTGTCATGTTCATGATTGTCATGTTCTTTCTCTCTACTATACCATTCTTCTACGGTGTGTATATGGTTGTAAACTGTCTTCTGATTCCATGTTGTTTGGAGTACTCATGGAATGATTTCGAATCATATTGTCTACCACGATCTAATCTTAATACCTTGATCTGTCGATCACTTTGGTTCTCCACTATGGCTTTAAACTCTTTGAACTTTGCAAAAGTTTTAGACTTCTGCTTCAAAAAGTAAACCCAAGTCTTTCTGCTATAGTCATCAATAAAAGTGAGGAAGTAACAATTTCCACCAATCGACTGTGTTCTCATAGGTCCACACAAGTCTGTATGCACCAACTCAAGTGGTTTCTTTGCTCTCTATGAAACTCCTTTCGGAAAAATTTCATAGTGTTTCTTTCCCAAGATGAAATACTCACAAGTGCTAGTAGGTTCTTTGATGGGAGGTAAACCTCTGACCATTTGTTTCTGCTGCAACAATCTTAAACCTGAAAAATGCAAGTGTCCAAACCGAAAGTGCCATAACCAGTAATCATTAGAACATGCAGTTGTAAAAGAACTAACCTGATCATTGTAGTTCATAATTAGATGAAAGAGTTTGTTCCTTGTCATCTGCACCTTTGCTATCAGCTTCTTGCTTCGGGATTTTTCGTAAATAACACACTGTTGCCCCTGAAAGATAACTTTGTATCCTTTCTGCGTCAATTGACCAACACTTATCAAATTGTGTTTGAGTCCAAGGACATAATATACCTCTGATATGGTCTTTGGCTCACCCTGAATGGTCACATTATTAACCACTCCTTTTCCATCTACATCCACAGTCTTGTCAGTCCCCAACTTTACCTCTGTCTTCACAGATACATCCAAATCCTTAACTAGATTCTTGTTTCCTGTCATGTGGTTACTGCAACCATTATCTAATAGCCAGACCTTATCAGATGGTTCATGCATGGTGTTGCATGCTAGGAACATGGACTTAGTATTCTCTGTACTAAAATTAGCTCTCTAGTTTCCTTGATCAACTATATTCTTCCTATAATCACGAGCATAATGACAAAATTTATTACAATAATAACATTTCACCTTTGATTTTTCAAACCTTTGATTGTTGTGAAAGCTTCTGCTGCTGCTGCTGCTGCTTCCACTTTGATGCTCATGCTCTTCTTGGCCATCTCTTTGACCACAATAGCTGATGCCTCGTCCTCTGCCTCTCGATCAACCTCTGCCTCGACCTCTTGAAATATAAACATGACTTTTGAAGGCAACTTCTAAAGTGGAATCCTTATTTCTGTCTATCCTTGACTCATGCGATAGAAGGGATCCCATCAACTCATCAACTGTCAGTGTTACCAAATCCTTGGCTTCATCTATGGCTGCTACCACAACATCAAACTTGGTAGACAAATATCTAAGTACCTTCTCGATCACTGTTCGATCTTTAATATCTTCACCATAGATTTTTAACTGATTGACGACAGACATGACCCGATTCATGAAAGAATCGATGTCCTTTGTCTCCTTCATCTGCATACTTTCAAAATCTCTTCTATTATTTTGAAATTTAACAATATTGACTTTGGCTATACCTTGATAGCTTGTCGCCAAAGTTTCCCATGCTTCCTTTTCTAAAAAAATTATCATTATCTTCTAGAACACTGCTCGGTCCACTCCCTGTTGGATAAGAAGCAATGCTTGTGCATTGTTCCTCTTGTATTTCTTCTATTGTTCTCTGTCTGCATTGCTGAGGTCTCGTTATTTTGCGTCGCTCTAAGGTTCTGCAAACCCAAACTTGACATGATCCCATACATCATGCACTTTTAGCATAGTCTCCATTTTAATAGCTCACACATCATAATCTTTCCCAGTGAAAGAAAGAAGTTGTGGCTGAAAATTGGATGTGGCCATCTTGCTTAAAAAGTCGTCTCTTTGATAAAAACCCTAAATTTCTCTCTTTTATATGTGCTTTGCAAAGCTCAACAAATAACCTTAGAACAAAACCCTAAATCGTTTTTTTTTTATGTATAAAAAAAATCTTTTATTTAAAAAAAATATTTATATAAAGTATAATAAGCTTCCCTTTTTAAAAGGCTTATTATAATACTCCACTTTAAAAAAAAAAATATTTAAAAAAAAAATTCCATTTTCAAAATTCAAGTCACGTGGAGAAATGCTTTTCAATCTTAAAAAAAAAAACTTCCTTTTAAAACTTTTAACCTTCGTAAAAAGCTCCATTGAACACTTTTTTTTTTTTAATATCAAAACTCTTAAAAAAAACTCACACTCCTTTAGAACCTTGTTTTTAAAAAATTTAATGCAAACAATGGATGTTACCAACTTGCGTTGACCACAACTGGTGGATTTCTTAAGCCGTAAACTTGAAACCGCACCCCCGAAACCAGAAAATGGCGGATTAAACTTGATTTTCTGAAAATCTATTAGACATGCAGAGAGGAGAAGCACAAAAAACAATTTACACACAAACCATATGAGCTGCGGCTTTTCTATTAATTTTCAATCTCTCTCAATCACGATCACAATCTTAATCACCATGAATAGAATGACCTGGTGAGTGGTATTTAACCTAACTTTGCATGCACACATTCACATAACTCAACTTGACCATCACTCACTTAACTGACTCTTTAACTCACTTACCAAATTCATCTATCACATAACTCGACTAACTCAACGCTAACTTAACTCATTGTCTAACTCTGCATGTAGGAGGTAATTACATATTTTAACACTCCCCCTTAATTACAACCGCTAAACTAAAACATGACTCATGACAACTCAAACATGCATGTTAGTCTATGTCTTAGCTAGGCTTACAATGCCTCAAAAAATTTTCCAATTTTTCATTTTCTTTTTATCTGCTTCCAAAATTTATATCCTTGAAATTGCTTTATTCTTTGTTGCGCTTTCTTGTTGTTGTTGCAATTTTTCTTTGACTTGTCTCAAATTTTTGCTGAAAAATAATCTGATATTGCCTTCTACACGTTCCTCTTCAAATATTTGTTCAAATATGGATTGTTGCCATAACATTACATCTTCAAATTGTCTTTTTTTGCTCTGCTTCTTGCACTTCATATTCCTGACTTTCTTTCTACCATATTTCTTGATATCAGAATCTTATTTCTTCTTGACTCCATTGCAGAAAAATGGTTTTATTTCATTCTTCCTTGTTTTCAGAAACTTCCATATCATTCTCTTCACATTCATCATCAAGTACTGCTGCTTTCTTCCTGTAATCTGCACTCTCAAAATCATTATTCACCATTTCATTCAATTCTTTTATTCCAGCTGTTGCTTTAATACTCACATCAATTTGTTCAATTGGATTCTGAATCCATTCTTCAATGAGCTTCAAATCTGCATAAAACATATTAACAACCTTTATTTCAACTTCTACTCACATGCTATTTTGAGTACCTGCATATTCAAAAACAATGTTAAAAACATCTTTATTATGCTCTTCAATGAGCGTTTCTTCCACTTCCTCTTCCTTCTCTGCCTTATTTTCAACTGTATGAAGGTTGTCTTCCACCGTTATGCTGTTAGTGGATATTCTCATAAAAAAATCTTCAATCACTTTATCCTCTTCTTGATCATTAGCTGCTGCTAGATCATGTATCGCTTCATGAACAGTTTCAACTGTTGCATATCTTGCTGCTACAAAGGCAGCTTCAACCTTCAATGTTTCATCAAACATGGCACTTACCATATTACCATAATCAATTTTTGTTTCAAAAAATAAACCACACATATCATCAACATAATGTTCATCCACCCTATGGTGGGATATTTGAGCATGCATGTGCTCATTGTCAATTTCAGCGTTACCAAATTCATCATTTGCTTCTAGATTCACCAATGCACATCTAACTTTGCAGTCATTATCCACATGTGTTTCATCACAGTGGGATTCACCATCTTCTGCACCATGAACGTTACGGTGGACTGATTGAGCAATGATATGCTCAAGCTCTGTTTCACATACATAAGCTTCTACTTCTCTTTTTGCAATCTGTGTTGCACTTTCTTCATCCATATGCTTACTTGCATAATGGGTTTCACCATCATCTACACCATCCATGTTATGGTGTAGTGTTTGAGCATTGATATTCTTTTGCTCTATTTCACATACAGAGACTTCAACTTCCCTCTTTGCAATCTCTGTTGCATCTTCTTCATCCATATGCATGTTTGCATAATGGCCTTCACCATCATCTGCACCATCCACGTTACGGTGGACTGCTTGAGCATTGATATGCTCTTGCTTTGTTTCAAATACAGAGGCTTCAACTTCCCTCTATGCAATCTCTGTTGTATCTTCTTCATCTATATGCATGCTTGCATAATGGGTTTCTGCAAGCTCTGTTGTCCTCATGGAGTCTTGCTCATCTACTCTCAAATATGCATCTGACATCTTTTCATGTGACACATCCTGCTGCTGCATGTCACTCCCCCTTGCACCAAATTCTGCTTCTAGGATCTTCCATGATTCGTTGGAAGTTGTAGCTTTTGCTACCTTGCACATAACTATTTCATCCATTGCATGCTGAAGGAAACTCAAAGCTAGGGAATATTTTTCTTCTGCTAGACATCTTAGTTCCTCGGCTACGGCCCAAACCTCTTTTAACATGACAACAATGTTTGCTTCTTTTTTGTTATCCCATGATTGATGTTATAGTTGCTTGCATGCTTGCATGAGGCTATCTTCCATATCGCCCCCCAAAAAAAAATATGATTTTTAATATATGCCCCCATAAGGCACAATATTCTCCCACAAACCTGTCATGCTTGACAGAAACACCAAAAATTGTGAACTCGCGGACTTTTACAAAGCCCTAAATTCTCTTTCCAATTAAAATATTTTTTTATACCATGCAAATTTCACAGATTTTTCAAATCTCTTAATTCTCTTAAACCCTCTCAAAAACACTTTGAGAAATCTCCACTTTTCCAAAATAATCCTTCATAAAAGATTATATTATATTACATTTTGAAAATCTTTAACATAAATCTTTATTTAAAAAGTCTTCCACCACACCTTTTTTATTAAAAACATTGATAAGATCCACATTTTTTAATCTTACGAATCCTTTCTCAATTCGACATAAAATCCTTTAATTAGGTTTACCACATCCCTTTTAAATGGACTCTTTTCAAACTTGCATAAGCCACAAACAAACTCCTTTTAAAATACTCCTTCCATATTTTGAAAAACAAACTGCACTTACCGTAAGTTCCTTTTTATATGGCTTTAATAAATCCTCGGTTGACTCTTTTTCTTGAATATTCAAACATTTCACTTACACATACTAACGCAACGCGGCTGATGTGCGTTGTAGAAGCGTTTAACGGTCGTCATGTATAATAGCACCGAGTTAGTGTGCTAAAGCTGCTGAAATGAAGGAACTTCTGCGTGCTTTCCTAATGCGGTAAGTGTACCAGTTATAACGCGGCTGTCTTCAAAGCTTTTTAACGTTATAACGCTTTGATATTAATTTAATTTGTTGAATAGGAAGAGGATTTAATCATACAATAATACAAATATTTTATACACAAAAAAATATAATCTTCAATCACTTTAAATTACAATTTGAATATAATGAACCTAATGAACAGTATTTAACCTAAATTGACATGCACACACTCTCAGATAACTCAACTTGATCAACTCTCAATTAACTCACTCTCTAATTCACTTATCAAATATATCTATCACTCAACTCAACTATGTCACTTAACTCACTTCACTGATTATTTAACAATACATGCAAAAAATAATTACATATTTTAACAGTTTTTCCCATTAAAAGTTACTGCCATCTAGATCACTGCTGTGCACAACCGTTACAATCCATCGATGATTCGACTTTGTCTGTGCTTCACAAATTCTGTTGTGGACAACATGCCCGCATATTCATTACTTATTTATTGTTTATATAATAATAAAACCATGCCTGTCGTTGAAAACACATCCTATTTTTAATTAATCCTCTGAGATTTGTTTGTGCAGGTCGATGGATTATGGAAGGACATTGATTATATAATAATAAATCACACAATAATATAAGTATAGATGGAGGATCAAACACACAATAATATAAGTATTTTACATACAAAATAATGAGTGTTTTTTAAATTAATCTTTAATCATTTTAAATCACAATCTGAATACAATTTACATACAAAACAATGAGCTTTATTCAATTAATCTTCAATCATTTTAAATCATAACCTGAATACAATGAATCCAGTAAAGAGTATTTAATCTAAATTGACATACACACACTCCTATAAATCAACTTGATTAACTCACAATTAACTCACTCTCTAATTCACTCATCAAATATATTTATCACTCAACTCAACTATCTCACTTAACTGATTGTTTAACAATACATGCTGGAGATAATTACATATTTTAACAGTTTTTCTACTGCGATCTCGATCACTGCTATACAATCCACCGATGATTCGACTTTGTCTGTGCTTCACAAATTCTGTTGTGGACAACATGCCCGCATATTCATTACTTATTTATGGTTTATATAATAATAAAACCATGCCTGTCGTTTAAAACACATCCTATTTTTAATTAATCCTCTGAGATATGTTTGTGCAGGTCGATGTATTATGGAAGGACATTGATTATACAAGTGATGAAAACATGTCTCACCATTTACCATTTACCAGCAGCATAAAATATGTAATTACCTCTGCAACCAGACGTGTTTAACAATACAGTCGGTGCTGCATGAACATGAGCAATAACAATTATTCTTCCACGAACTCTAGTGAACTCTTCCACGATAATATGTTTCAAAATAGACACGGGGATACGTTTCAGAATGCCCATAGAAAGACCTCCTAGAATTCCATCCATGTTTTATAAACGTGGTTTTATATTTTTCACAAATTATCATGAGTGGCAATTAATAACAAGTAAAGTGAATTTTTAATTATTATTTGGTAAACAAATACATTATATTTGATTTAAATATTTAACTTATAAATACAAAGAAGTTAGTTCCATGTATTTCATTCTTTGATCTAGTGGCCACAATAGTATCTTTCAATTTACACTATTCTATTAAAATTTTTAATCAGTAAAAAGATTAAAGTGCACGATAGAAATAATGAAGAAATAAATTATTAATATTACTGATATTTAAAATTACATCTTAATAAAAATGTGTTTGATATACAATTTTAAAATATTTAATGTAAGATTAACATTAAAAGCTAGGCACTCTTTTATGCTATTTTGAATCTCCTCTTTATTTAAATCTCTACACTCTTTTACCTCATTTTCAAGATTCTCAACTTCTCTAAAATAACCTACTTTTAATATGTTTGCATATCAAACGATCTTATAAACCTTAATCTTTCCTACATTAACCCTCGTCCACTCCATTATTTATATTACTTTATTAAACCTATCCCAATAAACCTCAAGTAAAATTATTCGACACATACCAAAGTAACAGCAAATTAATCCCATTGTTAAATTTGAACTTTTAACCATTATAACTTCATGGCCTTCCTCCCTTAGTCATCTCCTCACCAGTGGTCGACCTAGAGGAACGGGAGAACATAACATAGCAGGTAGATGAATATAATATATTTTTATTAGTAGTGTGATCGTTTTTTGGGATTTCATTTTTCCAATAAAATATTATTTCTTATTTTCCTCCCGTGTAAGTCACATTTTTATATATGATCAACTTTATATCTATATTGTAAATAATTAATTTATTAAGCAATGATGTATTTTTACTATTTATTTATTAATATTGATTAGCTTTTTTAGATGCCCCGCATCATTGTATCTTTTGCTTCAAGTTCAACAATTTGATATCTTTCATGGCAGCATTGTATACAAAGTAATATAACTAAAAGATTTAGTAGGAACCTACAGTGTTGATTTATATTTTTACCTCGAATAGAAGTCAATGTAGTAGTTAAAGTTTCTAGAAGATTGAAATTCGAACAATTCATGTGTAGCTTTAATATCTTGCTTATTGTGTTTCTTATTTTAATAGAATGTAGAACGAAGTTTCTGCATTATTTATGTAAGGAATAACATTTTTGGGTTGATAAAAGGCCATTGTTAATGAATTTTTAAATGATGTTTAGAGTTTTCCCTTAAATAAATTGTTGTATTCAATCTAAATGGAAATTAGGCACACATTTTATCTCTACTCCTAGAGAGTGTGATTGTTGACTCTTCGTGTATACATAAAGATGGATTGTGCTTTACTACATATTGTTGATTTCAGATTCTCTAAATATGAAACATGAAATAATTATGTAATGGTTCAAGATTCTATTTTATCTAGACATGCATTGTAGAAGGGAAGGTATTGATGTAGCAATGGTAATTCTTTACAGAAATTGTCTGTTTGTGGGTTATTTACTTGGTTGGAGATTGGATTGCAAGGAAAACAAATGATGTAACAATGGTGATTCTTTACGGAAACCATTTCTCTATGGGTAATTTACCTGGTTGAAGACTGGATTTTTTCTGATAGCAAATTGTTCACTAGAGTTCTATATAATAATTAATTACATGATTTGGAATATTGTGTTCACAACTTAATGTTTTGAACTCACATAATTCAAGATATAAATTCTCTATTGACTTGCAAACATCATAAGCACCCGCCACACATCCAATGTAAGTACAAATGAGTGAATTACTCACCACGTACTTCCCACATAGTCTGCCCACAAGCATAAGCAGGTCGTTTTTATGTATAAATGCGTGAATCATTTGTGATTTCTGGCTGAGGCGTTCGAAAAGTGCTTAACGTTTATACCACTGTTATAGTTTTATGTCATACATGCAACTATTTAATATAAGATATATTTATATTATAAAAATTAAAAATATAATAATGCAAAATATTTAAGATAAGATTTAATTAATATTGGAAAAAAATATCATGATAAAAATCCTCTTTTTTCCTGGCATTAAACTATATAAGATATTACACATTAACCTATAGGGAATAAAATGATTATGATTGACTTTTATTAAAACTTAAGAAAATTAAAGAAAGTGTATACCTATCAATATACAATCAGAACAAAAGAAAAACAATTTTAAAGTAGAACAAAATTAAACATAGAGATAAAACGAAGGATATATATATCAATTAAAAAACAAACCAAAATTAAAATACAAGGGGAAAATATAGGATATACATATCAATCCAAAAGCATGAAAAAGTGCAAATTATTGTTGCACATGTCTCTGCAAATTATCGTTGCATATGCCTATGCAAACATTTGAATGAAAAACACAAAATTACATTTATTTTTATATTAATGGAATTTTTCTTGAAAGGTTTAAAAATATGATAATTTGGATTGTTGTATTCAATCCAAATGGAAACTGCGCACACCTGCAACCGAGACACAAAGAGGTCGAGCACAACGAGGATGCAGAGAGGTCGAGCACGACGAAGATGCAAAGAGGTTGAACACGACAATGACACAGAGAGACCGAACACACTCAACGAGAACATCGAGGTCACAAGGAGCACGCCCAGGACACCCTGCAAACATTAAAAAAAAACAAAATTAGAACCAAATTAGCATTTAACCAACAGAAAAGGGAGAAAAATAATGCAAAAGCGAGAAAAATAGACCAACGGTCATGCAACAGAAGCCCTCTCCAACGGTCACGCAACAGGAAAATGACTAAAATCTTCCTGTAGTCTGAGGGCCACTATATTTATAAGAAAAAAGTTCGACCAAACTTTTGATGCCGGATTTTCTACCTCTGGAAAAATATCTGGTTACCATTGTCGTCAATGTAAATGGAAGAATAAGTTCAATTAACGACAGAACAAGTTCGATCAAAGTAATTTCAAAATTTCGATCGAACTTGTGGGAGAGTGAAATTTTCGGGCGTGTTTCTCACGAAAGTGTAACCCACCTTCATACATTCACCCTTCTTCTTCTTATAAAATCTTCAATTGATGAATTCCAAGACCCAGAGCCTTGACCAAGATTCAAGAACCTCTCTAATACCAAGTCACAATTATTGTTTGAACAACTCCTCTTCCTTCTAATTCAACATTGGTCAAACTAACTATTACACCACTAATTTCAACTTCCCTTCAATTTTTTGCCTCTTATTATAGCCCTGCGATTTTCGGCATGCCTACAATAACTGAAATCTCGCACATGTGAGTGGATTGGGGAATATTGGTGTGTCTTATCTACTTCGCTTGATGTGCACTTTTCTCCTTATGACTTTGGCTTGAAATGAAGCTTCCATTTTTACCGTGATCTTGACTCCTTTAAATTTTAATAAAACCCTATTGCAAAAACCCTAGTTGTAGTCACATGTGTGAGTGGAGTGAGCTAAAAAAAATACTAGAAACATTTGATCTTCTTCTCTTTCTCTTAGCTTCTTAAGAGGATTTCTTCCTTCCTCTCTCACACTTCTTTCTTCTTCATGGATTGACTGATGCCTCCTTAGGTGAGGATGAGTCCTTTATATTTGATTTTCTCTATGCTATTAAGACGAATTCTCTTCATCCTAGGCTGATATGTTATCTTGAGTAAGTTGATTACTTCTTTTGAAGACTTACTTGCTTGAACCACTTTGACAAGGTCTTGGAGGGTCTTTTGACTCAAACATTGACTCAAATAAATTTCTTTACAATATCTAACATGCCCCAAATGGGTCTTTCATAAATGTCAATGACTTAGAATCTCTCAATGGGAACTTGATCTATAAAAATAAATTTCCTCGAGTATGAAACCCATGTCTCAAGATTAACAAAAAAAAAATTATTTTTCTCATTACATAAAATACATAAAACCATGATTAGATATGTCATTATGAAGACCTAACATAGTTACATATTTCAACACCATGTAAGAATCTAGAATTTACTGATTTTTTATATATTATTATCACTTTGTTCTATACGGATGATATCAACATTTCCATTTTTAAATATTTCACATTTTCCTTTTTTCTTAGCTTATTTTAGCTTTTGAACCTTTTAAATTATACTTGGTCTTCCAAAATGAAATCTTCATTTATAAACAATAGAGCTTGCCTTAACACAACTTAACCCATCTTTATGTTGAATAATTCAATGTTGTTTTGTGGTGTTCAGTACCTAACTCTAACTTTATTCATCTCCTCCATAAATTAAAAATTGAATTTATGCTTTGAAGTATATAGGGCTAAATTTTTATATAGCTTTTCTTCTTTGATTTTGTCATTATGATCAAGGTTTTTTTAAACTCTTTTATTTGAATTGATTTTTTATTTGGTTGATTTTTTATTTTTCTTTTGTTTCTTTCAATCTAGCATGTGAATCTCCACTTTCAATATTCCTTTTTTTTGGTATTTAAATCTGGTCTCATAAGAATTTAAATTTATTGTAAAATATTACCTTTAAATTTAATTAAGATTAGAATTATATCTTTATCCAACTTTCCAAATCTTTTTATATAATCATACATTATCTAATTTTTTTTGGTTAATTCTCTAATTAAAATTATTTAATATTTTTATTAAAATTTATTTTTACTAAAATTTATACCGAAACGTATAAAAATAAATAATAAAAAACATGCATGACATGCTTGTGCGGTTGAACCTAAGTTTGGTCCGATGTTTCGTGGACCCTTTTATATGAGTCCTTGTTGGTTACTTCCCATAGATTTATTGTCACCCATAATCAGAGGACTCATAAAATATATCTAACCAAATATTTACCTCATAAATACACTCACTTTTATAATATGTTTATGGTAAAATATTCACCATGAAAATTATCCATAGCTCATAAGATATCCTTGGAGAACTCCAAATAAACATTCACCAAGATATAATAAAAATTTACATAAATTTAATTAAATATACATAGATAAGATTACAAAAAATTATAAATATTTTTATAAAATTAATTTAATAACTATATTTTAATGAAAGATTTTTTTTCAAAACCAGTCTATTTTTAGAAAAATTATAATTTTATATTATTAAAAAAATATTTTTAAATACTTACATAGATTTAAACCATGAATTATTATTGTGCATTCTCGGCAAAGCTTCCTTATTATCCTCATCAAATCCCTCGTAGCATATACCAGCTCCATGGAAAATCTTAAACCTTATCGATCATTGTTATGCTAACTTGTCCACGTAATTATTTTTCAAAGCAAGGCAGAAAATCAAACATTCGTTTATCCTCGTGTCACATCAAAACTTAATGAACAAACAGCAATGATACTATTATTTTTCTTCTCTGCAAAAGATTTGAAAATACATTTCCAGCATTGCAACACAATACAAAGTTCCATTATCACAATTTCTAAATATTCAACACAATGATGTTGTAATTCCAACTTTTTCAAAAGTTTTGAAATACAATAATTCCAACTCTTTCTAAAGGTGAGACAAATTAAGGCCCACTCATATATATATATATATATATATAAAAGGTGCATTGTAAGTAAGGGAATTAGCAATCAAATAACAACTTCCTGTATTTTCGGTGGGTGATAGACTTCCTCGTAGGATAAGGGGTCTCGGTGGATTCAAAATCAATTCTGAGATTAACAGACAACCCTCCCACAACCCAATATCCACAACTCTTTGGAAAGAATGCACAATGCTCTTCAAGAGGCAGATGATTTGATCGTTCATGTCGAGCCACGGCCACGGTGTGTTGACTGTTGCTCCGTCCACAACCCCAAGCTTTCCATGCATAATACAAATTGGAAGACGAGAATTGATCGACTCTTTGAAGAGCTTGAAACATAATTTTCATTATGTCCCAATACCACAAAGCGGCCGCAGTGCCTTAAGCTGAGGTTCTTCTTCAATATGTGTCAGCTACAGCACCTTAGGCAGAGGTGGTTCTTCAATGTGTGTCGGCCGCAACGCCACATGCAAAGGTGCTTCTTCAACCTATTCCACACTCCAACTTCATAGGGTTCTACAGTCTTATAGCTGTAACAACGGATTAACCAGGTTTGACTAATGGCCCATCAAAGCGAGGGCAGATTAACATGTAACCTCTTGGGCCAGCTGGAGGAGGCGAGCGGATTAACCTGTAACGTCTAGGGAAACTAGAACATGGGAAGCCTAGAAGATGGTACATGTACATGGAAGAAGCCACCAGATGGAAATAATAACAAGGATGGCTGCAAGGCAGCTAGTCCTTGCCTTGACCCAGAGCTTACTAAACCAGACTAAGAATACTGCATTACTTTGGATGGTTTGCTATGATTGCCTAGAAACATTTATGTTTTTAATTTTTCATCCTATAGTGTGGGCACTGTTTTGTTAAAATAAATTATACTCATTACAAGGAAAGAAAGTTAAAATAAATTATTCTCATTACAATGAAATAAAGAAAAGAAATGGATCCAACATAATTTTCATACCTATAGAAGTTAATTGTAGCAACAAAAAAGCTAATTGTAGCAAATTCCATACCTATAGAAGCTAATTGTAGCAACTAAAAGGCGGAAGTTATCTAAGCTTGTAGATTGAATTACTAGTTTTAAGTAATTACATAGTTAATATATTTTTCATGTAAGTGGCATCCCCAATTTTAGCCTACAACCAAGGCCATATAGGCTTGACACCTTGCTGAAAATATTTGTATGCATGGGCCTAATGATTATCTTATTAATACATTCCTGGTTGTTCTGAGCTTTGCAAACATGTCGTAACCTTTGGTTTCCACATTCATGCTTGTAGGCTTGAAAGCATTAGCAATAGAGACCTATACAATCAGTAAAGTGAGAGGATTTTCACAGGTCTCAAGAACTTCAGCCAATAGAGACCTATAGAAGCTAATTGTAGCAACAAACAAAACTAACTATAGCAAATTCCATACCTATAGAAGCTAATTGTAGCAACTAAAAAGCAAAAGTTATCTGAGCTTGTAGATTGAATTACTAGTTCTTATTAATTACATAGTTAATATATTTTTCATGTAACCGGAATCCCAAATTTGATCCGGATTTATGCAAGAACGCAACAGAATAAACATATAACCATAAATACAGAGATGCAGCGGAAATAACACTTCATTTCATTAATATCAAAGAACTGAAATTTGCTTACAGACAGAATGGAAATAAAACTAGCTAGGGCGCTGGTAGCTATCTCTGAGAAGAGATGTGGCGGCTACAGGCCTCTGAACCGAGTTACAATGAGGCTCGAGGGCCTATTTATTATTGAGAAACAATGGAGAACCCTCAACATCCCAAAAACCTAACCCTAGGAGATGAAGCGCCAAAACTATGGGCCCCGTTTGGGTAAATTGGTGTTTCAACTTCCCAGGGACGTAACTTTGGCATACTATCTCCGTTTGACGCAAATGATACATCATTAGAAAGCTCTATCCGAGGACTACAACTTTCGCCATGAATTTCATTTTGGAATGGAATGATATTCGCTGCATGCGCGATGCCCAAAAAACATCGTTTAGGGCCTCAAAACGGCTCCGGAAGTTCAGGACCCGAAAAACTGCAAAAAATAGTAAGTTATGCCAAAACTGAAAAACTGAAAGAGACAATGGTGGGGGCCTAAGTGGAATAGGTGGGTGGCCACCAATATCCACCTGGATCATTCCTCCCCCCTTAGGAAGCAATGGTCCTCATTGCGTTAAGTTCCTCCATGAGATGAGGAAATTTCTGCTGAACTTGGTCCCCGGTGAACCACTTTCCTTGGTGCAGGAGTTGGCCAGCTTTGACAACCCGATACAGTTGGATCTGCTGTTGACGAGTGTTCTTGATTTGCATGTCCATGATACAATCTGTGGTGGCCTGTTCCATGCAGTCTGGGTTTAACTCTGTTGGTGTGAGTTGTTCTGCAATGTCCGAGGTGGAAAGTAAGGACGAAGGCAATCCACATTGAAGACTGGGTGCAGACCAAGGAATGGTGGAATACTAAGCTCGAAGGCATTGTTACCTACAGCCTTGGTGATGGTGTACGGCCCGTATCGGAGCGGGCGAAGCTTGCGGTGAGGTCCAGTGAGGCGCTCCTTCTTCAAATGTAGCCATACTTTGTCGCCCACCTGGAAGTGGTGTGGCACCCGGTGTTGATCATGGCGCTGTTTGTACTTCGCATTGGCTCTGTCCAATATATCATGAACCTGTTGGCGGATGTGTTGAATGCGCTCGATGAAGCTACTTGGTTTGTCAACTTCAGACTGGACATGAGCTGAATCGGCCTGAGCAGCTGCAAACGGCATGGCTATGTCAATGGGACATAGTGGTTGGAATCCCAAGCCCACCTGAAAGGGGCTATGGCCAATTGAACTGTGGAGAGCCCGGTTATAACTGTGTTGTACATAGGGGAGGCTCTCGTCCCATGTGCATGGATGCTTGAATTGTACATGCGTAGAATGTACAATCATCCTCGTTGACGACCTCCTCGTCCGTCATCTATTTTGGGACAGGAAAGCCGTGGACTTTGGTGAGCTTTCATGTCCAACATCGACCCAGGCTAGACCAAAATGTGCTATGAACCCGCTATCTCGATCTGATATGATATAACGGATCCAGTGCACTCACGCTCAAAGAAGAGTTTATAGTTGGCTTTTGTCAGGATATTCTTTCTATGTCATAATACTCATCTTCGAGAATCCACAATCCACCACGAAAACACGTCATTTCCATTCTTAAGATATTTGCCCCATAAGGACCATGGAGATGGATTCCCAAGGTCGACTAGGGGTAGGTAGAGGAGTATATATGCCTTGCTTCTTGATGGTCGGTTTGGCAATGGCACAAGCAGTGCAGGATCTGATGTGCTTCTCGACATCCTTTCGAAGGTTCGGCCAATAGAAATATTTCTGTAGTATTGCTACTGTTTTCTCGACCCCGAAATGCCCAGCGACTCGACTGTAGTGTGCTTCCCATATCATCTTGGCACGCGCTGTCATGAACACAAATGTGTCCTGTGTGACATGTGCATCTTGAGGTAAGAATTCTGAACTCAATTTCAAAGAGTGCTCATCGTTGTGGCTTCAATTGAATACTCTCATAGAGAAGCGGCCAATCAGAAGTCTCGTGCCCACAAGAGTTGAGCACGGTGGTGAGCGCCACGATCGGTGGTCGGCTGAGGCAGTCTGCAACATTATTGGTGCTACCCTCCTTGTACTTGATGTTCAAATGAAACTGTTGCAGATATGTGGACCACTTCTGATGGCGATCATTCTGCAACTTCCCTTGTGTCTGTATGAACTGCAGGGGCCGGTGGTCTGTGTGGATGATTGTTTCCTTCCCCAAAATGTAATGCTTCCATTGTCGACAGGCTTGCACAATGGAATACATTTCTTTGCCATAGGTGGGATACTTGCGAACTGTCTCAGACAATGTCTCACTGTGATATGCCACTGGATGTCCCTGTTGAGTAAGAACTGCCCCAATAGCATAGTCAGAGGCATCTTTCTCGATCTCAAATGGCTGCTGCAAGTCTGGTAAGGTGAGCACTGGGGCAGAACAGAGGCGATTTTTCAATTCTTTGAACGCCTTCTGTTGAGGTTCCGACCAAAAGAATTTTTCTCTCGCTCCTCCTTTGGTGACTTCACTCAAGGGCCAAGTGATATGAGAGAATCCCAACACGAATCTACGGTAGAAATTAGCAAGACCCAGAAAGCTGCGAAGCTCTGTTATAGTGGTTGGGGCTGGCCAATCCCGAATGACTTGGATCTTGGCTGGATCCACATGCACCCCTCTTTCATCAATAATGTATCCCAGATATTGAACCTGGGTCATGCCAAAAGTGCATTTCTCCAAATTAGCACACAACTTGTGTTGCCGCAGTGTTTGGAGGACTTGTCGGATGTGGTGAAGGTGCTCTTCCCAAGTCTGGCTGAAGATCAGAATGTCATCCAAGTACACCAATACAAATGAGTTGGTGAATGGCCGCAAGATGTCATCCATCGTCCTCATGAAGGTGGCGGGAGCATTCGTCAACCCGAAAGGCATGACCAGCCATTCGAAAAGGCCTTCCTTGGCTTTGAAGGCAGTCTTCCACACATCGGAGGGTTCAATTGGTACCTGGTGATACCCAGACTTCAGGTCGATCTTGCTGAAATATTTTGCACCTTTGAGTTGGTCCAGAAGGTCATCAATCCGAGGGATTGGGTACCTATTCCGGACAGTGATCTTGTTCAGCGCCCGATAGTCAATACAGAGTCTCCACGTCCCATCCTTCTTCTGTACCAACACGATCGGGCTCCCACAGGGCGATGAACTTGGTCTGATGTGACCTTTCTGCAACAACTCTTGAATCTGCCTCTTGATTTCATCATTTTCTAGAACAGAGCGTCGATAGATGGGTCATTAGGTAGTGGCACACTTGGGGTCAGATCAATCGGGTGCTTGACCTGGTAGTGCAGAGGAACCCCTGTGGGTGAGGTGAAGATGTCCCCGTACTCCTCCACGACCTTATCCATTTGTTGTTTTCGTGCAGAGGGGCCCTGTCTGGAGGTCGTGGCCACAGTCTTCTTCTTGCCCTGGGGGCGGATCATCAGAAAAACGAATTTCCTGGTTTGGGAAATGAGTTTACTACATTGTTTTGCAGTAACCAAAGAGATAGTCGTAGGAGGTGGTACCTCTGGTATCCTGTACAACTTATTTCCCAAAGTAATAATAACAGCACGAGGTCGAGACTCATACACAGCATGACGCTTCCACAAGTATGGTTATCCTAATAATACATCAGAAACATCAATAGGAGCAACGTCACATAATACCTCATCCGTGAAGGGCTTGATGCTATAGGGAAGGCGACACTGTCGGCTGACGCGGAGATCTCGTCCTTGGTGAAGCCACCCGATGGTGTATGGATGTGGGTGAGCTGTGGTCGGCAAGCCCAACCGCTTCACGGCGTCTGCTGAAATGAGGTTCTTTGGCTCCCATTGTCGACAATGAACTGTACAGGGGAGCCCTTTACCCACATCTGGGAGTGGAAGAGACGTTCCTCCTCCTCTGGATCTTCCGGTTCCTCCTTCTGGATCTTTGTAGTGGCAACAGTGGCGTTGGGCTCCGCATCAATAATCTGTTTCCTTTTTTCATTCCCCTTTTCAAGTTCTGATTTGGAGTTGGAGCATGCATCTAACTCAGAAGCCCTCATCTCAGCCACTAGCGATTGCTTGGCTCGACACTCACTTGTGTTGTGAGTGGAGCTCTTATGGAACTCACACCACTTTCCCGTGTCCTTATTTGGCTTTGCGGTGCTGTTATTTTCTTGTGGCTTTGACAGGTTGTCTTTAGCCACCATGCCTTGGTTCTGTCTTTTGTTCTACGGTTTGGAAGCACCTTTCCCTTGCTTTTGATTCACAGATCCAAAGTCTCGCTTCTTCTGTTTGAATTTCTGCTCAATCTTGGCAGCATACCGGTATGTCGTACCAAGAGAGGAGATGTCGAGGAACTCCATTTCCTCCTGAATGTATCTGTGCAGACAGCTGCGATAATTTAGCACCAAATTTTTCTCTGAATCTTTGATACCCAACTTTGTGGGCAGGGTATGGAAAAGATTCGTCAGCTCATGTACATCTTGATCCCTTTGTCGTCGCAGCGTGGTCCATTGTATGTACTTGTCCTCATAGCTCCCCACGGGATAGTACTGCCTCGACTGCCTCGAAATAATCTAAGCAGGACGCAATGGAAACGAGAGGGTCTTCATTGAAACCCAGAGCCCTATAGTGGGCTTCCCACCTCGCCCTAACATGGGGGTAGCTTTGAGGAGTGCAAAAATAATCTTCTCCTATTCAAAAGTCATGAACCGAGAAATATCCTTCTAATAGATTCAACCATCTATCTACAACATCTGCATCTATTTGACCCTCAAATATGGAATGTCAAAGTTTACTTGTACCCTAAAGGGATTCGCGCCTCCAGAGTGGCTTCTAGATGCAGATGCACTGCCAGTGGGCAGTCGTTAAAGGATCTGGGCAAATTTATCCATCATCGCGTTCCTTTGTTTTTCGAGGGCCTCCTCGACCAATATTTTGATAGGATCTCCTTCTCCCTCATCTTTCTTTTCGTCCCCCATGGGTGTCTATCAGGGTTTGCAAGGCTTATCTTGCAAAGGTTCCACCAGATCAAGCCGTAACTCCTTATACCCTGACCTCGTTGGGGACATGCAAAGAAAGATCGAGAAAAAGCAGACCCCTCTATACCACTGATCCGGATTTATGCAGGAACGCAACAAAATAAACATATAACCATAAATACAAAGATGTAGCATAAATAACACTTCATTTCATTAATATCGAAGAACTAAAATTTGCTTACAGACAGAATGGAAATAAAACTAGCTAGGGCGCTGGTAGCTATCTCTGAGAAGAGATGTGGCGGCTACAGGCCTCTGAACTGAGTTACAATGAGGCTCGAGGGCCTATTTATTATTGGGAAACAATGGAGAATCCTAAACATCCAAAAACCTAACCCTAGGAGATGAAGCAAACTATGGGCCAGCGTTTGGGTAAATTGTTTCAGCCTTCAGTGGACGTAACTTTAAGACATTATCTGTCTCTGCTTTTCTGACACATGATACATCATTAGAAAGCTCTATCCGAGTACTACAACTTTCACTATGAATATCATTCCAAAATGGAATGATATTCGATGGAGGCGTGATGCCCAAAAAATGTTGTTTAGGGCCTCAAAACAGTTCCGGAAGTTCAGGACCCGAAAAACTCCTAAAAATATAAGTTATGCCAAAACTGAAAAACTGAAAGAGACAATGGTGGTGGCCCAAGTGGAATAGGCAGGTGGCCACCAATATCCACCTGGATCACAATTTTAGCCTACAACCAAGGCCATATAGGCTCGACACCTTGCTAAAAATGTTTGTACGCATGGGCCTAATGATTATCTTATTAATACATTCATGGTTGTTCTAAGCTTTGCAAATAGGTCATAACCTTTGGTTTCCACATTCATGCTTGTAGGCCTGAAAGAATTAGCAATAGAGACCTATACAATCAATAAAGCGAGAGGTGTTTCACAGGTCTCAGGAACTTTAGCCAATACGTTTTGATTAGGTTCCATTCCCACCCGTTGGTAGCCATGTCATTACTTAGAGATGGGGATTAAACTCAAGGTACTAGGAGATCATTACCCACGTGCACAAATTTGAGCTCAAATCCACTCTTCATTGAAATGTGATTCCTTGGTAAACTGGTAAGAGTTTGTCTTAACTACCCCAAGTTCTATTTTCAGCCTTTTGGTGCCTACAACAATCTCTTCTACCTAGTTTGGTGCCTGCACCTCTTTCAAATCCCAGAGATACGCCCTAGGAATTTTGATCTAGCTTGGGAAAAAAATTGGGTGTTTTCTATCAAAAACAAATAGAGATATATTCAATCAGACAAAGGAAAATGGAAGCATGGCTAATTGGGCTCATAGCAACTACTTCTCTAATTGCACTGGCTCTTCTCTTCCTATTTATTATTAGTACATCTATGTTGGTAGCTAAGAACATACTATCTATTTCAGAGAGCAAACTAGCAAAACTAACCAGTAGTCTTAGAGGTGAGCTAGCCTTTTATTTGTTTTATCCTTCATATTGCATTAGAAATTGAGACAGTCTATACCGGGCAGTGCGAGCTTCAATAATGATGTTAGGTTTTAAAGAAAACATAATGAGGGCTCCATGATTCATCTATTTTCTATTTTGTGCTTTAAAATGCAGATAGAAAGGAATATACATTGAAGGAGATTGAACAATACAGTGAGGGCTTCACTAATAAAATAGAAGAAGGAACAACCAATGACGTGTTTAAAGGAATTTTACCAGATGGCATGTAAGTGGCAATCAAAGTGCCAAAAATAGATGTAGCACACAGTTCTGATGTTGAAGCACACTCTCACTTTCAGGTATCCATATTCCATTTGTCTTTGTTATGTTTTTTTTTTTTGATTTCATGTAATACTAGATGATTTGTCAGACTTTCTATTATTGATTAAACTGAGTAGTTATTGAGATGAATAGATATTATGGTAACCACATTTTCTACACCATTGACAGATCAAATATTCCCGCATCAAAAGATCGGGTCTAGAAACAACAACATAAGTGAGCGTATAAGCTAATACGAATGACGGTTTTCCAATTGTTGATCAGGTAAATCCCCATAACCCAAATGGAAATGAATCTATTCCTCAAGTCATGCTTCGGGCTTTGTGGGGAGGGGTAGCTTGAGGATGAAGATAGAACCCTTTCAAGTCTGTCAAGCTAGGAACTTGCCATAATAGGCAGCACCATGGCCCATCATAGGTACACTTCAGTTAGCCATGCTAACTGAAAGTCATTAACTTGATTTAAAAAAATTGAAAGTCATTAAAGTGATTTAAAAAAATAAATAAAAAACCTGGATGACCATGTGGTCCCTCCCATGATCATAACGTGCCTCACCTCCTTCTCCATAAAATGGCATGCATACAGGGCGGTAAACAAGGCCACCTAACATTGTATCATGCTAATATATCAGCTAACCTACCAAATTTGAACCTGCAACCATTATGAGGTTGAAACAATTCTCTATTTTAAACGGCCAAATTTGAACCTGCAACCATTCTCAACCTACCAAAAAGAAAAAGGGAGATAAGGCACTAGAGTAGAGTCAGGAAGGATCCATAACCAGCAACAAGGTGAGATCAATAACGGTGAATCCCAATCTGCACAGGAGCAACAATCGTCAAAGTATGACAATAGTGATTCAGACAAATCTGGAAGCCAAAAATCGTTAATTAATAGTACCATCATGGTCCCTGCTGCTAATTTTCCTCCTTTCCTTTGTTGGATAGTTTTATTTTTCTTTTTCGGCAAGTTCTGGTGTTGGGCGGTTCTTGTTTTCTTTGTTGGCGGGTTCTCGTGTCAATCCATGGGGGATTAAACAAAATCCACTTTTGGCTAAGCTACATGGGAGCAAGCACCAAGTCGCCTGAGCTAGATCTAAATTCTCTCTTCCATGGTCGTGATTCAAAGTTTGGTGCTCATCGTGGTAGAGATCCAATGCCAAATTCAAAGCTAGTTGAAGCACCTATTGCGTCCCATAGGGGAAGGAAGTAGGTTCTGGACTTTGAAAGTTACCAGCAACATCGAGTGCATCTTTTCAAACGTAATATTCCTTGTGTATCTATGCAGATGGGTCATATTGTTGCTTCTTCTCTCGTTGGATGTCGCATTTCTTTTTGTGCAATGATCTGCTCCTTCTCCGGATGCTACTCTTCTTCTATCTTTTTGGTTCTTCGCTACTCTTCTTCTGTCTTTTTGGTTATGTCTTTTTCTGATGCTGCTCTTCATTGCTCTTCCTCTGTCTTTTTCATTCTTTTTTTTGGTGGAATAATAGGTAGAAATAGGTTCGACAGTCGTGATTGTAGACATTATAGACATTGCCAGAACAGCTGTAGACGAACGCATGATTACGGCCAATGTCGGTGATGTCAAGGGCACCGACACAAAGAAACTGAAACGGAGAAGATGATGCCGAAGGAACAAAGGAGGTTGAAGGACCCCATTAAGGTAAACTGGAGAAGTGGAATATTAGGATAAATTATGAGTAAACCAACCAGCAAAGATCAAGAATTAGGAAGCTCGGCAATGGCCTTTGTCATCATAGGAGTATGAACTCTGCGTTTGGCGAGGAACCTACAAGTGTCTGCACGATAGTGCACCACCAACCTCTTTGCATGACAACCACCAACCTCTTTGCATGAAAAAAAAACAATAACATATTGACAAAAACACAAAAAAATCTAATGCTAATGGATTAATGCTAGCATTAATCGACCATGAATTTCTTTTTAGTCGTTATTTATTTTTAACCTAAGAAATTTAATCTCTATTCAGCTCTCAACCTCGGGAAGAGGCCAATAAGACCTCAAAAACACTGATTGGCTAGAAATAACCATGCCAATAATTGATAGGATATTGAAAAAGCATAAAGGAAAATCTCGGAGAAAACTTTGGGTTTAATAAAAAAAAATCGAGCGAACTAATGCTACCTAATAAATATCGATTACTATAGTCCTTTGCCTGCTAGCAGGGACTAATAAGAAGCCTAATGGAAATCTCATTAGTCCATACAAACTCAGACTAAGTATATTCATTAAGATATGTTGATATGTTACTCGCACAACTACATTTATTATTAAATGCGGTTGAAAAATATATAATAATAATAATAATAATAATAATATTATTATTATTATTATTATTATTTATTATATTTTAAAAAATAATATTATTTTATTTTAATAATGTTATTAATATTAATTAATCAATTAATAAATAATAATATAGATATAAATAAGTAATAATTAATAATTAACAATTACAATAATTATTAACAATCACCACTATATTATTAATAATAATAAAGCAATTAATTAATAAAAATACTTAATAACTAATTATTAAAATAGTAATAAATCAATTAATTAATAATAAATAATTATTATTTTATAATTGGTAATAATTATTATAAGTATTACTTAATAATTATTAATATTTTAATTATTAAATAATAGTTATTACTATTTATTAATATTTTAATCAATTAATAATAATAATTAATTAATTAATAAGAATACGAAGAATTAATTATACTTAATTATAATAAATTATCAATGACGATGAAGGTTGCGATGATGGGGGCGATAGTGATGACGACGACGACCTCAAGAAAGGAAAAATGATCTAAGTTTGATTCTTCAAAGTCCTGTTTCTATAATCAAAGACAACGGAAATGAGTTCTCCAAGATCGCTATAGGTGTGCTGGCTTGATAGGTCAAGAAGATTGGAAGTATGGGATATGTTGGGGAATTGAGAGCTGATGTGACTAGGAGTTGGGAAGTCTAAAAGGAAGTGCTTTTCATCTTCCACCTGCTTAGTATCGCAAATCTGACAGATTTTATAGTTCCATGGAGACTTGGGAATAGACCATTGCCCAGTCTTACTTTGAAGCTCATGATAATTAGTTCTAATCTTAGCGATGTTGATTTTTTTCTTAGTGCTCATCAACACATAGAGATAATTCTGATTATCAAGGGTGGGGTTGATCACCTCCTTATAGTATCTTAGCTTCCTTTTACCCTCTAGCTCCTAATCCTCCCATAACTTGTCCTTAAACTTGGAGGCAATGGTATTTTTTATACTAATAATACGTGTTTGACCATCGTTGGTTTTCATATTGACACAATATTTGTCACATGCAGCTTGCACCATGGCTGAACATGGATGACCAAAGTTGACAAAATTTGACGTTGGATAATGAGACAATCTTTGTCACAATGTGATCATGGTTATTGACCATGGTTGACCATGATTTATTGTAATTTCAAGACAATATTTGTCACAATGCGATGTTGGACGATGGTTGATTTTCATATTGAGACAATCTTTGTCACAATGCGAAATTAGACCATGGTCAATTTTCATATTGAGACATTCTTTGTCACAATGCGACATTGAACCATGGTTGACAATGGTTTACCATGATTGATTTTCATATTCATAAAAGTCTATTATAAACCCAAGATATAAAAACCCTAAGATAAATATTATAAACCCTAAAATAAACATTGTTGTCCATGGTTGACCACAAATGATTTTCATATTGAGGCAATATTTTTCAGAATGCAATGTTGGACTGTGGTTACCATGATCGATTTTTATATTGAGATAACCTTTGACACAATGCGACATTGGACAATGGTTAGCCGTTGTTGACAATGCTTGATTTTGATATTGAAATAATATGTGTCACAATGCGACGTTGGACAATAGTTGACCATGGATGTCCATGATTATCTCAATGTGTCGTTAGACCAAGAGACAATCTTTGTCACAATGTGACCATAAACCCTATAATAAACATGGTTAACCATATTTAAAACCCAAGGGATTAATATTAAAAACCTAAGGGATTATAAACCCCAAGAAATAATAGTAAAACGAAGGGATCAATTTTAAAGCTAAGGTAATAAAGAAAAATAAGATAAATATTATACGAGCTAAAATAATCATGGTTGACTATAGTTAACCATGGATGATTTTCATATTGACACAATCTATGTCACAAATGCGACATTGGACTATATTTTACCATGACTAAATTTCATATTGAGACAACCTTTTTCACAATGTGACATTAGACAATGGTTGGCCATGGTTGACCATAGTTGATTTTCATATTGAGACAATGTTTGCCACAATGCAACGTTGGACCATGGTTGACCATGGATGACCATGGTTGTCACAATGTGATATTGGAACAAGAGACAATCTTTGTCATAATGTGACGATGATTATTGACCATCATTGACCATAACTGATTGTAATGTCAAGACAATATTTTTCACAATCTAACGTTGAACCACGGTTGATTATGGTTGATTTTCATATTGAGACAATCTTTGTCACAATGCGACATTGGACCATGGATTACCATGATTGATTTTCATAATGAGAAAAAGGTATTATGAACCCAAGGTATATAAACCTTAAGATAAGTATTATAAACCCTAATATAAACATGGATAACCATGGTTGACCACAAATGATTTTCATATTGACAAAACCTTTCTCACAGTGTGACATTGGACTATGGTTGACCGCGATTGATTTTCATATTGAGACAATCTTTGTCACAATGCGATGTTCGACCAAGGGATTGGTAAACCCAAGGGATATGAACACTTTGATTGATAAACCCAAGCGATTGATAGTATAAATCCAAGGGATTAATTTGAAAATGCCAAGGTATTATAAACCCACAGAAATATTAAACCCAATGGATTAATGTTATAAACCCAAGGCGTATAAACCCAAAGAAATAATAAAATAGAAGGTTAATATTAAAATCCAAATGGAATATAAACCCAAGGGATAAATATTATTGATAATATTTTTTTTAATATTCAACATTCTTGTTGTTGTAATAATAATAATAATAACTACTTTAATATAAACTTTAAAAATATTGTAAAATTTATTTATTGTATATCTTATTTTAATCAAAATATTAAAATAATTGACCATATTTATTAAAACAAAATGCTTATTATTATTAAGGAAAAGCTAATTCCTAAATCTAAAACATATATTTCATGAATATATTTCTTTTATTCACAACCTAAAACTCTTCCACCATTTTTGCCACTATTCCACTTTATTTATATATATATATATATACACATTAACTTTAATTTTAATAGTACCATTAACTCTCTTTTTTTAAGTTGAGTAGTTCTTATTTTTCCATTCATTTTTCAAAAAGGAAGATTACATACTTGAGTAGACTTCTGGGACCTCAATTTTCCCTCCTCGGAAACCAAATTTGTTGGCCACCAGAAGGCATTATAGGCCATCCAAAAACAAAAAAAAATTTGTGTGCCATGCTCAGCTTTTACTGCTACAATGTTTGTGACATAGACATCATTCAACAAGCTAGACATACTACTACTATTAACATAATTTACCGACATAACATAAACATAGATACACATAAACTTAAAAATGATCAATACTACTATCATCTCAACCCTCTAAAGAGTCTATCAATGTCGGGTCTTTAGCACTGGACCCAGGCATCTCCATTTGTTGAAGATTCTTGAGAAAATTCTCTACCCTGTTCAACTGGGTGTTCTGTCTCTAAACTTGGAATTGGAGGAACTCAAAATCATTCTGAATCTCCTACATGGCAAGATCAACTTGCATGAACTCAGTGGTGTACATGATGGCTTTGGCTATCAAATGTTTCATTCTCTAGTAAATATGAAGAGTTTACTGATATTGGGAATTTTTTCCTCTGGTAGTGCCAGGATCTGGCACAATCTTTTCTTCGTCCAGGTCTATTCTTTCTTCTTCAGCTTGTCTCATGAACACTTCCTCCCATTTGGCCATAATTTTCCTCACCGAAGGAGGAATTTCCTGAATGTAAATCAAGGCAACATCAACAATATGATCAACCCGAGGCTTACGCCCAGTCCACTTTGGAGCTCAGGTGGCTACCATAGCCTTCTCTTTCTGCTCGCCCTGCTTCCATGTTTTTCTATAGGTTCCACCTTCCCCCTCTTCCATTACTGCCCAAGCCCAGGCCATTATGTATTCCCCAACACTAGTTTTAGGCACAGTTCTTTGGTTCTGCCTTCCAAAGGTAGCCACACAATCATAACATAAATTCATAGAACACAGGAAATTGATATTAGTGCCATAGAAATAAGTGAACCCATCCCATCTTGCTGCGCCTACCTCCCCATGCAGCCCCATTCCTCGAATACCTACACCACATGGAGGGCTCTCTAGGTAGTCGTCCCCAACCTCATAACAATGATGCCGCCCCCCCCCGCCCCCCCTGAGACTCAGTTCTCTGAACTCCAACCCAATACCTATGGGAAATAGAATTGCCTCGTTTTTTGGTACCCCTTTCTCCCCAACCAATGGTGATCCTACCACAAGCCTTCCCATCCCCTTTGACACTAAACCTCACAGGTAGAGACCACTCCTTAATATGGTTTTTCAAATTTCTAATAGACTGCGGTTGGGTATCTAGGTCTACCCAGTTCGCAAAGCTACGACCCCAGTCCCCTTCCCCCATTTTACTCAGAAGAATCCCAAAAACAAGAGAGATTAGATGACACAAAAATAAAGTATCCCCTTTGTCCCTTCCGAGGTCCCTCCCCTAAAAACAGACAAAATTTCGCATACCAAGCATCGTACCAACATCAGAAAATCCAGAAACCGTAGAAAGAGTCATTTGTGAAGGCAAAGAGGGAAAAGGAATGTTCACATGCCCTTTAACCTTTGGGCATTGACGCAAATTGCAGAGGCCGAGCTTCAAGTTCCTCGCTGACAACGCTCCTTGGCTCCCTATCTCTCTCACAGTGCAGATCCAAAATAAAACCACGTGAATGTAATCGCTGCAGCACAAAACCCACCGTTTATTCCCTCCATTTACTTGATGTTGTCTTTGGAAGGTGTGCCTTCCGCTTCGTACACAGACACGCCACCCTCCATCGACATGCCACTTTCCTTTGTCCAGCTTGGGTTATCCTTTAGACATGCAGGCCTTTACTCCAACCTTCATTGCACTGTAGAGGATGTAGCCACCCCACACCCTGATCCAGGATAATACCACGATTAACTTTAATTTTAATAAATTTAAAGAATAATTTTTTTTTAAGGAATAAATTCCCAATCTTCTTATTCCATTTCAAGCTACAATTTAGTTGATTTGTATTATTCTCTTCATAAATGTTACCTTTATTTTTAATAAACAAATTACAATTTATAAAGATTGTCTTTTTAGGTTTAAAATTGTATTTGCAGTTATGATAATAATAGTTTAAATAAAATTAATTAAATTTATTTTTATAAAGAAATTTATTTAATAATAATATTAAAGATTGTCTTTTGAGGTTTAAAATTGTATTTGCACTTATGATAATAATAGTTTAAATTTATTTTTATAATGAAATTTATTTAATAATAATATTAAAGATTAAATGGATGGGCACCTTAAATGTCTAAATAATACTATGTGACAACAATACTATGTGAATGTAGGACTTTTAGTTTTCAAAAAAATTTACTTAATAGTTATAATTAGTTTATAATTAAAAAATATAAATTATTAAAGAATAATTAAATAAATATAAATAAAATAAAGATGTAAATGTTATAAATTTATAGATTATTTTTACACACATGTTGGAATATTATTAAAAAAATTATTAAATATTTTTACAATGAATATAATGATAAATAGTTACAATATAAAAATATTTGTTAAATGATAAATGAAGTTGCTCCAGCAAATCACGAGCGCTTCTTCCGTGGCGCCTAAGCGGCGCAGAAGAATATTTATGGTAAAATGGAGAGCCACGACAATGGCCGAGCATGTCATCATGGGCTTCGTTATGCATTGTGATCGGAGATATATTCTCAGCGGCTCCAGAAAAGACGTGGCCACCAAATCCGGCAACAAGAACAATAAATAAATTCCGGTGACCTCAGAAATGGTTGTGTCCCACCCCAAATGAACCAGAACTCCCTTCACCTTCAACCACAAAAGCCCGATAGGGGACACTGGTGGGGAGAAGAAAGAAAATCCACTGGGTCGAAATAGAAACGCTTCGACGAACCATTTCAAAATCATAGATGTTTGAAGGAATCCTATCCGTCTTATCAAATTATTTATTTATTTTTATTTCCGATGATAAAATATTTCACATGTATCTTTACGATGACCGCCATAAAATTGGTTTCATATGCGTGCAACAAGTTGGATCTCTTAATTATTTGTCAAAAAAATTAATTGAGATAGAAGTCTATTAAAATAGTCATCAATACTTTCGTTTAATTCAAGGTATCATTTAGGTCAAACCTAAAACCCTAACCCCAAAAAAATTTTAGGACATTTGAATCATTTACAACAAACCCTAAACTCGAAAATTCTTGTCACATCTCTTATTTATTATTATTGGTCATAATGTGAGATAATATGACATGAACAAGAAGTTGTAAAATCTCTTTTGGTAATAATCACATATAATGGAAAGAGATTTTATGTGATTATTACCGAAAGAGATTTTACAATTTTATATGGATCACAGATTCTAAAAATATGAACAAGTGTTATGATTCACACGTTCTAAAAGAAGGACTATTTCCATCATCAACGTTAACAAAATTATTCTTTAAAATAATTTGCCCACAAAGTGTCAATTACTTATTGAATGAACAACATATGAATTCATACAATCATAAAACTTACACTATGAGGATTTATATCTTTATATTTATGAAATATCCTAAAAGGATAATCCATCAAAAAGAATACTGGGATATATAACTATCTAACATTATTACTTGGGTTATCAACTGAAAATTCTTATATATGCATTGTTACTTGATTGTGTACACCATAACAATGACATTACTTATTTTATCAATTAAAACATACTACCAATTGTAGATATTAAAGAAAAAATGAAAAACCACCATATGAATCATCTAACCAAGCACATCTTAGCACTAAACACAAATATGTAATATTATGATTAAATGTTTTTAAGTGGGAGATTGAAAATTTGGATCTTCAAACCAAACCAGTGAACATGAACAAGGTATCCAAAAGTGTGTGCTTCTCACCTTTTTTCATTTTGATTTCCTTTTTGATTGTGTCAGTTCAATTTCCAAACGTTGCAGAATTTAAGAAGTTGTACTTCCAATACTGCAATCCCCAATGCAACCTTTGAAAATAACCCAACAATATTAATCACATAAGATGTAATATTCCGAATAGGAAATAGACAGCATTATAAAGCAACATAAACAAATAACTACAACAAATAGAGAGTCATCATAAAAACACTGCAAACATGGAGTAACGCTGAGCCATTTTATTATAATATGAAAGGTAACAATAGATAAAAGGGTGATCAAAATGATGGCACCTTGGCTTGTTCAAGGAAAGATGAAAATACTCTTAGAATATCCCAATAAATGGCTCCTCTCTCAGGGACTACGTAACTCTAGATGTTGTTGCTGCTACTTGTTGGGGTTCCCATGTTTTGGCTAGATTGGCAAGACCAAAAGATGAGACAACATCATAACCACTTTGGGGCACTAGGATCTAGCCCTCCTGGACCCGGAGAGGGATCTCTCCAATAAAACAAAGAATGGTATATCTTTGAAGCTCAAATGAGATGTTAGGCTAGGTATGAAGCAGAAAGGGGGGAATTTAAATGATTTGGTTGGTTGGTTGCTGGGTTGTTCATGAGATCATAGACTGAGAAAGTGATGGGAGAAAAGGAACAAAGCAACAGGATGTTTTGGCAAAGAGGATTGGTCAAGAGAGTGCCATTCATTGGGCTATGGAGTCATGAAAGGGAATTACTTGCACAACTCGCCAAGGCTTTCAGAGGGCAAGTCATCTACACTAAAGGATCTTTCAGATAAATGATGGGATGGAACATTAAGGGTTGAAAGTGAAAGAAAGAAAGAAACCTAATTTCTGTCTATAGATCAGGTCAGAGGTCATTTAACTCCAGACCTGCTTGGACATACTCATAGGCAACTTTCAAAGGAGGGACAAAGGGGCAGCTTATAGATCTAACCAGAGGTCATTTAACTCCAGGTCAGCTTTAGCATGCTCCAAGGGAAAACATAGATAAGTTTAACAGAGCCAGGGTCTATAGATCAGAGAAGGACTTTGAACCTTCAATGATTTGACACCAGCAAGAGATCTTAGAAAGGTCAGTTGGTCGCAAAAGGATCCTAGTGGACAAGGCTAACTCTAATCCCCAGTGTTCCCAAATCTTCCAGCTTAAACCCAACAATAACAACTAAAGACAGATTTCATTAATTCATACATCAGCTAGCAGGCAATGACATCCACTACACTGGTTAAATTAACTGAAATCAACCCTCAGATAACACATGCAGCAGAAAAAATTAAAGGCAAGGAGAGCAGAAACATAGGGTACCTAACAATGGTAAATCTTATGCCAATATTCTGATGCGAGCCCAGAAGACCAATGAACAGCATGAAAATGTAATTAAACGATAAGATAAGAGAAACATCACCCGTATTAATAGACCAGGATCCAATGAAATGTGCTTGATTAATTGATGCAAAACCAGTCACATACACTGAGCTCAATGGCTGTTACAATCCCAACTTCTCCTCCCAGCCTACTACAATACAAACTACTCTACTACTTTCTCCCAAACTGCTCTAACAGTCAAAACCGAATCCCTCTAACTACAACAGCAACAACCGAACAACAACCTTTACAATATGTTCTTCAGGATTCTTATAGGGGAAAAGAATAGCAAGAGTAGATGTAAACTTAAATGCAGCATTAAAACTCTGAAGCGGAAGAGGGTCGAGGCCTCGTTCTATTTTAAAATCAGGGCATTGAACTTCTGTACTCTTTGGATGAAAGAGTGGTCTTCGTCAGGCTGCAATTTACTTAAGGTATGTCTTTGATGTAGTTGCTGTAGCCTTTTGCAGAATTCCGGTGAATAAACCGAGGTGTATGGAAAATTGCGAGGTCTGCCATACCACATAACTAATGCACTGGTAGCATAGGACTGTTGTCAGGGTGGAAAAATATCCCTAGAACACGGTATAGAATGCAGACGGTATGGGCACCTTGTCCTTTTATGGAAGAACGTTCTGCTGATATGGAAACCCTGATAGTATGATTTTTTGTGCATTGGACCTTCTGAGCGATCCACGGGGTCTTTGATTCTGGTACCTTTGCCCTTTAAACACTGGATTAAGGCTCAAAATCTTCTATTACGTGCCTTGAACTCTCTGCTGCTCCCATACTGTCTCTGTCGATGAAATCTATGCTTTAATGGCTCTGGGGAAGATTTTCCAGAGTTTAAACTCTGTTCCTTTAATGAAAGTCATGTCGGCATACCTTCCCCAAGCCTTTCTTCATAATATTCAAACTCTGCACATGGTCTTCCCTGTGCTCTTCGCCACCGTGATAGTGACTGTGAACAGAGGAAGCTTTCACCACCTGAAACCCTGCAAAACGTGAAAACACGTTACGAAAACATGCACAGGGAGGGTGGCACGGATGACTGTGAAAATGGCAGCGTAGCCTGAAAGTGGACGATGAATGCAGCAGATATTGTGGAGGAAAACAATGGAACAACAGGAAATGCACGGGAAGACGTTGAGACAGACAGTTTAATGTAAAACATTAAACTTTGACCTATGAATGGAATATATATAAAGGGACGGGTGAAAAATGTGATGGGACACGTGGGAAGGGTGACGTGGCGGGACCGGTCAACGGCAGGCGTGCGAATAAATCTGGACCATCCGATCTCAGGAGGAGATTGACGGTGGAAAACATATCGGAGGGCGACGGATGATGGGCCAGGGGTATGGATACCTTGGGTTATCCTCCGTGCAACTTCGTGGAGCGATCACTGTTGGATGGATGATCGCAGATCGGACGGTGTATATGCATATCGCGCCAGGTCAAATGTCGAACGACAACGTGCGATGGGGGGCAGTTTTGAAATAGTGACGGAGCTACGTGTCAGACGGTGAGTGGAATCACTCCGAAAATAAAATTACCGCCCATCCTCCAAACACGGTGCGATGGAAACCGGTGGTTTATGAACAATGCGCATTGCGGGGACCACCAGGCGGAGGGAATACGGACCGTAAATCTGCGGGAAAACGGACGGTGGATGTGTGATCAGGGCAGCAAACAGAGTGGGCTACGAGCGCTGCATTGTTCTGCGAAGACCGTCCGATCTAAACAGATTGACGGCTAATAGGGCGTCCAATATCCATCTGCGGCAAGCACCTTTCGCCTTGGTGCCTGGTCTTGGCGCCTGGGTCACATGGTGGAAAAAGGCTAAGGGAGCTGGCCGAAAAGGGGCTAGACCTCATATATGTTAAAATGTGGGTTTTTCAACCTTTTCAATGCGATTTGAGGCCAGGAAAAGGGTAACGGTAGATGGAAAAATGGAATTTAAACCAAACAAAGTGTATTTGGAAGGTTTAAAGGGGATTTAGGATGGTTTTAGGGGACTAGGGGGGGGATTTGGGGGTAAAAAGGGGAATTTGGACAAAGGGAAAAAGGGTTGAAATGGGACATTTTGCAGGGATACAAGGGGAAAATTAAAGCCTTTTGGAGCACAATATTTGTAATCAGAGAGGATTAATAATGGGAATCAGCAGAGGGGATTTATCAAAGGCAAAGGCACAGGAGGCTTCAAGGATGATGTGTTTTCAGAGAAAATGCATTCCTTGAAGGCTCAAAAACATTTTAGCCCCCTGTTTGCTTGTCAAAAATTTCATAGGGGGCTAACACTACTGTCGGAACTGCTGCTACTACTGTAATGGAGCTGCTCCTTAGGGTTGTTCCCCTCCTCAGAAAATTATGAAACTCGGGATATAAGCTCTCCGCCAATAACCCAGAAAAACCTAGGAAAGAATCCCGGAATTGCTGACCCCGGAATTCGACCTCTCTTGGAAAATAACGCATTCCCAGTGAGTAAGCAGACCCTGAATGATCACCTTGCAAATGATGGCCTCCTCCTACTGCAAAATATGATTTGTGAAGGGCTAATCCCTTCACGAAACTCCTGGGCTGAAATCCATGATCTTCCTTCTCTCCCGTGCTGCCTCCTCTTTATACAGTGTAATCCCTGAGGGTGATTGCATTGTTTAAGTGACTGCATGCTCCTGGCTGAAGGTATTGCATGCTCCGCTCTGAAAGGGAATGGTGGATCTCCTCACCTAAGCGAGCACTCAAAGTCCCCCGAGGCTAAGGTTGGGATCTCCCCTTAGAGACACCCGTATGCTAAACATCACTTGCAGACTTCTCTCAACAGCAAAAGCATGCTCTATTTCTAAATATATAAAATAATAAGATGCATAATATAATTACTAAATGGTGAGCCTCCTCTCCATTTTATGCTTGAGATCCTAGCTCTCCCCTGGGCCCCACTCAGCTGCATTATCACTCCTTGGCCACATTGTCCTTACCACTGCGTTGCCATGGGCCTAGGATGTCTCCATGCTGCCCTTTCCCCTACGCTGTCACTTGGCCCTCCTGGGCCCCACGCTGGCAACTAAATTTGCCTAAGTGACTTTAGGGAATTATTATTTCCTAAGTGTGGGTTATGGGTCCCTGTTACACCAATTTTTGGTCATCTAACATGTTACTATTAGATGCACCAAAGTACACCATGTAAGACCAATTTTACCCTAAGTAAAATTGCTTTCACTATGATAAATAACTTAGTAATCCTTAATTTATTAAGTTGTTTATGGTCAAAACAGGAAACCCCATGAGGAAATATTAAATAAATCCATATTTGTTTGATTTTCCTCAAGGAATAATTAGTTAAATAGTATTTTAATTAATATTCCTGGTCATATTTAACCCAAAACAGGAAAATTAATTAGATAAATCATTATTTATCTTATTATTTTCTAGGAATAATTATTTAAACCTTATTTAAATAATATACCTTGTTAAAATTGACTAAATCATTTATAAATAATTGAATAAATCATTATTTATTTAATTATTACTCAACCACATCCTTAAAATAATAAATAAATCATTTATTTATTTATTATTTACAAATAAAGGGATTTGACCAAATTAAAATTCTTTTTCCCTCCAACAAATATAATAAAATATTCCATAAAAGTTGGATCTAGATTTGGTTAATAATATTTTAATTATGCACCAATATCTAGACTAACTCAAAATTTTGTTATAAATAGAAGGGTTTTTTCCGTTCACTCACTACCTTTTGTTGCCTAAAGATCACTCTGGATCTATAATTTTGGTCTGACTTTGATCCTCTGTCATTGTCATATTTTGCTACAATTTTTCTTATGAGCTCCCTTTGAGTTCCATTTTTTGTCTGGGTTTTCTACACCATCAAGAGAGAGAGATCTTAGATCTGAAGTACTGAGGACATACAAGAACCCATCCCATTGAGGAGGACTGGTAACATCTTTCTATGTTCCCTTCCTAGGTGTCAAAAATAAAAAATCTCTTTAAAAATATTATTGTCTTGTCTATTGGAAGCATGGAGCAACTCTTGCTTTTATTTACTGCTTAATTTCTTTTACTGCATAGATCTATATTTTGTAGCATTTATCTTGGTCAACTAACTGCAAATCTAAAGAAATTGGCAGCCATCTTTGATGTTAGGGTTGTTTGTTATGCACAGCTAAAGTGAGCATTTTTCGTACACTTTCTGAAATATGCTCCCGAGAGTGCCGAAAGTGCAGGTCACAATTTTTGAGCCCAAACCAGTGACTTGAACCTCTAGGATGCAAAAAATAGCCCCAAACCTGCGACCTCTACAGAAATCAGGTCATAAACTGCGACCTGAACTTTTTGCGGGATTTTTTTTGAGATTTTTCTAAGTTTCTCTGGGCTACTGTTCAGGGTTGTCTGACCTCCATCTTCGCCCGTTTTGGACCTATAATTGCTATGTTTTACTCATTGAATTAGGAACCTAGCCCCCTAGGGCTTCAGTACGTTTCCATCTTTATAGGAGGAGTTTAGCTATAGTAGGTCGTCTGAAATTTCAGCGTGTCCAGCCATTTTTCAGATCTGATCCGTTACCTTCAGATCCATTTCATATTGTTTATTCATCCATCCAAAACACCTCTTTTAAGTTTTGTTTGGTCCTACTCTAAGGTCTCCTCCGTTTCCGTTCAAGTTGTAGCCTTTTGCCACCTCATTTGTTGCACTTTCCCCTCTGGTTTTTTGTTGTTATCTGCACCTATTTCTAGCAAATCTGACCTTTAAATCATTTTCCCTCCCGAATTTAGATCCATTGGCTATTTTTGGTGTGTTTTGACTAGATTTTTTCCCACCCACAGACTAGTTGTTGAGGAGCCCACCTCCTTGGGTTTAGATTGATGCATCTTTAGCTATTTATTTTCTATTATATTCAGTTTCCTTTACTATTATTTTCATATTTATTTACAGATATACAACACACTTTTTATTTTTTCTCTACAAACGTCTGGGTTTAAAAAATAAAATTACACACTTAACACACACACCTTTAGCAAAGGACGTCTGGTTAACACTTCCAGGAAAAGACTATAACATTGTAATAAATTGATTCTGCACCTCCATGCCCTTGTTTCGACATTGTAATCATTTGATCCTACACCCCCTTGCCATTGTTGGTCTCTCTTCCTTTTGTGATCCATGTTTGTTCTTCCATCATTGCGCCCTCAAGGTGTTTATCCCAGAGACTTCTTGGCCTTCATCCTCAGTTTCTGTTAGAAAGACTTACTCCTCCACATAGGATTTGAGTTTGTCCTCCTCGGAGTCCTCATTCCGACTCTGAATCTAGTTCATTGGGTTCCCCTTCTCACTCCATCCCCAGTTCTCCCCCTATCACCTTCACCATGTCTAGTTCAGGACCTAACACTTGTGGTAGCCCTGGCCCTAATGCTGGGAATACTACTAGTGGGACCACAACAGGAGCTATCCTAGTTGCTCCCTTGCTCCCTTATATGGCAGGCCTCAGTCTTCTTGATTTTAACTAGTTAAGCAATGACCCCATATTCCATGAACTTGGTTGGCCTACTATGCCAACCAAGCTCCCTTTCGACATCCCCAAGTTTGAAGTTCTTGATGGAAAAGATCCTACTAATCATGTTATATCTTTCCACATGTGGTGTTCTTCTAACTCCATCACTGATGACTCTATTCGTCTTCGGTTGTTCCAACGTATGCTTACCAAAGAAGCTTCTAAGTGGTATGTTGACCAGACCTCCTCCTCTCATACTACTTTTGTGACTCTTGCCTGAGATTTTCTATCTTACTTCCAGCTTTCCCTTCATTATGACACTGGTACCTAACTTTTTACCTCTTTCCGTCAATCTTCTACGATCCACCTATCTGATCATGTCCAGGAATGGTAGAGAAGAAAGAGCCTATTTCGAGCCCCTACCTTCAAAGACCGTGTCTACATGGACTGGTTTCTCAGATCCCTTTTTCCTACTATAGGAAAAGATGTCGCATCACATTTCCCTCAAATCGAAGAAGCTGCTCTCCATATCACATTGAAATATGACCCGATCTACACACAGTCTAGTTATATTTATACCATATTACCTGATCTCCTTAGACCTAGTGGTGCCAACTCACTAGGAGCATCCCATGCCGCCAATGGTATCGTTGGAGCCCTTTCTCATCTATACGCTCATCCTCCCATGGATTATGGTTTCCCTCGGGGAGGGGCCAACTCCTCTAGCACTTTTCCCCCTTCCGGTAGCATGTATCCAGGATACAGCATGTCTCCTCCTTTTTCCCATCCTATTTACCACAATGTTACCCAACCTCCTTATTATATATATCCACAGACTGGTGCTCCAGCTCCTCCAGCATTAGCACCCCCACCTCCCTTGCATTCTCAACCCTCGCAACAACAGCCACCACCCCCTAGGGGCAGGTGTATGCACAGCAGGGCGTGACTAATCCTCCTACTTCTAAAAAGAAGTGGAAAGACACCCAAAATAAATCTACCCCTAGTAATCCAGGACCTGATCCCCAATGGAATACACCTAACACTGCTAACCAGCAACAAGGCACTCAGCCCAAGCAAGACAGGCCTATTCGCACTAATAAGCCTTGTTCTTGTTGCAGATTCTATGGTCATTACACCCACGATTGTCCACTTTTACCATAGATGCATCAGATGTGGGATACCCAAGCAACATCACGAGGACAACAAGCCTCCCCTTCGGTTCCTCCTAATGCTGCACCTATCCAGCTGACAGTGTTTACCAATCCTTTCCTTTAGCAAGGATTTGTGGCTACCCAACCACCTGAAGGTCAGGAAGCCACTCAACCTCCTCCATATGGTACCTCTGATTACCATATTCTCATGATGAACTCTAATCAACCCATTATCGTTGAACTCAACCTTCAGACTCGGTCCCGTCAGTACAACAAGCCTCTCGCTACATCTGCCCATGAGCCCCCTTCTTTAGGTTCCACAAAGCCTCTTTCGACAACCAATGGTCCTTTATAGATCCCTCAACCTAAGGAAAAGGTTCATACCAAGATCCCCAAGGGACCATTACGCCAAAATGCTACTACTGTAAAAGTTGCCCATTCGTATAGTATAGTAGATGATTTGGCGCAATCTCTTGCTGCCATCTCAATGCTGGAACTCCTCCATTCATGCCCTTCACAACGAAAATATCTACTAATTGCCATGGGCATTATGAATCCTTCAGATTATCAATTGATTGTCTTTGATTTTGACCAATCAAAACATCCTCCCCTTCCTGCTTACGTCACCTTCAAAATCCCTGTCAAGATCCGGAATGCCAACGTCTCCCGATGTATCATTGATGAGGGGGCATCCACCTGCGTGATGTCCGCTTCGGTTTTGAAACAACTCGGATCACTTGAGTTGTCCCCTGCCATTATCACCCTCCGAGCATGCAATGGCCACTCTTCCCATCCCATTGGCCTGTTTCGCAATTGTCCTATTACTCTTGCGGGCAAGACTTTTTGCGTTGATGTAGAATTCATTGATGCCCCCTTAGATTACAACATTATATTAGGTCATAGCTACACTTATGCGATGTCTGTTGTCCCATTTGTAGTTCACCGCAATATGTAATTTCCTCATAATGGAAAGATAGTCACCATGGACCAGTTGACGTATTACGAACCGAAGTCTCAGACCTCCCCTTAGTCCATCATCTCTTCGGTGGCCAATAAGCAAACCGTCGAACCTTTGACCAATTTCTCACCTGGAGTCTACAAAGACTCCTCTTTTCTTGGTTATTTCCCTGGTCTTCCTCCTCTTGTCTTTGATCCCAGCTCGTCGAATTTTTGCATGATGCAATCATCTCGGGCTTCCCTCAAATGTCCCGCTTCGACTAGTTAGCAACCCCGCCCTCCGGAACCTGCTCCTAGCCCATCGACCCAGCCTTCAGGACCCCCTCCTCAAGGCCCCTCATTTTCCGCTGGTATCCATGAGCCTCTCTACCCTCTTGGCATGGTTCCTCCTGGCATTAGCCAACTTGGAGTTGTCTCGCCTGGCCATTACCCCTCCAGTCAGATACCGTTCCTAGCTCCCCCTCTTGGACTATTTTCGGTACCTATTATGGCTACCTTATCCCTTCCTAACCTGACCCTAGGGATCCTAGTCTGGTACATTGATCCCCTAGCCGCTACCCCACCTAGTCAGCCCAAACCTTATCTTGCTTTAACCCCAGTTCAAATGGTCTCCATGACCCTTCCCTCTGCTACCGTGCCTCAGCCACCTCAACAAGAACCTCCTCCTGTTGCTTTGTGTGATGTTGTCGGTCATGCCACCCATCATTGTCCAGAATTGCCTCGTATCAAGCCCATGGTCAATTTTGCATTCCCTAAGTCTATGGTCCTTGAAGCCTTTGTTTCTTCCTCAACTGTAGCCAAGAACCCCAAAAATATTCACACCAACTAACCTTGTGCTTTGTGTGATCTCCATGACCATTATACCCACTGTTGTCCCCACCTCATGCATTACCGCACCTCTTTGGAGGTAGCTTGGGAGTACGATATTGACCAAAACTAGCTTGCCTCTCCCATCCTTGTGCAGTATTCTTTGCGCCATCTTGAGGATTTACCTGCTCCCATTGACATTCCCCCTCCTGATCTCGAGATGACAGAGCCTGCAACCACCATCCTTTGCCTATCATCATTCACGAGATCCACGGTGGAACCTCCCTCTTAGACTTCCCCTTCTGTTTCGCTCAACCTCCCTTCAGCGATCACCTTGGGCTCAACATCAGTGGATCCCTTATCTGCTTGTTCTTCCATCACCCCTTATGACGATGCGCATGTGAACCCTTCTTCTCATGATGATGATTCAAGTAGCTTCGCCGCGTCATGTGGTCTCTCTTCCTCGAGTCACCCCATCTTCTATTGTGATGACGACATCATGGAAGCCTTTTCCACCCTTGACCTCATCTTTCCCGCCAATAAGCGGAATTGCACCATCCATGTCTATGGTGACTTTCATGACCTGAGCGCAAGCTACCCCCAAGGTAGCTCCCAAACACCACTTACCCATCGGTGTGCGGGTGGTAGACATCCTACCCAGAGCACTCCCTCTAGCAGTTTTTGTTCGATTTCTACCTTGCGCTCAAGTTGCCAGCATTGTTCATCATTCTCTCATTTGTTGTCTTGTGGCACCTTTCATATGGACCCCCCCATCCACACCTTATATCGGTTATGCCGATGGTGCAAGTCGCTACTCCCGAAATCTAGCCTTGGCAGGTTGGGCCATTTTTAGCCCCTTACATTTGCTCGTTCTCTTGAACAATGTATGCATTGGTACTGCCACCAATAACCAGGCTGAATATGATGCAGTGCGAGGTTTATTAGCCGATTCCCTTTCCCATCGCATCCTTCACCTTCATGTTCGTTTAGATTCCCTGCTTCTTGTCATGCAATTGAATGGTGTCTATCATGTGCATAATCCTATCCTTTTTAGAAGATATTTACGAGTGAAGCTTTTGATGCATGAATTTGAAATCATTACATTCAGTCATGTACCTAGAGCACAAAATCACTATGTAGATATCATTTCAAACAATATTCTAGATTGGCACTTAGCACATGCATTTAATACAAGACAATAACATAAAACCATCAAAACAATGCATATCCATCATATTTGTCGTATAAAATGTTTTCGAGTCTATTAACTATGATACATATGACATGCCCATAACATGTTACAAAAACTCAAAACTGGGGGCACCACATGCCGCTACACCTAATCACTATCTAGAGGATCCCAAGCCAATGGCTCTGCTCCTGCAACTCGTAGATCGTGCATCCCTTGTCCGGCCATCACCATGCACCGCATGACCCCTCGCCACTCTGAGGGTAGACCAATACATGGCTCTATGTACTGGTCATGCTCTCTAACCTCTCTAGATCCCTGATCAATATCCATGTCCCCTTGACATGGAGAATTGGTCGACAATGGCACTCTACAAACTCCATGATGTTCCGCCCTCGCAGTAACATTGGCCGTATTCCCCACCATCCCAAGTGGTGGGATACCAGTCAGAAAATATATATCCTCGACCATCAACTCAATCCGGTGCCCCTACATTATAAAGACCTCATGGTCCGGATCCCAATAACTTATAATCCAATCCAAAAAAGGCTTCCCATCTCTCATCAAAGGGTTCTCCACAAACTTCAGGACCCAAAACCTGGCCAATGCACTACAGACACCATTATCCTATCGGATCTCCAACCGTAATGTGTCCAGTTCTCTCTCTCTCTCCAGTTGATCCGCAATTCTTCCATATCTACATAAAACCATTATATTTTTCAATGTACAAAAAGGAAATATTGCATTCAAACATAAAAACCCAGCTCTCAGCCAAAAAACAGCACAGAAAAACCCCTCTCTGACAGGTCGCACTTTTCAGGAAAAATCTTGGGACAGGTCACAGTTTTCTGCCCAAAACCTGTTACCTAGGTCGTAGATATTTCCCCAAAAAGTGTGACCCAGCCGTGAAGAGAAGCAGGGATTTGTTCCTGAACTTTGGGCACCTAAACTGAACTTTCAATCCATTGAAATGAAAGAGTAGGGTTAGGGCTCTTACCTGCAATTGATGGATCTCGATTCCAATGGTCGGTTTGTCCTTTACGATCGCCACAATATTTAGGGCCTTCTCTCCTCTCTACATTCACCACAGCTACACTTGCAAATGAGTGAATTTGGAGGGAAAATGCCTTATTAAAAGAGAAACCCAATATTTTTCTTTCACCCGCTGTGGCCAAACCATAGCTCAGTTTGACAAACCATCCGTACCATTGGAAAGCTCTCACCGAGCTCTAAAATGGGTATCTCTTAGGTTTTTGTGATTTGATACTTCACCAAGACACATTTTTTCCAAGAAGGGTCACTTCACCACTCCTCAAAATCAAATTTCTTCACTTGCAACACTTGTACTGGGGGCACCACTTTGCCTCCATACTTGTCCATGCTCGTGTCGATTTTTTTCATGAGTAACCATCTTGTACTCATGTTTTTATGGTCCCCACGGGACCTTTTCTGTGTGCCAACATCATTGAGTCACCCTTGTTTAGAGCATCCAATTCGAGTCATCATCGCATCAATGGAGTCTATCCCGAGTCCCTTTGTATCCCACTATAGTCCTCCATCCTTCATTTCTTGGTTCCTCTCTCGTGTTGCACATTATGTCCTTCAGTCCTATTGTCCCCTGTTCCCTTTGATATTGTGTCAGTTGCTGCCAGGTCATCCATGCCCTTCATGCTCTAATAAGGGAAGTCGTCAGCCCGCTACTCAGTACCCCCCATCCCATCATCATCCCTAGTGTCATTCTGTCAGTCATTCTACTATTATCTCTCATGCCTTAGTTGAGGATCCCTTATTGCCTCACCCATGGCAGACCACCTTCTGTCGACATCATCTCATTCATTCCAGAAGATAGGTCTAGAGGGCGACGTACCTTGGTTCTAGCTTCCATTCTTGTTCAGTGCCTTGGATCAGGCAAAGCGACTCCTTATTTCCCTTTGACTTGATGGTTTCTCAGTTCCAGCTCCTTACGACATGATCGAGATCCATATACTTGATGGTTCAGTGATGCAGCATATTGTATCGGTGATTCTCAGGTGTGTGTGATATGTTTCAGACCTCATGAGGGGGTGGCCCTTCACGTAGCCCCCCACATGCTTGGATGACCTCTTCATTATAGCCTTTGATGCAACTCCACATATTTGATGGTTTCGGCCTCAGCTGCGTGCAACACCTTTTAGTTTGCATGTATCATTCAGATTTTCAGAGCCCTTTCCTTCTTACAGGGCCTCTTTTATTGTACTTATATCTCATGTACTCAGATATTATTGTATAAATTATGCCTGTTATCCCAGGCACAGTATGTATGTGGGATGCATTATCATGTTTTTATCTGGCTCATGTTTATGCCAGCATGTACTATATAGTTCATTCCCTTGTCTATTGGACCCATCATTCTTTGTACTTTGTCTCGGTGGGCATAGGTATGCCTCCCCCGCCTCTTGTAGCATAGGTAATCACTCATAAAAGAGACTTGTCACACTTGTAAGTCTTGCCTCCTCAGGGTCTTGTCCTCTAGTGCTTTTCTCTACCTTATATTTCTCTCTCTCTGACTTCCCCTTCGATGTCTAGTGATTGAGTTCTTAGAATGTACTTCGGTCATATGATTATATCCTAACACTCACATGCTGGGGCGCAATCTATTACATCATTTTTTGGTCATCTAACCTGTTACTATTAGATGGACCAAAGTACACCATGTAGGACCAATTTTACCCTAAGTAAAATTTCTTTCACTATGATAAATAACTTAGTAATCCTTAATTTATTAAGTTTTTTATGGTCTAAACAAGAAACCCCATGGGGAAATATTGAATAATTCCATATTTTTTTTATTTTCCTCAAGGAATAATTAGTTAAACATCATTTTAATTAATATTCCTGGTCATATTTAACCCAAAACGGGAAAATTAATTAGATAAATCATTATTTATATTATTATTTTCTAGGAATAATTATTTAAACCTTATTTAAATAATATTCCTTGTTAAATCTTACTAAATCATTTATAAATGAATAAATCATTATTTATTTAATTATTACTCAACCAAATCCTTAAAATAATACACAAATCATTTATTTATTTATTATTTACAAATAAATGGATTTGACCAAATTAAAATTCTTTTTCCCTCCAACAAATATAGTAAAGTATTCCATAAAAGTTGGATCTAGATTTGGTTAATAATATTTTAATTATGCACCAATATCTAGACTAACTCAATATTTTGTTATAAATAGAAGGGTTTTTGTTGAGCCCCAAGATTGTTCTTTCTTTCATCTTACTTCACTCCATTTTCATTTGTCCATTGTTATCCCAGGCCCAAATGATCACTGAAATTAGTTAAAATTACTTTAAGAATGAATATCATGGCTAACTTGCTAAGTTTTGTGATTTTGTCATTGTAATGCATTTTGAACTGAAACTAGCTACAGAATGCAGACATTCCGTAGCTAACCGCCAATTCTGCAGCTGTCTTCACGTTCAAGCATGTTCTAGGTGTCCTCTCAGGAAAAGCCACACATGGGTGTATTCCACATCATGTCCTCAACGTTTGTTGCTCACCATGAAGAATGAACTGAATTCTAGACGTGGTTTTGTATGTGGGAACTCATACAAGGAGGCAGACTCCTAATAGGACAAGGATAGTCTAGATGTCCTTTGTCCCTTTACTCTGCCATCTTTAGAGTTCTAGTATGATTTTGATATGAAAAGACAATGATCCCCGTATTGTTGCAAGTTCTGTTATGAACATTTGTTATAAATGTACTCGGGAAACCGAGAGACAAGCTCTAGATTTTGATTAGATTTCGTGGATTGACTGCTATATTTCTGAAGACCGAGAATACTCTGTTTTTAAGTTATTTTCCTTTAATGAAGAAGAAAGCATTGCTTTGAACGCGTTGAGTTGATCTTGAGTTAGATTCCATCTGGTGGTAGAGGGCCCCTGCCTCCTGAGCGGCTTTACTTTCGTAATTTAGATAAGTATCTTAGTTCATTTTCAGGTTTTTGAAGTTTGCGTTCATAGTTAATTTCACTAGTCACTATAGCTATACTTGTTCTAAGAAACTCTTCCAAAAGATCGTTATAATGAATGAGAAATGGCTGTAGTGTTATAGATTTTAATTGCAATTTATTTTGTTCATTATCACAGTTGAACTTATTCTAGTAAACTCTTCCAAAAAATCATTATGATGACAAAGGCATGACTGTGATACTGAAGGTTTCAGTTGCTTTTTTACACTAAGTAGCATAGCTGATCTTACTCTTAAAAATCTCTTCCAAAATATCATAACAATGGGTAGGAAATAGCTGTGATGTCTTAGTTTTTTTTGTAATTGCTTTCAGTTTTCATGTTTGCATTCAAATGCATTGAATTGTACAGCCATGATTGTTCTAACAAGCTCTTCCAAAATACCATTCATGATAAACGAAACAGGCTGTAGAATCCCATAGATTAATTGCATGATAACTTAGTTAGAGTACTCCGGAGTCAAATTGCATTCAATTCATGCTCTGTTATTTCGTTTTAAGTTTGATAATGGCTAGTTAGTTTAGCACTGTTTATTGTAGACTGGTAGCACTCTAGTTCAGTTCTAGCTTAGCCCACTGTATTTACATTCCACATTTAGTTGTCATCCATTGCATATTAATTTACATTAGTTGTTAAACTTAAATACCACGGCCTTCATTATTTACAAAACTTCTTTTGTTCCAAACCTATATTAACTCATAATCATCCAGACAGAAGACAATATCAGTCCAAGGCCTGGAGTACTTTGGCAACCTTTTTACCATTTCACAAACAAGCCTTTCCTCAAGACTATTCTAAAAGGAAGTCTATAACTTTTGAGTAAGGTTTAGTGATGTTAAACTAAGTTGCAGAATAGAATTAGGAGCTAGTTTTAGAGTAGAGATCTTATGATGTTACCAATGTTCTCATCCAAATATGCTTCAACAAACCTTTAATCATGGATAAGATGTTGTATCATTATAAGCTAATTGTTTAATTGTTTAGTTAGGAGAATTTTTATACTTAGCTGCCCATTTCTCAAGCTCTTCCAAAATACCTTTAATGAAAGAATTGGACAAGTTAAGTTCATGTTGTGATTTATTTTCTTGAAGTTATTATCAAGCTTTGTATTCTGCTTAGTCATAGTTTAGGTTTGGTTCTGTTTCAGTATTTTCATTTGCATTTGTCATTTGTCATCAACAAATTAGGCTTCACTCTGTTTTTAACCAGTAGCTTCTTTCCACCAACATTTAGTTCTTTCCCTTTTGAACATAACACCATAAAAAGACCAAAAACATAATAAAACACTAGACACAACGGAGTAAGAAACAAACACCTATGCACATACAGTGCACCTCACTTCAGCAGTTTACCAACCCTGGTTGACAATTAAATGAACTCAATTTAGGAGACTAGGTTGAGCCCAAACAGTTTTTCCATTCACTCACTACCTTTTGTTGCCTAAAGATCAATCTGGATCTATATTATTTTTCTGACTTTGATACTCCATCATTGTCATATTTTTCTACCATTTTTCTTGCGAGCTCCCTTTGAGATCCATTTTTTGTTTGGGTTTTCTACACCATCAAGAGAGAGAGATCTTACATCTGAAGTATTGAGGACATACAAGAAGCCATCCTGTTGAGGGAGATTGGTAACATCTTTCTATATTCCCTTCCCAGGTGTCAAAAACACAAAAATTCATTAAAAATATTCTTGTCTTGTCTATTGGATGCATGGAGAAACTCTTGATTTTATTTACTGCTTAATGTCTTTTACTGCATAGATCTAGATTTTGTAGCATTTATCTTGGTCAACTAACTGCATATCTAAAGAAATTGACAACCATCTTTGATGTTAGGGTTGTTTTTTATGCACATCTAAAGTGAGCTTTTTTCGTACACTTGTGATTACAATTCATCCTAACAGTCCCATCACCCCCTTTATTAACTAACTACCATTAGGAAGGCAAAAATCTGGGCAAAATTAATATTTCCAATTAGTTGCTGCTGATTGGGAATATTACAGTCCTCCTCGCCAAAACATTGTTTGTCCTCAAGCAACTATAAATACGGATACTACAAAATATTCTCACTCTCCCAAGTGGCATCCTCATCTGGCATGTTCCTCCACCTTACCAGGTACTCTCTAACTGTCCTACTCTGTAGATGTCTCTCCCTGGTGTCTATGATGGCTTCTGGATGTAACACAAAATGACCCTCATCATCTATAAGCGAGAGCTCCTCAGTTACAGTCACTTGTTGCCCCAATTAATTCTTTAGGCATGATACATGGAAGATGTTGTGGATCCTACTACTTGTGGTTAGCTCCAACTCATACACAACCTCCCCTATCCTGCGGATTACCCTATAATGGCCATAGAAGCGGGGCTTGAGCTTCTCAACCCCCTTATTTTTCAGCGTGGACTATCGGTATGGCTGAAGTCGTAGGTAGAACAAGTCCCCTACCTCAAACTGCCTCTCTACCCGTTCCCTGTCAGCATACAACTTATGTTGGTTCTGTGTTGTGGCTAAATTATCCTTAAGAGCCCGGAGTATATCGTGACTCTCTTGGATCCAATCCTTGGCCCTAGGGACCTTGCTAGCTCCAAACATAACATCAGAAAAATTCAGAGCATGGTATCCATATAAATCATAAAATGTAATGTACCTCTATTACCACTTACCACAAAACAATTTTTTTTTTTTTTCTATACATCGAATCCAGTTAAAATCCTTATGTTAAAGTTAAATTGACATTCCCCAATTCTATACTTGGGTGTGGACCTATAATATATATATATATATATATATATATATATATATCCCAAAAAATATGCCATATGACCAAACTTTCGACACATGATAACTACCATTTCCATAACCTTATCGATGTGCATATGACATATATATATATATAATATGATTTATACATGTTGAGGACACTCCTCCCCTACCACGTGCAAATCAACGGATTTACGTAGGACCTTAATCGTGATAGGGTCAAAACTTTGGTATATGCCTAATCCAATGCGATGGGTTTATATATATAACATATGGATATAATGAAAGGTTTAACGGAAATTCAAACACAGATCTATTAAACATTTAACCATCCTCTATTATCGAACCACATCATCTATTATTGAACCACATTTAACACAGATGTTATTTCATTCTGCAACCATAATGAATTGCGTATATTTCGTTCTGAGCTCGGCTCGAGATTTTTGAGGGCATCATTGCGCCCGGCGTACGTTGATTTGGTTCGATCGTTGATATTTATGTCTGGAGTACCACCTCAGATATACTTCACATGACCTATTCGTTTGAACGACGCCATTCCTGTTCGAGGCTACGGCTTATTAACTGACGCCGTAGTACTCTACCTACCTCTGCATTTATTTTTGCCCATCCCGCCGAGTTGTTCATCCCCATGGCAGTCGTTGTGATGAGGACAAGTGTATGGCGCTTGGCGATTTAGGGTTTATAGATTTGGATTTTGGTTGATATTTATTTTATCCATGGTTTAACCCTGATCTTTTCTCTCGTTCCGAACGAGTAACGCTGCCATCCCGTAGATTGGCACATAGACACAGGAGTCACGTTTGGTTGCAGAGAGGCTTCTTCCCCTTCTGTTCTCTTACGCCATGGCTCAGCCGGTTGAGGTCGTTTTCTCTCCCGAGCGACGGAAGTGCTGGAATCGGAGTTCCCTCTGGCTTCCAGGCAGGTAAATTGTGTGTTTGGGGGTTTTTATATTTAATTTGATGGCCATTTACAAAGATCGAAACTCTTTTTACCCAATCTGTTCGATTTGTGTCACCAGGTGTTTATTCACATGGCTATGAGTTTTCTCGAGTCATACAAGTTTGTTTTCAGCTAACTAACTAGTCTCCAGTTCGTGGCTTCATCTTGGTGCCTGAAGAGTTTCGTTGAGAGCTTTCGCTCCTAACCCTCTCGGTGTTCAGGTAATAGTCGTAATGATTGATTTTTCGCCTCGTCTATTCTGAGTTTGTAGCATTGGTTGAAATTCCATCGACTGTAGGTTTCAAGTTATGGGTTATTCAGTAGCGTGGCCTGAATATTTACCTCAGTACCCAATATTTGAAGTTGCTATACAAGTTTGACTCTTATTGCATTCATGTTCTCGTGGTGTTCTAATACTTCTTTTGGGTATGTACAGGTGACAGATCGTATTCACTGAGGTGAAGTTCTTTGTTCCCTGTATATACCTTAACCTCAGCTACGCGGGTTTCTCGCACCGTTGCCTTACGTACTGATTTGAACCTCTGCTCATACAGGTCGGTAGTCATGGCATTCCCCTATTGCGATATCTTCCAGCTGAATTCTTGATGGCAAGGCGTCGATTCTTGAGTTCCTTGTGATGGAACGAAGCCATCGTGGCTCTTTATAGACTGATGATTTTCGTTAAATTCAAACATATCATGGATAACTTTGTTTAAAATTAGTATTAAGGACTGTGGTTTTCACCGGTTACGTTTTAAGTTCCGCTGAGTTTTTGCTCGACGTTTATGCCGAGACTCTTTCAATAACTGATGCAAATTTTAATTATGGACAGTGAATATCGACACCGGATTTAAAAGTATATATGTCTGTTGTATGTTCTAGTCACTGCGTTTTGGACTGAATGTTGGGCATATGCTATTTGTTTCGTTTTGATACAGAAGAATGGTGATAGGATATGTGAAAAGCCTTAATGTACTTATCGTTTTTCCTTTCAGACTTGTTTTATTTATATAATGTTTTCTTCTGTTGACATAATATACGAGTTTATCGCATTTCCAGAAGGTCTGCAGAGTAGATGTATTCAATATCTACTGTAGGCTTGTGTTTGTGATTTCTGTATTGAAAATTATACACTGTCGGTCAGGTCTCTATTTATACCTACCAAGACTCTTCCTGGGTTTACTCCGTGTTGTTATCATAAATTTATTTACATGCATTCAGAATATTATATTGCTATTGATGGGCAGTGAGTTATAACTCTCGCATGTGATATTCCATAATGTTTTATGGTTGCGAAATAAATACTAATCATACTAATCTTTAAATCTCATATATAATCATAATTTAAGATGACAGTCCCATACCTCCTGGAGTGTATGCTTTCTGCCTTATAGTACATGTATGAACTATATTTCTGAGCTGAATAAGTTTTCCACTGATTTCCTTACAGCTTTAATAATAAGATTTAGAGTAATTTATATGATTGCTATTCTTTCATGTATATACAAAATGTTTATTTGTACAACCATGATCTATTTTAAATATATCCATGATGAACTTTCTGCTTTTATCTCCATGGAAGAATCTGTTTAGGACGTTTCAGTAGCACTAGTTTGTACAGACAGTGACATTGGTTGGTTTCTATAATTGTTTTTCTGAGAACCTGGAGTGTTCCATTCCAATAAATTCTTAAGTTTTTATAATTATGTTTCTTGAATCCCCCTGGGAGATTTCTTTTTGTACAGTATCTCCAGATTTAGACCCAGGTAGGGTTTAGACATTCTGGTGGATGCTATCCCAGGCTATTTTTCTTACTACCATACGGAAGGTAGAAGATTTGCTTCTGCCATTTACTTCTGTTAAAAGTAAGAACACTACAAACTCCAATAATTTCTCCTTTCTCTGTCATAGGGGTTGAAAACCCCATTCCTACTGTTCCTCTCTTAATTTTTTTGAAGCAGATTAAAGTTACAAATAAAATTCCTCTTACCATAATTACCATTACTCATAATAAGGACTGATAGACCAGAATTGGCTATAATTGAATTTCTTATCTACCATTATACAACATACAACATTTTCACTTCTAACATAAAGTAGTTAATTATATGTAGCCAATTCATACTGTAGAAAATAAAATCCATAGGTGGTTTAAACACATACCACTCATGCAGTAGACCAACCTCCCAACCGTAGAGTTCTATTTCACTTCCAGAACTCACCCCCGAGCTGAGACCACCTCCACCAGAAATCAACAACCCCCGATCTGTTTAGGAGCAGGTTATTTAAGCTAATAGCTCCCCAAAGCCTGTTTCTAATTCTACGTCCAGAATAGCAGGATGCTTTTCTTCCTGTTTGCCTAGGCTTCCCATTTTGGGATTCTTTAAAGCTGCTTTATGCTTTCCCTCAGTTTTTTTTCAGCTTTTTACCTCTTCCCAACTACTTTCCTCATCATTGGGGAAATTTATATTTTTCCTCAAAATCTAAATTAGCATTAATTCCTTCCAAGGATTTTTGAAGGATTGTGGGGAATAGTTGCCTTATCCATCCTCATGGATTTAGCAAGTGATCTCAATTCTCATTTTTGGTCAACATGCATACCAGTACTTTATTCATTTCCTCAAATTGAATATTAAATTACATTCACCATTCATTCATCCTTTGGGGTCCACTCCCCTTAGGATTAAAGTTCAAATGTCTAACTTTGAAATTTCAACACATAAATTGGGGGTGTTACATATTCCCCCTCTAAAAATAAACACTGTCCTCGGTGTTGTTATTTAACTACTAGAGTTCATTTCTTAAACAAAAATGGATATCTCTCCATCATTTCAGCTTCTCTTTCCCAAGTAGCTTCTTCAGCAGTAAAGTGCTTCCACTGCACTTTTACTCTGGCTACTGTTCTATTTCGCAATTCAATTTCTTCCCACTCCAATATTTGAAGCGGTTCTGGCAGAAATTCCCCTTCTGGTTCCACCTGTACAACATTCCAATCAACTATGTGAGAAGCATCATGCACATATCTTTTTAATAATGAAACATGAAACACATCATGAACTCTAACATGGGGTGGTAAGGCCAGTTTGTAAGCCACTGGTCCCACCCTTTCTAAGACTTCAAAAGGACCACAGTATCTAGGAGCCAATTTGGCACAACTTCCAGCATAAAGTGTGCTATTTTTCCTCCAAAATTTGATTAGTCCTTTCTGTTTTCCCATCGGTTTGAGGGTGATAGGCAGTACTAAAATTCAACTTAGTACCCATCCCTCCAAACAATACTTTCCAAAATGCTGTTGTAAACTTAACGTCTCGGTCTGATACAATTACTTTTGAAACTCCATGAAGCCTTACTACCTCCTTCAGAAACACATTCGCTACTTGAGTTGTCCCAAAAGTGGATTTTACTGGTATAAAGTGGGCAACTTTTGTGAGAGTGTCTACTACTACCATCACAGAATCATGTTGATATTTGGTTTTGGGTAACCCTGTTAAAAAGTCCATGGAAACTGTGTCTCATTTCCATTCTGCTATTGGCAAAGGGTTTAACAGACCTGCTGGATGTTGATGTTCAACTTTGACCAGTTGACATTCCATGCACTTACTTAAATATTCTGCCACATCTTTCTTCATTCCTGGCCAGAACAATTTATTTTTCAGGGCTGTTAACATTTTCTGATATCCTGGATGTCCTGCATATGGCTGTTTGTGATATTCATCCAAAATTTCTCTTTTTAAGGACTCTACATTTGGAATATACAACCTATTTTTATAATATAGAAGCCCTTTTTGGTCTTGAGTGAAATCAGTTTTCTCCTTTTTCTGCAGTTTCACCAAGAGTGTTTCATAATTTGGATCTTGATTTACTGCTGTTTTCACTATTTCTTCCACTTCGATCTGTGCACTACTTCCAAGGCTGTTTATATTCTGGCAAGCATTCCTGCTTGATGCATCGGCAACTTTATTCTCTTTTCCCTTGATATGTTTGATGTCCATGTCAAATTCACTTAAAAAGGACAGCCATCTGGCTTGCCTTGCATTCAGATCATTTTTGGAAAAGAAGTATTTGAGACTAATGTGATTAGTCATTAAGATAAACTTTTTCCCCAGAAGATAGTGCCGCCACATCTTCAAAGCATGGATAACAGCTGCTAATTCAAAATCATAGGCACTATAATTCTGTTCATGTATTTTCAGTTTTTGAGATTCATAGGCAATAACTGAGTTTTCCTGCAACAGGACTCCTCCCAACCCCTCTCTGCAGGCATCAGTACACACCACAAATTCCTTATCAGGATCTGCAATCTTCAGTATAGGGGCTGATGTAAGTTTTTGTTTTAATTGTTCGAAACTGACTTGACATTTTTCAGTCCATACGAACTTAACACCCTTTCTCTACAATGAGGTGATGGGATGTGCTATAGTAGAAAATCTCTCCACAAATCTGCGATAATAGCTTGCCATCCCCATGAATGACCTTACTGCTGAAACATCAGTTGGGACTGGCCATTCTTTAATGGCTTTTATCTTTTCAGGATCAACTGCAAGGCCTTTTTCAGAAATAATATGCCCCAGATACTGAATTTTATCTTTATAGAATTCACATTTGTTGAATTTGGCATATAACTGGTTTTCTTTTAAAGTCTGCAACACTATTCTCAAGTGTTCTTGATGTTCATCTTCATTTTTGGAGTAGACTAAGATATCATCTATGAACACAAGAACAAATTTGTCCAAATACTTATTTAACACACTGCTCATCAGACACATAAACGTGGCAGGGGCATTTGTCAATCCAAAAGGTAAGACTACAAATTCGTAGTGTCCATACCGGGTTCGAAAAGCTGTTTTGCCGATGTCTTCTTCCTTGATTCTGAGCTGGTGATATCCAGTTCTTAAGTCAATCTTCTAAAAGACTGAGGCCCCTCTCACCTGGTCAAAAAGATCACCAATTCTAGGGAGCGGATATCTATTTTTAATGGTCAACTTGTTTAGTTGACGATAATCAATGCACATCCTGAAAGTTCCATCCTTCTTTTTCACGAATAAGACTGGTGCTCCCCAAGGAGACACACTGGGTCTAATGTAACCTTTATCTAATAATTCTTGCAATTGCATCTTCAACTCCATAAGTTCAGGAGGGCTCATTCTGTAGGGGGCTCGGGAAACAGGTGTTGCTCCCGGCACCAAATCTATGGTAAAATCAATTTCTCTTTTAGGGGGAAGATGAGGAATCTCATCTGGAAAAACTTCCTTAAATTCCCTTACCACCGGCAACTCCTTCAACAGATCTTCTCCGGTTTTCTATTCTACTTCTTCCACATGTACTCCATAAACTTGGTATCCTTTTCTAGCTGTTTGTTTTAATTGTAAGGCTGATATTTGTCTTACTGAAATGGATTTTGGTTTTCCTTTTAGAGTAAAAGTTTTCCCTTCTTCATCCACACAATGCAGGGTTTTATCCCAGCAATTCATCAGGGCTTTCTTCTTTTCCAGCCAATCCATTCCTATCAGCAAGTCATAGGATCCTAACGGCAGTATGTTCAGATTTACTTCTGTTGAAAAACCATTTAATTGAATGGATGTTTTGTGCAATTTATGGGTTACTTTTCTCTTAGTCCCAGTGGCCAGCTGTACCAACCATGACTGCTGAAATTTTTCAGGTTTGATTTTACATTTTTCTACAACTCCAGGACTAATGTAACTTAAAGAAGCACCTGGATCAATCAAAACAGTAACAGGTAGGTCAGAAATCTTACCCTCCATTTCCACCATGGTTGCTTGATGTTCTACTTGCCGATTTTCCAAGGTTGCACTGATAGTTGGTATATTTCTGGCTATGTCATTTACTGTTGTCGCTTCCTGCTCTCTTCTGATCATATGAATGTTTCTATGGGGACAGTCCCTCAACAGATGGGATTCTCCACAGCCCCAAAATTTCAAGGGTTCCTTCATTTTGACTGTCCCTTCCTTTTTATTTTCCCCCTCTATTTGTTTTGAAGCCACCTGGGATTAAGCAGTTTGGCTCTCTTTGGGTTTATTAAACTTTTTCCGCAGATGATCTCTGCCAAAATTCTTTAAATATGTTGGTTTCTGTCTTTTTCCCTTAAACTCCCCCTTGTTTAACCAGCTTTTTCCTTGTTCGGCCTTTCCTTTAAACTGCTGATAGCATAGTCTCGCTTTTCTAACGGATTCGTCCATTGTTTTTAGGTTGTCAAATTCAATTTTCTCTTTGTATACTGTAGGCAAACAGTTCAGAAACCTTTGTACTTTTGCCTTTTCTTCCGTAATGTAGGGTACATATCTCAACAGGTTTGTAAACTTAGTAAAAAACTCATCAATAGTGAGCTGTCCTAGTCTAAGTTCATGGAATTCTTTTGCTTTATCATCATAATATCGCTCATTCAAATAACGATTTTTGAACTTAGCCTGGAAATCCTCCCAAGTAACTGTCTTTTCATCAATGGCATGCACCATTTTTGTCTCTTCCCACCACAAGGTAGCTTTACCTTGTAGCTGGTAAACAGCTAATATGGCTTTCAGATTGCTCTCATACTCATAAACTTGGAAACACTTAATCATGTTCAGCAACCAAGCTTCAACATCTTCCTCCTTCTCCCCATCATAGGAGGGAGGTTTGATCTTTCTGAATTCCCCCTGCAATTCTCTTTTCTGTTTAGATTGATGTCTAGCAGCATCATCATCATCAGATTCATCCATCTTCCTCTTTCCGGAACCTTCGCATTCTTGGCTGTTCCGGGAAGTGAGTTCTCTGATGAGCTTTTCTTGCTCCTTATTGGATGATGACAGTATGTCATTTTGGCTCTTTAATTCAGCCAATTCTCGTTGCAATCTGTGCAACATAGCCATTACTGGGGCATTGGGATCTGGTGAACCAAACTCATCACGCAGATCCACATAAATTTCTCCACCTTCAGCCATTTTAGCACCACTATATACACTCAGAATATTGATCAGTAACATTGAAAAAAGAAATCTCTGCAATATTATAAAAATAACATTCAGAATTCAGTGAGCACAATCGTAGCAGCCCAGTTTTATAACTTGGGCTCTGATATCATTTGTAATGTACCTCTATTACCACTTACCACAACACAATTTTTTTTTTTTTCTATACATCGAATCTAGTTAAAATCCTTATGTTAAAGTTAAATTGACATTCCCCAATTCTATACTTGGGTGTGGACCTATAATATATGTATCCCCACAAAATATGCCATATGACCAAACTTTCGGCACATGATAACTACCATTTCCATAACCTTATCGATGTGCATATGATATATATATATATATATATTATGATTTATACACGTTGAGGACACTCCTCCCCTACCACGCGCAAATCAACGGATTTACATAGGACCTTAATCGTGATAGGGTCAAAACATTGGTATATGCCCAATCCAACGCGATGGGTTTATATATATAACATATGGATATAATGAAAGATTGAACGGAAATTCAAAAACAGATCTATTAAACATTTAACCATCCTCTATTATCGAACCACATCATCTATTATTGAACCACATTTAACACAGATGTTATTTCATTCTGCAACCATAATGAATTGCGTATATTTCGTTCTGAGCTCGGCTTGAGATTTCTGAGGGCATCATTGCGCCCGACATACGTTGATTTGGTTCGATCATTGATATTTATGTCTGGAGTACCACCTTGGATCTACTTCACATGACCTATTCATTTGAACGACGCCATTCCTATTCGAGGCTACGGCTTATTAACTGACGCTGTAGTACTCTACCTACCTCTGCATTTATTTGTGCCCATCCCACCAAGTTGTTCATCCCCATGGCAGTCGTTGAGATGAGGACAAGTGTATGGCGCTTGGCGATTTAGGGTTTATAGATTTGGATTTCGGTTGATATTTATTTTATCCATGGTTTAACCCTGATCTTTTCTCTCGTTCTGAACGAGTAACGCTGCCATCCCGTAGATTGGCACATAGACACAGGAGTCACGTTTGGTTGTAGAGAGGCTTCTTCCCGTTCTGTTCTCTTACGCCATGGCTCAGCCGGTTGAGGTCATTTTCTCTCCCGAGTGACCGAAGTGCTGGAAATCGAAGTTCCCTCTAGCTTCCAGGCAGGTAAATCGTGTGTTTGGGGGTTTTTATATTTAATTCCATGGCCATTTACAAAGATCGAAACTCTTTTTACCCAATCTATTCGATTTGTGTCACCAGGTGTTTATTCACATGGCTATGAGTTTTCTCGAGTCATACAAGTTTGTTTTCAGCTAACTAACTAGTCTCCAGTTCATGGCTTCATCTTGGTGCCTAAAGAGTTTCGCTGAGAGCTTACGCTCGTAACCCTCTCGGCGTTCAGGTAATAGTCGTAATGATTTATTTTTCGCCTCGTCTATTCCGAGTTTGTAGCATTGGTTGAAATGCCATCAACTGTAGGTTTCAAGTTATGGGTTATTCAGTAGCGTGGCCTGACTATTTACCTCAGTACCCAATATTTGAAGTTGCTATACAAGTTTGACTCTTATTGCATTGATGTTCTTGTGGTGTTCTAATACTTCTTTTGGGTATGTACAGGTGACAGGTCGTATTCGCTGAGGTGAAGTTCTTTGTTCCCTGTATATACCTTAACCTCAGCTATGCGGGTTTCTCGCACCGTTGCCTTACATACTGATTTGAACCTCTGCTCATACAGGTCGGTAGTCATGGCATTCCCCTATTGTGATATCTTCCAGCTGAATTCTTGATGGCAAGGCGTCGATTCTTGAGTTCCTTGTGATGGAACGATGCCATCGTGGCTCTTTATAGACTGATGATTTTCATTAAATTCAGACATATCATGGATAACTTTGTTTCAAATTAGTATTAAGGACTGTGGTTTTCACCGGTTACGTTTTAAGTTCCGCTGAGTTTTTTGCTCAAAATTTATGCCAAGACTCTTTCAATAACTGATGCAAATTTTAATTATGGACAGTGAATATCGACACCGGATTTAAAAGTATATATGTCTGTTGTATGTTCTAGTCACTGCATTTTGGACTGAATGCTGGGCATATGCTATTTTTTTTGTTTTGATACAGAAGAATGGTGATAGGATATGTGAAAAGCCTTAATGTACTTATCGTTTTTCCTTTCAGAATTTTTTTATTTATATAATGTTTTCTTCTGTTGATACAATATACGAGTTTATCACATTTCGAGAAGGTCTGCAGAGTAGATGTATTCACTATCTACTGTAGGCTTGTGTTTGTGATTTCTGTATTGAAAATCATACACTGTCAGTCAGGTCTTTGTTTATAGCTACCAAGACTCTTACTGGGTTTACTCCGTGTTTTTATCATAAATTTATTTACATGCATTCAGAATATTATATTGCTATTGATGGGCAGCGAGTTATGACTCTCGCATGTGATATTCCATAATGTTTTATGGTTGCGAAATAAATACTAGTCATACTAATCTCTAAATCTCAGATATAATCAGAATTTAAGATGACAGTCCCATACCTCCTGGAGTGTATGCTTTCTGCCTTACAGTACATGTATGAACTATATTTCTGAGCTGAATAAGTTTTCCACTGATTTCCTTACAGCTTTAATAATAAGATTTAGAGTAATTTATATGATTGCTATTCTTTCATGTATATACAAAATGTTTATTTGTACAACCATGATCTATTTTAAATATATCCATGATGAATTTTCTGCTTTTATCTCCATGGAAGAATCTGTTCAGGACGTTTCAGTAGCACTAGTTTGTACGGATAGTGACATTGGTTGGTTTCTATAATTGTTTTTCTGAGAACCTGGAGTGTTACTTTCCAATAAATTCTTAAGTTTTTATAATTATGTTTCTTGAATCCCCCTGGGAGATTTATTTTTGTACAGTATCTCCAGATTTAGACCCAGGTAGGGTTTAGACATTCTGGTGGATGCTATCCCAGGCTATTGTTCTTACTACCATACAGAAGGTAGAAGATTTGCTTCTGCCATTTACTTCTGTTAAAAGTAAGAACACTACAGACTCCAATAATTTCTCCTTTCTCTGTCATAGGGGTTGAAAACCCCATTCCTACTGTTCCTCTCTTATTTTTTTTTGAAGCAGATTAAAGTTACAAATAAAACTCCTCTTACCATAATTACCATTACTCATAATAAGGACTGATAGACCAGAATTGGCTATAATTGAATTTCTTATCTACCATTATCCAGCATACAACATTTTCACTTCTAATATAAAGTAGTTACTTATATGTAGCCAATTCATACTGTAGAAAATAAAATCCATAGTTGGTTTAAACACATACCACTCATGCAGTAGACCAACCTCCCAACCGTAGAGTTCCATTTCTCTCCCAGAACTCACCCCCGAGCTGAGACCACCTCCACCACAGATCAACAACCCCTTGATTTGTTTAGGAGCAACTTATTCAAGCGAATAGTTCCCCAAAGCCTGTTTCTAATTCTGCGTCCAGAATAGCAGGATGCTTTTCTTCCTGTTTGCCTAGGCTTCCCATTTTGGGACTCTTTAAAGCTGCTTTATGCTTTCCCTCAGCTTTTTCCAGCTTTTTACCTCTTCCCAACTACTTTCCTCATCATTGGCGAAATTTAGATTTTTCCGCAAAATCTAAATTAGCATCAATTCCTTCCAAGGATTTTTGAAGGATTGTGGGGAATAGTTGCCTTATCCTTCCTCATGGATTTAGCAAGTGATCTCAATTCTCATTTTTGGTCAACATGCATACTAGTACTTTATTCATTTCCTCAAATTGAATATTAAATTACATTCACAATTCATTCATCCTTTGGGGTCCACTCCACTTAGGATTAAAGTTCAAATGTCTAACTTTGAAATTTCAACACATAAATTGGGGGTGTTACATAAAATGGAGACATACCGATAGACATGTGGAAAGTGGTGTTATAGCAGTATTCTGCCAAATGTAGCCAGCATAACCATGCCTTCTGCTACTGTGTGACATGGTTTCACAAGTAGTCCTATAGCCACTTCTATCTATATATTCTTATCTGTCTGAGGGTGATATTTGGTAATCGGATTCAACTTTATACCCACCAAACAAAAGAGCTCTTACCAAAATCTTCCCATGAAATGGTTGTCCCTGTCATTTATTATGGTGTTCGGGAGACCATGCAATTTGAAAACGTCCCGGAAGAATAGCTTTTCCACCTATGCTGCTGTGTTTCGTGCAGGTATGGTGAAAAAAAAGAGCATACTTTTTCAGTCGACTAATGACTACAAAGATGCAGTCCTTGCCCTGCACCATGGGCAATCTAGTGATGAATTCCATCGAAATACTTTCCCACTTTCCTTTCGAAATGGGAGGCGGTTGTAGTAATCTGGATGGGTGACTCATCTCCTTCTTGTTACATGCCATAGTACGTCCTCCTTGAGGCCTCTCTAAGAGAACCTCTCCCTGATGGCCCTATAAATCTTCGTGAACACCTGACGACCCGATAATGGTGAGTCATGGGAGGCATGCAGTATCATCTCCTTGAGCTAAGAACCCCCAGTTAAGAAGATCTTTTCCATGAAGTAAGTAACCTCGTCTATCACCTTGTACATGTCATCTGTGATCTGGTCGTCCAACACCTCACAGTAAAAATGGTCCTTGGAGTACTCCACCAGTAGCTTAGCCCTCTAGTCTGTGTCTATGCTCATCAAAGACAACACTGTTGGTTTGCAAGATAGAGTATCGACCACTAGTGACTACGTTGTTCTTCTCTTTGACATACTCAATTTCAAAGTTATATGCCTAGATCTTACTGAACCACTTTTGTTGCCTCTCCTACAATTTCTTCTGCTCTATGAAAAGGAAAAACTGGAGGTTGTTGTGGTCAGTCCTCACCTGAAACCTGTTTCCCACCAGATACTGTCGGAACTTGGCCAGTGCATGCATAATGGCCAACATCTCCTTATTGTATATAGGATACAACCTCTCATGTGGCAACAAATTCCTGCTCTCTAAAGCTATGGGGTGGAAACCCTACATCAAAATTGCGTTCACTCCCTCTCCTAAAGAATCACACTCTAAGATGAAGGGCTATGTGAAATCTAGCAAAGCCAATACCGGACAGCTACTCATCATCTCCTTGAGCTTGTAAAAGGCTCTCTACAATGTGTATGTCCAAATGAATGCCCCATTTTTGGTAAGGCCAGTGAGGGGTGCAACAAGTTGGGAAAACCCACTGACAAACTTCTGGTAGTAGGTGCAGATGCCTACAAACCCCCAGAGCTCTGTCACGTTCCTCAACTCTGGCCATTCCTAGATGGCCCAAAACTTCTCCTCGTGGACTCTCACTTCATCCACACCAATGATATTCCCCAAATAGAGCATCTATGTCAGCCCAAACTCGCATTTGGATAGCTTAGCATAAAAATTGTGCTCCTCCAAGGTACGTAGTACAACCTCAATGTGTTGTAAGTGCTCCTCCCAAGTACAGTTGTATATAAGGATATCATCGAAGAATACCAACACGAACTTCCTCAACTGACCATGGAATATGTGGTTCATACAAGACTAGAAGGTGGCCGATGCATTGGTTAGCCCTAAGGGCATCACCAAAAACTCAAAATGGTTGTAATGACATCTGAAGGTTGTCTTGGGGACATCCTAGTCCCTCACTTGGATTTGATGGTAACCCGACTTTAGATCAACCTTGGAGAAGAATTTCGATCCCCTCAGCTCATCCCTCAACTCGAAAATCCGTAGAATGGGGTATAGGTTATTCATCGTTTTCTTGTTGAGAGCTCGGTAATTGATGCAAATCATTAGTGTGCCATCATTCTTATTCACCAATACAACAGAAGAAGAAAATGGGCTAGTACTGGGTCAGATGGTGTCCCAGTGTTAAGAGATCATGAATGGCTCTCTCAATCTCATCCATGTAGGCTTTGGGATGCATATAGGGTGTGGTAATCACAGCCTGAAGACCCTGCTCAAGCTCAATGGTGTGCTGAAACCCTTGATTTGGTGGTTGTCCTAGAGGTATATCCCCAAAAACTGTAGCATACATGTCCAAGATCAACTATACATCTAGGTGAACTGCATGTCTTTTGGTCCCTGCCTCTGAAATACACAGCTCCACTACCCACTCTATATCTCCCTTTTGGAAGTCTGCCTCCATCAAGTGTGTTGTTTCTGTCTGTGGAGGATACGTGTGCATGTCACAGATCATCACATGCTTACCAGCGTGATCAACCACTACACTCATAGCACCACGTTCGTGTCTGGAATGTCGACCAAAAAGAAATGATATGTCATAGTATATGTCCCCATGGTCATTGCTAATGCCGGCACGTATCTAGCACACTGCATATTTCTGGCACCCGGTACCAATACTGAGAAGCCATCAAAGCTCTCTGTTGGTATGCCCCTCCTCTCTACCAACTGGGCATCAATAAAGTTGTGAGTGGCCCCACTGTCGACTGGAACTGAAACACACTGCCCCTGAACGATGCCCCGGACACGCAGTGTCAAATACTTCGGAACCCCACGCAAAGATGCAAGGACTCCTTCTCTGGGTGCAAATGCTGCTCCTCCTGCTTCTGGGGGAGGAGGCGACAGAGGATCCCCTTTATGCACTACAACGTTGTCTATGGTCCATAGTAAACTTATGCCCCATCTCTTTTATCCTCCTCAAGAGCTCCTTCACAGATTTTAGGAGGAGTTGCCCGAAATCCTTCCCTTCATCTCTCTCATCGGCCATAGGTTCTTCCTCCTTTACGTCCACCACTAGAATGCAGTCCCCCTCTCTAAAAGTGGCCTCGAGGCTCCACTCTTAGTTCTTGTACTTTCTTCCCCAGTAACTAATATATGGTTTTCCTCCCGCTGTCATAGATTGATCTACCCCACAGGCTGAGCCAAGTCTATGGGCTCTGATACCACTATAATATTTCGAATAGGAAATAGACAACAATATAAAGAAACATAAACAAATAACTACAAAAAATAGAGAGTCATAATAAAAACACTGCAAACATGGAGTAAAGTTGATCCATTTTATTATAATCTAAAAGGTAACAATAGATACAAAGGGGATCAAAATGATGGCACATTGGCTTGCTCTAGACAAGCTGAAAATACTCTTAGAATCTCCCAGTGAATGGCTCCTCTCTCAAGGAATTCGTAACTCTAGATGATGTTGTTGCTACTATCGAAACTGCTGCTACTGCTGGAATGGAGCTTCTCCTTGGGGTTGTTCCCTTGCTTAGAAAATTATTAAACTAAGGATATAAGCTCTCCTCCAATAAACCGAAAAAACCCAGGAAGGAATCTTGGAATGGTTGACCTCGGAATTTGACCTCCCATGGAAAATAATGTACTCCTAGTGAGTACACGGGCCCTGAATGATCAACCTACAAATGATGGCCTCCTCCTACAGAAAAATATGATTTGTGAAGGGTTGATCCCTTCACAATACTCCTGGACTGAAATCCTTGATCTCTCTTCTCTCCTGGTGTTGCCTCCTCTTTAGACTACGTAATCCCTGAGGGTGACTGCGTTGTCTAAGTGATTGTGTGCTTCTGGCTGAAGATACTGCTTGCTCCCCTCTGAAAAAAATAGTGGATTTCCTCACTTGAGCAAGAACTCGAATTCCCTCGAGGCTGAGGTTGGGATCTCCACTCGGAGACACCCGTGTGCTTAACAACACTTGCAGACTTCGCTCAACAGCAAAAGCATGCTCAATTTCTAAAGACAGAAAATCATAAGATTCATAATAGAATGACTAAATGGTGAGCCTCCTCTCCCTTTTATGATTGAGAGCCTAGCTCCCCCCTGGGCCCCACTCAACTGCGTTGTCCCTCCTTGGCCACGTTGTCCCTGCCACTGCATTGTCATGGGACCACGCTGTCTCAACGCTGCCCCTTCCCCTATGTTGTCACTTGGACGTCCTGGGCCCCACACTGCCAACTAAATTTTCCTAAGTGACTTTAGGGAATTATTATTTCCTAAGTGTGGGTTATGGGTCCCATCACCCCCTTTATTAACTCACTAACATTAGGAAGGCAAAAATCTAGTCAAAATTAATACTGCCAATTAACTACTACTAACTGGGAATATTACATAAGAAATACAAAATAGCACATCCACATTAACATATTAATGTGGCTGATATAGCCTAAGGCTTTATTTATATTTACCATTGATAAATATAATACTAATAATACTAATAATATATTAATATATTAATAGAATAATATGATAATAATATAATTATATATTAATATAATAATATATTAATATTAATAATTAATAATAATATTACTATACAAATATTAACTATGAGCTTGCTCGTTTACTCATTACTCTTCTCCTCTATGTCGATGATATCGTTCTTCTTGTAAAAATCTGTGACGACCTATACAAGTAGCTTCAGACTCTTCATGTCTACTTCTCCAAAATGGGTATGATAGCTAATACTGAGAAGACTAAATTCATTATCATTAAATCCAAAAGGATCACCCATGGTACTGTTGTTTATAATAACCAATGCTTAGAGAAGGTTTGTTCTTATTTATTTTTTGGTATTAACTTTCCTCATCACCTCAACTGGAATTATAGCATCAAAAAAAGGATTATTGGAGGTTGGAAAGCATATTATGAGCTTGAAAACAATTGTTAGTCGGTCGATCTTTACATTTGGAGTAAAAATAGGTTCCTCTTTGAGACTCTCGTCACCCTTATTATCTTATACAGATGTGAAGTTTGTGGTTGCAGTATATCCAAAGAGTCCTAGAGGAAGATTGAGATGATTCAAAATAAATTCATAACCTATAACCTAAAGATAGGGGGAAATACTCCCTATCTTATCCTCTTGATAGAAGTTGGCTTTTCCCCCATTGAAAGTAAAACTATGTTTATATATATGATGTATAAGAAGAAGCTTTACAACCTGGAATCCAAAAGGCTCCCAAAAATTTCTTCCAAATTTTGTCATAACCCCCACCTTCGCCTCAAGTGCAGGTGGCATAAGGATGCCTAGTCTTGGCTCAACCATTGGGGAATTAAGGAGGAGCACAGTATGGGAAGCAAAGATAGTGTCAAAAATACTATTACCTCCAAGATGTGGGAGGATAAGGAGTTGGAGGGTAAAAGGAAGCTAAGATACTATAAGGAGGTGATCAACCCCACCCTTAATAACCATAATTACTTCTCTGTGTTGACCAACACTAAGAAAAAAATGTGCATCGCTAGGATAAGAACTAATTATCATGAGATTTTAAGTGATATTGGGTGTTGGTATATTCCCAAGACTCCCTGGAACAATAGAATTGATCATATTTGCGATACTAAGTAGGTGGAAGATCAAAATCACTTCGTTTTAGACTTCCCAGCTCTAACTCACATCCGTCCTCAATTCCCTAACATTTTCCATACTCCCAATCTTCTTGAATTATTAAGCCAACCCACCTGTTATGTGGAATTATGAATTAAGGATAAAACATTCTTCCCTAGACAGGTGCTTATCTAGAACAATAGATTAAAGACTTTGTGACTACTTTTCCTAACTATAAATAGACACACAGAACAGATCAAAGAACTTACTTGGAGTCCAACCACTTCCTATTCTCATTCTGTCGCTCTTGCTGTAGCTTTAAATCCAAGCTAGATGTCCGAAAATATTTCCTGCAAATATGAACACTAAACAACAAAATATAGCAATAATATAGATGTCTATTCAAGCTATTTAGTTAAATCAATGAAACATAAACCATATACATCAGATAAGAATTCATAATATGGAAAACATGAGCTTATACAGATACATATGTGGGAAAGTAAGCAATAATATTTATTAATAGATAGAAGGGGAGGTTACAACCCAGTGATTGATTTGAAGTGACCATATCCAACAACATCCCAGCCTCATCACAATGCAGATCTCTCCAGTAGCATGTTACACAAATCAACTCCTCAATTGAAATTCCACCAGCATTTCTCTACTCAAATTCTTCCCTATCAAACACTAAGATTTGTGCTCAATTTATAGAGGAGCTGAAGGTACTTTCACAATCAATGACTTTACAATAATAGGCAAGACATGTTCCTGATCTTGTATATGTCAAATGGACACATGGATTCAAATTTTGACACATGTGAACTCTTCTAGAAGGTACTAGCCAAGTGGAGATTCCAGAACAACGAGAATTTCTCTCCTAATGTGACCAATGCACCTATGAGTGTTGGGAAGTGATTTGCAGATTAGCCTTGAATGGGGCTACTTGCATATGCAATGCACTTAGTCCCTTTAGAGACAACGTTGGTGAGCTCTAACATGATATAATATAAACTTCAAATCTTGGAAACCTTTGCAGATGAAAGTTATGGATGATTTGTCTTGTTCTTTGTCTTAGGGAATGTAGCAACTGAAATGATAAGGGATGATAGACCCTATTCATTGGTCATGGAGATGATGTCCAGTTAACCAGGTGATTGGGAATGATGACAAAATTGACCTATAACAAATTGCCCCCTAAAGCATGAAGTCAGAATAATAATAACAATATTTTTATTGAGATGTTTTACACTGTGATGAGCTGGAGATGAAGCAAAGTGGCAACCTGCATCAATCTTACAATACATTACATCATGATATATTTTGTTGATCATAATTGTTGAGGGTAGGCATTCCCATTTTCAACACATAAACAATCTAATAACACGTACATAATTCAGAAAGTCGTCTACATTGGAATGTTGCCCAATACAAACATGCCTATAGATATAGTCCCATGTTCGGATGATGATCTCTATGTAAGGTCACCGTACAGATGATGTGTACAAGAATCCTGAAATCGCAGCCCGGATGGATGAAACTTGATCTAGGGTCTTCTTATCTTCTTCACTCGATCATTCGGTTACAAGTCTAGCCATTCGAATATATGATTTGTAGTCAAACATGGAAAGACATTGTTTGATTACCAGCTAATGATGTGAGCTGTTAACAAACGTGAGAGAACCACCATTAATGTAAATGGCCCTCAAGGTACTGTAGTACAATTTGTAAGGCGTGAATAGATGATTTGATGTCGAATGTCAAACAAAATATTTCGGTCAAAAGTCCAGAAGTGAGGATATTGTCGATGCTGTAACAAGCTTCATGGTACTGGAACATAATGTTTCTAAGTGAACTTACAGGATAATGATTTGTTGTCGATAGGAAGCCACCTTATTTTGAAACGAGAGTTACTGATTTTTGAGACAAAGGAATGACTTGATATAGCAATTTTTAGGGATGACGGTCATGAGAATGAAGGTTTATGAGTATTGCAGAAGGATGAGTATTCATTGGATGACTTCTCTTGAACATATCGGCGACACTGAGATGTGTTGGCAGCATTGACCCAAAACCGAAGTGAAGGTATGATGAACCATAGGTATGAATGAAATGTCAAGAAGATTACGCAACCCAAACTGTCACTGTGATGGAGTGAAGTGTCATGTTCAAGAGCGACTTGCTATCGTAAAAATTTCTGTTCACTTTCCCAAATTTTCCCTGTTCATTTATCGACCAATACCTCTTTATTTTTAACAAGATTGATGAGGATAACATTTTCTTGATCTATAATTCAACCCTTTAGGCGAATAATGTATCACTATTTGATAATTTAAAGAGTCTAGCGATGAATGAAACTCGATTCTTGCCATGATCGACAAGCTCGTCGTTATTTTATGTTTTAACGAGCTTAAGGACTGTGATAGCCCGGTCCTTTTTCGTATTTAGAGATTTTGTAAAAGAGGACGAAAGAAAACTCCATAAGTACTTTTTTGTAAAATTGTCGCTCAAATCCGAAAAAGTGTAAGATAATATCTGAGAGAAACTCTTTAGTCATGTTTGACTAAGGTATTCCTTTTTCGTAAATAATCTATCTCAGTCCGGAAAAGGTTAAACTTATACTGAGTAGATATCAATTCATTTACTTTTACGAGCTCGAAAAGATAAGTGCTCGACAATTTTTTCACATTATCAAAGTCTGAAAAGAGTTGAAAGAAGACTCCAGGGGTTCCTTTTTCGCTGTTATCGAAGCTCGAAAAAGAGATAAAAATGCGCTTCAAATCCTTTTTCTTTTTTAACAAAGCTCGAAAAATAAGGAGAAAAAGTATGCTTTGTGGTCAAATCATTCTTGAAATAAATCTGCACGACTAATCTGTTCATCAATTGTAAGACCTGTTCAAAACAACATCAAATGGATTAAAAATACCTGTTCATGATAAATAAAAATAGTTTTATTATTCATTTTTACCATTCGCTAGTTACAATTTTCATTTTTTGAGCTCTGAACCTGTTTTTGGCCCCCAACTTCAGCCGTTGATTGCGATTGATTAATAAGAATGTTTTGAATGCCCCCTGCAAGAGCACATGTTGAATTCGCCCTGCAAAAGTAGATGCCCCCCAAGCTTCATTTCATTCACTTGAGTGGATTACTGGTTACTAATAGCTAGATGGAATGAAGGTTCATTATAGGGGAGGATTTGTTTCATTTTTTAATGAGCTTGACACAGGAAAAGAAAAATGCTCATAGAACCTTGTTTCATTTTTTTAACGAGCTTGACACAAGAAAAAAATAACTATCCTCAAAACCTGATTCATTTTTTAACGAGGTTGACACAGGAAAAGAATTATCCTCAAAGGCACTTGTTTCATTTTTTAACGAGGTTGACACAAGAAAAAATAACTATCCTCATAGGCACTTGTTTCATTTTTTAACGAGGTTGACACAAGAAAAAAGAACTTCCCTCAAACCCAGATTCATCTTTTAATAAGGTTGACACAGTGAAAGAACCATCCTAATTGTGCAGTTGGACTAGTGAGTGTGTGCCTAAAAATACGTAGTCTAACGGAGTCATCATTTAAGGAGTTTGATGAGCACCACAAATGATAAGTTATAACATGCATTGACGGGTCTTCTCCAGTGTTTCCATTGAATTTTGGAATTTTCGAGGTTAATTTCTGTGGTATCATCGGCCAGCAAGCAGAATAACTGATGGGATCATCTTGATATTGCACTGAAGATGTGAATAAAGGATCAAGCCATTCAATACTCATAAGGGAGGAACCAGATAGGATTCCAGATGATGACATGGGTGAATTCAATGGAAAAAACATCGAAGATGAAGCAAAAATAGATGTTGTCGCAGCTGAAATAGATGGTTCAGTATGGAATGTTATCTCATCCATGGTCAAATGACCCAATTTATGCCCTATAGAATCTATGGTAACTCGAAATGAAACAGGATCAACAAAAGCAAAGGAAGGTGATTGAGGAAAAGACTTGTATAGGTAAGGATCCTATCAAAAATAAGTTGGAGTTAAAGGTGTCTTCTCTTGTGATATTTGTTTAATCAAAATCAAACGAGGTGGAACAACTTCGCCATCTGGCCCAAAGTATATTTCAGGTGGTTGAATATGCGATATGGGAGACTCAATGGCTACAATAGATTGTGGAGTGACCAATACAGAAACAACTTCCGGTTGTTCGAATTCGGGATCAAGATTTTCTCCATTTAGGGAATATAGCAACTGAAATAGAAGGGGATGATAGACCCTATTTCATTGGTCCCAGGGATGATTTCCATTTTGACCAATAATAGCTTCCCTCTAAAGCACGATGGGATCTGAATCAACTTCCAGTTGAACAACGTCAGGTTCAGGAGGTATGGTCTCACTAATTGGATGGATCGTGACCATGGGTAGCTGTGAAGACTTCGTTTTAAAAACAGTAGAAAAATCGGGATGTGTAGAAACAACTTGAGCTAACTCTGGTATATGGGAAGATGATGTTTCACCAGAGGTACAAATTGTACTTGATTCGGTAGAGTACGATTGCCTTTGCCTACTAGGAGTAACTTCTGGTGGTAAAGGTGGTTTGAAAGCTAATTTATGCGAACGATGGGGGAAAGGATTTTGTTCTTCCATGATTACTGATTTATTTTAAACAAAAACAAATTAACAAATTAAAAGGGAAATGCTAGGAAAAATGGTTTCCCAAGAAACTGTGAACTGCAGAATACCTCCTGACGAACCAAGAAGTACAGGCAGGTAATCTCCCCGAATGGTGTGTTCGGTGTATCACAATTTACAAGGTGGTCGACTTGGTTCACTATGGATGGATAACACCTAAAAGTTGTCCTCCAAAATATACCCAAAGGTATGTGGAGGCCCAAGTCCATATTAGCATTGTCTGATGTGAAACCGCACAGTGAGAGCACCCCTTTATACTTTTCATACTGTAACACCGCCCGATATACCCGAAAGTACGTGGATGAGCTACAATATATTTACGTACGTGGAGTGAGGTATCACACTCAGAATGTATCACAGACAAGTTAACGACAGCTACTATGGTTTACGACGCTGGAACACGTCTCAAGCCTAGACCTTCTAAATGTTATCGTTATGGTTCCAATGCTTTGTTACGTAAATTGAGATAAATTTTAAGTTGATCTTGTTTATCAATTTTCCTTTCAAAGGTTCACCGTGATGATGTATTGGAAATTCCTAAAATGAAAACTAATAATGATAAGAAATCTTTCACTTTTAGTTTTTCAATGAAAATCCTAGCTACTAGAGGGAAAGAGCAATAAATTTGAGAGAAAACAAATCAAAGAGCACAAACTAAATATATATTTCCTAATTGTTCCTTTTGCAAAACACACAATCCACTACATGCAAATGCAAGTTTTTCTTTTCAGTTCCTTTAATGTTTTGAATGCAGAAAAGAAACTAAGTGCACTAAATCAAAAAAAAGAAATGCCTTTTACTTTTGAGAAATGAGGAATATAAACAACAATTTCTCTTTTGAAGGAAAACTGAGGAATTTAACAACAATTTCTCCTATCAAGAAACGAAGAATTTATGACAATTTCCTTTTTAAAAGCAAATGGATCTAATGCAATAATGAAAATACTTTGAAATTAAGTCATCAATGATAAAGTAAAACACTTTAAACAAACATTGAACAAACTATTCTTTCAAAGGAGGAAGAGGTAGATTAGTTCACTGGTCAATATGCGGCTTCAGGCTTTTCAAAACACAGCAGAGAACAAACTAAAAACAAAATGCAATGAAAAATTCAATAGAATTTGGATGGTCTCTAGGGTCAATGCAGTCTCTAGGGGGAGACAGTGTGTTGTAAAGCACCCCCGAAAGGGAGAAAGTGCTATGAAAAACACAGTGTCCTGTCCAACAGTGTGTTGGGCACAGTGTACAATGAAAAACACAACTGTTTAACACACTTCTAATGAAAATTTGGATTTCAAAAAACCTAATCTTTCTGAGTAAAAGCTACTGGGTGAATAAAAAGAGAAAATCAGAGGCAAATACACCTAGGATGAAGGGTAAACTCCCCAACGGAGTCACCAATTTGTTATGTGGAATTATGAATTATGGATAAAACATTCTTCCCTAGACAAGTGCTTACCTAGAACAACAGATTAAAGACTTTGTGAATACTTTTCCTAACTGTAAATAGACACACATAATAGATCAAAGAACTTACTTGGAGTCCAAGCGCTTCCTATTCTCCTTATGTTGCTCTTGCTGTAGCTTCAAATCCAAGCTAAATGTTCGAAAATATTTCTTGCAAAGATGAACACTAAATAGAAAAAGATAGCAATAATACAGATGTCTATTCAATTTATTTAGTTAAATCAATGAAACATAAACCATATGCATCAGATAATAATTCATAATATGGAAAACATGAGCTTATACAGATACATATGTGGGAAAGTAAGCAGCAATCTTTATTAATGGATAGAAGGGGAGGTTACAACCCAGTGATTGATTTGAAGCGACCATCTCTAACAGCATCCCAGCCTCATCACAATGCAAATCTATCTAGCAGCATGTTACACAAATCAACTCCTCAATTGAAATTCCACCAGCATTTCTCTACTCAAATTCTTCCCTGTCAAACACTAAGATTTGTGCTCAATTTATAGAGGACCTGAAGGTAGTTTTACATTCAATGAATTTCCAATAATAGGCAAGACATGTTCCCAATATTGTATATGTCAAATGGACACATGGATTCGACGTTTGACACATTTCAACTATTCTAGAAGGCACTGGCCAAGTGGAGATTCTGGAACAATGAGAATTTCGCTCCCAATGTGACCAACACACCTATGAGTGTCGGGAAGTGCTTTGCAGAGAAGCCTTGAATGGGGCTACTTGCATATGCAACACACTTATTCCCTTTAGAGGCAACGTTGGTGAGCTCTCACATGATATAATATAAACTTCAAATATTGGAAACCTTTGCAGATGAAAGTCATGGATGATTTGTCTTGTTCTTTGTCTTAGGGCATGTAGCAACTGAAATGATAGGGGATGATAGACCCTATTCATTGGTCCTAGATATGATGTCCAGTTAACCAAGTCATTGGGAATGATGCCCAAATTAACCTATAACACCACCTATAGCGATCTTGGAGTGCTTCTTTCCCTCCTCTTTGATCATAGAAACATTTTGAAGAATCACACTTAGATTCTTTTTCTTTTTCTTTTCTTAAGGCCCGATAGGCCGCATTGGTCTTAGTGGACGTTAATCGTCATCATTATCATCATCATCATTAACAATATTATTATTATTATTATTATAAAAATATAATAATTAATATTAATAATAATTATTTTTTAAATTATATATTAATATAATAATATATTAATAATAATAATATTAATAATCGTAAGTGTTTATAATAATAATATTATAACAATATTACTAATTATAATTATTAAAATATTAATTATATTATTGAATATTATCTAATTATTTATTTAATTAAATAATTTTTTAATTATTTGTTAGCAGTACTATTAATTAATAACAATAATCTAAATTCAGAGTCTAAAAATCATTATGGAACTTTTTATGAAGGCTATGGGTATTGCTATCAACAATCAGGAGTCATCACTCACACATGAGGGCATTTTTGAGGTTGATTTGGTTTGGAATTTCAACCTACTTCCATTCAACCAGATTTCTTTTGGATTTTGTATCAAGTACCTCGGGTACTTCCTCAAACCTGACTCCTATCACAAACAAGATTTGAATTTGCTGGTTTCAAAAATCGAAAAGACTCGGAATTTTTTTTGGAGTGACAAGTGGCTTTTCACGGCAAGGAGAATTTTTCTTATTGAATCAGTTTTGATGGCTATACCAGTGTATTGGATTGCTCTAGCATGGGTTCCCATAGGTATAATTAACAAAATCATAAGTATTTGCAGCAATTTCTTATGGTCAGGGAAGGTGGATAAGAAGATACTCCCTTGGCTGGCTTGGGAGAAAATTGCCAAACCAAAGGAGTGGGGTGGTTCGAGTATCAAACATCTTAGAAATTTTGCTACGTCCCTGGCTAAAAAATCGAGATGGCATGTCCTAACAAGAAACAACCTCTGGACAACGATGCTTAAAACAAAATATATCTACCACATCCTAGTGTATCATTGGATTAGACTCCCAGAAAAAGACACTAGAAAAGTATCCACGATTTGGAAGGTCACTTTGTTGGTGCTTGGTCTTGTGGAGAAAGGCTTGGCGTGGAGAATTGGGAATGGTGAGCGGTGAAGGATTGGTTTGGACCCATGGATGGGCTGCAATAACAAGTACATTTTGTCTGATGGCTTACTGGAATCCCTTCGTCATAGAGAGATAATAACTCTGAATCAGATCAGTGATCCTGATGGTACCACTATTTAGGCACAAGCATGGAAAAATGTGGAGTACATTGGTCTTGAAAACCAATGGAAGCAGGAATGGCAGGGTTATATTATGGTATTGGGTCGCACTAGAGTCCGTCTTAAAGACTCTCAAGATGCTCTTTGTTGTGTTCACCCAAAATCTGGAGTTTCTTCCCCTAAGGAAGGCTATGACCAAATTATGAAAAGAAATGAAAGGGGGAATATTGAACGGTGGTTTAAGGCACTGTGGAAATTGGAGGGTCTGGAAAAAACTAAAATTTTCTTCTGGTGCATCTTCAGAAGGAAGGTCCCCACTCGGGATATTCTCCAAAAAGGGTTTATGTATGGGCCTGGTTTGTGCTGCCTTTGCAAAGATGCCAAGGAAACTATTAACCATATGTTCCTTACATGTACCTTCTCCAAAAGGGTTTGGGATTTCACTCTAGCTCTGTGTGACATTGAAGCTATCTCGAGAGGTGAAAATTGTAGTGAGGCATGGAAAGATTGGTGGGAAAATTGTAAAGATCTGAGTTACAGGTGTATCCCCCTCATTATCTCTTGGGGTATATGGCTTGTGAGAAATAAAGGTGCTTTTATGGATACTCCTTCATCTCTCACTCTTGTGGCGACGGAATGCGTTGTTATGTTATCCTTCTCGCCCCCTTCCATCACCTCAAATATTCCTAGGAGGGTTAGGATCGAAGAAATTGATTATGAAATTCCCTGGGCCTATTTCAATGAGGTTGTTGATCAAGGTTCCTGTGGGGTTGGTATGATTATTCACAAAAATCACAATTCTTCCTTGGCTACATCTGTGGGTCTTGGTGATGGCACAAAAAACTTTGCTGAGCTTCAAATGCTAAAACTTCTTATATGTTGGTTGATTCATCTTGGCATTAACTCCATCCAAATATTTGGGGATCCTATGAATTTCATAAATTGGTTTAACAACTCTTAGAGATGTCAAAATTTTTTATTACTTCCAATTATTAAAGAGATACAAGCTTTAAAATATCATTTTGTATTGATTTATGTATGCCATATTTACAGGGAACAGAACAGGGATGCTGACCATTTGTCTAAAAACGGTCTTCGACAAATTCTGGGCGTGTGGAAAATAGAGGATAAGAATGGCTTCGTGGTTTTTGTGTCGAACACCAGACCATACTGATTGTTGCTCTTATTATCATTATATACCTGCTGGTTTTTAGTTTTTCCTCTAGCAATGCTATATATCCTAGAGGGTTTTTTGTATAAAGCTTTGATATGACTTTGAACTAAATGTATATTCTACTCTAAAAAACTTTTTCTGCTATTGTTAATATTTGGACATATACTGATATTTTCTAGTCTATGTGGGTTTTTTTATCATATGAGAGTCATGTTGTTTATTTTTTGTGGTTTTATGCTATAGGGTGTTTCTCCAAATATGGAGGCCCTTTAAGTTTATCTGATAACATGCGATGCTCTCTTGCTCTCACTAGCATGATGTTTACACTTTCCTTGTGGCTCCATGGGAAGTCGTTCATGGGCAGTGGTTTTTATTGGGCTTCGTCTAATATTGGACGCATCTCTCTGTTTTGGCCCTACTTTGTGGGTGATGACTATAGATGGAATGTTGCGGCATCTACGATGTAACTTTCTGTGATTAGTTATAGAAATTTCGATTTGTTTCTGTGAAAAAAAAAACAATAATCTTAATAATAATAATTATTTAGTATTAATATTTATTATTTTAAAATGATAATAAAAATTATTATTATTATTAATTAAATAATAATAATAATTTTGTTGTAACAGTTTTTTTTTTAATAATGTTTTTATTATTATATATTTATTGGACCTAGGGATTGATAAACCGAAGTGATATGAACCTAAGGGATTAATTTAAAAACCCAAAAGGTAGTATAAACCCAAGGGTATAATATTAAACCCAAGGGATTAATATGATAAACCCAAGGTATATGAACCGTGAGATAAATAATATAAACCCAAGGGATTAGTACTAAAAACCCAAGGGAATAATATTAAAACTAAGGGATGAATATTGCAAGACCAGTGTATATAAACCCTAATGTAAATATTATAAACCCTAAAATAAACATGGTTGACCACAATTGATTTTCATATTCACACATTCTTTGTCACAATGTGACATTGGATTATGATTGACCATGATTGATTTTCATATTGAGACAACCTTTGGCACAATGTGACATTGGAAAATGGTTGATTTTCATATTGAGATAATGTTTGTCACAATCCAACATTGGACCATGGTTGAGCATGGATGACCATGGTTGTCACAATGTGACATTGGACCCAGAGACAATATTTGTCACAATGTCATAATGGTTCCTGATCATGGTTGATTGTGATTCAACATGGTTGACCATGGTTGATTTTCATATTGAGACAATCTTTAACACAATGCGGCATTGGAACATGGTTGACCATGATTGATTTTCATATTGAGACAATCCTTGTCACACTACAACATTGGTTGGTTTTCATATTAAGAAAATATTTGTCACAATGTGACGTTGGACCATGGTTGACCATGATTATAAACCCAATGGATTTATATTAAACCCAAGGGATTAGTATTATAACTCAAAGGTATATAAACCCTAATATACATATTATAAACCCTAAAATAAACATGGTTGACCACGATTGATTTCCATATTGACGCATTCTTTGTCAAAATGAAATTGTGGACTATGCTTGACAATGATTGATTTTCATATTGAGCCAATGCTTTTCACAATGTGACATTGGACCATTGTTGAACTGGATGACCATGGTTGTCACAATGTGACGTTGGACAAAGAGACAATATTTTCCACAATGTCACAATGGTTATTGATCATGGTTGACCATGATTCACGATGGTTTACCTGGTTGATTTTCATATTGAGATAATTTTTGACACAATGCCACCTTGGAACATGGTTGACCATGGTTAATTTTCATATTGAGACAATCCTTGTCACAATGCGTCATTGGTTGGTTTTCATATTCAGAAAATATTTGTCACAATGTGATGTTGGACCATGGTTGACCATGATTATAAACCCAATGGATTTATATTAAACCCAAGGGATCAATATTATGAAGTGAAGGTATATAAACCCTACAATAAATATTATAAACCCTAAAACGATCATGGTTGACCATGGTTGATTTTCATATTGAGACAATTTTTGTCACAATGCAATGTTGGATCATGGTTGACTATGATTGATTTTCATATGGAGACAATCTTTGTAACAATGCAATGTTGGACCATGGTTGATTTTCCAATTGAGAAAAATTTTGTAACAATGTGACATTGAACCATGGTTGATGACGACTCTAAACCCAATGGATTTATATTAAACCAAAATTTCAATATTATAAACCCTTTGAATAATATTGTACCCTAGTAATATCAACCCTTAGATTAATACTAAAAAATCAAGGGAATAATATTAAACCCAAAGTATAAAGATCGTAAACCTAAGGTATATAAACCCTAAGATAAATATTATAAACCATAAAATAAACTTGGTTCATCATGGTTGATCTACATATTGAGAAAATATTTCACACGATACGACGTCGAACCATGGTTCACCATGATTGATTTTCATATTGAGACAATATTTGTCAAAATGCGACGTTAGACCGATTGACGATGATCACCAGTGGTTGACAATGGTTGGCCATGGTTGATTTTCATATTGAGACTATCTTTGTCGCAATTTGGTGTGAGACCATAGTTGACCATGATTACAAACTCAAGGGATTAAAATTAAAATGTGAGATTAGTATTATAAACCCTACGAATACTATTATACCCTAAGAATATTAACCCTTAGATTAATAAAGCAGAGGGATTGATATTATAAATCCAAATGAATAATAAACCTAAGGGATTAATACTAAAAACCTAAGGTATTATAAAAACAAGGGAATAACATTAAACCCAAGGGATTAATATTATAATCCCGAGGTATATAAGCCCTAAGATAAGTACAAGGTTGTTTTAACGGCCCCCAACTACAACAATTTAGCATTAGCTTGGTCGTGACCTTAAAATTAAATGATCATTATTTTGTTTTTGGTCTAACCCATGGAGATTTGAATTTTGAATCTCTTGCTTTACATATGACTTCATAACAAAGTGATCACCAATTGAGCTACACCTTGTGAGCTTAAGTGATCATTATTATTATTATAATTATAAACTTTGTTTATCTTAAAGAAATATTATTATTATTATTATCGAATTTTAAGGTCACGACAAAGCCAGACACCAAATTAGTGTATCAAACCCCCTTGTTTGTGGGATAAGGAACCCACCTCCACGTAGCGATTTGACTACTTAGTTTATGAAGGCATACATACTCTACGCACTTTGGTTTTTGAACTTATAACCTCTTAGAAAAAAAATAAATGCTCTTAACCATTAGATCCGCTCAAATTATATATATATATATATATATAATGAAATGATAGTAATTATATAAAAAATATATAGTTTGTAGTATATATATTTTAAATTGAAATACAATAATATAATTTTGGTGGTATAATTGGAATTTATAATTTTAATATTTTATTTTTATTTTAATAAAATTAATAAAATAAACCCCACGATATAATAATCGAAAACAAATTGTATTAAAAAACATAGAAATTAACAAATATGTATTAAAAATTTAATTATTATTTAAATAATAAAAAATTATCTAACTGTTTTATTTTTAAAATTTATTTTCATCGTACACATATCCATATCGAAGGATACATTGATTGTTATAGGCCCGTGACAAGGCTAACAAGAAAATTATCTAACTACTTAATTTTTATTTTTTATTTCATCATATGTCCATTGATTTTGATTAATTATTAATTAATTTTTAACTTTATTTTCACCATATATTCATTAATTTCGATTATGATTTATGAGTGAAGGGAAAAAAAAATAACTAACGACTTCAATTATGACTTATTTTCATCCCTTATAAGTGAAGGAAAAAAAAATAAAAATTAACGACTTCAAACGTCAAAAGCACTTTAAATGCCCCTGTGTCCGCGATGATTTGTCTCCATCGTGGTCTCGTCACTTCCTTACGAAACGACTTTATTCGACGACACGTGTCAGGCAAGGGCCGCACGTTATTCCTGCCGTCAAGTACGCGACGGCGTCAGGGGCGTTTTGAGCAACGCCCGTCCATCTCCGTCAGAGTCCGACTGACTTTTCCATTTCCTTGCAGCAAGGTTCGTTTTGAGACAAAAGGCTGGCGCCATGAAATGCGTTAGCGCTTCATTAACGATATTTAATTTTCCAGTGCTTAAAATAAAAAACCATTAAATAATATTACTTTTTAAAATTTTAATTAAATAATATTTATTTTATATCAATCACTAAAACTATAAATATTAATTGCAAAACTTAACACTCGTGTTTAATAAAAAATCAGTTTGACAATGGATATCGTGACTATTAATTGTTGTTGGAACTTGTTTTTTCAACAAGCCCTCTGAATTTCACATCGTACCACAAAGAGAGGAATGTCTACCTGATCTAATGGACTATCTTCACAAAAATATTTATCTCGAGAGAAAACTAAACCAAAACGCAGTTGATGTTTCTTCTCACGATACTTTTGAAAGGCCATGTTTGGTTGACAATAAGATGGATTTTGGAATAAACCTGAATTACCATGAAACCAACCTCATGGATCTGGGATCAAATCTTTGTATTTCTAAAGATTAATCTCAACAATAAAATACCTTTTTGCATAGGAGTAAATGAAAGCTTCTTTCTTCTCTGGCTTCCAAAAGTTCAATATCTGATTCTGAAGATCAACTAGTTAAGACCAAAAACCATTAAAAAAATCACACTAATGTATTAGCAATGAGAAGGGCTACATGATTAACAATATCTTACACCATGGGTATGGATTAAGATAAGAATTGTTGCACCAACACGGAATTGGAAGAGCGAGGGAAAGTAGTGGCATCTCTTGACTATATTTGTAGGAAGAACCACCCTAATTACCATTATAACCATTGATTGTAGGAAGAACCACCCTAATTACCATTATAACCATTGATTGCACTTTTGAAAGAACTTCCAAGGGCCCTTTAAAGGGCTTGATCTAATCTTCACTGCAAATTAGGATACTAACGAAATTGAAGGAAGACCTTTGTTGTACAAGATCCTGAAAACACAAAAAAAAATACCCAAGTCGTGCCTAAGCTTGCAAGACGGGACCTTGCAAGTGGGCATAACTAAACCCTAGTCATTACTGCTTGGTGCAAGACGAATGGTCATATTGATTGAATTCAAACATATAAAAAAAAATCGTATTATTTTATAAAGGGAAAAAAAAATCACACATCACGATCTGTAGTGGGTTTATAGCTTCATTCTCAAATAGCACTATTTTTTATTGTTAGATCCATGGCTTTCAATCCAACTCCATCTTTGAAGACTTGGAAAATAAAATTGAGATCTGGAGAGTTTGTAACTAAAGGTATTAAAATATCGATTCTAACAATGGCTATTATGTTAGATACATCATTTTCCTTCCTACATGCTAGAAAATTTACAACCTTTAATAATCTTCCTTATCAAAATATTCCTTCTTCTCAGTGTAATCACTATATACCAAGTATTATACCAACTACTATTGCCCAAATTAGATAACAATAGTTTGACCTTTGTAGAAAATTCTCAAAAAGGAATACTTTGTGATAATCAGATGTCATTCACTGGTGTTGAAGCTTCTCTATTCTGATTTGCAATCTTTATTGGGATTACTACTTGAATTCCTTTCCCAACCAACCAATTGACACTAATATTTACCAGGTGTATTGGGTTATGATTCTTGAACCAACCATGATGGTTCTAATGGACAACACATAATAGTGTTTAGAGTGTCTCGTTTTTGTTTGTGAGCAGCATCTTTGCGCTCCCTATAATTTTTTTTTTTTTTTGGGCAGGAAAGCCACGATTTGAGAAATATTTTCTAGAATCAAGACCCAGTTTTAATTGTCTTCATCCATTTTTTGTTAAGGATCTGAGCCAAGAAATAAATATTCTTGTCAGTTTCCTCTAGGATTCTCCTTCACCATTCCTTCTACCATATCTATTATTTTTATTCTAAGTCCACCTCTTCCTTAAAGACATTCCTCCTACTTCTAGTATGTTTTGGGCCTATGACGAGATAGTAGTGGGGCCTCCCAAGCCTTTACCTCAAAACATGACTCTTCCTTAAGCTTTTCCTAGTCTCCTATATTCTCCCTACCTCTTGTTGATGTTGTGACCTCTATCTACAAGCCTTGACACTAGTTTCCTTGGTGACGAATGTCGTGTTACCTCACCAAGTTCACTATATAGATTGAGGACCATTTTCCTTCCTCACTCTCAACGATGGAGTATATTGTATAATGGTTTTTTCGATAGAGAACAGGTATAAACCAACTTCACATCTGATTGAGGCATCTTCTTCCCTTGCATGTTGTATGTTATTAAGATTCTCTTCATTCCTCTCTTATCACGATGTCCTCCATACTCCATGTATACTCTTTGTGTTCTACCACTTTCCATCTGCTCTTTATTTAGTTTTTCTTGCCACTATTTTCTTTCATAAAATTTGACAGAGATTTGTACCTCCTGTAGGCACTACAACCTTTCCTTGAGGCAATCCTTGATATTCTAGTTAGTTATGTCAACCTTAATGTCACCTTAGTAATTTTGTTCTACATGCCTTGTTTGCTTCTAGTTGTCTACTTGACCTGTTGAGTTGGTATACCAACAGAGCTCCTCATATGCTTGCTTGCTTCCCTTCCTTAGGATCCCCATGATCCCCTCAAGTACCATATTAATCATTATTTAAGAACTATGGTCTCTTTTACCTACCAATTTTGATCTTTTTTATTTTGTTCCATTAAGGTTTTAAACATTTGATAATGCTCTCCATGGTCTTGCCTAACATCAACACTAATAGTTTATTTTCAAAGCTTATTGAATCATTATTTATTTATAAAATTTGCTTACTAATTTTCCATGTTAGTCATTTTTTTCTAATAGTCTAGTCTCTAACATCTAGGTTTGAGATTTCCATGAGAACTATTTAGCCATTTGTATAAACTTGCTGAGCTTGGTCTTCTAAGTGTTATTTAGAAATTTTCAAGCCACTGGCCAAGAGTTGAAGATCGCATGGGCCATGGTATGATTCGTATTACAACCTAGAAAATTTTGGAAATATTAAATTCCCCTGCTGCCTTGTGCAGAGGAAGAAATGTACAACAGAGGCAGAGAACTTGCGTGCATTGGTCTGTGCATTCAAGAGGGACATTAAACAGAAGCATGAATGATTTAATTTGAGGAATGGCCGTAGCCATACTACCACAGCAGAAGTTATGTTTCCCTGGTCAAACCACATAACATACAAAGGATTCAATGATAATCATATCAGGTTTTAAAGCCATCATACCGTGTGTTTATATCCCCAACCACCGCACCGTTTGAAACTGTCAACAACAACAACATTTTGTTTTGACTTGAGCTCGAAGTTTCTATTTTGAAGTCTTGCAATCACATCGCAGAGTTGTTATTTTAATTCATTTCCACATTCCGCTATTTATTACCGATGTGATGATCCGATGTTTTATCACCTAGCCGAAGTGTCTTGTTGATGTGAAGTTCGGTTGCGATGCGATGATGCGATATCGCACATCGCACATCGCAATGACCATATGTCAATGCCCCAATGCAATGTCAAGTCCCGAAGTTTAGCCACGATGCGATATACGCCGTGGGCTCCACCATCTGCATTCACACATTTGATTTTTTGTTTCATGTTATGTTTTGTTAATTGCCACGACCGAAAGGTTTTTAACTTTGGTTTTATGTTTTATATGCGGCCATTGTATTTTTGATGTTTTTTTTTGTTTTAATTTTGAAAGGAAAAGCCACGACTCATATATAATGTGGAAAAGTAAAAAGACAGATTAAGTTGCACAGACAGAGAGTTCAAAAAAAAAAACACAGACAAAGGACTGAGACAGAGAGGCGTTTTGTGAATTTGTAAAAGCCCGCAGGCTAAATAGCAAAATGTGAGATTTTGTCCACAGAAAAAAACAGAGAGAAGAATTGAAAGCAAAGTATGTGCGTTTTGATTGATAGAGAGAGAGTTTTATTTTTCTGTTTGTGAGCACTGCGTTTGTAGCAGTCCAGCTCATTTTGTAAATACCTCTGGAAAAGGAAGAACGAATTTTGTAATACTGTTTTATGTTTTTGGAATATAAATTATTTTGTGTGCCATCTTTGTCTATCAGAAGCAATTTTTTTTTTTCATTTCTCTATGTTGAAGAGGAGAATCTCTATTCTCTCTGTGTGTTTGGAATTATCAGAAATTTCAACATGGTATCAGAGCCCATCTAGGCTCTTTGAAGGTGTCAAAGAAGCTGAAGGAAGAAGGAAATTTGTTGCAGCAGTTCTCCAGTAGCATGAAGGCTCAGCAGAAGATTAAGTCCAACTATTTCTCAAAAAAAACAGAGTTGTTGTTTTGATTAAAATAACAGTCCTCAGAGACAGAGTTTATCTTTTAAAGAAGGAAAGACAGTTTGTTTAAGAAAAACACAGTCAAGTTTATTTCAGTTTATAAGTAATGGCTGGATCAAGCGTCAGTATGAGCATTGGAAATACTCAGCTTCCACAATTTAGTGGGAATAAATATGATTATTGGACCATTACCATGAGATCCCTATTTGCCTCCCAGGATCTATGGGAATTTGTTGAAGATGGTTTTGAAGAACCAGTAGATGAACAAGAGTTTAATGCCTTAACACAGGCAGAGAAGGATCTATTGAAGAGAAATAGAAAGAAGGACTCTAAAGCCCTCTTCTATATCTATCAAGCAGTACATGAGAGTGTGTTTCCAAGGGTAGCAGCAACTGAGAGATCCAAGGATGCATGGGATACTCTGAAGATAGCCTATCAAGGTATGGAGAAAGTGAAGACAACAAAACTACAATTGCTAAGGAGAGATTTTGAAACTCTCTGTATGAAAGAGTCTGATAACATAGACTCATTCTTCATACATGTGATTGGGATGGTCAATCAGATAAGGTCTCATGGAGAGACACTTGAAGAAAGAAGAATTATGGAGAAACTATTGAGGGGCCTACCCTCAAGGTTTGATGTTATTGTAACCACTATTGAAGAGACAAAAGATCTCTCAACGTTCATTGTAGATTAACTTCATGTATCATTGATGACTCATGAACAGAGATTGGGAAGATCAGTAAACCCATCTCTAGAGCATGCCTTCAAGACCCATATGCCTTTTGCAAGAGGAAGAGGTCAACACAGAGGAAGAGGAAGAGGCAGAAGCCAAAACATAGGAGGAAGGAACAACCCTTCACATTCAAATGGAAGGAGTAACAATCAGAATCAAAGCCACGGCCAAATTAGTAGCCAGCAAGGTGGACACCAACATGCTCAAGGACAAAGGTATGACAAATCCAATGTCCAATGTCATTATTGCAAAAAATATGGGCACTATGCCAATGAGTGTAGGAAAAATCAAAATGACATGAATAATAGGAAGAATGCTAATGTAGCAAGAGAAGAAAAGAACCTAAAGAATGTGTTGTTAACATGTAATGTAGCACAAGATAGACAAGACGATGTATGGTTTTTAGATTCAGGCTGCAGTAATCACATGACTGGAAACATAGCAATGTTTACCAATCTTGATAAAGAGGTTAAATCAGAAGTAACAACAGGAACTTATACTAAGATTTATGTCAAGGGAAAATGCAGAGTTAGTATCCGTGCAAGAAATGGAGAGCATAAATTTGTGCCAGATGTATACTATGTTCCTGGCTTGAAGTGTAATCTTTTGAGCGTTGGGCAGCTCATTAACAAAGGTTACAATGTATTCTTTAAGAATGATGTGTGCACAATAATGGACATACCTCCAAGCAAGGAAATTATTGCTGAAATACAAATGACCAGCAATAGAATGTTTCCACTCAAGCTCAATACAGACTTGAAGGGAAAAGGAAAGAATGTAGCAGTTGTAACTCAAGAGGTCTTTCAGAAGGAAGTGAAAGATGAGAATTGGTTATGGCACTTGAGATTTGGAAATCTCAATTTCAGAGGTCTGAATTTGATGCACAGAAAAGGAATGGTAAGAGGACTACCATTGATTGAGAAACCGAACAGCCTATGTGAAGGCTGCATCTTGGGAAAACAACACAGAGAAAACTTTCCATCAAGAAAGAGCATAAGGGCGAAAGCACCCTTAGAAATTATTCATTTAGATTTATGTGGGCCAATGCAAATAGCATCAGTTTCAGGCAGCAATTACATGCTAACATTCATTGATGATTTCACAAGGAAAGTATGGGTTTATTTCTTGAAATATAAAAGTGAAGTCTTTGAAAATTTTTTCCACTTTAAAGCTCTTGTAGAGAAACAAAGTGGGCAGCATATCAAAGTTTTTAGAATTGATAGAGGAGGTGAGTACATCCCAAAATAATTTCTGCGGTTTTGCAGAGAAAATGGCATACATCAACAATTTATCGCAAGGTACACACTGCAGCAAAATGGTGTTGTTGAAAGGAAGAATCGAACCATAATGGAAATGGTGAGAAGTATGCTAAAGGCAAAACACTTGCAAAATGAGTATTGGGCAGAAGCTACAAATTGTGTTGTGTATATTTTAAATAGATTCCCAACAAAAGTTGTAATGAACAGAGTTCCAGAAGAAGCATGGAGTGGCAGAAAATGAGTCACTCACATGAGAGCTTTTGGGTGTGTGGCTTATGCACACATACCGGATCAGCTGAGAAAGAACTTGGACAGTAAGGGGGAGAAGTGCATCTTCCTTGGATATTGTGAAGATGTCAAGGGATATAGATTATAGAACCCATCCACTAAGAAGTTTGTTAAAAGAAGAGATGTGCAATTCATTGAAGAGGAAGCATGGGATGGAAGCATTGAGAAAACAGTCAATGTCAAAAGTTGTTTGTCTCATGATGAAGATGAGGAAAATGTGGTTGAAAATAATACCTTATCGGTAGCATAACCTCCACCAACACAAGGATAGCACGAGACACCTCAAGCAGGAGTAAGAACACCCTTGAGAAGAAATGGGAGTGCTTCTCCAAGCACACCACATGGAGCAGATTTGAGTGCTAATTCAAGCACAACTACACCAAATGAAAGAGGAACAAAATTCAGAAATTTAAATGAAATTTATGAACAAGAAGCAGTAAATTAAGGTATGAATTCCTTATTTTCTTTGTATTGTCATGTTTATGATCCTATTCATTTTGAGGAAGCCATAAAAGATAGGAAATGGATAGAAGCAATGGATGAAGAAATTAATGCAATAGAAAAAAACAAAACATGGGATTTAGTTGATCTCCCAGAAGGGAAAGAAGTCATTGGAGTAAAATGGGTCTACAAGACCAAAAGTAATGCTGAAGGAAAGATAGAAATACATAAGGCCAGATTTGTTGTCAAGGGATATAAGCAGTAGCATGGAAGAGACTATGAAGAAAATTTTGCACCGGTTGCAAGAATGGAAACAGTGAGAGCAGTGTTGTCCATAGCAGCACAAAACAAATGGAAAGTATACCAAATGGATGTAAAATCAACATTCTTAAATGGAGTGTTAATGGAAGAGGTTTATGTTGAACAAACTCTAGGCTATGAGAAAAAGGGCCAAGAGCACAAAGTTTGCAGATTGAAGAAAGCTCTTTATGGGCTGAGAAAAGCACCAAGAGCATGGTACAGTAGGATAGATTCCTATCTACTGGAAAATGGGTTTGAAAAATGTGAAGGAGAACCCACATTATACATAAAAGAAAAAGATGGTAAGATGCTGATTGTGGTTTTATATGTGAATGATGTGATATTCATAGGTAATGATAATTACCTTATTGAAAATTGTAAAACAATCATGAAAAAAGAATTTGAAATGATTGACATGGGATTTTTGAGATACTTCTTAGGAATAGAAGTAGAACAAAATGAAAATGGGATTTTTATCTCACAAGCAAAATATGTTAATGAATTTTAGAAAGATTTAATATGCAGGAGTGCAAGGCAGAAATTACTCCCACGGTAATGGGATTGAAACTCAGCAAAAATGACAGCAACAAGGATTTTGATCCTAGTTTGTACAAAAGCGTAGTTGGCAGCCTCATGTATTTGATTGCAACTAGGCCAAATATTATACATGTTGTTATCTTGATTTCCAAATTTATAAAGAGGCCAAAAGAAGCACATTGGCAAGCAGCAAAGAGAATTATGAGGTATGTAAAAGGAACTAAGAGGTATGGTATTTTGTATACTACTTCAGAAAATTCAGAATTAATTGGTTATACCGACAGTGATTGGGCCGGAAGTATTGATGACCAGAAAAGTACTTCTGGTTATGTTTTTCATATGGGTTCAGGAGCCATTTCATGGGCTTCTAAGAAACAACCGATTGTAGCATTATCTATAGCAAAGGCAGAATATGTGGCAGCTACAGTAGCAGTGTGTCAAGCAGTATGGATGAGGAGAATGTTGAGAAGTTTATGTCAAGAACAGGTAAAAGGCACAGTGATTTATTGTGACAATAGCTCATCCATAGCATTGTCTAAAAATTCTGTGTTTCACAAAAGGACAAAGCACATAGATGCTAAGTTTCACTACATCAGGAAGCTAGTAAATAATGGAGAAATTATTTTAAAACATTGTAGAACAGAGGAGAAATTTGTAGACATATTGACAAAGCCATTGGGGCAAAAGAGTTTTGAATATTTGAGAAAATGTATGGGTATGACAGAAAACCCAGCAGGTGATTTTAAGGGGGAGTGGTGGAAATATTAAATTCCCCTGCTGCCTTGTGCAGAGGAAGAAATGTACAACAGAGGCAGAGAACTTGCGTGCACGGGTCTATGCATTCATGAGGGACATTAAACAAAAGCATGAAGAATTTAATTTGAGGAACGACTGTAGCCATACTACCGCAGCAGAAGTGATGTTTCCTTGGTCAAACCACGCAGCATACAGAGGATTCAATGACAGTCATATCAGGTTTTAAAGCCATCATACCGTGTGTTTATATCCCCAACCACCGCGCCGTTTGAAACTGTCAACAACAGCAACATTTTGTTTTGACTTGAGCTCGAAGTTTCTGTTTTGAAGTCTTGAAATCGCATCACAGAGTTGTTGTTTTAATTCATTTCCACATTCCATTGTTTATTACCGATGCGATGATTCGATGTTTTATCACCTAGCCGAAGTGTCTTGTTGATGTGAAGTTCGGTTGTGATGCGATGGTGCGGTATCGCACATCGCACATCGCAACGACCATATGTCAATGCCCCAATGCAATGTCATGTCCCGAAGTTTAGCCGCAATGCGGTATATGCCGTGGGCTCCACCATCCACATTCACACATTTGATTTTTTGTTTCATGTTATGTTTTGTTAATTACCGCGACCGAAAGGTTTTCAACTTTGGTTTTATGTTTTATATGCGGCCATTGTATTTTTGATGTTTTTTTTTGTTTTTATTTTGAAATAAAAAGCCGTGATTGATATATAATGTGGAAAAGGAAAAAGACAGAGTAAGCTGCATAGACAGAGAGTTAAAAAAAAACACAGACAGTGAACACAGACAAAGGACTGAGACAGAGAGGCGTTTTGTGAATTTGTAAAAGCCCGCAGGCTAAACAACAGAAAGTGAGACTGTGTGTCCACAGACAAAAACAGAGAGAAGATTTGAAAGCACTGTATGTGCGTTTTGATTGACAAAGAGAGAGTTTTATTTTTCAGTTTGTGAGCACTGCATTTGTGGCAGTCCAGCTCATTTTGTAAATCCCTCAGGAAAAGGAAGAATGAATTTTGTAATACTATTTTATGTTTTTGGAATAGAAAGTATTTTGTGTGCCATCTCTGTCTATCAGAAGCAATTTTTTTTTACATTTCTCTGTGTTGAAGAGGAGAATCTCTATTCTCCCTGTGTGTTTGGAATTATCAGAAATTTCAACAGAAAATAGAGCCTCATCTACACATTTTAATAGCATAATTTTTTTTAAAGCTTGTTGAGCATTAAAAATATTAATTAATGAAGCACTTGTCTCACTTCAAAAAAATATGCCCCGAAGGCTAGCAGCACATATAGTGATTTCCTTAGGCTAGATTCCAGGTCTGAGGTTTATCTAGCCTACCCAAATCACCCATTACTACCCATTACTAGCACATGGTCATATGGTTGTAGCCGACCAGAACATGAATAGAACCCTAGTGGATGGTTCAACACTCTGTTCGCCTCACAAATGAAGCAATATCCCTCTGGGTTTGATTTACACATTTGGAAAAATATAGTAAAAATTTCCCAAGAAACACTCTGATGGCCTCACAAATGAACCAATGCCCCTCTTGCTTTGATTTAAACATTTGGAAAAATATAGATTAAAAAATCATAAGCTGCCAAACGCGTTAAGGATTACACTGAAATAATAAGAGCAATTCAACTCAGCAATAGATTGAACTGTTTTAGACGACGAGACAGCGTGAATCGATTAAGTAAAGCCTAAACATATCTTCCATGTTGGTGCACACTGATTCAAATGAATATCATGGTTTGTGGATCCAGACTCTATAGTCAAAATTGGTGAGTCACAAAAAACAAATGCCCCTTTTAAAACACCTTGTTAAGGAAAACAAATTTCTGCTGCCATTATTTTTTGCTAAGATTCAAGAACTACAGACATTGTGCTTTGAAAAACGTTTTATATCCATAATATGGACTTCCTTTGTTGCTGCCCCCCTCTGCTATGCTTCTTTTCATGGAGAGCCTTGAGTACTTTGAACGTGGATGAAATGTAATATATTTTATGTTTTAGAAGTCCATAATTGTTGACAATTCACTTATCTCCATCAAACAATGAAATAAAGCTTATCTTCAGATTATCTAGTTGTTTCAATTGCCATTGTGTTTTGGCATCCAAACGAGCTCTTGCTTATAATCTAATGAAATTCGGGTTAACCATGCAGCGATTTTGGCCTTTTCCCAATCTTTTATTAATGCTGAAAAATAAGGATGGGTTCAAGGATTTGGCTTACTTTTTTTCAATAAAAACCACAAAAATTACCTGCTTTGATAATGTTTCATGCCATGTAATATTGGGTTATCTTTGTTGTTGTGCCCCTCTGTAGTGTTTCTTTTTCAAGGGGAATGAAGACTACATTTGATGAATGAAATTATGTAATTTTCATGTATTAGGAGTACAGAACTTTTGAAATTTGTTTCTATGCATCAAACATTGAAATAAAAAACTTATGTCCATAATGTTGCCCAAGTGTTTAAGCAGCCATTGTGTTTTTGCATCCAAACTAGCTATTGCTTATAATCTTATGAAAACAGATTTAAATAGGGTGCTATTTTGGCATTTTCCAAATGAGAGAACCCTTCAATGATGCATCGATTTTAGATATTAACTAGGATTGAGGTTATTATTTCTGTAAAAAGCCACAAAACTCATATGATTATTTAGTTCCCATGGCTAGTGTGCCTCAAAAATCTGAAGATAGAATGTCATCTGATTTAGTACTAATGGCTATACCTCTCTCAAACAAACTAGCTATTGCTTATAATCTTATGAAAACAGATTTAAATAGGGTGCCATTTTGGCATTTTCCAAATAGGAGAACCCTTCAATGATATATCGATTTTAGATATTGACTAAGATTGAGGTTATTATTTCTGTAAAAAGCCACAAAACTCATATGATTATTTAGTTCCCATGGCTAGTGTGCCTCAAAAATCTGAAGATAGAATGTCATCTGATTTAGTACTAATGGCTGTACCTCTCTCAAACACTTTACAGTACAGAACTTCTTCTGACTTAGTATGAATAACTTTAGTCTATGGTGCATTCCTAATTTTGTTACAAAACAATCATGGGAAATATTTCATTGTTCTACCATCTTATGGGGCTATGATTACATGTAGCAAGCATAGTGTGCAATTATAAGATAATTGTTCTTTTCAGGCTTACATGCCTTTAAAGTGTGGAGAGTTTCTATGTGGGAGTCTTCCTCCGACTGTTTTGAACAATTTGAAATTTGTTTTGAAAGTGAGTTCCTCATAACGTCTTTTGTACAACAGCATCCAAAGATAAGCACGAAGCAATTGTGTCAAGGCGCAGGATGATGCAAGAGTGCTTTTCCAATTTTAACTTGCATTGTAGTTACTTGGTTAAATAGGCCTTAGATACACAGTTAGTGACTATGAATAATCATTTGATCTGGCCTTATAATATATTATATTGATTTCAGTTTCAACAAATTCCCAGCAAAGAGTAGTTCGAACACAATCAAAGTGTAACCACCCTCTTAGCCACTAACTGTAATATCCCGAAAGGGAAATAGACAGCAATACAAGCATACGACAATATAGGAAATGCCGAAAATAGAACATAAAGCAAATACACATAAAAATGCCGGAAATGCGAAGCCATTTTATTAATCTGAGAATATAATGAGATACAATGGATAATCAGAATAAATGCACCTATCCTTGCTCAAGGCAAGTGAAGAACCCTCTCAGAAAAACAGGAAATGGCTGCTACAAGAAACTGCATCCCAGCTGCTGGAAGAAACTGTCGTAAACTGTTACTGCTGGAATGAACTGAAGCTAGGGGCTGATCCCCTTGCCGGAATGAGCTGAAAATCGGCAGACCACCTGAACTCACCACCCCGGAAAAAACCCAGAAACCATATACAAAACGGACCACCTCCGAAAATCACCCCCAGAAACCCTCCTCCTAGAAAAACGCTGTCCCTCCAAGAACTGCGCAGACACCAACTGAAATAGACTGAAATGGGGCCAAAAATCCTCAGGAAACTCACCAAATGATAAACTCTGAACCTCCACACCGGAATAGCCCTGAATCTCCTGCAGAAATCTCTACCACTGAACAGCTCCAACTCAAACTGCGTCCTCCCTCCAAGGACTGCGCAATCACCCAATGAAGCTCAGCTCCTCAACAAAACTCCCAACAAAACACCTGCAAATCTCCTGCTAAAGACTAAAGAAAAACCTTGCCCGAGCAGGCACTCGAAGTCCCCCGGGGCCAAGGGTGAGATCTCCAACCGGAGACACTCAGTCGCACTAAACAGTGCTGCAGACCGACTAAACAGCCAGCGTGCTCAAGTAGACAGAAGTCTAGCTCAATATCATCAACAATATCAATAATGCCCCAAATGAGGAGGCTCCTCCCCCTTTTATAGCATTGGTTTCCCTCCAAAACCAATGTCCTCTCTCTCATTGGCTCCTCCACGTGGTGTGTGGCCCCCCTTGGCTCCCCCCTTAAGTTACAACGTTGCATCTACTAGGTAAACACTTTATTTTATTTAAGTGAGTTAGACCCCTTTTCTCACTTTTATTTATTAATAAACTATAGTCGGCAAAACTATACAAAAATCAAATATTCCAATTAATGGTGCTAATTAGAAATATTACAGTCTCCCCCGGTAAAACGTTGCTTGTCCTCAAGAAACTGAAGTGATGGATGTTGCAATGTCTTCTCGCTCTCCCAAGTGGCATCCTCATCTGGAAAAAATTGCTTGTCCTCAAGCAACGCTTGAACAAGCCTACTCTCTAGCTGATGCTCCCTACCGATACTGCAAAATGTGCCTGGGTCCCACTGAAACCTCTCTGACCTCTGCATAACCCTGATACGAAGGGATATCTCAATGCCAGGATCCCAAAGTGACCTCTCACAGTACCAGCCAACCAATAATCCTCCCAGATCCCATCGCCACCATGGCCAATAATCCCACAAGTCCCACGGCTCAGACGGTGCACTGCCTCTAGCTATGACCAATGCTCTAAGAGGTGAAGACCACCAACAAGCATCAATGCTCCCGGGCTCTTGCTGTGCTATACCTGTAGTTGCATATGCTACCCCCTCAACTGCATACCAACTCATCACCTCTCTCCAATCCAAGTTGTGACTCAATCCCATGCTGATCCTGCTCTCCTGAAATCGAGATGGAGTGTTGAAGAAACAATGTCCTGTTTCACCCTGCCAGCTGGAATGTATAACCTCTGTTATGTCCAAGGGCCCCTGCTCGACTGTGCTCCCTACGAAGAATACCGTACCATCTAGAGGGTACTAACTCATGATCTCCCGCCAGTCCATCCTGGAAGAAGAATCCGATGTAGCAATAACAACGGCATATGGAACACGCCTGAAGTGTTGCCGCCAACCCGTAATCAACTCCCACTACTCTGCCCTGTCTGCCAATGAGAGCTGCCTGTAGAAGGAAACCCCTCTCTCTATAATGGGCCAAAGTGGGCAAGATATGCTGCAAGCTCCATCGATGTACTCCTGGAGAGTACTACTCACTGAAAGTACTGCAGCTCGACCAACTGTATGTACATCTATCTGTACCTCATCAATGTGTCGGCCAGAAGATGAATTCTCCACCATATCCAACAGCTCCTGCTGTCTAATAGCCCCCTGCATAACAATCCCATCAACCTCCAACATCTCTAGAGGATATGGATCTGCAACTGCCGTCACTGTACTCAGTGTTAATGCATCTGACTGCTCCTCCTCAATGGCTGACCCCACGGTTAGCCGCATATCCATCACCGACTCGATGTGAGCCTCCATCTGGTTCTCCCTCAAAGGACCATCATGCATGATGTGCATAGCATCCTCCTCTACTGACACAGGCTCCATCACATATAGCTCCGACTGTATCGTCACAAGTATCTCATCGCCTAGGGCATCTCCCATAGAGTCCCCTGACTGCTCACCCTGTATACTGGAATGCAGCTCTGGTCTACTGTCTCCATCTCTGTGTGACTGCTCTCGCTCCCCAGAAGCGACCTCAACTGATCCTATGGACTCATATGAAGAAGAGTCCTCACTCTGGCATACCGGAGAAAGGTCCTCCTGTTCTACCTCCACCACCTCATCTGCAGTGAATATGCCATCCACCCTCTTGATGAAGTGTCGATACAATGTCTGGAGTCTAGACGCATGCTGGAATGCTATCTCTACTGAACCCAGTATCCTCTGCCCATGCATGTTCTCGACATGTCGTGAGGGAAAAGTGATGCATGTCTCCCTCATGACCTGCTCCCCAAGCGTAGGCTTAGTGATGACTGATGCACCACCTCTGCAAAGGATCATCTCATCCCCCAACCTGTGGCTGTCAACTAGCACACCAACCCAGTGCCACTGCTGAGAAGTCTCTCGCCTAGTGTACTGAGTGTCATCCAAATATCTAGGGTGAACCTCGCGTACCCTGCTGCTCACGCCCAAAGTGCCAAAGGTCAAAAATATAATCAGCTGTACCTGTGAGTGATGTCGAAGCGAGACAGGTGTGTGAGTCCCCACAGATACCGCCAAGTATCGCTCCTTTGTCTCTCCATCGATCTTGGGTGAACTACTACCAAAGGTAAGCCCGATGTCCCTGTCCATGAGTCTCTCTGGAAGCAATGCTCTAAGACCCTGCTGTGCAGCACCGTATGCCCTCGCATACCACTGATCATCCATATACTCCTCAACATGCCACTGCACACTGAGGCATACCTCGGTATGCTGTTGGATACCATGTGCTACTGCTGTAGCACCCTGTACCGTCTCGTGCCCTGACTGTGTCCAGGCATCGGTCACTCTCCGCATGCTCTCAATGTGATGTAGGATGCTCCTACTCCACAATGCAGTCCCACACACTATGGTACACCACCATGCTACTCCATGTCCACCGGCAATCCACCGCTCAATGCTAGAGGCTCCCACACATCCCTGGATGTGATGACCTAGAGTTGTGCCTCTACATGTCGGACTACCACCAATCGGTAATATCGTCTCCATCGTCGCATCACTATACCTGCCGACGAAAGGATCATCACTCCAAATCCTCCTCAAGGGGTCCGAGAAGTGAATCTCCCTGTGTGTCAGTAGTGTTACCACCACTGCTCGGCTCCGCTGCGTCCTCTGTTCCCCACACAAAGGTGAAGAATCCTTGGCCCCATCTAAGGTGCCATCTGGTGGCCTGCCAATGCCACCTCCTCCGACAAGCTCCTGCCAAGGTGTGCTGACCACCCCGTGATCCCGTGTATGAGTCTCATGCCAAGACAACCAGGGAGTCTGCCCATAAACTGGTTGGCCACTGGAGCTGACCGAAACTGCACATGCTCTACTACTAGGCCAACTGTACTCTCCAAGACAGTCAGCCGACCTGCCTGGGAAACGGTAGGTGATCCCACCTGGATCCCAATGCCAATCTGGGGTTCCTGTACTCCCCATCCATAGAAAATCCTGCTGAGCTACACTCGGATCCATCACTATCTCCATAGCCCGCTCCACCGAGTACCAACTCAAAATCTCTCGCCATCCAACCTCAACATGTGGATGTTGTACCCTGTGCAACTCTGATCGTCTCATACCACTATCCAAGTCAACATATGAGATCTGACTAGGTGGCTCTGCCTCTCTCTCTCCAACGGGAAGAGATGACCCAACAACACTGCTAGTCCCATCCATGCATCCCTGAAGGGGAATGATCTGACGCTCCAACGTGCCCTCTGATTGTACCATCAGGGAATCTAGTCGTTCCCCAATGCGGACCAACTTGGCCGCCGACTTGGCACAAGTCACTCTCATACCCTCCAGCTCCTGGTCTTGCAACAAAATGGCCTCCCGTACTGACGTGGCCTTCTCTCTCAAAACTCGAAGGTCCGTCCGAAGCCGATGATACCGCTGTCTGTGACCATCATCCAATACCTCAGTCCCTGCTAGTGCCTCATCGAAGGTGGATACATCTCCTAACACTGCACCCATCTGTGTGCTGCTACCACCCGAAGACTCGGACGCGACTCCGGTCATCACCTCAATGGATGGCTCTACTGGGGTAGGCTCTACCTTCTCCACTACCACATCAACCGACACGGCCAAGGAGGTCTCCAATGAGGGTGAATCCTGTGTCACACTAGGTGTAACCTCGGACTCCCTGCAACCCTGTGTTCCCTCATCCTCCAAGTGCGAGGTAACCATGTTAATGGTTTCCCTCTCCGATACTCGGTCAAGCTGGAAAGAGGTATCCAACTTGTCCACCCAAGCTTTTTCTGAGCGCCTGGATGACCCGTCAAATGTTGGTAGATGGAATCTGTCCACTGTGCGCTGTAAGCCCCCAACATGTGAGCACCTGTTCCCTCTGTGAAAGTTGTGAGGTCTACTATCACGCTGGAGCTGAACATAATCTCTGAATGAGAGAGCCTCCATGAACTCCTGCCCATATGCCTGGTACTCTGCAAAATAGTCACCCATGTGGCCCGGCTCCGGCTCTCGCTGTGATGCTGCCCCTGCGTCCTCTGTTAGGAAGGTAGGCATGGTGGATCGCGTGGGTGCTGGAATATCCCTCTGTGCTCCCCTCTGTGCTCCTGCCCCTGTGTCTTCATCCAGGAAAGTGGGCATGGTAGGATGTGTGGGTGTATGTGATGCCATATGCTGAGTGGCATCATGCTCCGGCAAATGGTGGGATGTGCCTGATCCCTCACCAATCTGAAATCCCCTTGGGGTTTCCCGCTGCCTAACCTCCAGCGCAGTGAGTCTCTGTGACAGATCCTGCATTTGGAGGAGGGCCTCTCTAAATCTCCTCTCATCATCATCACCTGCCATCGGCTCTTTCTGCTATGTGTCTACAGGCTCCCCATGAAATGGCACTGCTGCTCCAAAACCATACTACTGCTTAACTTCGACCTCCGATTTACCCACTGGAAACTGCTCAGAAAATTCTAGGAATTTGGGAAGGTGATTCTTGCCCAAAACCCAGAAAAACCCAAAAATGGTTTCTTCTAATTCCAACCTTCAAAATTTGACCCTTTATATTTGGCCCTTTTTTTTCAATTTCGTTTTTGGTACTACAACTGCTATTGCTCTCCAAGGTTCCAGCAAACCTCTGTATGATCTCTTCCCCAATCTCATAGACCACAGGCTGAGCCAGATCTATGCTCTGATACCACTGTAATATCCCGAAAGGGAAATAGACAGCAATACAAGCATACGACAATATAGGAAATGCCGAAAATAGAACATAAATCAAATACACATAAAAATGCCGGAAATGCTAAGCCATTTTATTAATCTGAGAATATGATGAGATACAATGGATAATCAGAATAAATGCACCTATCCTTGCTCAAGGCAAGTGAAGAACCCTCTCAGAAAAATAGGAAATGGCTGCCACAAGAAACTGCATCCCAACTGCTGGAAGAAACTGCCGTAAACTGCTGCTGCTGGAATGAACTGAAGCTAGGGGCTGATCCCCTTGACGGAATGAGCTGAAAATCTGCAGACCACCTGAACTCACCACCCCAGACAAAACCCAGAAACCATATACAAAACGGACCACCTCCGAAAATCACCCCTAGAAACCCTCCTCCTAGAAAAACGCTGTCCCTCCAAGAACTGCGTAGACACCAACTGAAATAGACTGAAATGGGGCCACAAATCCTCAGGAAACACACCAAATGATAAACGCTGAACCTCCACACCGGAATAGCCCTGAATCTCCTGCAGAAATCTCTACCACTGAACAGCTCCAACTCAAACTGCGTCCTCCCTCCAAGGACTGCGCAGTCACCCAATGAAGCGCAGCTCCTCAACAAAACTCCAAACAAAACACCTAAAAATCTCCTGCTAAAGACTGAAGAAAAACCTTGCCCGAGCAGGCACTCGAAATCCCCTAGGGCCAAGGGTGAGATCTCCAACCGGAGACACTCAGTCGCACTAAACAGTGCTGCAGACCGACTAAACAGCCAGCGTGCTCAAGTAGACAAAATTCTAGCTCAATATCATCAACAATATCAATAATGCCCCAAATGAGGAGGCTCCTCCCCCTTTTATAGCATTGGTTTCCCTCCAAAACCAACGTCCTCTCTCTCATTGGCTCCTCCACGTGGTGTGTGGCCCCCCCTTGGCTCCCCCCTTAAGTTATAACGTTGCATCTACTAGGGAAACACTTTATTTTATTTAAGTGAGTTAGACCCCTTTTCTCACTTTTATTTATTAATAAACTATAGTCGGCAAAACTATACAAAAATCAAATATTCCAATTAGTGGTGCTAATTAGGAATATTACACTAACAAATGGTTAAGTCTTTTTATTAATTATAGATTAATTATGATTGCTGTTATTTTAAATTGGAATATTAGAAAAAAACAAATTTTGATATTTAATAAAATATTTTCTTGTGGAATTTATTTCCTGAGTAAAAGCTGATGGTAAAAGTAAATCAAGATTCTGGAGGCAGTTGAACAGAAAAGCAGTTTCCACAGTTACCCAAGGAAACTCTGGGATAAGTAAAGGATTCCAAGGAGGGTTAGGGGTTCTGTGGAAAAGGGAGAAACCTGTCATTCTAGAAAAGATTTTTTTTTCAGAATACACTGTCACTGGAGTTGGAGAACTGGACCGGATTGTCCTGAGTTCTCCTCCAGAATTTATTGCTACTAGAGTTGGAGAAATCGGACCGGATTGTCCAAGTTTTCTCCTTCAGAACTCTATGTTCAACAGAAGGCCCAGACTTGAAGCTCGGGGGAAATTGTGGGACGTAATTGCCCCAGTTCGTGGAAGGGAGGAAAAAGCATACCATTAGAACGTTTGGATTACAGATGAGTAAAAATTGCAGTTAGCATTTCATTCCTGTTTATATTAGGATATTAATGTATATTCTGCTTATTAAGATTTTGATGTGGGAAAAGTAGTTTCTGTATAACTAAGGTTGTTTGAACTAGGTAGAAAGTTTTCAGTACAGTACAATAGTAATTTATGGATAATTTACTCAGAAGAATTATCAATAGAAGAAGCTGGAAAATTTTTTCTGCAAGAAATAAAGAGAAAACTGTAACAATGTTGAAATACCAGATTTATCGTGCCAGTAGAATATGGGTAATAACATCAGAGGGAAAGAAAGAGCGGAAATAGATATTTACTTAAATAAGCATTTAACCATGAAATACAAATGTCCTGAACGAGTTACTGTAGCAGCTAGTTACCATAGAAATAGGAAATTTACTGTTAGAAGGGCTGTTACCCATAACGCTCGGAAAACCAAGCCTCTGGGAAGCCTCCTCCTATGATAAGCACGGACAATCGGTGGTCCGGACACCAGAGGTGTTTTCTTAGTTAACTAAAAAGAACTTTACACAAATATGTGGTGCGGCATAAATCTTTTTCTTAAACATGAATTAACGAACCATGAAACCCTCATGAGCATAGAAGAACCAAACCAGAACAGGCAGAAGAGAAATATAATTCCATAAACCGAGACAAGACAGTCATCCAGAGGAATTCGCAAGTCAAGCAACTGAGAGATTCATCGTATGCATCAACCTTCATAAACTAACTGAAAAGGAAATACGCCTTAACACCATCATCTTCTAAAGCAAACTATAAGTAGAGATTGCCGAATAGAACTCCAAGCATTTACAACTTGTTTCATTAAATAAAACGGAAAGCATATAAGAAGAAAAGAACCAGTTCTCGCTCTAAGCGATGAAGTTTGTAATACAGTTCAATAAAAGAAGAGAAGAGAGCATGGGTAGCAACCCGGCGTTTCACTGTAACAAAATTTATACATGTCATATAATTCAAACAGTCCTTAACTTGGAAAAATGGAACCCTCCTAAACGGCAGAGCCAGTAGGCTCTTATCTGACTCAAGCAAGACTTAAGTGCCGAATAGCGTTTCATATTTGATAATAAGCCGACGGTGGAATGCAAGGCCGCAGGTTCGAAACCTGGGCAAAAACCCCACAACAATAATCATGAACCCAGTCAAGAAGACTAAGAGGAAGGTTTAGGGTTCATGCTCGCCAGTGGTAGATACCTGTATATAGATGCAAAAGTTAGGAATTCGTCCAAGCAGTCGAGACTCAGTGGTCAGCCAGAGTTTCCCTGAAGGAAGTAAGAGCGACGGGATCGATACCTGACAGCAAATTAAAGCATCGTTAAAAGTAGCATAAAACCCTGAACAATTAAACTAGAAATGTAACTTATATTCATAAGAAAATAACCACGGAAGACAAAGCTGGGGGTCCAGGGTAGAAATTACCTGTGGCAAGTGGAAGAGACTACAATCCTCGGTAGAACCAAGTCCTCGCTGCCAAGTTCAGCAGGGCGCCGCAACGGAGAATGGAAAAGAAAAGGGTTTGATAAGTAAAAACAAAAAGAAAACCAACAGACTGGGAATGAAAGAGTAAATGTCTGCATAACTTACTCACACAAAATGCTGGAAGTGCCGGAGTGATTACCTGTAGACGGGGCCGCCTGGAGAATACCATTCTTCTGAATGCAAAGGGTGAACAGTCGAAATTATGTGCTAAACCTGGAAATCTAACAGAAACCCTCTCCAGAACCTACGCTGAGGCGCAACAATGAGGTATGGTTACGGTTACGATGCTATGGTCATTAACAATCCCTAGGATATGATCACCGTAGGATCAAGCGTTGATCAACGGTGTAACGTATGACAAGTGTAAAGCATATACCGTAGTCAAGTGGCCAGATCAGCAACCTTATTGAATTCGAATTTAACAAACCTTACGAGTTAAGATCTCCTGTACGCGGTACATCCTCTGTCTCATAAAAAATATGTGTCGTGGCCAATTAAAAACAAGTCACAGGTACACTATGATAACCGGAAATAATTAATGGATAAAAATTCAAGTCGGATCATAGTGCCAGTTCAAAGTTCCACGGGAAATCTAATTAATCCAAAAGAGTTAATACTATACTAGGGATGCGAGATATATGTAAAACCCAATCAAAAGTGCAAGCTCAATTAAATACTGTCATAACATATACAATTGGAGAGTAATCGGTAGGGTAAAAACAATTTTTTTTTATACAGTAAGTTTTAACTGTTTGATTGTTACAAGTGGTATCAGAGCGGCGTTACAACGCTGGGCCCTATGGGGTCAACTGACGTTAAACTGTATGTTACTCATGCACAGTTCAGTAATTAGATGGAAAGACAAATGAGACGGACACCCTCACAACCGCCACCGCGAAATGGCGGAGAAATGCAGCCTCCACCAGAGGGTAACCCCGAAATGTGGGTTCAGCTGGGGATAGAGCAGCACCAGCGGTCAAACAGACTGATTGAAGAGCAACAACATCAGACTCGCATTTTATCGCACACAGTACAACAGTTGCAGGAGGAAATGGAAAGAGTACGAAGGGAAAACACAAGAATGATGCAGGAACAGGACAGGATCTTAAAGAGTCTCTCCGATAAACAGAATCAAAGGAATGAAAACCCCAGTGATGGCAGAGAATTCCAAGAAGGGAACGAACAACAAATAGATGAACAAGATGTAAGTCGGAAAGAAAAAAGTCTGTCACATCGAAGTAACCTAAACAGAAATTTTAATGAAGTTGAATCTGAAAATGAAACCGAACGAAAGGCAGGTAAAAGGTAGAAAGTGGAATTACATGGAGAATTTAAAAAGATAAAGCCACCTACGTTCGATGGAGAAAAAGAAGAAGTGGCAGAAGCATGGTTGATTAACATGAACAAGTACTTTCAGGTGTATGACTATGACAGCGGTCTTAAAGCGCGGTTAGCCATTTACCAGCTGAAAGATAAAGCCACTTTATGGTGGGAAGAAGTGAAGAACGTGCGGGGAATAGAGGATCAGGATGTGACATGGGATAAGTTTCAACAATACTTCAAGGACAAGTACTTGACTGAGCGTTTTTATGATGAAAAGGCTCGAGAATTCCATGACTTGAGGTTAGGACAAATGACCATGGACGAGTTCATCACTAAGTTTACATCATTACTGCGCTACGTACCGTACTTAAGAGATGAGAAGGCTAAAGTCCAAAGATTTCTGAGCAGTTTACCTGCTCATATGAAGGAGCATATCGAATTTGTAAATCCCAAGACAATGGATGAGGCTATTAGAAAGGCGAGGCTGTGTTACCAGCAAGCAAAAAAAAAGATGGACCAAGGGAAAGGGTGGCAATCAAAGAAAGAAAATAAAAACAGTGCTGGTTTTAAAAGAGGCAAAACTAGTAATTTCAGAAGCTTAGCCAGGAATTCAATTAATAAGCAGTTTGGTAGGAACCATCAGAGGATCAGATGGCCTGGGGAAGACAGAACTGTTGAGGCTTCTAGTAAACCTGAGCAACCTCAAAGTCAGAGGGCACCTCTGTAGTGTTGGGGCTGCGAAGCAGCGCACTACTATCGAGATTGCCCACAGCGGGGTAAAACCGAAGCAGTAACAAATTTACAGGAGGCCTCTACTGTGGGAGATGTTGCCCGAAGCATACCCAGAATTAATGCGGCATTGGAGGACCGGCAAGCTGATTTTCAACCTACCATGATAGAGCTGGAAGGTAAATTATTATCCCAAATTGTTTCTGTTTTGATAGACCCAGGAGCAAGTCTAAGTTACATAAGTCCTAAATTAGTAGAAATCTGTAAGTTTCCAAGTCAAAAATTTAAGAAGGCCTGGTTGGTTCAGTTAGCTACAGGAGCTAAAAGAAGAGTTAGTGCCAAGATACCAGATTGTGCACTACAAATCAACGGACAACAATTAATAGTAGACTTAAATATCCTGCCCTTGGGATCCTATGATGTGTTGCTGGGAATGGATTGGTTGGAAAAGCATTGGACTCTCATAGATTGTAAGGAAAAGAAAGTTTATTACAGAGATCAGGATGGGAATCGCCAAGAAATTCAAGGCATAAGGAAGCCTATACATCTACGCCCAATTACAGCTTCCCAAATGGGAAAATGCATTAGAAAGGGATGCCGGCTGTATGCCATACAAGTTGGATTACCTGAGGCCAAGGATAAAACTGCTCTGCTAGAGAATATACCTGTAATACAAGAATTTAAGGATGTGTTTCCTGAGGAAGTACCCGGATTACCACCTAAAAGAGATGTTGATTTTACAATAGAACTGCTACCAGGAGCTTCACCAGTTTCCTGGACTCCTTACCAAATGAGTGTACCAGAGTTGACGAAACTGAAGATGCAGCTCCAAGAATTACTGGATAAGGGGTATATATGACCCAGTGTGTCCCCTTGGGGGGCACCAGTGCTGTTTGTTAAAAAGAAGAATGGAACCATGCGCATGTGCATGGATTACCGACAGTTAAATAAGCTGACTGTTAAGAACAAGTATCCCTTACCCCGTATTGATGACCTGTTTGACCAAGTAAGGGGAGCTACTATGTTCTCAAAGATTGATTTTCGGTCTGGCTATCACTAGATCAGAATTAAGGACGAAGATATATACAAAACTTCCTTTTGCACAAGGTATGGCCACTATGAATTCGTGGTATTACCTTTTGGGTTAACTAATGCACCAGCCACCTTCATGAGACTGATGCATGGTATCTTTCATCCTTATTTGGACAATTTTGTGTTGATCTTCATTGATGACATACTGATTTACTCTAAGAATGTGGAAGAACACAAGGAACATTTGCGAATGGTACTGGAGATGCTAAGGAAGCACCAACTGTACGCAAACTTTAGTAAATGTGATTTTTTCAAAAGAGAAATACAGTATCTTAGACATGTAATATCTGAAAAAGGTATAGCAGTATACCCGGAGAAAATTAAAACTATTATGGAATGGAAGGTGCCACAGAATGTGGCAGATATACGGTCTTTTATGGGTCTCGCTGGCTATTACCGGCAATTTATAAAAGGATTTTCAAACATAGCCTTCCCCATTACCTCTTTGCAACGAAAAGGAAAATTTTTTAAATGGACAAAGGAATGTCAAGAGAGTTTCAAAAGATTGAAACAATTATTGACAACAGCACCTGTGTTAAGCGTAGCAGATCCGAATAAGGAATTCGAGGTTTGTACGGATGCATGTAAGGAAGTTGTTGGGGCTGTGTTATCACAAGAAGGGAAGGTAATTGCATACGAATCCCGTAAGCTGAAAGATCATGAGCAGCGATATTCAGCTTATGATTTAGAGCTGACTGCAGTTGTGCACGCTCTCCGGGTATGGAGACATTACTTACTTGGAAAGAGATTTGTATTAAAAACTAATCATAGCAGTCTAATCAGCTACTTTAAGCAAGCTGACTTAAATTCCCGGCAAGCTAGATGGAATTCTTTCTTGAGCGAGTTTGATATTGATCTACAGCACGTAAAAGGAAAGGAGAATAAGGTTGCGGATGCATTAAGTAGAAAACTACATAACATTTATGAGTTATATGTTAATCAGATTGAAACTAGATTCCTAGAACAAATCAGAAAAGAAGCAGACAAGGATCCTGAGTATAAATATTTGTGGCAGCAAACACAAGAATCTGGAGAACAAGGTGAACCAGGGGAATATGGGATTAACCAGGACGGGTTGCTGATTTTCAAGAAGAGGATAGTCATTCCAAACAGGATGGAATTAAAAACTATGATACTGGATGAATATCATAGAAGCAATTATGCGGGACATCCGGGATATCAAAAAATGCTGACAGCAATAAGGAAGGACTACTGCTGGCCGGGCATGAGGAAGGATATAGCGAACTATATAAGCAGATGTTTAGAGTGCCAGCAGGTGAAGGTAGAGCATCGGCATCCGGCTGGATTAATGCAGCCTATACCTATTCCCGAATGGAAATGGGAGGTGATCTCATTGGATTTTATCACCGGATTACCAAAATCAAAACGAGGTAATGATTCCATAATGGTAGTTGTGGATCGACTAAGTAAGTCGACACATTTTATACCTGTCCAATCCACTTATAAGACAGTACAGATAGCAGATTTATTTATGCGTGAAATCTTCAGACTGCATGGCATTCCTAAGACTGTTATCTCGGATAGAGATGTAAAATTTACATCAGCTTTCTGGAGGACTCTGTTTTCAGGATTGGGAACACAAGTACATTTTAGTACTGCTTACCACCTGCAAACAGACGGTCAAACCGAGCGAGTAAATCAGGTACTGGAGGACATGCTGCGAATGTATGTCATGCAGCAACCAGTTAAATGGGAGGAGTATCTTCACTTGATAGAGTTTGCCTATAACAATGGCTACCAAGAATCATTAAAGATGAGTCCGTTTGAGGCACTATATGGGCGGCAATGTAGAACTCCCATTAATTGGAGCAGTCCCGAGAATAGACTCATGCTGGGACTAGACATGTTAGCAGAAATGGAAGCAGAGGTGAGGAAGATCCGACAGAATTTGAAGGCGGCACAGGACAGGCAGAAAGCAGATAAAAAGAGATCATACCGTGAATATGAGATTGGAGATCATGTATATGTCAGGATTAAACCAAAGAAAAGCACATTGAGATGGGCGTCTTGTGCGAAATTAGCACCCCGGTTCTGTGGCCCTTTCCAAATACTGGAGAGAGTAGGACCGGTAGCGTATCGTTTGGCTCTTCCTAGTCACATTCGGGTGCATAATGTCTTTCATGTATCGTTATTAAAACGATATGTTCATGATCCAAGACACATAATACATTGCCAGAACATACAGGTAGTGGATGAGCATGATTATTAAATGTTCATGTGATATTAAAGACTTGATTAATTAACATAGGTTTACTTTGTGCAGGTAGAACCAGACGGGGAATTTCTGGTCGAGCCACACAGTATAATCGACCGGAGGAAAATCATGCTCCCGAGACAAGCCATCGCCCAGGTTAAAGTGCAATGGAAGCACTTTGGACCTGAGGAAGCTACCTGGGAAGACGAAAATTTTGTTCGTGAAGCTTATCCTGAGCTTTTTACGGAACTAGAATAATAACACCGAGGACAGTGTTCTCTTCGAGAGGGGGAAAACTGTAACCACCCTCTTAGCCACTAACAAATGGTTAAGTCTTTTTATTAATTATAGATTAATTATGACTGATGTTATTTTAAATTGGAATATTAGAACAAAACAAATTTTGATATTTAATAAAAGATTTTCTTGTGGAATTTATTTCCTGAGTAAAAGCTGATGGTAAAAGTAAATCAAGATTTTGGAGGCAGTTGAACAGAAAAGCAGTTTCCACAGTTACCCAAGGAAACTCTGGGATAAGTAAAGGATTCCAAGGAGGGTTAGGGGTTCTGTGGAAAAGGGAGAATCATGTCATTCTAGAAAAGATTTTTTTTTCAGAATAGACTGTCACTGGAGTCGGAGAACTGGACCAGATTGTCCCGAGTTCTCCTCCAGAATTTACTGCTACTAGAGTTGGAGAAATCGGACCGGATTGTCCAAGTTTTCTCCTTCAGAATTCTATGTTCAACAGAAGGCCCAGACTTGAAGCTCGGGGGAAATTGTGGGACGTAATTGCCCCAGTTCATGGAAGGGAGGAAAAAGCATACCATCAGAACGTTTGGATTACAGATGAGTAAAAATTGCAGTTAGCATTTCATTCTTGTTTATATTAGGATATTAATGTATATTCTGCTTATTAAGATTTTGATGTGGGAAAAGTAGTTTCTGTATAACTAAGGTTGTTTGAACTAGGTAGAAAGTTTTCAGTACAGTACAATAGTAATTTATGGATAATTTACTCTGAAGAATTATCAATAGAAGAAGCTGGAAAATTTGTTCTGCAAGAAATAAAGAGAAAACTGTAACAATGTTGAAATACCAGATTTATCGTGCCAGTAGAATATGGGTAATAACATCAGAGGGAAAGAAAGAGAGGAAATAGATATTTACTTAAATAAGCATTTAACCATGAAATACAAATGTCCTGAACGAGTTACTGTAGCAGCTAGTTACCATAGAAACAGGAAATTTACTGTTAGAAGGGCTGTTACCCATAACGCTCGGAAAACCAAGCCTCTGGGAAGCCTCCTCCTATGATAAGCACGGACAATCGGTGGTCCGGACACCAGAGGTGTTTTCTTAGTTAACTAAAAAGAACTTTACACAAATATGTGGTGCGGCATAAATCTTTTTCTTAAACATGAATTAACGAACCATGAAACCCTCATGAGCATAGAAGAACCAAACCAGAACAGGCAGAAGAGAAATATAATTCCATAAACCGAGACAAGACAGTCATCCAGAGGAATTCGCAAGTCAAGCAACTAATAGATTCATAGTATGCATCAACCTTCATAAACTAACTGAAAAGGAAATACGCCTTAACACCATCATCTTCTAAAGAAAACTATAAGTAGAGATTGCCGAATAGAACTCCAAGCATTTACAACTTGTTTCATTAAATAAAACGGAAAGCATATAAGCGGAAAAGAACCAGTTCTCGCTCTAAGCAATGAAGTTTTTAATACAGTTCAATAAAGGAAGAGAAGAGAGCACGGGTAGCAACCCGGCGTTTCACTGTAACAAAATTTATACATGTCATATAATTCAAACAGTCCTTAACTTGGCAAAATGGAACCCTCCTAAACGGAAGAGCCAGTAGGCCCTTATCCGACTCAAGCAAGACTTAAGTGCCGAATAGCGTTTCATATTTGATAATAAGCCGACGGTGGAATGCAAGGCCGCAGGTTCGAAACCTGGGCAAAAACCCCACAACAATAATCATGAACCCAGTGAAGAAGACTAAGAGGAAGGTTTAGGGTTCATGCTCGACAGTGGTAGATACCTGTATATACATGCAGAAGTTAGGAATTTGTCCAAGCAGTCGAGACTCAGTGTTCAGCCAGAGTTTCCCTGAAGGAAGTAAGAGCGATGCGATCGATACCTGACAGCAGATTAAAGCATCGTTAAATGTAGCATAAAACCCTGAACAATTAAACTAGAAATGTAACTTATATTCATAAGAAAATAACCACGGAAGACAGAGCTGGGGGTCCAGGGTAGAAATTACCTGTGGCAAGTGGAAGAGACTACAATCCTCGGTAGAACCAAGTCCTCGCTGCCAAGTTCAGCAGGGCGCCGCAACGGAGAATGGAAAAGAAAAGGGTTTGATAAGTAAAAACAAAAAGAAAACCAACAGACTGGGAATGAAAGAGTAAATGTCTGCATAACTTACTCACACAAAATGCTGGAAGTGCCGGAGTGATTACCTGTAGACGGGGCCGCCTGGAGAATACCATTCTTCTGAATGCAAAGGGTGAACAGTCGAAATTATGTGCTAAACCTGGAAATCTAACAGAAACCCTCTCCAGAACCTACGCCGAGGCGCAACAATGAGTTATGGTTACGGTTACGATGCCAAGGTCATTAAAAATCCCTAGGATATGATCACCGTAGGATCAAGCGATGATCAACGGTGTAACGTATGAGAAGTGTAAAGCATATACCGTAGTCAAGTGGCCATATCAGCAACCTTATTGAATTCGCATTTAACAAACCTTACGAGTTAAGATCTCCTTTACACGGTACATCCTCTGTCTCATAAAAAATATGTGTCGTGGCCAATTAAAAACAAGTCACAGGTACACTATGATAACCGGAAATAATTAATGGATAAAAATTCAAGTCGGATCATAGTGCCAGTTCAAAGTTCCACGGGAAATCTAATTAATCCAAAAGAGTTAATACTGTACTAGGGATGCGAGATATATGTAAAACCCAATCAAAAGTGCAAGCTCAATTAAATACTGTCATAACATATACAATTCGAGAGTAATCGGTAGGGTAAAACAAATTTTTTTTATACAGTAAGTTTTAACTGTTTGATTGTTACACAAAGAGTATGCCAAAATATGCAAAATGAGAAATATATCACCTTTGTTTTTTATTGAAATTATTGAAATGTATTTAATATTTTTTTTAGATAGTTCATATTTAGAGCAGTTCCAACAAAGTCAAAGAGTATGTTAAAATCGGGAAATTCAGAAATATATCACTTTTGTGCTTTTATTGGAATGTGCTCGATTTTTTTTTTTAAATTTTTATTTATTTAAGTTAATATTAACTGTGTTTTTCAAAATGTTTCACAAATTTTTAATCAATTTTGAGATATTTTATATATAAGAAATTTATTATAAAATATTATTTTCTATGGACAAATAAAATGGATTATAAATTTATTTTTTTAATTGGTAATTTAAGATGATGGAGGTGGAGAGATATTTGATGGAATCTATGTTATAAGATTTGAAGAACTTTAATTTTGAGGTTCTAATTTTGGGAACCTTAAAAATATTTTAAGGTTTTGAGGTCACAACTCAAACTTGTAATCTATCTTTGAAATTTCTATATTTATGATAACATTTTTTATGTTTATTGATGTTAATTTCTTAATATTGTATCTTATATTTAATTTTAAATTCAATAAATATAAATATATATATATATATATATATATATATATATATATATATATATATATATAAAATGTACATAAAAAAAAATAAAACTCCAATTAAACCTAATCATTACAAATCCAGACTTAAATTTAAACCATGTGATGAAATATATGAACATCTAAAATCCTTAAATACAACAACAGAAAATCCAAACTTGAATTTGAACCATGTGATGAAATATATGAACATCTAAAATCCTTAGATACAACAACAGAAAATCCAGTAGCTGAAATTGTAGTTGGGTTAAGTTTTAATAATAAAATGCAAGCAAAAAGAAAATGAATTCTTTGGTGGTTGGCTTAAGGATATAGCTTTGGCAGGAGGGTTATTCATGAATCTACAGTTTTCTTACCAAAAGAACCTACAAATCATCTTCTTGGTGGGTATTTGCTTTATGCGTTGATTGTACAAATCATCTTGGTGGGTATTTCTTTTATGAATTGATTGGTAGGCATTTGTTTTATGAGTTTGATTGTATTATGTTGGAAGTTTTTCATAGTGGCTTTCAAAGATTCTCTCTAATGTTGTTGTCGCTTATGATTTGCAGATCTTGAATTCAGAATTCAAGTCATTTATCTAGAAACTCTAATAAAATTTTGAAAACCTTTTTATTTCAAAATATTATTGTATATATTTTGAAAGAGTTAAAATAACCTACAGCTCTATCCGCGTCCTATGCTTGTAATGGTTTCATTATTAAATATCTCTGCCCAATAGATTCTCTCTCGTCCGTCAGAGTTTATGCTAGATCTAGAAACTCCAATAAAATTTTGAAAACCTTTCTATTTCAAAATATTATTGTATATATTTTGAAAGAGTTAAAATAACCTACAACTCTATCCGCGTCCTATGCTTGTAATGGTTTCATTATTAAATATCTCTGCGCAATAGATTCTCTCTCGTCCGTCAGAGTTTATGCTAGTGTCCAGCTGGAAACCAAGTCAAATAAATTAGATAAATAAAGAGTAAAAAGTAACTAATTAGACCGATTTAATAACAGTTTCATTATTCTGTTCAAAAGATTCTTTCTCGTCGTGAACAGTTTATGCTGTACAAAATACTGGCTATTTGACAAAGATGAAGAGCAACAACTGGTTACATATACACGGCATTATTCTCTGCAGAAAGATGCTTTCTATCTCCAATGAATTCCGTTCCTCAATTGCGTTTTAGTTTTGTTCACTCAAATATTACCCTCAGTGTCAGTACTAATAATGAAAGTGCATTAATTAGCTACCAGATACTAGCAATGTGACAGAGCTCACAACAGAAAGAGAAGATGGCTTTCAATCCGGAACCCTTGCACGCTATTGTGATTCCATATCCAACGCTGGGCCACATAATTCCCATGATGCAGTTTGCGAAGAGACTTGCTTTCAAAGGTGTTACAGTCACCTTCGTTACAACGCATCACAGACACCAGCAGATCACTAAAGCTCACGCTCACACTACCGAAAAAGACGATCCTATTGAGCAGGAAGCTCGGAATCTTGGTCTAGATATTCGCTCTGCTCAAATCTCCGATGGATTACCTCTAGATTTCGATCGGGTTACCGGATTCAAAGATTTTATGCTCTCTGTGGAGAATATGGGGGAAGAGTTCGAAAAACTTCTTCACAATCTCAACAAGGCGGGGCCTCCAATATCGTGCGTAATAGCCGACACCCTACTTTACTGGTCATTTGAAGTCACTAGGAAATTCAGCATTCCCTGGATTTCATTCTGGACACAGCCAACAGTTGTTTATTCAATCTACTATCACGCACATCTGCTGCAGGAATTCCGTCACTCTCTTTGTCAAGGAATTGGTAAGTTTTCAGTTTTTTCTTTTTTAATAATTTGCAGTTTAGGGTTTTCAATTAGGGTTTTAGTGATTCCCAACATGAAGATGGCCTGAACGCTTGATAGTTACTGACAACTGAACCTGTTTTTCCCTTTACTTATCGTGATTTGGATTTGGGTAGTAAATTTGGATTTGGGTGCAGCGGGAAGCATTTCGATCGATTATATTCCGGGAGTCCCGACCCTAATAGTAAGAGATCTTCCGTCGTTCTTCCGCGAGGTAGATGCCGATACACAGTATATTCTTGATGGGTTATCTAAGTGCTTGAAGCTAAGTCGCGAGGCAGATTGGGTTCTCGGTAATTCTTTCGATGATCTCGAAAGCGGGGCCGTGGATTTACAACCTCCGGTTTTGCATGTTGGTCCCTTGCTTCCATCGGGTTATTTGAACAGTGAACATTCAGAGGACACAAGAGTTGGAACTAACATTTGGAAAGAACATGACTCTTCCGAGTGGCTGGATACAAAGCCTACTGGTTCGGTTATATATGTTTCCTTTGGGAGTATGATTCACACGACTAAATCTCAGCTGGAGGAAATAGCGACGGGTCTCAAGGATAGTGGACAGTTGTTTCTCTGGGTTCTTCGTCCGGACATAGTGTCTTCAACAGTCTCAGACTGCTTACCAGACGGTTTTCTGGATGAGATCAAAGGGCAGGGGCTTGTTGTTCCATGGTGTAATCAGCTGCAAGTGTTATCCCATCCGTCCATTGCGGGTTTCATTACCCACTGCGGATGGAACTCGATGCTTGAAAGCATAGCGTTTGGAGTTCCCTTGGTAGGGTTTCCATTTTGGGCAGATCAATTCACCAACTGCAAGCTCATGGCTGATGAATGGAAGATTGGTTTCAGATTGAGCGGAGACGATCACGAGGGAGATAAGGGATTGATAGTGAGGGAAGATGTATGTAAGGCTATCATTAAATTGTTCAGTGACGAAGGCAAGGAGGTGAGGGAAAATGTGCAGGCCTTAAAAGAGAAGGCGAGGAGCACAGTGCGTCGAGGAGGATCTTCGGATAAAAACATTGAGAGCTTTGTAGAAGGTTTGAGAGCGATGCGTTCTAAAGTTGAAGGAAAATTTGTGAGTGAAACAACAGTGAACCATGATCGTCATCGTGAGTCCATAGCTCAGTCCATGTAGCTGTTTTTACTTACGAGTCGTTGCTTTCCGACCACTAGGAGGCTGCGTGAAATTTGACGTTTCCTTTGGCATTTACACCATACTTCACATACTTTTGAAAAATAGCTGTCTGGTCTCTAAGTTCAATGATATTTCTGGCTGGTTCGATCCTTTCTGAATGCATGTTTCTGATTAGATAATAAACCCATTTTCTTTTATTTATTTAATTAATGGTATCTATCTTTCTTTTTTTTATGCAAATTTTCTTTGTGGTGTTCAAAGACACCGGATTGCCGGATCGGATACAGTTGTCCTTTTTTCAAAGACACCAGATTGGATTCAATTTTCAAATAGCACTTAGGTTGGGCAAGTTGATCCAGTTTTTCACATTCCTTATACTTTATAAAATCCTTACATATAAATAAAAAAATAAATTAAAATACATTACTCAAAAGCTATATTTATATTTATTCTTAGATACACAACGATTCACATCTTACCGTACAACCATAATCTCACCCTATTACAATGTAGAATATATCTATTACAATGTAGATATAGGAGTTGTTTTTAGTGCAATTTTTTGGAGTTTTAGGTGTTGGAATCCGGTGAAAAAAATTGAGATAAAATTTTGATTTATGTTATTTAAATCAGTTTTTGATAAAATTTTGATTTATGTTATTTAAATCGATTTTTTGACTATAAATATGGATTCAGCGCCCTAAAAAACCCATAGGACACTTCAATTGTGCAAGGTTATCCATCAAACTTCTATTTTCAATAAATTCCTACCAGAATTTAGAGAAATTAAACCGGAAAAAACTACCATAAAAGCCTTAAAAAGTTGCACTATAGACTACTCGATAAATATATATAGACAAATTGATGATAATTTAGATTAACATATTTTTCATTATTGTTAAAACATTTTTGTTATTGATAATAATTTAAATGTGCACAGATCTAAAAAAGATCTAAAAAAGATTAGTAGAGTGTAGGTATCTTTGCTATAGAGAAGTCACAATTTTCTAGACATTACAACGGTCAAGCGAAGTGGTTTGGTTGTCTTTTGAATAGATATATTTTATACATATATTTCCTAACTTAAACGTATGAACAACATAAAAATGGAAAAACTTAAATTTACGTTTGAAAAATCTAATACATAATTATATAATTTTTTTAATTTATATTTATTATTTAAAAAAGTAATATAAAATCATATTTGATGAAAGTAATATAAAATCATACCTAATTTACAACAACAAATTATTTTAAATATATATATATATTAAAAAAATAGTTATGTTAATAAAAAATAAAATAAAATTTCTATTAAATCATTTGGATAGTTTTCTCACTTACCATTCTTTTTTCAATATTATGAATATTACACCATGTTTATATGTTATGAAAATAAAATTTAATATTTCACTAGTTTCAATCCCATGCAATGAGTGCTAAATGGACTATTCAAAAATCATGAGAAATTAGTCATGGAAATGGTCATAGATGAATGCCTTACTATCTCAAAAATAATATCTAATAAACATTATTTTAGCCATATTAAATTATTTTAATTGATATACACTTTTAAAATTGTAATTTAAGGTTTTGAAATAAACTAACTTTTTATCATCATGTCCATTGAATATCAATTTATTCTCATCTACTTATCATAAATTATTTAAATTAACATACACTTTTATTTTTATACTTATTATAAATTATTTAAATTATTAAATTGACATACACTTTTATTTTTATAATTTTATAAAAATATTTTCAAATAACCAATATTAAATCTCCATGTAATAAATTAATAATTAGCCTACTATTTTCTCCATTAAATGTAACTCTATTCTTACCTAATAAAAAAAATAAAAAACAATAAATCAATAATTAACTGAATGCATAATATTCAGGTTTACATTCTAAAATACTCTCCTCTTAGTATATAAATTAGAATATCTTAAAGATATTACCTATATATTTATATCTTGATTAAGATATCTTAATGAAGTGCTATAGTAATAAGATCAAACCAATCAACAATATACGTACATTAAATATTTGTTTATTGGCCCATGTGAATCATATTTTAATATTTTATAACGCCAGCGTCATTGCAACTTTTCAGAATTTTCCGATTCAATGAACAACACTGGTGCGCCGTAAGCATTGAGTAAAAGAATTGTAAAAAACCAGAGATTGTGATATACACGGGTCTCTCTCTTAAAAAGAGATACCCTCATGTGACATGTCGTATATGCTCTCGTCAATAAGTTATCCATGCGACAAATATCACACTATCGGTGATTCTGGTGAAGAGAAAGCGACCGCTAAACGGACGAAGTTTTTCTAAGCAAAAAGATGCCCGGGATCGGCAGCGATCGCAACCAATATTTTTGGTAGAACAATAAATAGAGAACAAAACTGCTTTCCTCAACAAAGAGAAAATATTAAAAAAAAATTCTTCACTGGAGACAGAGTTTTCACTCTAAAAACTGTTTCATTAAACTTCAAAAACTTAGTTACAAAATCACCTCTAACTGAGGGAATACAAAAAAACTTTAGCTGCTTCAAAACACAGTTCAACACAAAACTCACACTCTCTAAAAATTTCACTCTATCTGTACACTTACAACTCACTGTTGTGTGTTGAAAAAATACTCTGTCTCTCAAAAAAAATGAATGCACTGTTGTGCCATTCAAAATTTTGTTTTACACTTCTGCTATGTGAAAAAATAAAACTTACAATGTCAAAATGCACTTGGGCCTCCTTTTTCTAACTTCATTTTATCAGTCACAACATAAAACAACTTTTAAAGTAAATAAATTAAAAAAAAACTAAAAATCTAAAACCAAAATATTCACTATGGCCCACGGCCTCTTTTTTTGAAAATGCTCATTTCATATATATATATATATATATATATATATATGTGCTGTACGCACCAAATTTAAAAGGTATTAAAACCAGAACTATGACCACGAATTGAACCGGACGCCAAGCAAAAAATTAAACCCTCCTTCAATCAATTTCAGGTGCCAAAAAAGTTCGCTGATGTCATAAAAAATGTGACGCGGAATTTCTATTAAATCCAGCTTATGAGTTTTCCGCATCCGATTTTGGGCAGCCGTACGGACGGCTGAGTGTGATGCGGAATTTCTATTAAATCCGCCTCAGTGAGATTTCAAATCCGGAAATTTCAGTTCTGGGACCACTGTCCTTCAATTTTTTAAACTCTGATCAATCAAAAATGGCAAGTGGCTCTCTGCAACGTTTTTGTTATACTGCGATCTTGACTGATCACTGGAAATGGAAGGCAACTTCAGTACTTGAGCAGCTGTAAGTAATTTCAACACTCCCCCTTACTTTCAGCCGCTGGGTTATCAGTGATACTCAGACATTTCCTCAAAAACTCAAAACTCTTCTGCCCCAATGGCTTGGTCAGAATGTCTGCAAACTGCTCCTGAGTTCTGCAGTGTTCCAAAACAATTTCACCATTGTTTACTAATTCTCTGATGTAATGAAACTTTGTGTCAATGTGTTTCGTTCTCTTGTGAAACACAGAATTCTTCGATAATGCAATAGCTGAGCTATTGTCACAGTAAATCACTGTTCCTTTTACCTGCTCTTGGCACAAACTTCTTAACATCCTCCTCATCCATATTGCTTGACACGCTACTGCTGTAGTTGCCACATATTCTGCCTTTGCTGTAGACAATGCTACAATGGGCTATTTTTTAGAAGCCCATGAAATGGCTCCTGAACCCATGTGAAAAACATAACTGGAAGTGCTCTTCCGATCATCTACACTTCCAGCCCAATCACTGTTAGTGTATCCAACTAAATCTGAATTTTCTGAAGCAGTATATAAAATACCAAACCTTTTTGTACCTTTAACATACCTCAGAATTCTCTTCGCTGCCTGCCAATGTGCATCCTTTGGCTTCTCCATGAATATGGAAATCAAACTAACATCATGCATTATGTCGGGCCTAGTTGCAGTCAAATACATGAGGCTGCCAACTATGCTCTTATACAAGCTAGGATCAAAATCCTTGCTGTTGTCCTCTCTGCTGAGTTTTAATCCCATCACTGTGGGAGTGATCGCTGCTTTTCTCTCCTGCATATTAAATCTTTCAAGCACTTCATTAACATATTTTTCCTGTGAGATAAAAATTCCATTTTCATCTTGTTCTACTTCTATTCCTAAGAAGTATTTCAACAAACCCATGTTAGTCATTTCAAATTCTTCTTTCATGACTGTTTTAAAATTTTCAATAAGGTAATCATCATTACCTGTGAAAATAACATCATCAATATATAAAACTACAATCAACATTTTACCATCTTTTTCTTTGATGTAGAGGGTGGGTTCTCCCTCACACTTTTCAAATCCATTTTCTAGTAGATAGGAATCTATCCTACTGTACCATGCTCTTGGTGCTTGATTCAGCCCATAAAGAGCTTTCTTCAACTTGCACACTTTGTCCTCTTGGCCTTTCTTTTCATAGCTGAGAGGTTGTTCAATGTAAACCTCTTCCATTAACACTCCATTTAGGAATGCTAACTTCACATCCATTTGGTAAACTTTCCACTTGTTTTGTGCTGCTATGGACAACACTGCTCTCACGGTTTCCATTCTTGCAACCGGTGCGAAACTTTCCTCATAATCTATCCCATGCTTTTGCTTATACCCTTTGACGACAAGTTTTGCCTTGTGTCTCTCTATTTTGCCTTCAGCATTACTCTTGGTCTTGTAGACCCATTTAACTCCATTGACATCTTTACCTTTTGGGAGTTCAACCAAATCCCAAGTCTTGTTTCTTTCTATGGCATTAATCTCCTCATCCATAGCTTCGATCCATTTCTTATCCTTAATAGCTTCTTCGAAATGAACAGGATCATCAACATGACAATATAAAGCAAACACAGAATTGATGCCTTCATTTGCTGCCTCTTGTGCATAAATGTCATTCAAATTTCTGAACTTCTTACCTCTTTCATTTGGTGTACAAATGCCTGAGGAAGCACTTGAATTTCCTCCTTGTGGTGTGCTTGGAGAAGCACTTTCATTTCTCCTCAAGGGTGTATCTTGTTGTGCTTGTGTTGGTGCTGCTATTTGGGGATGTATTTCAGCCAACTCGTCATCATTCTCATCATGAGATAAACAGTGTTTAACATTCATTGTTTTCTCTATGCTTCCATCCCAAGCTTCCTCTTCTATGAACTGAACATCTCTGCTCACAATAAACTTCTTGGTGGATGGGTTATATAACCTATAGGCCTTGGATTCCTCACTATATCCAATGAAAATACATTTCTCCCCCTTGCTGTCCAACTTCTTCCTTAGCTGATCCGGTATGTGTGCATAAGCCACACATCCAAAAACCTTCATGTGTGTGAAACTTTGTTTTGTGCCACTCCATGCCTCTTCCGGCACTTTGTTCATCATTGCTTTTGTAGGGCACCTATTCAAAATGTATGTTGCACAATGTACAGCTTCAGCCCAATAATCATTAGGCAAATGCTTTGCCTTTAACATACTCCTCACCATATCCATTATGGTTCTATTCTTCCTTTCGACTACTCCATTTTGCTGCGGAGTATATCTAGTTGTAAACTGCTTTTGAATACCATTTTCTCTACAAAAACGTAGAAAATCTTTAGAGATATACTCACCTCCTCTATCAGTCCCTTTGATGTGCAGCCCACTTTGGTTTTCCACAAGTGCTTTGAAATTGCAGAATTTTTCAAACACTTTAATTTTATTTTTCAAAAAGTAAACCCAAGTTTTTCTTGTAAAATCATATATGAATGTTAACATGTAGTGGCTGCTAGCAAGCGATGGAGTTTGCATCGGTCCACACAAATCTGAGTGGACAATCTCTAAGGGTGCCTTTGCCCTTATGATTTTCCCGGAAGGAAAACTTTCTCTATGTTGTTTCCCCAATATACAACCTTCACAAAGGCTGTTTGGCTTCTCTATCAATGGTAAACCTCTTACCATTCCTTTTCTGTTCAACAAATTAAGACCTCCAAAGTTGAGATGACCAAATCTCAAGTGCCACAACCAATTTTCATCTTTTGGTTCGCTTTGGATAGCCTCTTTTTCCACTGCTGCTATCTTTTCTTCATTCTTCAAATCTGCTCTCATTCTAAGAGGGAACATCTTGTTCCTTGTCATCTTCACTTCAGCGATACATTGCTTGCTGGGTGGTTTGTCCATGATGGTACAAACATCATCCTCAAAAAATACATTATACCCCTTTTGAACAAGCTGTCCAATACTTAAGAGGTTACACTTCATTCCTAGAACACAATACACATCTGCTATGGATTTCTTTGCACCTTTTCTTGTTAAAACATTTACATTTCCTTTTCCCATAACAGACACTTTACTATTAGTCCCTAGTGTGACTTGTGACTTCACACTCTCATCTAGCATAGAAAACATTGCTAAGTTTCCTATCATATGGTTACTGCAACCGGAGTCTAGAAACCATAAATCCTCATTCTTTTCTTCAGCCATATTACAAGCCAAAAACAAATTATCTTGGCTAAGATTTTCTCTAGTGAAATTTGCACTAGTTCTACTTCCCATATCATGCTGCTTCTTTCTACATTCATTAGCATAATGACCATATTTTTTACAATAGTGACATTAGACATTGGACTTATCATACCTCTGTCCTTGAGCATTCTGCTGACCACTCTGCTGGCTGCTGCCTTGGCCTTGATGTTGATTTGGATTGCTGCCCCTTCCTTGAGCATTTGTTGGACTGTTCCTTCCACCTCTGTTTTGGCTTCTGCCTCTTCCTCTTTTGTTTCCTCTGCCTTGCCCTCTTCCTCTTCCAAAAGACATCTGGGTCTTAAAGGCATGTTCCAGAGATGAGTTTTCACTTCTACCCAATCTCTGCTCATGAGTCATCAATGATGCATGTAGCTCATCCACTTTGAACTTTGTGAGATCCTTAGTCTCCTCTATGGTGGTGACAATCACATCGAATCTTGAGGGTAGACTCCTCAAGAGTTTTTCCACAATCCTCTTCTCTTCAAGAGTCTCTCCATGAGATCTTATTTGTGTGACCATTCCAATCACATGAGTGAAGAATGAGTCAATAGTATCTCACTCTTTCATACAGAGAGTCTCAAAGTCTCTCCTCAGCAACTGAAGTTTTGCTGTCTTCACTTTTTCCATGCCTTGATAGGCTGTCTTGAGAGTTTCCCATGCTTCTCTAGATCTCTTGGCTGCTGCTATCCTTGGAAACACACTCTCATGCACTGCTTGATACAATAAGAAGAGAGCTTTGGAGTCTTTCTTCTTATTGCTCTTCAGCAACTCTTTCTCTGCCTGAGTTAAATCTTCAAACTCTTCTTCATCTGCTGGCTCTTCAAAGCCATCCTCAACAAATTCCCATAAGTCTTGGGAGACAAATAGAGCTCTCATAGTTATTGACCAGTAGTCATAATTTTTCCCATTAAATTGTGGGAGGTGGATATTTCCCATACCCATACCAGTGCCGGCTCCAGCCATTCTGCACTCTTAACTATGATTCAAAAAAGCACTTGACTGTGTATTTAAAATAGCTCACTGTTCTGCAACAGTAACACAACAACTGTATAGATAAATACCTTGAAGTCTTTTTGGCTGAGTCTTCACTCTGCTGGAGAAGCTGCTGCAACAAAGAACTTCTTTCCTTCAGCTTCTTTGATCTTTAAAGAGCCTGGACTAGCTCCGATACCATGTTGGAATATTTAAAATTCCAGAACAATAAAATGGAGAATAAAACTCCCCTCTTCAACACAGAGAAAATGTTAAAAATTCTTCACTGGAGACAGAGTTTTCACTCTAGAAACTATTTCATTAAACTTCAAAAACTTGGTTACAAAATCTCCTCTGACTGAGGGAATACACAGAAACTTTGACTGCTTCAAAACACAGTTCAACACAAAACTCACTCTCTAAGATTTCACTCTATCTGTGCATTTACAACTCACTGCTGTGTGTTGGAAAAATGCTCTGTCTCTCAAAAAAAATGAATGCACTGCTGTGCAATTCAAATTTTTACTTCTGCTGTGTAAAAATTTAAAACTTACGATGTCATAGCACACGGGCCTCCTTTTTCTAACTTCATTTTATAAGTCACAACATAAAACAACTTTTAAAATAAATAAATTAAAAAAAAACTAAAAATCTAAAACCAAAATATTCACTATGGCCCACGGCCTCTTTTTTTGGCAACGCTCATTTCATATATATATATATATGTAAAACATATATATATATATGTGTTGTACGCACCAAATTTAAAAGGTATTAAAACCAGAACTATGACCACGAATTGAACCGGACGCCAAGCAAAAATTAAACCCTCCTTCAATCAATTTCGGGTGCCAAAAAAGTTTACTGACGTCATAAAAAATGTGACGCGGAATTTCTATTAAATCCAGCTTATGAGTTTTCCGCGTCCGATTTTGGGCAGCCATATGGATGGCTGAGTGTGATGCGGAATTTCTATTAAATCCGCCTCAGTGAGATTTCAAATCCGGAAATTTCAGTTCTGGGACCACTGTCCTTCAATTTTTTTTAAACTCTGATCAATCAAAAATGACAAGCGACTCTCTGCAACGTTTTTGTTATACTGCGATCTTGACTGATCGTTGGAAATGGAAGGCGGCTTCAGTACTTGAGCAGCTGTAAGTAATTTCAACATTTGGGAGTTTTCTACTGAGGGGAGGAAAGATTGTCAAAAGTGGTTGGAATTTGGGAAAAAAAAAATTAAGAAATTTTGCAGTAATAGTGTTGGTGGAAATGGATTCAACACTATCAAAAAATTCTAAAGCACCCAAAATATTGAAGTTTGATAGCTATAACCTGGATTTACAAAAATCACTACCAGATTTTCTTAAAATCTTACACGAATTTCCATGATTTTGAAGGCAAAAAAATAGTCTAATTAGACTACGGATTTTTTTTGGAGCTATTCATTTATTAATACATAATTTTTGGAGCTATTCATTTATTGCCAAGTTTTTTCAGCAAAAAGATGTTGGATTGGCCAGAATCACAACGTGCTATTCATCCATTAATGCATAATTTTTGGAGCTATTCATCCATTAATGCACAGAGACATAAATATTATATGCCACCCCATTGGTTATATTTTTACTTATTTAAATCCAACTCTTATATTAAAGCTTTTAGCAAAAGATGTCTCGGATGGGGAGAGATCGCAACCAATATTTGTGAAGCTATTTATCCATTAATACAATGGGACAGGGACAAGGACAAGGAAAACGACAAAGACCATTTATACCATCCCACTTATTACATTTTATACTTTTTAAATCCAACTTCATGCGGTGATTCAATATTTCTGATCTCATAAAGAATATCATGAGACACAAATAAACACAATCTTCCATAAGCCATGTTAGATCTGTTAAGCCAATTTGACTTCTCATTATTTATTTTTTTCAGAAAAAAAATTCGCTGTCTATTAAAATATAAACAGTACATAATATCAAAACATTGTCTGAAGTATCTCAGATTGAGATCATCATGCTGGAAAAACTCTATTCTTAGTTAGAAATAAATAGAGTTCAAATCTAGACATGGTGCAAATCTACATAACAGTACCATACACCAAAATATTCTCGGACATAGAGAAAGCAAATATATATGAATATAACATAATTACGAAACAAAAAAAACCATTATACTCATCCCCTATGAAATAGGGATTAAAACCATAGAAACAAAAAGCACATAAAATAGACCCGACTCGCTTGTTGTCGAATTTGCACACATAAAATCTGCATAGATAACACATAAGACTCCCCAAACAGGCTCGCTTGTTGTAGCATGCCAAGAAATCCTCAGTCTTTCGATTAAGGGATGGGGATTTCAGTGGCCCATATGCACTGTCCATTCCTAAACTGATTTACCTGCATAATACCAAAGTCCATGCCAAGACCCTTTTTAGAAAGTCCATTCGCTCTGCTGTTATTTTCTCTGAAGATGTGGTTTATAGGAAGCTTGTTCATTTTATACCACAAGTGTTGAGTTCTAAGAAGCCAACCCTGTGTACTTGGAGAAGATAGTGCAGTAATCCCAACCACAACATCAATGATGATTTTAGAATCACCAAAAATGCTGACGTCATTGAGTCCCATGTTATGGGCAGCAAGAAGACCACACCATAGGGCCATCAGTTCCACCAGATTGTTGGTACCCAAGCCTCCATTCCATCATATATGAATCTACTCAGCCTGTGAGATCTTAATCCATGCACCACAACCCATCATGCCCTCCTGACATGCTCCATCAAAATAAATCGCAGGAAAAGAAATGGGATGAGGCCTATTCCTAATAGAGCAATCAGTAACACTTACCTCAATAGGATCCAGGTCACCGATCCATTTCATGATGGTTGAATGAATAAGGGATGTGGAGAAGCTCATCCCCTAAAATAAAATTCTATTCCGGGTCAGCGATACTTCCCACATGAGAAAGAATGGCAAGGATTGAAATTTACCGTGGATTTTGTCCCATCTTTGGGTGGCCGCCATGAAGTCCCTTAAGGTCCATGATGAGTCAATAAGATGGCAACTGAAAAGTTTCCATATAACAAGAACTCTTATGCATGAAAAGAAAAGATGATCAACAATTTCCTCATGAATTAAACACAGAGCACACCTACCAGGACCTTGAAAGCCCTGTCTAATGAGGGAGTCCCATGTTAAGATTTTTGTCTTCCAAACCAACCATCCAAATAATATAATATTAGTTGGTATTTTCCTATGCAAAAAAGGCCAAAACCCAGTGGACAAAATCCCCTGTGAAGACTGAGAATTGAAGTAGACATAAGCATCCTGTACAATCACCGAGCCTTGTTTCATATCCCCCTCCCATGTGATAATGTCACCTTCATTCCTATAACATAATCCGACTACCTGGATACATTGCATATACTCCCTCCAATCCACTGTGTTCTGTCCATTAAGGCCAAGTAGCTCAGCGGATTTCAAGATGGGAGCACCATGGGCCCAGTGGTGGTTGACTTGAAGGAAATGTATGATCCCACGGTGCGCTAGTCTGTGAGCGACCCTCTGCTTAGGGAGCGCATCAGAATTCATACCATATATAAGATCACAACATAGAATAATCTTCTGCCCATTCCCAAATCTCCAAACCAAGCGTTCAACAAAAATTGGAATTATTTTCCTGAAACCTTGCCATATTGCCGAAATGTTCTGTGGACATATAAACTGCTGGCAGTATATTTCGTGCACGGGACCACCATTTAAGCATTTAACATATATGATATCAATCCATATTCCGTTGCCCTTAATTTCCCTCCAAAGAGATTTGATGAGGAGAGCAGAGTTAAAGGCTCTTGTGTTTAAGATGCCCCATCCACCCTACTTTTTTGATACACATAAAAAATCAAGCTTGCATCGATGCTGTTTGTTGGTCATACCACCTCCTCCCCATAAGAATTTGGACAAAATTTGATTTATAGGATGAACAATTTTCTCCGGAAAGTAAAAAAGGTGACCCCAGTACACAATAAATTGTGTAAGAACTGCTTGTATCATGATTAGTCTACCACCCAGCGAGAGCCACCTATGAGTCCATTTTCTTACCTTGATTTTGAATTTCTCCACTAGCCACATCCGGTACTTCACTCTATATCCACATGTTTTGATTCTGAACCCCAAGTATAGGAATCCTTCATTTTCCTTCTTAATATGGACTCCAAGGAAATTAGCAATGAAATTTATCTCATCCTCATCACCAAAATCACAAATAAGGAAAGATTTCTCTTTGTTAATGCATAAACTAGATGCACTTCCAAATCAAGTCAACAAGAAATGAATGTAGAACCAATGGATTCTAATAATCTGACAAAATATCAGAAGATCATCAACAAAGAGCGAATGAGTGATACAACATTTTAGAAAGAGATCCCAGAGATATAATGCGAGCTCCTGGCCATCTCCATAAGCTTGCTAAATCTATCCATATTCAATATGAATATGAGAGGGGATAGGGCACATCCCTGTCTTAATCCCCGTTCGGCTCCAAAGAAAATTTTCGGCAAACCATTAATGATTATAGAAAAATTAGCGGATGTAATATAGGCCATAATCTATCTGATAATGTGCACCGGAAGCCCAATCTTAAGAAGTACCAATCTGATGTATGACTAGTCCACTGTGTCATACGGTTTGCACAAGTCAATTTTCAGAATGAGAGCGTCCAACTTCCTAAAATGCATAGAGTGCATGGCCTCTTGAGCAATGGCTATGGCATCATGAATCGACCAACCTTTCAAAAACCCATACTACTCCTTCGAGATATACTTTGATAATGTCATTCTCATCCTGTTGGAAATGATTTTAGATGAAACCTTATAAATGAGATTACACAATACAATCGGTCTGAAGTCAAAAAATGACTTAGAATCAGACGATTTGGGAATGAGCACCAAGAATGTGGCATTCATGTTCACTAGAATGTGCCCCATAACCCATCCTTGTTCCACTACAATAGTTATCTCCTCTGTCATAATGTCAAAGAAATGTACATAAACTTCCACCGGCCAGCCATTTGGTCTTGGGCATTTGTCATGTGCAAAGGACTTAAGAGTTAGCTCTACTTTCTCCTTAGTTATTGCAACATTTAAGCTCTGTAGATCCTCGTCATCAAACATATGTGGAATGTACTGAAGGACCCATGTTTGAAATTCTAAGGAAGTATCCTTATCATCTTGGTAGAAGGTCGAGAAGTGTCTGAAAGCTTCCCCCATTATCTCTTCCGTGGAATAGACACAACTTCCATCATTTCACTGAATATACCATATTGCATTTTTATTTTTCCGCTCATTTGAAATTTTGTGAATTTTTTTTGTATTCATATCACCTTCCTTTAGCCATTTAATCTTGCTCTTTAATTTCCACGTTAGTTCTTCAATCTTCCGGATTTCTAGTCTTCTCTATTGTTGTTTTTCCATCTGCATATAAGTCTGATTATCTAGGGCACAGGTAACAAATTCACAGTGTAGGTCATTGAGAGTTCTATTTATATCATTGAATTCCTCTCTGAGCTTTTCCTTCTTTCTAATTTCCCATGCCTTTGTTATGGACTTTATTCGTTGTAGTTTTGCATGGAAACTTTCCCAGCCATATAAGCCTTCATATGGATAATTTTCCCGCCAACAATATTGGATGATTTTTTTGTATTCCTCGTCACTCAGCCAAGCCCAATTGAATTTGAACGTAATCCCCATTCTCTTGTTCTCCGTATGCCACGAAAGAACAATAGCCATGTGATCTGATAAGTTTGATACATGGATAGATGATCACATATTTCCCAGTCTATCAACCATGGTACCCTTTACCATAGCCCTGTCTAGCCTCTTGCCTATAAAATCCCCATTTGATCTTTGGCTAGTCCATGCAGGAATAATAGGATTTGGTCGGACATCAACCATCTGGGCCAGTTCAAAAATCCTACCAATATAGCCCACCAAAGGATCACATATAGCTTTAATACCCCATGATTCATCAACATTTAATGTTGAGTTGAAGTCCCTAATGACAAAATGATTTTCCAATGATAGTATACCATATTTATACAGTTGATTCCAGAATAAAAATCTGTTTTGGCATGGAGCATATAAGGTTAAAATGTTGAAAGTTCCTTGTACCCCGCATAAATTTCCAGATAATAAAATGCTGCCAAAAAAAATAAAGGCCATAAACTTGGCATATGCTGGATTCCAAAATGAGATTAAGCCCCCCGCATGACCAACAACATCCACAGCCGCCGCATGCCATCTCGGTCTAATATTAAGAATATTCTTGATTGCTTTCAATCTGTCACATAGTGTCTCCTGGATAAGAATTATGATAGGTCTTCGGCATTAAACAACTCCTGTAGGCGATAGAGTTTGGATGGGTCACCCATACCCCTGAGGTTCATAGATAGGATAAAAGTCATTTGGAACCTCCGGGGGGGTTACTTGCTCTAAGTGCCCCGATGTCATCGGAAGAAGAGATGGGTACATCCATAAGGTCCAGGAAATCATATTTAAACAAAGATTTAGTTTTAAGTCAGCCTTTGAAGTGTCTTGTGCCAGATTTTGCTTTCTTGCGCACAATGATGTTGTGGCCAGATACAGGAGATATAACAATTTCAAGTTGTTGGGGCACTCTATCAAATACCGTTAAGGCTGCAAATTCAAGGTTTGGGTTGCCTAGTAAAGAATCAATATTGTTCCCCACAGAATTTTTGGGTGATTCCATGATATCGAGGGCAACATCATGGCGAGGAGATTGGGGAGATACCCATTCTAGAGGAGGCATTGATGGGGATAGATACAACAGGTCAGTAGGAGGGTTAGGGATCCTAGGAGATGAAACATGTAAGGGAACAACATGGGTGATTGATTGTGGGGCTCGTCCGACGATATCGAAAATGACAACGATGTTATGTGAAGACTGGGTGCCTGATAAGGAGGCAGCTTCCACATCCTTATCCTTGGGAAACTAGAGGATCTATGATCATTAATCAAAGGCTTATCCTCCGCCTTGTCATTTGAAAAAATAGGAAGTCTAAGGTCATTACCAAAGGGTATTTCATTGTCAGGAGGAGATTTGTTTTCACTATGAGAACTGGAAGATACATAATATTCATCATCAGAAGATGGCATAAGTGACTTACCCTAATTTTGATCATCATGCCCATCACTCGCATCAGCAGCAGCATTTCCGCGCCAAGAATTGTTATTGAATGTCTTGACTCTGAGAGCATTCTTGAACACATACGGCAAAAATTATTCATATGTCCTATTCGGTGACATATCAAGCACCTGAATGGAACCCCCTAATAGTCGAACGTTTGTCTATGCCTTTGTTGTCCCCACACGAGGTCGACATCCCCCGGCAGACCCCCCGAGAAACATACCTCCACTAATAGACTGGAAATTCTCTTATCACTGGTGCCAATGATTTGGGGGTCAATGTACTTAGTACAACCTATAGAGTCGCCAATTGCCCTAAGAGCCTTCAACATCTAGAACTCGAGTGGTAGCCCGAGTAGCTTCACCCAAACCACTTTTCTCTTTGGCACTTCCATAACAAGGTTGAAGCCCAGATACCATGGCAAAAGTTGCATGAAACTTTTTCCACATACCCATGTCTTCTAAATAATCTTCACCACATCCCCCTCATTCATAAAATGAATATTGAACCAGTTATTAAGCAGCATACTCACCTTTGGAGTGTAGCCCAGGATAGTGTTACAGAACTGATTCACCCATCCCACCATGTCAACCTCTTTTCCATCTGCAAATATCCATTGACCGATCAAAGCTCGCTTCTGTAAACTTGCCACTCGGCCCCATAGGTTGTCATATTCCATGATAACCTCTTTCACTTCCATGGCTGGTTTGTAAAAAGGGTCATGTTTTTGGCCCCGACCCTTCCTTCTACCAGCCTCCCTTCAACCAGTTGACCTGTTACCCTCCTTGCCACCTTGATTCACCCCAACACGAAAACTCAGGGGCATAACAATAGTCTAACCCACCAATCCTGCATCAACATCCAGGTCCCGAATTTTTTTTTGTTCCGCTTCAATGGTAGCAACAATTAACGCCTCATGGGCAAACGTGTCGGATGAAAGAAAATCATTAACATCTGTCATCCTATTAGGCACTTGTTGACATTGGCCCCAATATAAATGCATAGGCAGGTAGGTGGATCTCAATCCCCACGCCTTTATTGATAGACGCGTAAAGTTGCCGTCGAATATAAATGTCCTTTTTGTACTATGCAAAAGGAATGATCAGATATCACTTGGATCCCATCCATGCATTACAATCAAGGAAAGAATGTTAGAAGCCTGATCCAATAATATTTGGTTTTAGTAAACAAAAATAATCACTCCCCGGGAGCGTCAGTGTCCTTAATACTCTATAAATGGCAGCCACCACCCACATATATTACAACCTAGATAGCCTCATCCCTAGTCCAGAATTGGTCTTGATATGCTTAATCAGTCAGACAAATCAACAGATAGAGGTCCTCCCTAAAGCCCCTAGTCAGTTTTTCAGAAATGGTGACGACACCCCTTTCCGCACCGGAAACTGATGAGAACTATGAAAGATAGCCGATTCTGTTACCGGAAAAACCAGTTGCACCTCATAGAAATCTTGTCAAACATGACAACAACAACAACAACAACAACCTGGACATGTCCACCATCTGGAGAATAACCTGAATCCAAAATCCTTGCAAGGTATAGTTATAATAATGGAGTCCACCCATCTTCGCCAAATATCATACCACTTTGAATGATATTGTGAAGATAGAGAGTCCAAATCAGAGGATGACTCAAGCGTGGAGTTTTTATTCCCCCATTTTAACATTTTCCCCAGATATCATGTTTAACATGGCTCTCAAAATGATAATGGCAGACAGTATCAGAAAAGTGATCATACACACTTCCCCCCACTTCGGTAACATTCTACACAAATATACGCAGAATGAAAGCATCCAGCGAACATACAATATGTCTTCCGATCTGTCGAACCTTATGGCATCATTCCCCCAGGAGTGCCCAAAGTTGTTCTACATAAGAACAAGAACACTACACTACCATCCCCAGAAGGATAACATCCAGCCTACACAAAAACAAACATCTGCCACCTACAAAGCATTCGCGCTCACAGGAAACACAAAAAGGCAGAAAGTTGTATGAAAGATTTAATACCTCTGTTGGACCTTATGGCTTCATTCCCCTTGGAAATCCCACTATTGTCCTACATAAGAACAGGAGCAGCCATGAAAGATTCAGAACCTCTATCGCGCCTCATGGCCTCCTTACCTCTACTCACCTTCCCAAGCGAACATGCAACAGCTATGAAGGCCATGACATTTTACCTAAAGAAGAAGGCAACTATCATGTGCCATCACTTCGATGATTATAAAATAATTCCAGGATTCAAACTGTCGAATGAGGATCTCTGAAGACTATCTGATTCTTAATGGTGCATATTTCGTAAAATCGAGGTCTCGGGAGTCTTCAGCATATGCAACCACATATATTGTGGCACTGAGGAGTTCAGCCCTAGTGCCAACCCTCACTGGAAATGCTAGTAGACTTACTTTCCTGCGAGAATGAATCTCCTTGCCAACAACATCATGGCCACCATTGGTTCTGTCTCAATTCCCATGACTATTTGGTACAAGCCTTTGCTCCTAAGATGAAGCAAAATCATTGGCTTCAATTCATGGTAATTATACAGAGTCGGAATAATGGAAGCTTCCATTCATGGTAATTGTATAGAGTCATAATAGTGGAAGTTGGGAATTCCATTCTTTCACTTTGTGCTTGTAGCAACAATTGCGGAAATTCTCCAATATTTTGATTTGCAATTCAAATCTTCGAAAAATTTCCAATTCTATGCTCTTCAAACCTGCAAAAAAGTTGTTCATGCAAATTCTCCAAACCCTTGTAGCTCGGATACCATGTATAAATTATTAGAGCACAAATATGGATCTAGTTGAAGAATAATTGCACAAACTTGCCAAGTTGAAAAAGAAAAACAATTAGAATTAAGAATGAAATTGATACTTCAATATTAGGTTGAGAATAAATATATAAAGCAGCTAAGTTAAGCTTAGTTGTACATGCAATAACTATGGATAGTTAAAGATAACTGAAGCTAAGTGTGCTTTATGTTATGTTAATGTGCACATGCACCACATGCAAGCACTAGAGTTAACTAGCTAAACCCAAGTGCACACCACATGTAAGCACTTGAGTTAACTAGCTAAAGACAAGTGCACATTGCTTGCAATCTCTAGAGTTGAACTAAAGCTAATCTAGGTTAAATATGTGCATGTACAACACTCCAGTTAACTAGCTAAAGACAAGTGCACATTGCATGCAATCTCTAGAGTTGAACGAAAGCTAATCTAGGTGCATGTACACCAACCAAAAAGACAAAGACCATTTATAACATCCCACTTGTTAGATTCTATACTTATTTAAATCCAAGCATTAATGCATGGATAGCTCTAGACATATTGACAATTGTCTTGAACACTATCCCTTTTTGCCTCAAAGTTAGATTTTTGTAATTCCTTTCATAATCTGTGCCTGAAAATAATGAAAATTCCAACGCAGTTTTGATAAATCTTAGCTATATTTTGAATCAAGTTTACCCATACCAAATTTCAATATTTTTGAAGACTATATTTTGAATCAAGTTTACAAATACCAAATTTCAATCAAGTTTACAAATACCAAATTTCAGGATTTGAATACCCAAAAGTTACATTATGAATTCATGACAATGCTATATCTATTTGAAATAAAAATAAAAACATAATTACACAATACAAACACTCGTATTTAAAAAATATATATACCAGATGGCAGTACGAAAAATTGATGCTACAACGCCTTCGCTAAACTAACTCCACCCAATCCTTATATTACAATGCATGTGAGTTAATTAGTCAATATCCCTGAGGAAAGTTTTAGGCCACAATCGAACAATTCAATGGCTCACAATATGGAACCTTACATGCTCTCTTGTTTCCATACCCAAACCAAGCTCACATAACTGCCATGATGCAGTTCACGAAGAAAATTGCTTCTAAAGGTGTTATTTTCATGTTCGGCAGTAGCAAATCACTAAGGCTAACACTCACAGTGATGAACAAGATTATCCTCTTGACAAGGAAGCACTTAATGTTGGTCTTGGTATTTGGTCTGCTCAAATCTCTGATGGATTGCCTCTGGATTTCGATCAGTCCGCCAGATTCAATGATTTTGTGCGCTCTGTGGATAACATGGCAGGAGAGTTGGAACAATTCCTTCAAAATGTCAACAAGGTCGAGCCTGCCATATCGTGTGTTATAGTTGATCCCGGATTTCACTGGTCATTTGAAGTCACAAAGAAATTTGGTATTCCCTGGATTTCGTTTTGGACACAACCTACATTTCTTTATTCAATCCACTATCACGCACATCTGCTGGAGGATATTCGTTTCTCTCTTTATGAAGGAGCCAGTAAGGTTTTATGCTAGCTTTAAATATTTTTTTTCGTTTGAAATCCTACTTATATAAGCTTTCAGATATATTTCAATGGGTTTTCAATAGTAGGCATTTTGTTTAATTTCAGTTTGAATTTCAATTATCATATGTGTGATTTATTTTCACCTGATAAGGGTAGTTTTTTGATTGATTATATTCATGGCGTGCCAACCTTAGAAACAAGAGATCTTTCATCCTTCATCTGTGAGAGAGACGCCGAGTCACAATACATTCTTGATTTGATGCATAAGTCCTTTCAAGTATGTCGCGAAGCAGATTGGGTTCTCAGAAATTATTTTGATGATCTTGAAAGAAATGAAGTGAATTTGAACCCTCCAGTTTTTCATGTTGTTCTGTTGCTTCCCTCGGGTTTTTTGAACTGTCAACATTCCAAGGACATAAGAGTTGGAGGGAGTATTTTGACCCAATATGACTGTTCCGAGTGGCTAGATGCAAAGCCTAATCGTTCGGTTCTATACGTTTCCTTTGGTAATTTGATTCAAACGACTAAATCTCAGCTGGAGGAAATATCGATGTATTTCAAGGACAACAGACATTTCTTCCTCTAGATTCTTCATCTCGACATATTCTCTTCAACACTGTCAGACTGCTTACCAGAAGGTTTTCTAGATATGATCAAAGGGCAGGGGCTCATTATTCCATGGTGAAATCAGCTGCAAGTGTTATCCCATTCCTTCGTTGTGGAACTTTTTACTCATTGCGAATGGAACTCAATGATTGAAAGCATAGCTCGTGTATTTCCCATGGTAGGGCTTCTATTTTGGGCAGATAAATTCACCAATTGCAAGGTAATGGCCGATGAATGGAAGATTGGATACATATTGAACGGTGGGAAAGGAGTGATATTAAGGAAAGAGATATCCAGAACTATCAGAAAATTGTTTAATGACGAAGGGATGGAGGTAAAGAAAAATGTGGAGGCTCTAAGATACAGTGTGAGAATGTAATATCCCATTTCGGGGATATCTTTAGAACACGATAAACTCCAACTAGAGATAGACTGGGAGGGCATTTACCGGATATATCGCCTCTGAAAAGAGGACGAGATCCAGAGGCTACCTGGCCCTTTCCAAACTCTGTCTAAGAGTGAGAGATAAACGCACCAAGTGGTATAGAACTAGAATGCTCAAAAATAACAATAGACATATAATAGAAAGAGAATACAGCAACTACAACAACTCAACCAGAAAACATAGAGAGAAAATACTGAGCCATTTTATTAATCTGAGAAATGTAATGAAGTACAATAGGCGATCTTGTTCAAAGCAAGTGAAGAAACACCCTCAGACAATACCGGAAATGGTTGCTCTATGAACTGCGTCCTAGCTGCTGGAAAACTGTCATCTAGCTGCTACTGCTGGAATATACTGAATATTAGGGGCTGATCCCCTAGCCGGAATGAGATGAAAATCAGAAAATCTCCTCTCCTCGACAACCCCAACAAGATCCAAAAACCATTCCAAGAATGGCCAACCCTCGAAACCACTAGAAACTGCCTCCCTAGTGAATTACACTGGCCTCCAAGGTATAGCGCAGTGGCTGGGTAGAAACAGCTGAAATACTGCCACAAACTACACCAAAAACCTCCGACGGGCAAAGGTTGACCCTCTTCTTGAAATCCCAGCGAAATCGCCTGTAGAAACCCCAATCCGAAGCTCCTCCACAATGGACTGCGTCCTCTCTCCCAGTGACTGCATAGTCTCTATAAGCTCTAGCTCCGCAACAAACCCAAACAATGAAACGACTCACAAAATGCTGAAAAACTAACCTTGCCCGAGCAGGCACTTGAAGTCCCCCGGGGCTAAGGGTGAGATCTCCGCATAGAGACACTCATGACTCGGTGCACTAAACAGTGCTGCAGACAGGCTAAACAACCAACATGCTCAAGAAGACAAAAGTCTCACTCCAAAATCAACACTCAAGAATGATCCAAATGAGGAGGCTCCTCCATCCTTTATAGCATTGTTTTCCCTCCAAAACCCGTCGTAGCCTCTCTCTCCTCCACATCCTCATCCTTATCTACGTAGAAGCTTCTAGAGTGCATGTAAGCCCCCCTCCTCTACGTGGTGTTTGGCCCCCCTTGACCCCCCTTGAGTCACAACGTTGTGCTACTAGGCGGATGTCTTATTCTACTAAAGTGAGTTAGACCCTCTTTACTCACTTTTTATTTATTTACAACCCATAGACGGCAAAACTATACAAAGTCAAATATTCCAATTAGCCGTCGCTAATTAGGAATATTACAATCCCCCTCGACAGAATGTTGCTTACCCTCAAGAAACTGAAGTGATGGATGTTGCAGAATCTTCTTGCTCTCCCAAGTGGCATCCTCATCTAGAAAATTCTTCCACCTCACCAAGAATTCCTAGACCGTCCTGCTCCATAACCACCTCTCCCTGGTATCAATAATGGCCTCCGACTGCAACACCGAGTGCCCCTCATCATCTGTAGGCAGTAGCTCGTCCGTCATTGTCACCTGCTGTCCCAACACCTTCTTCAGGCATGATACATGGAAAATGTTGTGGATCTTGATGCCTTGGGGTAGCTCCAACTCATATGCAACCTGCCCAATCCTGCGTATCACCCTGTATGGCCCGTAGAAACGTGGCTTGAGCTTCTCAACTCCCTTCTTCTTCAACGATGACTGTCGGTATGGCTGTAAGCATAGGTAGACTAAGTCCCCTACCTCAAACTGTCGCTCCACCCGACCTCTGTCGGCATACAGCTTCTGCTGGTTCTGTGTTGTAACCATGTTGTCCTTGAGAGCGCAGAGGATATCCTGACTCTCTTGGATCCACATCTTGGCTCTAGGAACCTTACTCACACCGAACATCACATCAGCAAATGATAAAGGATGGTACCCATACAAAGCATAAAATGGTGACATACCAATAGACATGTGATGTGTTGATTTGTAGCAGTACTCCCCCAAATGCAACCATCTCAACCATGCTCACTGCTGCCCACTGACATAGTTACTCAAGTAGCCCTCCAGCCACTTGTTAACTATCTCCGTCTGTCCATCCGTCTATGGGTGGTAACTGGTACTCGGTGTCAACTCCGTCCCCACTAATCGGAAAAGCTCTTGCCAAAATCCGCCCATGAAGCGGTTGTCCCTGTCACTGATGATGGTCTTAGGAAGACCATGCAACCTGAAAATCTCCCAGAAGAACAGCTAGGCCACCTGTGCTGCTGTGTAGTGTGCGGATATGGCGAAAAAGTGTGCATACTTTTTCATTCGATCAACGACGAAAAAGATACAATCCTTGCCCTGCACCATGGGCAACCCTGTGATGAAGTCCGTCGATATGCTCTCCCATTTCCCCTATGGAATGGGAAGAGGTTGCAACAGTCTTGCGGGATGGCTCATCTCCCCCTTGTTCCTCTGACAAACATCGCACTCCGTGATGTGCTGGAGTACGTCCTCCTTGAGGCCCTTCCATGAGAACCTCTCTCTAATGGCCCTGTAGGTTTTGGTAAACCCCTGATGGCCTGCCAATGGAGAATCATGTGATGCCTGGAGTATCTTCTTCTTAAGCTGAGATCCCTTAGTTAAGAAGATCCTGTCCCTGTAATAGATGATCTCATCGACCACCCTGTACCGATCATCTGCCACTTGTCCATCCAGCACCTCACATGAAAATATGTACTTGGAGTACTCAACTAAGAGTCAAGCCCTCCAATCTGCATCCAAGCTCATAAGAGATAACGTGGCTGGTCTATGTGAAAGGGCATCTACTACCACGTTATTCTTACCCTTGACATACTCAATGTCAAAGTCATATACTTGGATCTTATTGATCCACTTCTGCTGCCTCTCTTGTAGCTGCTTCTACTCCAAAAAGAACCTGAGGCTTTCATGGTCAGTCCTCACCCTGAATCTGTTCCCTACCAGATACTACCGGAATTTTTCCAATGCATGCATTATGGCCAACATCTCCTTGTCATATAAGGGATACAACATCTCATGCGGAAGGAGCTTCCGACTCTCAAAAGCGATAGGGCGTCCCCCCTGCATCAATACTACGCCGATCCCCTCTCCCGACACATCACACTCCAAGACAAATGGCTGCGTAAAATCCGGCAACATAAGCACTAGGCAGCTACTCATCACCTCCTTGAGCCTATCAAAGGCTTGTTGCGCTGTATTTGTCCAACCGAATGCCCCTTTCTTCATCAACTATGTAAGGGGTGTAGCAAGCTGTGAGAACCCTTTGACGAAATTATTGTAATAGGCACATATCCCAATGAACCCTTGAAGTTCCATCACATTCTTCGGCTCCAGCCAATCTCTGATGGCTCTAATATTCTCCTCGTGGACCCTCACTCCATCCACTCCAATGATGTGACCCAAATACAACATCTCTGTCATCCCAAACTCACACTTGGAGAGCTTACAATAGAACTGTTGCTCTTCCAAGATGCATAGCACTGTCTCTATATGCTGGAGATGCTCCTCCCACGTCCTGCTATATATGAGTATGTCATCAAAGAAAACCAATACAAACTTCCTCAGATGACTGCGGAAGATATGGTTCATGCAAGACTGAAAGGTGGCTGGTGCATTGGTCAGCCCAAAAGGCATAACCAAAAACTCAAAGTGCCCATAATAACACCTGAAGGCGGTCTTCGGAATGTCCTGTTCCCTCACATGAATATGATGGTACCCTGATCTCAAATCAATCTTTGAGAAGAACTTGGCTCCTATCAACTCATCCATCAGTTCATCGATCCTGGGTATAGGGTACCTATTCTTCAGAGTCTTCTTGTTCAGGGCCCTGTAGTCAATGCACATCCTCAAAGTGTCGTCCTTCTTCTTCACCAGCACTACAGAAGAAGCAAACGGACTCGTGATCGGTCTGATGTGTCCAAGAGCCAACAAATCCTAGATGGCCCGCTCTATCTCATCCCGATAGGCTTTGGGATGCCTATAGGGTGTAGTGATCATCGCCTAGATACCCTGCTCCAACTCGATGGTATGCTCAAACCCTCTATCTGGTGGCTAACCTGGTGGTATAGCCCCAAACACTACCTCATGTCTGCCAAGAATAGCCTGTATCTCTGGATGAACTGCTCGACCGGTGGTCTTTGCCTCTGATGCCTGCAACTCAACCGCCCACTCTATGTTTCCCTTCCGGAAGTCTGCCTCCATTCGTTGTGCCGAAACTGTCTGAGGTGGGTAAGTATGTATCCCGCGGATCTTCTCATGCTTCCCAGAATTCTTGTCATCCCACTCCATCTCTAAGGCCTCCCAATCCGTGGTGACCTTCCACAGCGTAATCAGCCACTGAACACCCAATACCACATTGGTATCTGGTATGTTGACCATGAAAAAGTGATTAGTCACGGTGTAAGTACCCATCGTCACTGCTAACTCTGAAACATACTGGGCACACTGCATTGTCTGGGCTCCTAGGACCAAGACTGAAAACCCGTCAAAACTCTCGGTCAGTATGGCCCGCCGTTCGACCATCTATGCATCAATGAAGTTGTGGGTTGCCCCACTGTCAACCAAGACTGATACTCACTGGCCACGTACTGTCCCACGTACGCGCAACGTCAAATACTTAGGAAATCCTCTCAAAGCTGCAAGGGCCCCTCCTGTAGGTGCAAAAGCTGCACCTCCTGTCCCTGGAGGTGGAGGCGGCAACTGATCCTGGGCCATCTGACTATCTCTTGCCTCCTCATCATCCTCCTCATCCTCTTCCCCGCTATCATCAGATAAGACCTAAATGAAGTGTGCTTTGCCATCAACACACCTATGCCCTGGTGCCCATGGCTCCTGACAAGTGAAGCACAACCGCTTCTTCCTCAACTCCTTCCTAGCCTCATCATCTACCTGTGCCCATCCTAGATTACCCTTTGGGGGAAGAACCTTCACATCCTTCCCCTTGGGCTGGAAACCCTGTCTCTGGGGGTAAGATGTCCACATCCTAGGCAATGCATCCTGCAAATCCTTGGTCCTCATGATAGCATCCTGGAGTGTAGCTGGTCTAGTGGATCTAACTAGACCTTGAAGTGGCTCTGCCAATCCCTCCACAAACATATATATCATCCGTGTCGCGGATAGATCTGGCACCATCACCAAAACCCTCAAGAAATCTGCAATGTATGTCTCTGGGCTCCCTGTCTGTTTGAGCTTCGTCAGCTTAACAAAATGTTGTTTCGGATCCCTCCGGTCAAAACGCTCTATCAATATCTTGGTAAACTCGACATATGTTGTTACTATGGAATGCCCAAGTGTCACCATCCCATGGAACCACCAGTCCTGGGCCTCACCATCCAAATGTAATGTCGCCACCTTGATGGCCTCCGTCTCCGACATCTGGTTAAGCTAGAAATAGATGTCCAGCTTCTCCACCCAAGACTTTGCTGAACTGTTTGATGATCCATCAAACGTAGGCAAATGAAATCTACTAGAGGCACGGTGGGAATCTCCATCATGGTAATGTCGGTGACCTCTATGATGTTCGTGGGGTCTACTGTCTCGCTGGAGTTGCACAAAATCTCTGAATTTGAGAGCATCCCTGAAATCCTGCCCGTAGGACTGATACTCTACAAAGTACTCATCTAAGTGCCCGGGCTCTACCTCCTACTAGGTCCTGCCCCTGTATCAGCTCCCAAGGAAGTGGGCATAGAAGAGTGGGTAGGTGCACATGAAGCCGTCAGCTGAGAAGTATCACGCTGAGCAGTACCCTACTCTAGAAAATGGTGGGATGCACCTGATCCCTTTCTAACCTCGAAAACCTGTGGAGTCTCACACTGCCTAGCCTCCATAGCTGTGAATATCTGGCCCATCACCTCAATCCGTCGGGCTAAATCCTGCACCGACTTGAGGAGTGCCTCTCCAAACTGTTTGGCCTCTCTGTCATCTGCCATCGGTGCTTCCTACCTCAAATCTACTACAATCTCTACCTCCTCTGCGTCCTTCACAGGGTCTCTCTCCTGATCTGCGTTTTCTACCTGGGTACAGTCCTCCCCTTCGTAGGTGGCCTCCAACCTACGCTCACGATATCTATACTTCCTACCTCTGTACGGTCTCTTTCCTGATGTCATAGACCACAGGCTGAGCCATAACTATCCTCTAATACCACTGTAATATCCCATTTCATGGATATATTTAGAACATGGTAAACTCCAACTAGAGATAGACTGGGAGGGCATTTAATGGATATATCGCCTCTAAAAAGAGGACGAGATCCAGAGGCTACCTGGCCCTTTCCAGACTCTGTCTAAGAGTGAGAGATAAATGCACCAAGTGGTATAGAACTATAATGCTAAAAAATAACAATAAACATATAATAGAAAGAGAATACAGAAACTATGGCAACAACGGCAACTACGGCAACTCAACCAGAAAAAATAGAGAGAAAATGCTGAGCCATTTTATTAATCTAAGAAATGTAATGAAGTACAATAGGCGATCTTGCTCAAAGCAAGTGAAGAAACACCCTCAGACAATACCGGAAATGGCTGCTCTATGAAATGCGTCCCAACTGCTGGAAAAATGCCATGTAGCTGCTACTACTAGAATATACTGAAGATTAAGAGATGATCCCCTTGCCAGAATGAGATGACAATCAACAAATCTCCTCTCCTCAACAACCCCGACAAGATCCACAAACCATTCCAAGAATGGCCAACCCCCGAAACCACCAGAAACTGCCTCCCCAGTGAATTATGCTGGCCTCCAAGGTACATCGCAGTGGCTGGGTAGAAACAGCTGAAATACTGCCAAAAACTCTGCCAAAAACCTCTGATGGGCAAAGGCTAACCCTCTGCTTGAAATCCCGGTGAAATCGCCTGTAAAAACCCCAATCTGAAGCTCCTCCACAAGGACTGTGTCCTCTCTCCCAGTGACTGCGCAGTCTCTATAAGCTCTAGCTCTGAAACAAACCCAAACAATGAAACGACTCACAAAATGCTGAAAAACTAACCTTGCCCGAGAAGGCTCTCAAAGTCCCCCGGGGCTAAGGGTGAGATATCCGCATGGAGACACTCGGTGCACTAAACAGTGTTGCAGATAGGCTACACAGCCAGCATGCTCAAGAAGACAAAAGTCTCACTCCAAAATCAACACTCAAGAATGATCCAAATGAGGAGGCTCCTCCATCCTTTATAGCCTTGGTTTCCCTCCAAAACTCGTTGTAGCCTCTCTCTCCTCCACATCCTCATCCTTATCTACGCAGAAGCTTCTAGAGTGCACGTAATCCCCCCTCCTCTACGTGGTGTTTGGCCCCCTTGACCCCCCTTGAGTCACAACGTTGTGCTACTAGGAGAATGTCTTATTATACTAAAGTGAGTTAGACCCTCTTTACTCACTTTTTATTTATTTACAACCCATAGATGAAAAAACTATACAAAGTCGAATATTCCAATTAGCTATCGTTAATTAGGAATATTACAGAGAACTGCAGTGCGAAGAGGCAAAGCTTCGGACATAAATATTGAGAGCTTCGTAGCAAGGTTGAAGGTGTTAGGGTCCTATAACAATAGGGTTCATAAATTTTGAATTGGCTTTGATAGCCTTGTAAATATGTACATACCTTGCTTTCTGCAAGTCGTTTTCCCATATTTTGAAAAAAATTAAAAATAATAAAAAGCCAAAAATAAGGTAAAAAGTCCTAAAAGAAAAATCAAAGGACTTAGAAAAATATAGATCCCAAAAGAAAAAAGAGACAAAATAAGACATGAAAGTGAGCAAGTCCAAATGCCACTACTTTTACTTTTGCTGCAAGAATAATGATTATGAGTAGAGTGTCAATAAATGCCATAATCCATGATCACTTAAACCGTTTTAATCTTAACTTTTCACGCTTTCAACTTCATGTTTTAGATAGAGAATAAAGATATGTCAAACAGTATAAAATTGAAAAATCAGTAGATAGGTAGAGAATAATTAGGAGCTCAACAGTTTAATTTGAGCCCTTGGATGAAATAAGGTAGACTCAGATAGTTTTATGCTTTGAAAGAAAAATGTTTTAGGGTTGCAAGCCTAATGCACCCATGAAAATGAAGTAAAAATGTTAGAAATAAAGATGGGTAGGTAGAAATTAGTTGAGCAATCATGTAATAAAGCATCATCGGGCAAAAATCACTAATTTCCCCTCCCCTCCAAATATTCAGTATTCTAAACTATCAGTAAAAAAGGCTCAGAGCATTTCTTTGACTTTTGTTGGGACCATACCCAAGGCTTGATGACTAGTTAGTTAAAATATTGAATTCTCACGTTAGACCCATATTCATCATCATTTACCCTTCATTCATAATACATAATCCATTTTTCCTAAGTAAAACCCATTTTTACTTGGTGAAAGTAAAACTTTAAATAATCAACTTCATTACCTTTCAAAAGTCATTCCTAAACCCTAAAAATACATTTTTTCTAAGTGTGAAGTCATATAATAAAGACAATTAATGCTTTGTTTTTTTCACTTTACTTAGAGGTAACATGTATTTTTCATTCATTACATTATCCGCTTTTCATATTAACACCTAACTTATTTTATTAAATCCCTAACTATTCCCACCTGTATATTATTAAAACCCTTTATTTTTTAATAAATCCACAAACCCTCTATTTTAAAGTTTAGAACAATGTTTAATATTCCACGAGCGCAATATAAAACCTTGCCCTACTATCCCATTGGTCTAAATATATCATTAAAACAAATAAATCCCACCCCCTATAGTTTTAAAACATATGTCAATACCGTTCGAAGAAACTATATAATATTGAACCCAAGGTTTTAAAACCTTGTTTAAAACGATTATTTGTTAAGGTTTAAAACCATCCCTGCCACACATATAATAAACTCTGGTCCTACTCCTCCATCCAAATGCAACTTCCAAAAATATTTTGACTGTTCGCAGTCCAACCCCGAGATCCAATAGCGGAAGCACAATATTGCATAGAAAAGTTGTGTAATTACCCCCATGGAAAATCTGCGTGAAATGGGCGGTTTCGAGGTTTCCTCTCTCCTCCACATGCCCATTTCTCATTGGATCGCGTGGGTTTGCCCCAAAACCACTTACCACTGAAAACGCACGCGATAACCTCTTATTGTTTCAACCCTTTGAGCCTAAAATCCACTCATCTTCATGATGTAACTACCATTAATTGCCATTCCCCATTAGACCTAATATGCATAATAATCCTCGAAAATGCAATTCATTTTCTTTCTCTCCTGTGCATTAACCTTTCCACACGCCTCCCCGACTGTAAAAAGAGTGTTTTTTCGCCATTTATGCTAAAAATCCTACAAAAATCTGGCTAGTTACCACTGAAGACCACCAAGGAGCTTTACATTTCTCTAGAAACTCCACAGAAGCTATTGTTTCATTCAAAAAACCTCAGAAAATGTTCCGAAGCCCAATACCTACGTAAAATAGGTATTTCTCTAAAATTCAAGCCTGCAGTCAATTTTAAAGGCCTTTAAAAGAACAAAAACATATTCAGAAGCCTAAAAATTAACAAAAGAAACCTGTCAAAATAGTCCAAAAAAAGGCCAGACCCTGTCAAATTTTTTCCATAAAACCTGTTTTACTATTGCACACTATTGTGAGAGAAAATTGTCAGTTTGTATATTTTAATGAACTATTTTAAGCTCTAAATTAAACCAAAAAGCCTCTAAAATTATCCTAAGCCTCTTTGCCTAATTTCAACAGACTTTTTTAGCCCAATTTCTCATTAAAAGACTCAGGAAACCCTTGTTTCTTGTTTTAAACCAGTTCAAAAGCCTAAAATTCTTTTTGACAGGCTTAATTAGAAAGAAAGCCCAAAGAAGAGACCATAGTTTGCCTGTTTTATCCAAGAAGCCTCTGCTACAAGTAAAAATACTTTTGCAAACTGTCTAAACTTGTAGAAGTAGCCCAAAATGTCTAAAAAGCAGATCTCTAGCAAACCTGAAGCTTCCAAAGTGCCTAAACCAACCTCTGCCATGACTTCTAAGACTGCTATTTTTGTTAATACTTTACAACTGCCAGTCATAGACATTGAACATATTCCATTGGTTGATGTTGATTACAAGATAGCAGATCCCATTGTTGAATTTAACCTGCTAGATATTCATAACTGGTGCTATGAGAAATCCTTAAATAATGAAGAAAAAGTCCATATTTTGGAATCCCATTTGCCTAAGTATGTTTTCCCATTAACTCATCCATGCCAAGAAGTTATTAGGTTATGTCAACATCATTATGTGCCTGAGCAAAGATCCATTGTAAATGCCATTAAAGAAGTGCTTTTCACCACTACTGCTAAAGAAATTAACCATATGCTACAGCTTCAACCTGACCCTCAAGAATTCCCTTTATCCATAGAGGCCCTTACCAAGCTGTATATTGACCTTGATTTTCCTAAGAATTTCATGATTTTCCAGACATTTATGCCCTCACATGTAGAAATTCCTAAACTAAATCCCCCATATTCCACTGCCAAATTCCCAGAAGGTTCAAGACATGTGATTTTCATGCTTTCCTTCATCTTAGGATATTTTACTGAAGAACACATAGATGAGTCCATCTTGGGGTTCTTATCCACTTTTACCCCAGGGAAACCCCCATCAGAAATCTTTGACTTTGATGGTTTCATTGCAGATAATATTCATTATCAATTGATCAATTTGCCAATTGAAGGAGTGTTCAAATATACTTCCTTCCTTTTCCATATGTTTTTATACTTTCAATTAGATAATTTTCCAGTTACTCTCCAAAATCTTGACATAGAGGAAAATCCTTTTTTTGTCATTTTCTTAACATCTTTGCTCAGGAAAAAATGTACATATTTCACTTATGCAGAATTTTCAGACTTATTCCTACACCCAATGATCACAATGTTAAGAAAAACAGAGCATCCAAGGATAAATGAAGAAATGAAAAAAATATTGCAGTTTTCAAAGCAGAATAATGTTGGTGATTGGTATTTATATGAAAAGCATATTGATATCAGAGTCTTTGGGTCAAATTTGTTACCTTACAAATTACCCAAACATCCTTCAATGAGGATCTTTGCCTTGGAGTATATCAGGTAGATCCTAAACTCTGATTCTATAAATTTCATGGCAGAAAAGAAGAAAAATCAATTCAAACTACAGAATCAAATAGGGCCATTCATCTACAATCACAGGGATGTAGAAAAAGAAGCAACTAAGCAACTATTGGAATATAAATTTGAAGAAATTTTTCCTTGGAATTATGATCCACAAAGGATCCTGAGTAAAATAAGGGTTAAATTCAAGTTAACCCCTTTCATTGATGCAGCAAAACCAGAGATAGAAAAATTTGCAAATCAGATTGAGTGGACTCAAAATAACCTAACAGATGCAGTAAATAAAAGTAATGTTATTCATACTTTAGAGACTACAGAACAGCCAGAGAAATCCACCAAAAGAGTAAGGGAAGAAGGTGCCTATGTTGCAGAAACTACAACTGAAACTAAGTTCAAGATAATATATAACAAAAGGCCTAAGTTAAGTTTAGTTGATAAAGGAAAAGTAACAATTGATGTGGAAGAAACAAAGCTTATAGATACAAACACTGATTTTCCAGAAACAGATGTTTCTACTGTGATCATCAATGAGCCAACTACTAAGAATCAGGATGAAGAAAAAGTCAACAATGAAGATGCACAGTTGATAGAAAGACAACAGAGCATGGAATCCTCTTCATCACAGGCAACTAAAGAGAAAGACCAAGACATCAAAGAAAAATACAAACAGATCAAGCTGAAGAATAAAGAGATAAAAAACAATATTTATTCTCAATATCTCAAAAAGACACCAAGCGTACAAAACAGACTTATGTCTGCATTTGATTATTCAAATCAAAAGCTAATTATGTCAGTGTTACAGCCCACAGTTAAATCCCCTAAGACATTGGCAGATTATAAAAAGGTTGATTTGGAGGTCCATACAGATAAGATTCATGCTCTTGATCAAATTGAGTTCCATAGACACACTTCAAAAATGCTATACTCTACTGTCACAACTAAAGCCATGAGTGCTCAAAGACTCCAAAACACCATCTCCAACATGCAAGATCAGATGAAAATGGATAAGGCATGTTTGTATGCCAAGGATCTCCGGATAAAAGCCTTAGAAGATTAGTAGGATATGACCCTGCTAATATCAAAGCAGCAGAGTTATTGGTGAAGAAAAAGAATGAAGATATAGCAGCTTTGAGGAAACAACTTAAACTTCCTCAAAGTGAACACCCTCAAACAAAATAAATAATAGAAGGACAGAAAGAAAAATATGACATGATGAATTTAATTTTTCAGTTAACAGCCCAAATCGAGGAAATGGAGATTCAGATGGACAAGCTTGTCCCGGAGAAAGAAACACCAAAAATACTAGATACTCCTACAGTTATTCCTGTAATCACTACAACAGTGCCTTCAAATTTAGCTGAAAAGTTGCACCCAAAGAACCATTGGCTACTGCAGTGCCAGTAACTTCATCCACAACCTTAGCTACTGGATCATCTACAACAACAGTTCACCATACAGATGAAGCCAACAAATTGGTGAAAGCTATGGAGGAAAGGTCTCTTAAGATAAATGAAATCAACAGATTGAAACAAGTGGTAGAAAATCTTGGGAAGTAAAACGAATTGGCTTAGATAAATGCAAAAACAAATGAGAAAAATGCCATCAAAATGAATGAAGAGTTGAAGAAATTGCAGAAGGAATTGACATTAAAGGAAAAAATATCATATATCAAAAATTTTGGAACAATATCATTGAAGCCATCCATGATGTATGGAATTTAGGTAATCTCTGAACAGAGAGAGTTATTACTAGCAGCCCAAGCAGAAACTCAAAAGACTCAAAGTGAACTGGCTAACAAACCAGAGCAAGCTTTAAAGCTGATCACATTCCTTAAATAGTAAAAATAGACAAGAGTTAGAAGAACTCAAGATCACTGATAGGATTGAAACTATCCTAGAAATTAGGAAAGTTACTACAAATAAGAATATAATGAGGCAACTGGAAGAAAAGTGTGAGAATATGAATAGTGCCATAGCTAGATTTATGATCAAGTTTACAAATTTGAGGCAAAAAGGACTGCCTGACATGATGATCATTAATGATAAACTGATGCCTCAGAATGATTATGATAAAAATATTAGAGAATTTTCAAAGGAACAAGTAAATAAACTACCAGTACAAGGCGTTCCAACAAGAAAAGTCTTACTCAAATGTTTTGAAGACTTATTCTATTTACAACATGAATTAAGACACTTGTTTGTCATCAAGCCAACTTTTGCCAGATATACTGAAGCTGATGAAAATTTCAGGAAATTAAACAAGATACAAATTCCTAAAGATGAGGAATGGCAGTCACTCACAAATTTATTATGAAGGATAAAAGACAGATAGATGAAAGGAGGAGAAAATTGTTTTCTGATTTACAGTCAAAACATATTTTTTACAACAGTAAATAGTTTTGACTATGGTTAAAGAGTATCTAAGTTTAGAGAGTATCAACGAATAAAGAGAATCAGAGAAAGAGTCTTAGACAAGGAAAATCATATTACAAAACAAATTTAAAATATCTAAAGCCAGCAAGGAGGACACCAAGGCATCCAGCTGCATCTTATCCTAAAAAAAGTTTCTATTTCTTTTGAATAGATAGGAAAACTTGCTGATTTTTTAAGCAGCTGTCTCTATTATTGTTGTAAAGATATTTTATTTCCATTAGATAATTCCTAGAAGCATTCTAGGATATTTTGTAAAGAACTATGTATAAATACTTCATCTTTAGAAGTATTTTGTGTGGAATAAAATTGCTGGAGATTGTTGTAATCATTTTTGTTGGACTTGAAATATTTTGTGTGTCAAATTTCGAGTAGAACGCTGGATCAAATCAATTGGCATCGTATTTCAAGATTCCTGTGATGAGCTATTTGGAGTGAATTATTTCCTTACTTTTCATTATTATCTTTCTTTGTTACATGCATCCATCTATGTTTGTTCTAATTTTGAATGAATAACTAGGAGTATTACTACAGGATTTGTTAAGAGCACCCTGTTTTTAACTAGTTATAATTTATATGTTTTCCTCTGATTTCCAGTATAGGGAACCCTTAATTTCTCCCTCTCTCGTTTGAATTCTTCCTACTACTTACTTTTTCCGGATCAAAGGATTCTTAATTTCCCTTTATCCCCATCATACCACCTCATAAAAACAACTTTCCAATATCTCCAAGGGTTATCTATCTTGCCCTAAAAACACTTGACCTTTTGGCCTTGATCCCAGTTCTGTTTTCTTGATTTTGACTCCTTAGCCGAATGGAAAAATAGATCTCCCACTAGCCATCACTTTAATATTTTTTTCCCAAAAAATCAATCAAAACCAAACCAAAGATGTACATTCATAACTAACCTAATATTTACAATTCAAACAAAGTTAAAACTTAAAGAGAGAGCCCTCTCTGAACCCTAGGAAGGATAGATCCTAGAGTTTGAGGTTGGCCTGTGGTTACCTCTAGTGTTCTTTGACTAAAAAAGTCTCACAACTTTAGAATTACTAGAGTGATAACATACTGACGACCATAATAGGGAATTAACCAATCCTCAGTCATAAAACTAGTTTTAAAGAAAATATTTTATTCATCCTTTTACTTTAATATTGCTTTTATTAGTTGTGGGTATTAAAAAATTGTAATTATGGCTTCTATGAAAATTTACTATACTCGGTCTAACTCGGATCCTAAACCTGTTGTTATAGTAGACAACCCAATCCAAATTGGCAAAAAGGAAAAACAGATGGAAGATTTAGAAGCTAAAGTGTCATTAAAAGGAGTCAATTCATTACCAAAAGAATTAGTAAGTCTGCAAGATATAGATTTTGATCTGAAATTTGAACATTCTCTGTTTAGAAGTCAATCTGAAAGTAATCTTTATACTGCTATTTTAGACCCTGTTTTATTTCATTCTTGGAAACAAAACAGAAAAATATTACAGTAGAATCTAAATGAAAGAAAGTTGAATATCAGACTAAAATTGAAGAAATTAATGCTACTATTCTCAAAGTTATTGATGAAGCTATTGAATTAGCTCAATTATTAGCCTATACCACTAAGCCTTCAGTTTCAAAGTTATACACCACCATAATAACAGCTCTAGATTCATCTCTATATGTTGCTACATCATATATAGCTTTCAATACCAATACATCTACAGATCCATTTATCCCTAGACTACCTTTACAGCCTAGAGTACTATTTCCACCACCCACTATATTCACTAGCTCACCTTTTTATTTTTCAAACACATCATTCTCATTCCCTATTAGTTCCACATATATTCCAGTTTCATTTCATAGCACCTTAATTACAGCTTTTAGTTCATCTGCTACCACTTCCAGTTCAGCCCCAAGCTCTTCTAATTTACCTCCTAGCCAAGCTAAACTTCAAGCTATTGCTGCTAGGTATGCTCCCCTTGTCTTACCAGTAAATATTCATGATATGCCTCAAGACTATCAGAGTAAGATACCACAATTTGATGCCAAAACCCATTATACAGCTCAACAACACATAACTAAAATGAAATATTTCTTTGTACTCCATGAGATTGATGATTCAGATGTTCAAATGAGATTATTTGCGCAAACATTGACAGGAGAAGTTAAAAAGTGGTTTAAAGGTCTTGCTGCTGGTAATGTAACTGATTTAGCTGTATTTCATAGATTATTTTTAAATAAATGGGAAAAGAAAAATAATCCACTCCAGATATTGTCTGAATTTGATGCCATGAGAAGAGCTCCAAATGATTCAGTCCAAGACTACTGCATTAGATATAACAGTGTTTACAATTCCATTCCTGTAGATATTAAACCCACTCCTGATTCTGTCCTACTCAAATTCCCTGATGGATTTGACACAGACATGGCTTACCAGTTGAGGGAAAGAAATGCAAAAACCTTAGAAAGAATGCAAACAGATGTTGTTAGTGTAGAAGTAAACATTTTAGCCAAAAAAGCTAGACTAAGAAATGAGAGAAGAGTGACCATTAAAGAAGAAAATTCCAATTCAGACACAAAAATAGACATGTTAGCTAAAAATTTAGAGAGGATGATGGATAGACTAGACAACATAGAAAGAAGACCTCAATTGGATAATCAACAACAAATCACAAATCCCAATTTTAGGAAAAACACAAATTCAAGAAAAGCAAAACAGCCCCAATAAGACAATAATGCCCCCCTTCCAAGAGAACTATCCTGAAATTTCTCAGAATAATGATGACAATGAGGATGCAATAAATATAATGGGAATAGATTATAATAATACTAATTTTCTCACTCAGGAAGATCAGGAATTATTTGAACTCCAACAACTCAAATTAGATTCAAGTGAATCCTTTGATTATAAGCAAGGTTATGATTATGCTATAAATGAAATACACAATCAATATAACCTTAGAAATAAGAAAAAAAATGAGCATTCTACCAATAAAACTTCCCAAACACAAAATAAGAAAGAAGTAGAAGCTCCCCAAAAAAAAGTTCTGCAAATTATCCCAAGGGAAAATAAGCAAAATTCTAGTTCTCCCCAAAAAATTTCTAGTCATAAAAATGCATCAAACCCTAATATTGTTGATATTACTGATGAAGTTTCTTAAGCTACAAAATATTCACAAAAATATATTGTTTTAAAAGCTTTTAATTTTGTTAAAACAACAAATCTAGATCCTAAAATACCCTCTGCCGATCCTAAGTCAGTGGATCCAAAAACTGCTACTTCAAAAACACCTACTCATAATTCTAAGTCTGAAAAAACATCTACTGTTTCACAAAAAATCCCTGAAAAGAAAATTAGGAGTAGTAAAGCACAAAAAACTCAAAGAGAGGATGTTAAACCAATTGAAAATGAAAACATAACTGTAGAAAAACAAGAAAAACCAACACAAGCTACAATTACCAAAGAAGAATTGGTTTAAATAATTAAATCACAACCTACATTCAACATACAATCTGAAATTGCAAAGCTAAAAATATCAATTCCTCTGACAAAATTGGTAAAACATGACTTGTATAAATAAACCATAACTGAAACATTAAACATAAATGATGGAGAAGATTCCATAAATCTGAATGATGATCGTCAAGAGTTGATTTTTGGCACAGATGTGAATGGAAAACATGTAGATGGAGAAGTTCCTCCATTTTATATTAGTCTTACCATTCATCATCAAATTTTACACAACACAATGCTAGATTCAGGAGCTTCCCATAATCTAATGCCCAAATCCATAATGGAACTCTGAATTTATAAATTACAAGGCCCTGCAAAGATTTGTTTTCATTTGATTCGAGTAAAGTTAAATGCCTAGGTTTAATAAAATATTTTTGTGTAGCACTAGTTCAATATCCTGGTAAGAGTATATTAATGGACATTGTAGTATCTCATATCCCACCTAAATATGGAATGTTACTATCTCGCTCATGGGCATCAAAGTTACAGGTATCTCTACAATTGGACATGTCTTATGCTACTATATCAATTTTTGGTCAGCCTAAGAAGTTATATAGGGAAACATTGATGAAGTGCATGGTCAGTAGTGCAGAAAGATCTATAAATTACCCAATTTACTCTACACCAACTGACCTTGATTCCTTTATCTTATGTAACTCTGAAACTAATGAAATCCAAACTAAACTAATAGATAAAAATAAAACGCCAAACAATGATAACATCTTTCATGAATCTTTATGGAATTTAGACTTTGATGGTTCATTAAATAAGTTAGGAGTAGGAGCAGGAGTTTGGATAAGCAACATGGAGACTAGTCGCTCAGAAGGCCATGCTTTCAGGCTCAATTTCAAATGTACCAATAATATGGTTGAGTATGAAGCCCTCATTTTAGGACTCCAAATTATTAGGAACTCAGGAGGCAAAATAATATTAATCATGGGAGATTCAGAGTTGATCATAAAACAAATAAATGGAGTATATTATGTTTACAATCCTAGATTAAGTGGATACAGAGACACTGTGCTAGATTTAACTGATGATTTATTGGAATGTAAATTTGCTGTTGTACCTAGAAAAAAAAGTATACAGGCTCACTATTTAGCAACCTTTGCTAGTACATGAAATCTACCATACCAACCTAATCACAGATATACTGCTGAAGTCAAGCATAGACCAATAATTCTAGAAAACCTCAAATATTGGAAATTTTTTTCTCAAGATGAATAGATTTACAAGTTTATGAACAATGAAGGTGAATTTTAGAGTTGTAAGATAGACACAAATTTTACTATAGATCAAGATTTAGATTGTGAAATTGATTTGAATAACATAGATGTTAATAAAGTAAAGTTTGTTAAACCAACTATATTTAGTCAATCAGATATCGATAACTTAGAAAAAGTAGAGGTTGAAGAAATTATTGATGATGAATCTGGCATATTGAATCTTAAGGATAATTTCTTACCCAAAGGTTTAACTCCCTTAGAAGACCTTTTTGACTCAAATGATGTAGATAGAAAACCCAAAATTGAGCCAGTTAGATATGATATAGAAGAATGCAACATTGGTACAGAGTTAAAACCCAAAATAATCAAACTTTCCAAAACCTTACCTCAACAAGAAAATGAAAAATGTATTGCTCTTTTAAAGGAATATCAAGATGTTTTTTCTTGGAGTTATGACGATCTCAAATCCTATGATACCAACATAATTCAACATAAAATTCCAATAAAAGAAGATCAAAATCCCTTTAAACAAAAGTTGAGAAGAATTAATCCCGTTTAATTTCCTTTGATAGAAAAAGAAGTGAAAAGAATGTATGATGCACAGATAATTGCGCCAATCAGATATTCTGATTGGGTTTCCAACTTAGTTCCAACAGGAAAGAAAACATGAGAGATTAGATTATGTGTCGACTTTAGGAATTTAAACAAAGTGTCCTTAAAAGATAATTACGCTTTACCTAAAATGAATATTACAAAGGGTAGTTGGCTCTTCTAGGATCTCTCTTTTAGATGGTTTTTCAGGATACAACCAGATTTTAGTCCAAAAAGAAGATCAAGGCAAAACAACATTTACTACTACTTGGAGCACTTTTATATATGTAAAAATGCCTTTTGGTTTAATGAATGTAGAGGAAAACTTTTAAAGAGCTATGGACATAGATTTTGCAAAGGAAATACATGATTTCTTAGTGATTTACTTGGATGACATTAATTTGTTTTCCAAAATTGATAATGAACACTTGGATCATTTGAGACAAGTTTTTATTAAATGTAGAAAATTTGGCATCTCTTTAAACCTTAAGAAAAGTTTATTTGGATTAGAAGAAGGAAAGTTACTTGGACACATCATTTCTAAATAAGGAATCTAAATAGATCTTGCTAGGATAGAAGCAATTATTAACATCAGTCCAACAAGAAACATCAAACAGTTACAAGCCTTTCTAGGTAAGATTAATTTTTTAAGAAGATTCATAAATAATTTAGCTGAGATAATTAGAGAACTAAACAACATGCTTAAAAAAGACTCAGTTCTTACATGGACTATTGAGGCCAAACAATCATTTGACTCCATTAAAAAAGCCTTAACCAAAACTCCAGTCCTAATAAGTCCTGACTTTAAGAAAGATTTCATAATTTTTTCATTTGCTTCAGAACACACCATTGCTGTAGTTTTACTGCAAAAAAATGACTAGGGATTTGAACAGCCCATAGCTTTCTTTAGCAAGACCCTTAGAGATTCCCCTTTGAAGTAAAACATCATGGAGAAATAAGCCTTAGCTTTGGTAAAGGCCATTAAAGACTTCAGAGTTTATATTCTCTATTCTCACATCATTGCCTATGTCCCAAATTATTTAGTAAAAGACATTATTACTCAGGATGGTCCTGATGGAAGAAGAGGTAAGTGGATTTCCACTATATTAGAATATTACATAGAGATAAAACCCACAAATCTCATCAAAGGTCAAGGATTAGCGAGACTTATGGCTAAATCTAATTGTAATGCCCTAGACATAAATTTTATTGCCCAAATAGATGATTAGGAAGAGATGGCGACTCCAACGATTAGTGAAGCTTTTTCAGACTCACCTTGGTATACAAATATCATATTTGTACTACTAAACTTACAATCTCCTCCTGGATTGTGAAGAACCAAAGCCAGATTCTTAAAACTAAAGGCAGTAAGATTTTGTATTTTAGATAATGTACTTTTTTGGAGAGATTATAGTGGGATTTTATTAAATTGTTTGTTAAAGGAAGAAGCTGAAAAAATACTTGAAGAATTTCATGCAGGGTACTGTGGGGGACATCTATATTGGAAAACTACTGCAGACAAGAACCTGAGAGCTGGTTTTTACTGGCCTACTTTGTTTGCTGATGTCAAAATGTTTGTAACTTCCTGTCAGAAGTGCCAAATTTTTTAGGGTAAGAAAAAACTGTTACCCCTTCCTTTAAATCCTATTTCAACTGAAATTCCATTTCAACAATGGGGTTTAGACTTCATTGGTGAAATTCACCCTCCATCATCAAGCCAACATAGGTGGATTTTGACAGCCACTGACTATTTTACGAAGTGGATTGAAGCCATACCCTCTAGACAAGTCACAGATACTGTCATTATTTAATTTATAAAAAACAACATACTTTCAATGTTTAGATGTCCCTAAAAGATAATTACTAAAAATGTAGCAACATTAAAATCCAAGAAAATGATTGACTTTTTCCACAAATACCATATTACCTTAGGTCGTTCTACTGCATATTACCCCCAAGATAATGGCCTAGTTGAATCCTCAAACAAGAGCCTTGTAAACATCATCAAAAAGTTGAAGACAATAAAAAGACTTGAAATAAGAAGTTAGTCAATGCCTTATGGGCAAATAAACTTACTACTAAAATATCCATTGGTACTTCCCCTTACCAACTTTTTTATGGAATGGATGTTGTTTTTCCATCCTCCCTAGGTGTACCAGTGATGAAAACTATCCAAGAGTTACAGGTTGAAAAAAATGACATTTAGAGAAGAATTAATCAAACTATTCACTTGCAACAAACAAGGGAAGAAGTTTATATCAAAGATCAAGTCATTCAGGATAAGATCAATAAAATTTTTGATAAAAAGAGTAAAGAGGATAATTTATACATTGGAGATAAAGTGTTAAAGTGGGATTCCAGAAGAGAAGAGAAAGGTAAACATGGAAAATTTGATTTTTTGTGGAAAGGACCTTATGTGATTTATGGATATAGAGGTAATAATGCTTTCTTTTTTAAAGAAATGGATGGAACAGATCTGCAAAAAGGACTAGTAAATGGAAGAATGTTGAAGCACTACTACTCTCCTGAGTTAACAAATAGTTAGTTTTTATTCACTTTGATCACTGTACATATACATTGCAGATTTTAGATTGGATTGGATGTTTCTCTAACAAAGTTGAAGCCCGGAGAGAAGGCCTTAAGCTTTGAGAGATAAATATCATAAGTATGAATAACTACAGACATCAGAAGACATTTACAGGGTCATCATAGTCAAATTCCAAAGGCCACTGATCTAATAGTTTTTGACATTTCATCGGGAAATTCCATCCCCAAATGGAGCCACTGTTAGTGTCCTATAATAATAGGGTTCATAAATTTTGAATTGACTTTGATAATCTTGTAAATATGTACATACCTTTCTTTCTGCAAGTTTTTTTACCATATTTTGAAAAACCTGGAAAATAATAAAAAGCCAAAAAGAGGGTAAAAAGTCCTAAAAGAAAGATCAAAGGACTTAGAAAAATATAGACACCAAAAGAAAAAAAGACATAAATTAAGACATGAAAGTGAGCAAGTTTAATTAAATGCCACTACTTTTACTTTTACTGCAAGAATAATGATTATGAGCAGAGTATTAATAAATGCCACAATCTATGATCAGTTAAACTGTTTTAATCTTAACTTTTTATGCTTTCAATTTCATATTTTAGATAGATAATAAAGATATGTCAAACAATTTAAACTTAAAAAATCAGTAGATAGGTAGAGAATAATGAGGAGCTCAACAGTTTAATCTGAGCCCTCGGATGAAATAAGGTAGACTTAGATAGTTTTATGCTTTGAAAGAAAAATGTTTTAGGGTTGCAAGCCTAAATGCACCCATGAAAATGAAGTAAAAATATTAGAAATAAATATGGGTAGGTAGAAAGAAGTTGAGAAATCATGTAATAAAGAATCATCGGGAAAAAATCACTAATTTACCCTCCCCTCCAAATATTTAGTATTCTAAACTATCAATAAAAAAGGCTCAGAGAATTTCTCTGACTTTTTTTTGGGACCAGACCCAAGGCTCGATGACTAGTTAGTTAAAAATATTTAATTCTCACATTAGACCAATATTTAGCATTTACCCTTCATTCATAAAACATAATCCCTTTTTCCTAAGTAAAACCCCATTTTACTTAGTGAAAGTAAAACCTTAAATAATTAGCTTTATTCCCTTTCAAAAATCATTCATAAACCCTAAAAATACATTTTTTCTAAGTTAAAGTGTGAAGTCATATAATAAAGACAATTAATGCTTTGTTTTTTGCACTTTACATAGAGGTAACATGTATTTTTCATTCATTACATTATCCATTTTTCATATTAACACCTAAATTATTTTATTAAATCCCTAACTATTCCCACCCGTATATTATTAAAACCCTTTATTTTTTAATAAACCCACAAACCCTTGATTTTAAATTTTAGACCAATGTTTAATATTCCATGAGCGCAATATAAAACCCTGCCCTACTATCCCATTGGTCTAAATATATCATTAAAAAAAATAAATCCCACCACCTATAGTTTTAAAACAAATGTCAATACCGTTCGAAAAACTATATAATATTAAACCCAAGGTTTTAAAACCTTGTTTAAAACGATTATTTGTTAAGGTTTAAAACCATCCTCACCGCACATATAATAAACTCTGGTCCCACTCCTCCATCCCAATGAAACTTCCAAAAAGATTTGGACCATTCGTAGTCCAACCCCGAGATCCAATGGCAGAAGCACAATATCGCATAGAAAAGTTGCACCATCACCCCCATGGAAAATTTGCGCGAAATGGGTGGTTTCTAGGTTTCCTCTCTCCTCAACGTGCCCATTTCTCATTAGATCGCATGGCTTTGCCCCGAAACCACTTACCACTGAAAACGCATGCGATAACCGCTTACTTTTTCAACCCTTTGAGCCCGAAAACCACCCATCTTTATGATGTAATGGCAATTAATTGTCATTCCCCATTAGACCTAATATACATAATAAACGTCGGAAATGCAATTCATTTCCTTTCTCTCCTATGCATTAACCGTTTCACATGCCTCCTCGATTGTAAAAAGAGCATTTTTCACCATTTTATGCTCAAAATCCTGTAAAAATCTGGCTAGTTACCATTGAAGACCGTCGAGGAGCTTTAAATTGCTCCAGAAACTCCACAGAAGCTATTGTGGATACTCGACAGTCATTTTCTAGCAATGTGGATAATTCGGAATTTTTTTTAAAAAATGACCACCACATGAGTTTAAAAACCAGAAGTTATTGTTTCATTCAAAAAACCTTAGAAACTGTTCTAAAGCCCAATACCTGAGTATAACAGGTATTTCTCTGAAATTCGAACCTGCAATCAATTTTAAAGGCCTTTAAAAGAACAAAAAGATATTCAGAAGCCTAAAGATTAACAAAAGAAACCTGTCAAAATAGTCCAAAAACAAGCCAAACCCGGTCAAATTTTTTCCAGAAACCTTGTTTTACTACTGCGCACTATTGTGAGAGAAAATTGTGATTTTGTACAGTTTTATGAACTATTTTAAGCTCTAAATTAAGCCAGAAAGCCTCTGAAGTTATCCTAAGCCTCTTTGCCTAATTTCAACAGACTTTTTTAGCCCAATTTCTCATTAAAAGACTCAGGAAACCCTTGTTTATTTTTTTAAACCAGTTCAAAAGCTTGTAAATCCTTTTTGAAATACCTAATTAGAAAGAAATCCCAAAGAAGAGACCATACTTTGCCTGTTTTATCCAAGAAGCCTCTGCTAAAAGTAAAAATACTTCTACAAACTATCTAAACTTACAGAAGCAGCCCAAAATGCCTAAAAAGTAGAGCTCTAGCAAACCTGAAGCTTCCAAAGTGCCTAAAACAACCCCTGCCATGAATTTTAAGACTGCTATTGTTGTCAATCCTTTACAACCCCCAGTCATAGACATTGAACATATTCCATTGGCTGATGTTGATTACAAGATAGCAGATCCTATTGTTGAATTTAACCTGCTAGATATTCATAACTGGTGCTATGAGAAATCCTTAGATAATGAAGAAGAAGTCCATATTTGGGAATCCCATTTGCCTAAGTATGTTTTCCCTTTAACTCATCCATGCCAAGAAGTTATTAGGTTATGTCAACAACATTATGTACCTGAGCAAAGATCCATTGTAAATGCCAATAAATAAGTGATTTTCACCATTACTGCTAAAGCAATTAACCAGATGCTACAGCTTTAGCCTAACCCTCAAGATTTCCCTTTATCCATAGAGGCCCTTACCAAGCTGTATATTGGCCTTGATTTTCCCAAGAGATTCATGATTTTCCAGAAATTTATGCCCTCACATGTAGAAATTCCTAAACTAAATCCCCCATATTCCATTGCCAAATTCCCAGAAGGTTCAAGACATATGATTTCCATGCTTTGATTCATCTTAGGATATTTTACTGATGAACACACAGATGGGTCCATCTTGGGGTTCTTATCCATTTTTACCCCAGGGCAACCCCCATCAGTAATCCTTGACTATGCTAGTTTCATTGCAGATCATATTCATTATCAATTGATCAATTTTCCAATTGAAGGAGTGTTCAAATATACTTCCTTCCTTTTCCATATGTTTTTATGCTTTCAATCAGATAATTTTCCAGTTACTCTCCAAAAGCTTGACATAGAGGGAAATCCTCTTTCTGTCATTTTCTGGACCTCTTTGCTCAGGAAAGAATGTACAGATTTCACTTATGCATAATTTTTAGACTTATTCCTACATCCAGTGATCACAATGTTAAGAAAAATAGAGCAGCCAAGGATAAATGAAGAAACAATTTTTTTTTTGCAGTTGTCAGAGAAGAATAAAGTTGGTGATTGGTATCTATATGAAAATCATACTGAGATCGGAGTCTTTGGGTCAAATTTGTTACCTTACAAATTACCCAAACATCCTTCAATGAGGATCTTTGCCTTGGAGTATATCAGGCAGATCCTAAACTCTGATTCCATAAACTTCATGCCAGCAAAGAAGAAAACGCAATTCAAACTAAAGAATTAGATAGGGCCATTCATCTGCAATCATAGGGATGCAGAAAAAGAAGAAACTAAGCAACTATTGGAATATAAATTTGAAGAAAGTTTTCCTTGGAATTATGATCCAGAAGGGATCTTGAGTAAACTAAGGGTTAATTGCACGTTAACCCCTTTCATTCATGAAGCAAACCAGAGATAGAAAAATTTGCAAATCAGATATAGTGGACCCAAAATACCTTAACAGATGTAGTAAATAAAAGTAATATTAGTCATACTTTAGAGACTGCAGAATAGCCAGAGAAATCCAGCAAAAGAGTAAGGCAAGAAGGTGCCTATGTTGCAGAAACTACAACTGAAACTAAGATCAAGTTGATATATAAAAAAATTCCTAAGTTATGTTCATTTGATAAAGGAAAGGTAACAATTGATGTGGAAGAAACAGAGCTTATAGATACTAAGACTGATTTGCCAAAAACAGATGTTGCTACTGTGATCATCAATGAGCCAAATACTAAGAATCATAATGAAGAACAAGTCAACAATGAAGATGCACAGTTGATAGAAATACAATAGAGCATGGAAGCCTCTTCATCACAGGCAGCTGAGGAGAAAGACCTAGACATCAAAGAAAAGTACAAACAGATCAAGCTGAAGAATGAAGAGATAAAAAAAAATATTTATTTTCAATGTCTCAAATAGACACCAAGTGTGCAAAATAGAATTTTGTCATCATTTTATTATTCAAATCAAAATCTAATTATGTCAATGTTGTAGCCCACAGTTAAATCACCTAAGACAGTGGCAAATTATAAAAAAATTGATTTGGAGGTCCATACAGACAAGATTCATGCTCTTGATCAAATTGAATTCCATAGAAAGACTTCATAAATGCTATACTCTACCATCACAAATAAATCCATGAGTGCTCAAAGACTCCAAAACACCATCTCCAACATGCAGGATCAAATGAAAATGGATAAGGCACCTAAGGATGGAAGCCTTAGAAGAACTAGTTTTTCAAGTAGGATATGACCCTGCTAATATTAAAGCCTTAGAGTTATTGGTGAAGAAACAGAATGAAGATATAATAGCTTTGAGGAAATAGCTTAAACTTCCTCAAAGTGAACACCCTCAAACAAAATAGATAATAGAAGGACAGAAAGAAAAAGATGACATGATGCATTTAATTTTTCAGTTGACAGCCCAAATCAAGGAAATGGAGATTCAAATGGACAAGCATGTCGAAGAGAAAGAAACACCAAAAATACCAGAGATTCCTATAGTTATTCCTGTAATCACTACAACAGTGCCTACAACTTTAGCTGAAAATTTGGCACCCAAAGAACCACTGGCTACTGCAGTGCCAGTAACTTCATCCACAACCTCAGCTATTGAATCATCTACAACAAAAGTTCACCATACAGATGAAGCCAACAAATTGGTGAAAGCTATGGAGGAAATGTCTCTTAAGACAAATGAAATCAGCAGATTGAAACAGTGGTGGAAAATCTTGAGAAGTCAAACAAATTGGCTCAGATAAATGCAAAAACACATGAGAAAAATTCCATCAGACTGAATGAAGAGTTGAAGAAATTGCAGAAGGAATTGAAATTGAAGGAACAAATATCATATATCAAAAATTTTGGAACAATATCATTGAAGCCATCAATGATGTATGGCCTTCAATTCAGGTAATATTTGAACACAGAGAGTTATTACTAGCAGCCCAAGCAGAAATTCAGAAGACTCAAAGTGAACTGGCTAACAAACCAGAGCAAGCTTTAAAGCTGATCACATTCCTTAACAGTAAAAACAGACAAGAGTTGGAAGAACTCAAGATCACTGACAAGACTGGAACTATCCTAGAAATTAGGAAAGTTACTACAAAGAAGAATCTAATGAGGCAACTAGAAGAAAAGTGTGAGAATTTGAATATTTCCATAACTAGATTTATGATCAAGTTTACAAATTTGACGCAAAAAGGATTGCCTTACATTATGGTCATTAATGATAAATTCACGCCTCAGAATGAATATCATAAAAATATTAGAGAATTTGCAAAGGAACAAGTAAATAAACCACCAGTACAAGGCATTCCAACAGGAAAAGTCTTACTGAAAAGTTTTGAAGACTTATTCTATTTACAACATGAGATAAGACACTTGTTTGTCATCAAGCCAACTTTTTCCAGATATACTGAAGCTGATGAAAGCTTCAGGAAATTAAAGAAGATACAAATTCCTATAGATGAGGATTGGGAATCACTCACATATTTATTATGAAGGATAAAAGACAAACATATGAAAGGAGGAGAATTTTTTTTTCTGATTTACAGTAAAAACATTTTTTTTATAGCAATAAACAATTTTGACTATGGTTAAGAGTATCCAAGTTTAGATAGTATCAGTGAATAAATATAATAAGAGAAAGAGTATCAAACAAGGCAAATCAGATTACAAATCAAATTTAAAATATATAAAGCCAACAAGGAGGACACCAAGGCAGTCAATTGCATCTTATCCTCAAAACAATTTTTATTTCTTTTGAATAGATAGGACAACTTGTTTATTTGTTAAGAAAATGTCTTTACTATTGTTGTAAAGATATTTTATTTCCCTTAGATAATTCCTGGAAGCATTCTAGGATATTTTGTAAAGAAATATGTATAAATACTTCATCTTTAGAAGTACTTTGTGTGGAATAAAATTGTTGGAGATTGTTATAGTCATTTTTGTTGGACATGAAAGATTCTGTGTGTCAAATTTCAAGTAGCGGGCTGGATCAAACCAATTGGCATCATACTTCAGGATTCCTGTGATGAGCTATTTGGAGTGAAGTATTTCCTTACTTGTCATTGTTATCTTTCTTTGTTACATGCATCCATCTATGTTTGTTCTAAATTTGAATGAATAACATGGAGTATTACCACAGGATTTGTTAAGAGCACTTTGTTTTTAACTAGTTATCATTTCTATGTTTTCCTCTGATTTCCAGTGCATGGAACCCTTAATTTCTCCCTATTTCGTTTGACTTCTTCCTACTACTTCCTTTTTCAGGATCAAAGGATTCTTAATTGCCATTTATATCGATCATATCACCTCATAAAAAAAACATTCCAAGATATCCAAGGGTTATCTATCTTGCCTTGAAAACATTTGATCTTTTGGCCTTGATCCTAGTTCTGTTTGCTTGATTTTGATTCCTCAGCCCAATGGATAAATAGATCTCCCACTAGCCAACCCTTCAAGTGATTTTTTCCTACCAAATCAATCAAAACCAAACCAATGCTGTACATTCATAACTAGCCTAAGATTTACAATTCAAACAAAGTTAAAACTTAAAGAGAGAGCCCTATCTGAACCCTAGGAAGGCTAGATCCTAGAGTTTGAAGTTGGTCTGTGGTTACCTCTAGTGTTATTTGACTAAAAACAAAAAATCTCACAACTTTAGAATTACTAGAGTGATAATAGAAGGGGAACCGTATCTGTAAATAATGGAAATATAGTGCACCATCTCACACATGTTTATCACTCCTATGACGCGTGATGTTTTTAGTTGAGTTGATAAATGTTCTGGTTGAATTTATACAAAATTCTTTGTATAAATTGGAAGCTATTTAAATTTAGAGGAAAAAAAATATATATATATATATTTCAAAAGCTATTTGATCTTGTCTTTATATTGAAAAAGTGTATTTTCAAAACAATAAAATGATTTTGTCCACCAGATCTCGATCTCGCAAGACGTGATAGAGTGCTCATGCATTTTTTTTAATGTCAATTTACTGTAATTTCTGGTTCAATTTCTTGTTTTGATGTCATGTCAAGTCACATGTTATTAGTTCAATTTCTTGCCTTGATGAACATAATTTATTGGACAGAATGAAGATATAGTCATACCAAATGTTAGTATGAATCCCTTGTCGAAGTGTACGAAAAAGGACCACTTTAGCTATGCATAACTTATAGCCCTAACAACAAAAGTGGCTGCCAATATCTTCAGATCTGCAGTTAGTTGAACAAGAAAAGAGCTGCAAAAAACCAGATCTATGCATCGAAAGACATTAAGCAGTAAAAACAAGGGTTTGCTCCATATACCAATAGACAAGACAAGAACAATTTTTGAAAGAATTTTTGTATTAATTTGGCACCTGGGAGGAAAACAAGAAGGTGTATCCAATTCTCCTCAGTGGGATGGGTTCTTGGAAGTCCTCAGCACTTCAGATCTAAGATTTCTCTCTCTTGTTGGTGTAGAAAACCCAATGCAAAGAATAGAGCTCAAAGGGAGCTCACACAGCAAATAATGGAAAAATGTGACCAAGTGTATAGATCCAGAGTGATCTAATAGGCAACAAAAGGTGAAGAATGGTAGGAAAAAACCCTCCTATTTATAACAAAATATTGGGTCATTCTAGATCTTGGTGCATAATTAAAATAATGTTAACCAAATCTAGATCCACCTTTTATGGAATATTTTATTATATTTGTTGGAGGGAAAAAGTATTTGACTTGGGTCAAATCCCTTTATTTGTCAAAAATAAATAAATAAATGATTTATTTATCTTTTTAAGGAAGTGGTTGAAAGATAATCAAATAAATAATAATTTATTTAATTATTTGTGGGTGATTTGGTCATATTTAACAAGGAATATTATCTAAATAAGATTTAAATAATTATTCCTAGAAAATAATAAGATAAATAAAGGTTTATCTAATTAATTTCTTTGTTTTTAGGTTAAACATGACTAGGAATAATAATTAAATTATGGTTTAATTAATTATTCCATGAGGAAAATTAAACAAAATAGGTTTGTTTAATATTTCCTTTTGGGGTTTCCTGTTTAGACCATAAACAACTTAATAAATGTGGTTTATTAAGTTATTTTACATAGTGAAAGCAATTTTACTTAGGGTAAAATTGGTCTTACATGGTGTACTTGGGTCCATCTAATGATAATAGGTTAGATGACCAAAAAATGGTGTAACAGATTTCCCCCCAGCGTGCGAGTGTCAGGAGCAAATCGTATGACCGAAGTACGTTGTAAGAACTCAATCACCGGACAACAAAAGGGAAGTCAGAGAGAGAAATGCAAGGTAGATAGTGTGCTGAAGAACTAGACCCTGAGGAGACGAGACTCGCAGGTGCAACAAGTCTCTTTTTATGAGAGGGTACTTGTGTTGAAGGCGGTGGGGGAGGCATACCTATGCCCACCGAGACAAAGTACAAAAGAATAGTGTGTCCAATAAAGAAGGGACCGAACCATAAAGTACAACTGGCATAATCAAGAGCCAGATAGAAATACAATGAGGAATCCCATATACATGCTGTGCCTGGGATAACAGCCAGGACTTGTACAATAATATCTGAGTACATGAGATACAAATACAACCCAAATGCCCCCTGTAAATGGGGAAGGGCTCACAAAATCTGACTGATACATGCAAATCAAAGAGGCGTTGCAAGTGGCTAAGGCCAACATCATCAAATATCTGGAGCTGCATCGAAGGCTGCAAGGAGGAGGTCATCCGGGCATGTGGGGGGCTACCTGCAGGGCCACCCCCTCATGAGGGTTGAGACATCTCACACACACTCGGGAATCATCAAGAGCTGCTGCTGTATCACTGAACCATCAAGTATACGGATCTCGGTCATGCTGAAAGGAGCTGGAGTGGAGAAACAATCAAGTCAAAGGGAAATGAGAGATCCCTTTGCCTCATCCGAGGCACCGAACAAGAGTGGAAGCTGGAACCAAGGTACACCGCCCTCTAGACCTGGCTTCTGGAATGAATGAGCTGATGTCGACAGAAGGAGGTCCGCCATAGGTGAGGCAATGAGAGATCCTCAACTAAGGCACGAGAGAAAATAGTAGAGTGACGGACAGACTAATACCAATGATGATGATGGAATGGAGGGGACTGAGTAGCGAATGGACGACTTCCCTTGTTAGAGCATAAAGGACATGAATGACATGGCAGCGACTGACACAATATCATAAGGGATAGGGGACAGTGGGATTGAAGGCCATAATGTGCGACACAAGAGAGAGACCAAGCAATGAAGGATGGAGGACTATAGCGGGGTACAAAGGGACTCGGGATAGACTCCATGAATGCGATGATGACTCAACTTGGATGCTCTAAACAAGGGCGACTCGATGGTGCTGCCACACAGTAAAGGCCCAATGGGGGACCATGAAAACATGAGTACAAGGTGGGAACTCAAGACGAAAATCGACATGAACGTGGAAAAGTATGAAGGCGAAGTGGTGCCACAAGTACGAGTGTCGTAAGTGAGGAGATTCGATTTAAAGGGGAGGTGAAGTGACCCTTCTTGGAAAAAAATGGGTCCGGGTGAAGTAGAAAATCACAAAAACGAAAAAAGATGCTGGCTGTCTAAAAGAAAATAAAACATGCATTTCAGAAGGGAAATGCTAAGGGTAATATTTCTTAAGATAGAGTGCATTGCGAGGATTAGGAAGGGGGTTGCCTTCTAAATCCTCTAGGAGGTATGCCCCCTTACCGAGATCCTTACTAATGATGTAAGGGCCTAGCCATAATGAGTCGAACTTCCCATGACCAAGGACATCATGGGCCTGGTCATAGACTAGAACAAGGTCGCCTTCGTGAAAAGTGCGAGGCTGGACTTTTCGGTCATACTGAGCTTTGGTGCGTTTCTTGGCCGCTTCCATGGTTTGCAAGGCAACATGGCGGTCTTCGGAAGCGCGCTCAAGCATGATAAGTCGTTGTTCTAGAGGTTGGGTGTCAGGGAGAAGTTCGACGGCCAGATGCAGGGAAGGAATTTCACACTCGATCGGTAAGACTGCCTCCTCGCCAAAAACAAGGTGGAAAGGAGTAAACCCGATGGCGGTTTTAACAGAAGTCCGATAGGCGCATAAAGCAGGGAAGAGCATGAGGTGCCAGTTTGTTTTGTGTTTATTCACCGTCCGTTGAAGCATAGTCTTGAGGATTTTGTTGACTGCTTCAACTTGGCCATTACCTTGGGGGTAATAGGAGGAGGAATATTGGTGCTCAAAACCCAACAGTGAGGATAGCTCGCGCCATATCTCATCTTCAAAATGTCTGCCATGGTCAGAGACCAGTTGTTTCGGAACCCCGAATCGAGCGATAACGTGGTTAAAGAAAAAGAGGGCCGCGGTAGCTGCCGTGTTGTTAAATGTTGGCATGGCCTCGGCCCATTTTGTGAAATATTCGACCGCCACGATGATATATTTGTGGTTACCAGCGGATGGTGGGCGACACTCCATAAATTCGATGGCCCATTTACAGAAGGGACCAGTGGAGACGACCGAATGGAGGGGAGTTGGGGGAGCTCTCACCTTAGGGGCGAAATGTTGGCAATTGGGACAGTGTTTGACTGCCTCAATGCAATCACTGAAGAGGGAAGGCCAAAAGTACCCAGCGCGCATGACTTTCTGGGCAATAGCAAGACCGGAGAGGTGGCCACCGCAAGCGCCGCTATGGCAGGCATTAAGGACCTGTTCAGCTTCAGCGTGTGTGAGACAACGACAAAGGACAGTATCAATCCCGCGACGATAGATGTCGTCGCCGATAAGGAGGTATCGGGGAGCCTAGTGTCGGATACGTCGGCGAGCCTCACGATCAAGGTGGAGGGCGAACTTTTGGGTTCGCAAGTAAGTAAGAATATCGCCATACCACGGGTCGTCGGAAGTAATGGCAAATAAGTGCTCATCAGGAAAATCATCATTAACTGGAGGGTCTTGCGATCCGGTAGGTAATTCAGAAATGAGCTCAGCGAGGGCTAAGCCTTTCTTACTCTTTGGTGTGACAAATTCGAGGTCAAATTCCTGAAGAATAACGACCCAACGGGCATACTTCCTAGTGAGGATACAACGACTCAATAGGAAAGTCACGGGGTTGGAATTAGTCACAACCTTGGTGGAGCGCATGAGGATATAATGACGAAGTTTTTGGATTGAGAACACGACAGCCAGCGCTAATTTTTCTTCATATGAGTAGGAAACAGGAGGCCCTACAAGGTTCTTACTGACGTAGTAAATCACATGCTCGATACCATTATCATCTTCCTGGATAAGGACTCCAGCGACCAAATAGGTGGAAGCAGAGATATACAAGATGAAGTCCCAATCAAAGTCGGGAGGGCAGATCAAGGGAGCGGATGTGAGAGCCTACTTGAGGGCATCGAAAGACTCATGAGCATAGGAATCCCAAACAAATGGGATAGTAGATCGGAGGAGTCTAAGGAACCCATGTGCGGTGGTGGCATAGTCAGGGACGAACCGACGAAGAAAATTAGCTTTGCCTTGGAGAATTTGGAGCTGGTGTAGGGTACGCGGAATGGGAAGTTCAAGAATGGCTTGAACTTTCAAAGGGTCAAGAGTGATACCATCCTTAGACACGATGAAGCCTAAGAGACGGCTGGCGGGAACGCAAAAGACGCATTTCAATGGGTTAAGGCGGATATTATACTTGCGACATCGAAGAAAAATGATGCGCAAATCGTGTAGGTGCTGCGCCGATGCTTAGAACACACAGTGAGGTCGTCTAAATAAGCAAGGATAAGATGAGCTAAGTCATGGAAACAATAAGACATGGCCCGTTGAAAAGTGGCGCCGGCGTTTTTGAGGCCGAAAGGCATGACCCGGTAAGCAAAAGTTCCCCACGGACTAATGAACGCAGTTTTTAGTTGATCAGCAGGACAGATAACAATTTGGTTGTATCCGGAGAAACCATCCATAAAGGATAGAACCTCATGCCCCGCACACTCGTCAATGATTTGGTCAATGAACGGTGTGGGGAAGTTGTCTTTGGGACAAGCTTTGTTCAAGTCGCGAAAGTCTGTGCAGACACGGATGGTGCCTTGTTTCTCGAGAATGGGAACTGGGTTGGATACTCAAGTGGTGTATTCAATGGGGTAAATGAAACCATCCTGTTTGAGCTTATCGATTTCGGCTTTGATAGCGTCACGTCTGGAAGGATGAATGGGTCTCAACTTTTGACGGATCGGTTTGGAATTAGGCCATGTGTCGATATGGTGTTCGACAATGGCGGGATCGAGTCCGGACATTTCAGAATAGGACCAGGCGAAAATATCGCGGAATTCTTTGAAAAGCTTGGTGTAAGCTTCGATTTCTTCCGAGGTGCATTAGGCGCCCAAGGTGATATATTCTTCGATTCCTGGTTTGACTGAAATGTCAATTTTGATGGTAGGAGAGATATTGGCCATGTTTCCTTCTTTGAAAGCATCAGGTGCAGGGATGGGATTTTTGAACCAATCGACTGCATTGGGAATGAAGTCTTTGGTTTCCACAACATATTGGTCATGGGACTGCTGTGGGAGGAAGTATGCGCGATGGTGCATATCGTCCCATGGAAATTCAGGGTTGGTCATGGCTTCCATAATGTCTTCATAGGACTGGAAGATGGGAAGACTGGAGGAAGAAGGGTCACCCGAGGAGGTAGTGATGTGTGACGGGTCATCTGGAGGAGAAGGGCTCAGATGCGGAATGTCAACAGATCCAAGGTCGACTGAGGAGGAACCGAGAGTATCTGTAGGTTGAAGGTTAGGTGGACTATCTCGCATGCATGATGATAGGTACAAAATGGTGGTTGAAGGCTCCGTTGGTTCGATAGTGGGAGGAGGAATGTGAATGGGAGTAGGAATATCCTCTGGTCCTATCGAAGTAGGACTCGTAGACAAGTGAGAAGGTATCTTTTCGTGTGTATCCTTGAATTGGCGGTACATGTCCAAGGAGGAACGATACTCGTCAAGGCGGGGACAGAGGTGGGTGTAATGGCCGTGGAAATCGTACAAAGCACAAGGGTGGTTTGTGCGGAAGGTTTTGAGTTTCAGGATAGAGTCTGGGATAGTGACGTAGACTTCGGGGATGTCAGAGTCGGGAAACGTCTCGTTGACCAGGATCTTGAGGTGTGGCAATTCAGGACACATATGGGTGGCGTGACCGACGATATCGCACAAAGCGCATTGGATAGCGGGCTTTGGCGGTCGCGGAGGGGTAGGGGTTGTCGAGGCGTCTTGGTCCTGATGGGTTGCCCCCTTACGAGCATTGCCTTTCTTTCCCCGGGCTGGCACCACAGGGGTAGGGTTCTGGGGAGGTGCGGGGGGCCCGGAGGAAGTGAGGGGGACCGGTTGAACCGGTGTCAAAGCAAGGTAGGGTTTGGGGTGACCAGGTGGGGTAGCGGCTGGAGGGTCACTGTACCAGACGGGTATGCCCAGGGTCAGGTTAGGGAGAGAGAGGGTGGCCATGACGGGGACAGAAAATACTCCGGGAGGGGGAGCCAGGAAAGGTATCTGCCCAGCAGGGTAATGACCAGGAGGGATGGCTCCAAGATGGTTAAGGCTTGGGGGAACCGATCCAATAGGATAAATGGGTTCATGACTACCAACTGCAGGTGAAGGGCTAGGAGCAGGTTGCGGAGGGCATGGTTGCGGACTAGCCGAAGCAAGTTGCTTGAGAGCAGCCCGAGACAATTGCATCATGCAAACATTCGATGAGCTGGGGTCAGAGATAGGAGGAGGAAGACCAGGGAAAGTTCCAAGCATGGAGGAATCTTTGTAAACATCGGGGGAGACACTGGTCAAGGAATCGACAGTTTGCTTGTTGGCTACAGAAGAGATGGTCGTCTCAGGTGAGGTCTGAGATTTTGGCTCATGATATGTCAACTGGTCAATGGTGACGATCTTTCCATTATGGGGGAAAGACATCTTGTGGAAAACCGTGGATGGGACAGCAGACATAGCATAGGTGTATCTTCGCCCCAATAGAATTTTGTAGTCTAGCGGGGCGTCTATGACTTCGACGTCAATGCAAACAGTCTTACCGGCGAGGGTGATAAAACAATTACGAAACAGGCCAATGGGCTGGGAGGCATGGCCGTCCCACGCTCGGAGGGTGATCGTGGAAGGGGCCAACTCAGGGGATCCGAGTTGCTTCCAAACCGAAGCGGACATCACGCAGGTGGATGCCCCCTCATCAATTATACACCAGGAAATGTTGGCGTTCCAGATTTTGACTGGGATTTGGAAGGCGACGGAAGGAGGGAGAGGAGGATGGTCCGATTGAGTGGCATAGAAAACAATCATTTGGTCATCAGCAGGATCTACAGTGCCCACGGTAGATAGTAGAGCCTTCTTTTGGGAAGGGCACGACTGGAGGAGTTCCAGTGTTGAAATGGCAGCAGGAGATTGCGCCAAATCATCTACTATGCTATACGAATGAGCAGCTCGACCAGAAGCAGCATTTCAACGTAATGGTCCCTTAGGAATCTTTGGATGGACCTCAACTTTGGGTTGAGGGGTATGTAAGGGGCCATTGGATGTTGAAAGAGGCTCTGTAGAACCAGAAGAAGAGGACTCGGGGGCAGACTGAGCGGTAGGCTTGGGGTACTGGCGAGACCGAGTTTGAAGGTGAAGGTGGACAGTTGGGGATGGATCAGAGGTCATCATGAGGATTTGGTAATCGGAGGAACCAGAAATGGAGGGTGGAGTGGAGACCCGCCCGTCAGGTGGTTGGGTAGCCACGAATCCTTGCTGAGGGAAAGGATCAGTAAACACAGCTGGTTGAGTAGTGGCCACATTAGGGGGAGCGTGAGGGGAGGCATGTTTCCCACGCAATGTGGCTTGAGACTCCCACATCTGCCGCATCTGTGGTAAAAAGGGACAATCGTGGGTGTAATGACCGTAAACACCGCAACACGAACAAGGCTTGTTGGTACGAAGAGGCCTGTTCGGCTTGGGCTGAGTGCCTTGTTGCTGGTTAGCAGTGTTAGGGTCAAAACCTTGAGGATTGGGTCCACGAGTACCAGGAGTAGATTGATTTGGATTGCCTCTCCGCCTTCTTTGAGAAGAAGGGGGATTATTCGCACCCTGCTGTGAAAATACTTGCCCTGAAGGGGGCTGTAGGTGTTGTTGTTGGGGTTGAGGAGGCAAGGGAGGTGGAAGCGCATATGCTGGAGGAGCTGGCACACCAGGTTGTAGATAAGGGTAATGGTTAGGTTGGGCAACATTGAGGTAAGCAGGAGGTTGGGCAAAAGGAGGAGGCATGCCGTATCCTGGGTACATGCTACCGGGAGGGGGAAGAGTGCTAGAGGTACTGGCCCCTCCGTGAGGGAGACCGTAGCCCATAGGAGATTGAGCATATGGATGGGAAAGGGCGCCAACGATACCGTTGGCGGAATGAGATGCCCCCGGGGTGTTAGCGCCGCCGGGCCTGGGGAGGTCAGGAGGGACGGTATAAACATAACCAGACTGGGTGTAGATCAGGTCAAATTTCAAGGCTATTTGGAGGGCGGCTTCTTCGGTTTGAGGGAAATGGGAGGCGACATATTTGCCGATGGGAGCTAGGAGAGAGCGAAGGAAACAGTCCATATAGATCTGATCTTCGAAGGGGGGAGCTCAACATAAGCTGCGTCTACATCGCCATTCCTGAACATGGGTGGAAAGGCGGGTCGAAGATGTTTGCTTAAAGGAAGTCAAGAGCTCCGTACCGGTATCGTATCGGAGAGGGAGCTAGAAGTAAGATAAAAAGGCTTGGGCAATGGTCGCAAAGGTGGTATGGGAAGAGGTGGCTTAGTCTACATACCATTTAGAAGCTTCACCGGTAAGCGTGCGTTGGAAGAAACGAAGACGGATGGAGTCATCAGTAATGGAATTGGAGGAACACCACATGTGGAAAGATCGGACATGATTGGTTGGATCTTCTCCAGCAAGGCCTTCAAACTTAGGGATGTTGGAGGGGAGCTTGGTTGGCATAGCAAGCCAACCAACATCGTGGCGGATAGGGTCATTGATCAACTGATTGAAATCGGGGAGGCTGAGACCTGCAATGTACGGCAGCAAGGGTATGGCCAAGGTAGTTCTTGTGGTGGTTCCGCTAGTAGTGGTTCTGGCATTAGGGCCTGGACCAGACATAGTGAAGGTGACAGGGGGAGAACCAGGAGGAGAAGGAGAACCCAATGAATCAGAAGAGGAGTCGGAGTGCGGACTCGGAGGAGGACTGGCTCGACGACGGCGGGACAGAGCAGGTCGATCGACCGGAAACTGAGGGTGAAGGCCAAGAAGTCTCCGGGAAAGGCACCTTGGGGGCGCAATGATGACGGGAAGAAGGAAATCGACAAGGGAAAAAAGGGACAAAATCAAGTGAGGTCAAGGGTAGAAAATTTGCAGTGACAATTGATTTTAGAGTCTTTGCCAGGCGGTGTTAACCAGGCGCTTCTTCACTTAGGGTCAGTGTGTGGTGTGCGTTAATTTTAATTTTTAAAACCATTTTCGTTTTGAGAGCAAGAAAAAGTGTGCTGCGTAACTGAAAATAAATCTACAGAGAATAGTATATAATGCTGAAATAACAGAAAATTAACAGCTACTATTGCATCTATCTAACCCAAGAAGGCGGGTCCCTCAAAACTAGTCTAAAAAAGGGGAAAAAATCTAGTCAAAACACACTAAAAAGAGGCCAATAGATCTAAGGTCGGGAGGGACAGGGATCTAAAGGATAAAGCTGCTGAAAAGAGGTGTAGATCACAGCCAAGAGGCAGAGGCAAGGTGGCTGGAAAAAAGGGAGGAAATCAGCAAAAATCGGAAAGGACAGGGAGGAGGTCCTAAAGAGAGGTCCAAAAAAAACGACAAGAGGTGATTTGAAAGGAAGAAAGGTTGATTTAAAGGGATCTGAGGAGGAGGTTTCAGATCTGAAAAAGGGAAGGCTGAAACTCTGAAAAACAGATGGCTGAAACAGCTAAAACTCTTCCACAAAAAGTGGAGGGTACTGAAGCCCTAGGGGGCTAGGTTCCCACTTAGATGAGTAAAAACAGATCAGAACTAGGTCAAATCGGGCTGAGACAGAGGCTGGAAAACCCTGCTAGAAGCTTCAGCAAAACCCAGAAAAATAGCAGAAAAACCACTGAAAAATTAGCAGGTCGCAGGTTCTGACCTGTTTTCAGTGCAGATCGCAGAAAAGAGGCTAAAAAGTGCGACCTGGAGGTCCAGGTCGCACTTTTTGGGCTGAAAAGTGCAACCTCCCGTTCCGGTTGTCTTGGCGGCAGATTTTCGGAAAAGTTTCTATCTCAGTTGCGGCTGATGTCGCTTACCTGCGAAATAGGGCCAGAAACACACGGAAGTTAAAAATTTTAATGTTTTAGGGTTTTATGTGAGAAAAAAAACATAAAAATAGGAAAAATAAACAACTGAAAAGAAACCCTAGGGCCTGAAGTAGCTGGATATGCAGGAATATGAAAAACGACAGCGGTCGTAATTTAAAACCCGTGTGGAGTCTCCATTTGTTAGTATGAATCCCTTGTCGAAGTGTACGAAAAAGGACCACTTTAGCTATGCATAACTAATAGCCCTAACAACAAAAGTGGCTGCCAATATCTTCAGATCTGCAGTTAGTTGAACAAGAAAAGAACTGCAAAAAACGAGATCTATGCATGGAAATACATTAAGCAGTAAAAACAAGGGTTTGCTCCATATACTAATAGACAAGACAAGAACAATTTTTGAAAGAATTTTTGTATTAATTGGGCACCAAGGAGGAAAACAAGAAGGCGTATCCAATTCTCCTCAGTGGGATGGGTTCTTGGAAGTCCTCAGCACTTCAGATCTAAGATTTCTCTCTCTTGTTGGTGTAGAAAACCCAATGCAAAGAATAGAGCTCAAAGGGAGCTCACCACGTGGAAATAATGGAAAAATGTGACCAAGTGTATAGATCAGTGATCTAATAGGCAACAAAAGGTGAAGAATGGTAGGAAAAAACCCTCCTATTTATAACAAAATATTGGGTCATTCTAGATCTTGGTGCATGGGTTAACCAGATCTAGATCCACTTTTTATGGAATATTTTATTATATTTGTTGGAGGAAAAAGGTATTTGACTTGGGTCAAATCCCTTGATTTGTCAAAAATAAATAAATAAATGATTTATTTATCTTTTTAAGGAAGCGGTTAGAAGATAATCAAATAAATAATGATTTATTTATTTATTTGTGGGTGATTTGGTCATATTTAACAAGGAATATTATCTAAATAAGATTTAAATAATTATTCCTAGAAAATAATAAGATAAATAAAGGTTTATCTAATTAATTTCTTTGTTTTTGGGTTAAACATGACTGGGAATAATAATTAAATTATGGTTTAATTAATTATTCCATGAGGAAAATCAAAAAAATATAGTTTTGTTTAATATTTCCTTTTGGGGTTTCCTGTTTAGACCATAAACAACCTAATAAATGTGGTTTATTAAGTTATTTAACATAGTGAAGGCAATTTTACTTAGGGTAAAATTGGTCTTACATGGTTTACTTGGGTCCATCTAATGATAATAGGTTAGATGACCAAAAAATGGTGTAACACCAAACTTTAAAAAAAAAAAAACAAATTTAATTTAATTTCGTGGTATTCTAATATGTGATTAGTTCTTAGACACTTCCTTTCCATCCCTTTCCATCTAAGTGGAATATAATTTAATTGATTAATATGAATTTTACATATGAATCATTATACCTATTTTATATGGTGATTATTCACATTAACTCAAAAGAGTAGTAAAATAAGTAAATAAATGAATATTTATTTGTTTTACAATTTTAGTTTTTGAATTGAGGTTTCTGTGATCTATAGTAATTTGTGAGAAATATTTCGTAAAAATCACATGATATAGAACATTGTAGACATGCCAACCAGTGTGATTCATCTTTAGGACAAGATGAGAAATCAGATCAAGGCAATGAGCTTAATTAGATGTAGAGATGGCCAAAGTAGAACTATTCGTTGGCATAACTGATAGTTTGGCTAAGAAGGAAAACTAATAATTAATAAAATTAAATTTGAAAATTTATTTTATTTTATATTTTTATTTTTAATAATTTAAAGTTTTATAATATTTTTTATAATTTACAAATAATCGTATTTTAATATTTTAAAATATTAATATAATAACGATTTAAATCATTTACATATAAAAAACAAGTTTTATATTTTACTTTTAATTATTAATATAAGGGAATATGTTGGATTAGGTGTTACACAGCAATTTGTCACCATCCCTGCAATCCCCATCCCGCACATTAGAGGGCTCATTCCGTGACCTATGAGCAGAGACAAGACTTGAAAATACTTTCATTGCATCCCTCTAAAGATGAGCTTTCATTGCCCTGAAGACATCTCCCTGCAAAAAGCCCTAAAAATAGCTCTTTTTTCATTGGCGCGGTTCCATAGTTCAACCCTCACGCCAAGAGGGCAAATGCTCCAAATAGGGCGCGCCAATTGGTGCTCTGTCATAGAGCTGCACCCGCGCCAACCATATTAAGAGGTGTTTTTTAAAAATAAAAGGCAGAAGTTTCGTCCTAACAAATTTCTGGACTGATATCTATCTTGAGTTGGGAGGTTTGGCTACGGATTTTCATAGAGAGGAAGTGGTTTGCCACCTCTCATGGAAGCTTCCTTGATGATAGGGCCAATCCCATAATTATAGGGATTCCAACTTCCCTTCCTCCTTCTATAAAAGCTTGCTCATCTCCATGGCAAGCTAATCTCCAAGTTCCCAAGAGCTTTCACATCCTTATGTTGCAAGAGCCTTCTTGATTCCCTTAAGGCCAAATCCAAGCAAGGAGACTACTGCCAAGTATCCGGAGAGAGAGGCTTGTCCCATCCTTGACAGGCTTTATCGAGACATGTTCTGCTAACGACCCGCCAAAGGAGAATTTAGCGTCGAAGCTTTGGTTGTATTCTTCTTTTTGACTCATTAATGATAAGCGACTATTGGTTATGGTTCCACTCTTGTTCTTGATCATGTTCATGAGTTATGTCCTCTTCGACTGACATATAGTTGTATATACTGGATTTTATGCTTGCGTTCGTGTTGTTTATTGCATGTGCAAGTGTCCGATCACGGAGATTGTGAGGATTGTGATCTGCCAGGGCAAAGGAACGGGAGCGCCACCTCTTCTACAAACGACAGCATTGGATTCCAGGTAAGCCTTCATCGCAAGTCGGTTTATTTGCAATTAGGAATCTGCACTGTAGCATGTTCGATTGTTTCTAGAACTGATCTGGGCTAGTAGGGATCACCTCTGTCCGCAGAGGGGATTTACCTCCTCAACAATTTGGTGACTCCGCTGGGGATTTACCTCCGAGTAGTTTGGTCGCTTCCTTTGATTGGAGTCGATTTGCAGGATTCCGCCTTCCGTCTTATGTGCCTTTCGAGGTCACAGTACAGGCTCTTGGTCTGGTCGTACGCAGCACCATTATAGACGAAGGCGCCTCTATTAGTATTCTATCCTCAACTACCTGGCAAGATTTCGGTTCGTTGCCGCTTGCGCCCATTACGCAGAATTTGTTGACATTCAATACAAGAACGAGTCAACCTTTAGGGATCCTTCCAGGGTTACCCGTTACTTTGGGAGGTAAAACCGTCCATATGGACGTGATGGTTGTTCCAGGCCCCTTGGATTTTAATCTGCTCCTGGGGCGCGATTACACCTATGCCATGGGAGTGCTCGTCTCCTCCCTTTTTCATGTGGCCTGTTTTCCGCATGAAGGACGGATCATGACCATTGATCAACTTTCGTTCTTTGGTCCTGATGTGGCAGCTGGCCCACCATCATCCCTTCCTAGTTTTTATCCACCCGTTGTATCTGCCCCACCGCAGGTCAACTATGTGGCTACCTACCCTGTGCCCGCACTCAGTGACGACGCCGTTGTGCATAGTGTACTAGGGGAATTGGGTCCTGATTTCCAAGATGTCGTTCTCCCACCTAGTGCGGGACTCTTGGAAGCCATGAATTCTTGTTCATCATGACGAGTAGTCTGTCGGAGCATGGTTCGTTCCTTACGTCAAGCTCCTGAAAAAATGAAATCAAGTCTGTCGGAGCATTGTTCCTCCACTTGTGTCAAGCTCCTAAAACAATGAAACAAGCTATTTGAGGATAGTTCTTTAAGTGTGTTGACCTCGTTAAAATAATGAAACACAAGCTTTTTCAATTCGAGTTTTGTTAACTTTAGATCAAATCTCTTGTGTTGAACCTTCACTCCATTTCCAATGGACTGAAGCCTGGGGGGCATGTTCCTCGAATTAAGACACCATGCTGGGGGGCATGCCTGTTTTCCTCATTTTCAAGCATATTTTGCATATGTGTGTCCATGTGTGCTTTTAAGCTTGCGTAAAAATGAAAAGTGTGGTTAGATACATTGTGTGAAATCTTTCATTGGGTCGTTTGTTATGCAACTAATACATTAGATAACATTGTATTAGATATTGGCATGGCATATAAAAACATCATCACATGTAGAGAGATCCATCCAGAAATAGATATATATATATATAGATATCAAAATGTTTACATAGTGTGCGTCGCATAGAATCAAAAAATATATATGTTCGTCTTAATACATCCGGAGACGACATGTCTCTCAAAAAATATGCATGATAAAAGCCCTAGGAGCCTAATCCGCATGGTGCTCATGATAACAAGTGACTGCACGCACTAAGCGTCTCAGAATTCGGTGGAGGCAACTAGGCACTCCCACCGTATGTCTCTGGTACACCATCGGTACATCTGCTAGCCGGGCGTTGTCTGGGATCCCTCGGGTAATGCCCTCGAGATTTTGGACTAACTCCCCCCCCTCTGCACCTTCTGCCTGAGGATCAGGTGCGGGAAGAGTCCTCGGCGCGATAGGAGACATACCGGCTGGTCTCTCTGGGCCCACATCTGCATACATATAAAATGTGTCACGATGGACATGTATTAACAAAAAAAAATCATAAAACATAAAAATCAAAAAGAGAAGAGGTCGTACCCAACTCCTTGTCCCAAACATCTCCTTCTGGCAATGGGAGATCTGGGTCTCCAGTGAAATCGGTTCCTACATATGGCCAGTCGTCCACTACGATCAACTGACGCCGCAACCACCCAAAAAAATCCGGCCTCCAGGACATCTGTTGGCCTCCTCCAACTCTGGGCATCAGTGCTACCCAGCGAGCCATTCTTGGCTCTCATGGAATCGGCTCAGATACTATGGCCCCTTGGCCCTGGAAGATTGGTAATCGTTCCAGAATGAACGATACCAGGATTGAACCGTAGCCAAACTGTTTCAGTTTGGCCTGCTTGCACTTCGTGAGCTGTCTCTTCATGTTTATCGTCATTGTTGTGGCCCAGTCAAACAATAGGGGAGTCATACACTCTGAGGCTAGGAAAATTTGGGCCTTTGTTGCCTCATGCGGTGCCTGCGACCTCGCAGCCCGCGTGATGGTATGCAGCACCACTCTCAGTGCCAGATCAGGAATGGTGTGAATGTCTACTTTCCCACTTCCATATCCTAGTCATGCCATCGGGCACACTCGTGCCATCACCTGCTCCATCTTCTCACCAGATGGTCTGCTCCCTGTTAATATGGGCACCAGACCTCTGCGCGATAATCCGGTTATGAAGTATATGTCAGAAACCTCCAGTTCTAATACCTGATCCCGCAGCTTGAACACTTGTTCATTTTCATCCCAAATGTTGATTAGGTACTATAGAAGCTCGGACTGAGCTCGTAAACAAGGTGTCAGGAAGAAATTTTTTAGCCCACAGTTCTTGAGGGCATTCATGCAAGTTTCATTCTCCATGGCTTGTTCATCCTCTTCACCGTGCTCTCTCTCTTTCCACTCAATCACCATTTTGCTCAGTTTCCTACATCAACATGGTCACAAACCCTTAATTAGATCTCTGTTGAGCTTCAAAATTCATCTAAATTAATTAAAATCTTGAATTTTTAGGTGAAAATTTGGGTTCTTCCACTGGCGCGGTTGTTTCCTGAACAGTCGCGCCAGTCGGTGAGCCCTTTGCATATAAAAGCCCATTGGCACGGGTCCGTGCCCGATACCCGCGACAATGAGCGGAGCCCTAAAAATTTAAAAAGTTGGCACAGAAATCTAATGCATGACGGAAAACTATTAAAAAATAGATTGAAATGGGGTACAAAGAAGCACCTCTTACCTGGAACTGACGAGAATCTGAATGGTAGCCTAGATCGGTCGCAATCGCTGTCAGAAGTTCGCACACAAAATGGACCACTACTGCTCTTCGGTGAGGTAAAAAGTAAAAAGTAATTTTATTTTTACCATTTGACATATTTATAACTTTTTGAATTCAAAATAGGTCTTGAAAGTTATTTTTCTGAATATTTTAATATATTTTGTCAAAAATGGGTTTTACACTTGCTTTTTGTGTAGCAACAGGTCTTTTGCATGACTTAAACGGTGAAACGAGTTGTATTTTATACTTTTTCGGACTCGGTAAATACATGAAAAAGTCACTTTGGAGTCATCTTTCAGCTCTTTTCTGACTCTCTAAATATGAAAAGATTGTCGAGGCCCTTGTCGTTTCGATCTCATTAAAGTGGACACGAATCGACATCTACCCAGTATACGTTTACCCCTTTTTCGGGCTGGGATGGATTATTTACAAAAAAGGAATACCCTAGCCTATCGCGACTAGGAAGTTTTCTCAGATATTGTTTTCTACATTTTCAGGTCCGAGGAACTATCTATGAAAAGGGACTGCTGGAGTTTACTTTTCTGTTGTCTTTTCAAACTCTCTAAACATGAAAAGACGTCGATTTCTTCCTTTGTTAGACTCGTTAAACCCTGATGACATTGGATTCAGTCGAAATGACGTTCTCCAAGTTTCTCCTTCCTAGGGCTCGTTAAATGTACTAGGATGGATTCACCCAAAGGGTGGACTTATATTACAAGAATATGCTATCCCCTTCAATCTTGTTATCAAAAATAATTGGGGTACTCGCCAGAAATGGTGGGGGAAAGTGGAACCAACATCATTGTCGTGTCGACAGTATGTCGCTCTTGAACATGGCACTTGTCTGCATTCGTGTCGGGTTGGGGACATCTCATATCGTTCTTCACTTGCCTCCATGGGTTTGGGTAATCCCTTTTGACCTCTCATATGCTCGTTGCCTCGTCACCATGACCTCTGATCCATTGATGTCAAATACTGCCAAGTCTACTGTCGTGTCGTTTATACGTTCAAGAGAAGTTGACCTCTGCAAAGTATCAACCTCCCTCTGATTCTCATTTGATTCTAATTCACAAAAACATCATGTTCCTCTATCTCGTGTCGATGATGTGGGAAACATTATGGCTCACCTTCGATCAAGGTCACTTCCTGTCGACTTCAGCTCATTATCCGGGAAGTTGATCTAGAGACTCCCTTATGGTACCTTGGAGCCTGCATGCCTCAATGGCAGGTTCGTCGCATTCGACGTGAGGTTTTCATCATTGGCCTCCGATCGAGTGATTCTATGGGTGTTCGACACTAGCTCATTGATTCGCACGCCATAGATTGTACCTATAGTACCTTGAGAGCCATTGTCATTATTGGTGGTTCCTCTCGCATCTGTTAACAAATTTCATCATTGGCTGGTAATCAGGCGATATTCTTGCATGTTAGACTTCAGCTCACATATTCGCATGCTTGAACTTATACTTTGTTCGGGTCGAGATGGAGCACAAGACCCTGGATTGTGTCTGTTGTAATCCAGGCTGCGATATTGTGGATTATTATGATTATTTACATGACTCGCTGATTGGATTGCTGCGACCATACCTGAGTCTATTTATCAATCCTCACTGGATGGCTGCGTCCATGCCTTGGATCTAGATTATTGTACACTCTGTTATGGATGGCTACGCCCATACCACGCATATATATCATGTATATGTGGGGAGGGATTGTACTTAAGCTCATGTAATAAGATCGCGGTGTTTTCGGTGGCATGTTCTCGTAAATCATTTCACCCCTCTCTCTCGGGCCTCATGCTTTTTAAAGGGGCATCTGACACACAAAGTATGCCGTCCCTACAATCCCCATCCCGCATTGGAGGACCATTCCAGTAGACTCATATGAAGAATAGACTTTTAAAATACTTTCATTGCATCCCTCTAAAGATGAGCTTTCATTACTACTGAACATCTCCTGCCAAAAAGCCCTAAATAACTCTACTCCAGTGGCGCGGTTCCCGCAGTTCGGCCCTCTCGCACCAGGAAAATCCTCAAGAGGGGCGTGCCAGTGGCGCTACACGTCATAGAGCTTGCACAGGGTATAACCATATTAGAGGTGTTTTAAAAATAAAAGCGGAAGTTTTGTCACAACAAATTCTGGTAAATGTCATATTGAGTTGGGAGGTTTGGCTACGGATTTCCATAGAGAGGAAGTGGTTTGCCACCTCTCGTGGAAGCTTCCTTGATGATAGGGCCAATCCCATAATTATAGGGATCCCAACTCCCCTTCCTCCATCTATAAAAGCTTGCTCATCTCCTTTGCAAGCTAGTTCCCAAGAGCTTTCACATCCTTATGCTACAAGAGCCTTCTTGATTCCCTTAAGGCCAAATCCAAGCAAGGAGACTATTGCCAAGTATCCGGAGAGAGAGGCTTGTCCCATCCTTGACAGGCTTTATCGAGACATGTTCTGCTGACGACCCGCCAAAGGAGAATTCAGCGTCGAAGCTTTGGTTGTATTCTTCTTTTTGACTCATTAATGATAAGCGACTATTGGTTATGGTTCCACTCTTGTTCTTGATCATGTTCATGAGTTATGTCCTCTTCGACTGACATATAGTTGTATATACTGGATTTTATGCTTGCGTTCGTGTTGTTTCTTGCATGTGCAGGTGTCCGATCACGGAGATCGTGAGGATTGTGATCTGCCAGGGCAAAGGAACGGGAGCGCCACCTCTTCTACAAACGACAGCATTGGATTCCAGGTAAGCCTTTATCGCAAGTTGGTTTATTTTCAATTAGGAACCTACACTGTAGCGTGTTCGATTGTTGCTAGACCCGATCTGGGCTAGTAGGGATTGCCTCTGTCCACAGAGGGGATTTACCTCCTCAACAAGAGGTTTGAAGAAAAATCATTTAAATCCATAATAATAACTAAGGTTATATTATATAGATTACTAATAATAATAAAAATGAAAGAAGAATGGGACACAAATAATCAAACCCATAGGGCACTAATGCAACACCTTCTAATATTTCAACCATAGTCCTTACTAAGATTAATAAGTTTTTTCCCAATCTCTAAGGCTTCCCTTAACTTACGATGATGGAAATGGTCAATGCTAGAAATAACCTTAGCTTCTTAGAAGATTTGGATTTTTACCAAAAGATTTTTAACAATTTTTAGTTATGTATTTACAAAAACATAATACAAGTATTTTTAAATAGTATATTTTTTTGAGTTAAAAATTTAAATAGAGATTTTATGAGAAAATGTTTTATTTCAAATGAAAATTATGATTTTATGAGAAAACGTTTTATTTCAAATGACAATTATCTTCACTAAATTAAATTTGGTTTATTAAATTTAAAGAAAGGAAAGTATATATTTGATTTTATTTTATAATTTTATTTGTATCTTTAAAAAGCTTTAAGAGAAGCATTTCTAGATCATTAAGTTTTAAAGTTTTATTTGTGTGTTTAGAAAGTTTTATGAGAAATATTTCTAAATCATCATTTTTTGAATGAGTATATTGTGACAAATTATTTTTATCTTCATCTCTCTTGATATAATAAAGATAATGAAAACAAACTCTTTTAGCCCAAGACATTTTAGTAATTATACAACAAAATTAATAAAAATATTACCATTAACATAAAATCAAATTTTTAAATAGAATTATTATTATTAATGTTATAAAATTTGAGGCATTTTTACTTGTAACTTAACATTATATTTATTTCAAGAGGAAAAACAAAAAAAACTTTATTTTCATGAATGTGAATAAAAATGTTAATTTGGCTCAAGAAGGGACTGTTTGGTGACCTTAAATGGAATAGTGTCAAAAATATTTGAACTACTATATTAAACCTTTCAAATTTATTGGTATACTTTCTTAAATTATAACTAAACATTATCCGTCACTACATATAAAAAAAAACCGAGCTAGACAAAATGAATAATGTACAGAATAAGAAGGATTGTGGTATTATAAAAATATATGCATGGAATCCTGAATAACCCCATCCACGATATCCTAAATGTTGAAATTTCTACAGTGAACCGAGAGAGGTTCTTTGCATAGCTCATCAAAGTTAAAGTTTCATTCTCTATAAATATGATGGAAAGAGAGTCATTCAAAGGAGGTAATGGTGTCTTTAATATCCACCAATAGAGATTACAAACCATATTTTCCACTAATTCTTTCTCGTTAGCCCACTATAAGTAGTTTGGAGTTGCTGAGGAATGTGTAATTCTTTTACCTCTTTTAGGTATATTACAAGAGAAGAGTTATGAGAGCAGTGAACTCGTTTTAGTTGTTTGAACCTTTACCAGAGAATATTGAATATTGAGAAGATGATTTAATTTAAATGAAGGACAACACAATTTGTGCATACAAGGGGATAACCTTGACTAGTGCCATCAAAATAAAAACAAATAACAGTAAGGGATGTCATAGTCAAATCCAACATAACGTGACATTTTATCTTTTTAGGCTTTAGCTCCACATTAAACTTAAAATATTATTTTACTAAAAAAAATTCCACGATCTCTAGAGGGATGAAGTCATTCTTGAAGATACATGAGTTGTGAGTGCACCAAGTCTCGTTAAAGAAAATATAAGAAAATTCTTCAAAATGTTTAATTGAATTATCTTCGAGTCAAACTATTATGTATTCTTGAAGCCCTCCTTTATTCCACCAAGTCTTGTGTTTAAAATCAATAGAAGGAGGCCACGAAATTTGAAATATATATAGAAAAAATATGAATAGGTGATAAATTGATTCCTAATTTGAATTGCACAAAGAAAAAATATTAGGCCCTCCCAACCCCTTCCTTTTCCATTATCCCACATCAAATGTGTCTTCCTCAATGTAAGCTAGAAGGTCACTTTTCTGTTAAGCGAGGTGTGGATTTTCTAGAGCTTACTCAAATTCATCTTCCACCCATTCCTTTCGCTTAATAAAATTGGAGACATGAAGACAAGTAGAATTATCCCATTCATTTGCAATCCTCCCATCCAAACCTATGAAACCTATTGATTTCCAACTTTATTTTCCACTCATGTCAATGGTTTCAACAAGTTGTCATCTTCTCATGTGTAAATTCCAACCTAATGAAGCACCTTAGGAGGGGTTTACAAGGGTGATAGCCCTCTTTGGCTCCACACCATAGGTTTGTAGGATTCTAACATAGACATGCAATCTACATGTGAGAAAATACTAAGCTATTATTTTACAAAAATAGGGATAATAGAGAGAAAATTTTCTAGAAATTCACTAACCAAAGAGAAAAATAAAATTACTCAAAGAACATAAGATAAATGGTTGATGATTTATTATTGCTGATATGATTGTTGATCATGAATACAATATATATTGGAAAATATTCCTACATATTTAAACTAGGTTTGTATTATATGTTTATGTACTCAGTTTCAATCCAAACCACTTTCCCTACATGGAAATTAAGTTAGAATTAGAAATACAGACCTAAAATTACAAAACAGATCCTAAAATGAGTGAAATAGAAGAAAATAAAATTGAAATTAGTTAGAACTGATTAATAACTCCCACGTGAAAAATACTAACTAGCTAAACCCCAAAAATAGGACTAAAAGTGAACTTAACAAGCGAGGACACAAAAAATTGGTGGTTAACTAGTACCAAATAATCTGGGAGTGAATATTGGTGATAGGAAGTATCATGAATGAGGTAGTATGTATTTATGGCATAGAAATATCCATTACATCACCAAAATAGTGTTCTTCCCACATTGCATGTCATCTTAGCTAGCATTCCTTGCTAAAATTAGATGTGCTTAAAAAATAGAAAAACCATAAGAATATATTTTTTTCCAAATGATAGGGTCTAATCCTAGAATCAAGTAAACATATATAGGATATCCATGCTCCATTATACTTAAAGTTTGTGAGGGCACCATAAAATTCAACTTGGTTCTCCATGCATCGATAGGATCACTAGCTAGATCACCAATTTCATGAAGTGATTATCGTACTGCTCAAGGCCTGTTCTCTAGAACTCCAAATTGTTCCTAGTATTATAATATATTAGAATGTGAAATATTATAAGAAAAATTATCTAACATTGTCTCTTTTCCACATGGAATGCTATTTCACCACCATGTCATTGGCATATGTCACTTGAAAAGCACCACTTGACCACCCAAAAATATGAAATCCACCTGCCGCATGACATGAACACATAGTTTCACATCATCATTCATTCCATGTCACTGCCACTTTTTGTTTCTTGGACTATCATCTAGATGCCACCTATGCTACCACATATATTTCATGTGCTTCCATGTCATAATAAGGTGCACCTATTTTTTAGCATTGGGCAATCTGAATCTGGTTGATTTCTTAAATGGTTTCCTTGGTAAATAGTAGATACTTGGATGCTCAATTTCAAGTTACTAGTTCAATTGATTTCAAGTTACTCGTTCAAGAATTGATTTCAAGTTACTGGTTCAATTTCTTGTCTTGATGTCAAATCACAGGTTCAATTTCTCTGGTTCAATTGATTTCACGTTACTCGTTCAAGAATTGATTTCAAGTTATTGGTTCAATTTCTTGTCTTAATGTCAAATCATGGGTTCAATTTCTTGCCTTGATGTCAATTCACGCGTTCAATTCCTTTCCTTGATGTCAAGTCACTGGTTCAATTCTTTGCCTTGATTGAGATAATTTATTGGACACCATGAACATGTAGTCCTAACAAACTTGCAAAAAAACAATAAAACAACTTTAATTTAATTTCTTGGTATTCTAGTATGTGCTTTGTTCTTGGCTCCCTTACTTCTATGTGGAAGATGATTTAATCGATTAATTTGAATTTAACATAACTATTTTATTTTATCATCAGCATAAAGGTTTATATATTTCTTATTACTATTTTTTATGAATATTTATTTATTTTACAATAAGTATTTTTTTTTTAGTTTTATTTATTTATTTATTTTTTTCTGAAATTTTTTAAATCTATTAAAAAAGGAAAAATAGTTTAGACCTTGGCCGCAGCCTTGAATTTTCCCAGAAGAGTGGCATGTTCAACAAAAGAAGCACAAAAAGAGTGACTACCCACTAGCGGAAACCAGTCCAAACCATACGTTGTTCTGCTATACTGCCCGCGCAGAGGTGTCATCTTTAGATTCCACTGTAATGTGCATATATGATAAACTGTAAGACAGAGACCACTAGATACAATAACTAGAAAAACAAGATCAATCCCATCAAGGTGGGGTTTGTAAAGAAAAAACCAAACTCTAATGGAATAATTAAGCATCATGATGAGGAGGTTGCTCCAATATAAGGCACCTGTAAGCCTCCATGTCGTCATCCTCCCTTGGCTTGTCTGCACCCGAGGCATCGCTTTGCTTGGAGTGCTCACGCCCGCCACAAACCTTCTCCTCGTCTTTAGGAGCTTTTCCTTTGTCCTTGTTCATCGGTTGCTGCTGCACATCCATATCTTGAGCCGTAGCAGAAGTAGCCCCTACTTGATGCACGCTGGTGTCCACCTGCTGGGGTTCTTCCTTAAAGACCACCGAAATAGAGGCAATTATACGGGGTCTAGTCAGGGAGCAATTGAAGAAAAATTGAGAAGTCTGGGGAGTGTTAGAGGCAAGAGTGATAGGGTTGGCCGGAACAGGGTTGGAAGTTTGGAATCTACCCCGCCCACTATGAGTGTTCGTATATCCACTGATGAAATAGTCCGAGGAGGGCGAAGAGGAATTCCAAAGTAATAGTGGACTGATTACAAAGGCCAATTCGGGAAAGGTGCAACCCTTCACCAAACTCAATGCAGCAACTGAGATGGCTCCTTCGTCCAGTGGTAGTGCGATAGCAGGGATGCACAGCCAAGGGAGAACAAATGCTTTGCAGCGGAGGGGGGACGTCTGAGTTCCTTCTGTCATCCTCCATATTTAAACTCAGGGAAGCGATGCCTCGATGCTTTGTCAGCTTTAATTTCTCATAAATGCGATCAGCTGGTGTTTGCAGAGAAAACCTTACGGAGGCTCGAGTGAGCATAATGGTCGGATCTCTGCCTTTGCTCCGATTAAATGCTGCATTGATAAGAGCGCTACCTTGAATGCAATACCTCATGGTGATGGTTTGGGTGGCCAAGTGGCCCCTCCACTTGCTGAACCCAAGACTTCCCATCATCACATTAAAACAGCTATTCACCCGCATCCGGGAAATCTACATCATATTGTACCAAATTATTGCATTCCTGTGATTGATCATAGTCATGGATTATGTTTAGAGAACCAGCGAGAAGAGTGTGCTCACTGTTCACTCCCATGTTGGCCAAAAGGTCTGCAACCTTATTTCCATCCCTTTTGACATGTTTGAATAAGATCGCTCAGTTGGTGTTGAGCACTTGTTCAATTAGTCCCAATCTATCTTCGAGTCTCCAGATTTTGGCTATTTTGCTAGCATGAGCCCCTTGGAGAAGTTGATTGGCCATATTTATGAGAATTTGAGAATCCCCTTCAATCTCCAAGGGATGAAAACCATGAAGATGGGCCAAGGAAATACCCTGCCATAGGTCTTCTAATTCAGCAGAGTTGTTCGTGTCCCATCCTAAGTTACCCAGAAAAAGGAATGGTTTACCTTTGTGATCTCTGAAGATACCATTGAACCCTGCTTTGCCAGGATTTCCTTTGGATGCACCGTCAAAGTTGAGTTTGAAAGTAACTAGAGGGGGCGCAGTCCAATTGCTTGTCTCTGAAGAGGAATTGTGAGAAATTCTGAGATTTTTCAGAATTTGGGGGATTTGTAGATTCCAATTAGCCCAGATGGCCTGCTCTTGAGGGAGAGTTGGAAAATCTTCAGCTTGCTAGGTTTGAAGCGCCAAGGTCTCCTAAATATTAAGACAGAGTTTGCTCCATATGGTGTCTGGAGGGGTGCTTTGATTCTTGAAGATGTGCTGATTCCTTTCTTTCTAGATTGTCCACAGAAGAAGGCCTGGTATAATTCGCCATAGTTGGTTAAGAAGCTCGCTTTTGTAAGGAGACTGCTGCCAATTGCGGATTGTGTGGATTATATCCTTTGAAACTTTGCACCTTTTTTAACATCGAAAGCTGGCCTTCTCCCAGATTTGGTTGGCCAAAGAACAGGTGTCCAGGAGATGTTGTATCATTTCTTCCTATTGATTGTAATTGGGACATCTTGACGATCCATGAAAATTTCTTTTCCTAAGGTTGTCCCAAATGAGGAATTTTTGGTGACCAATCAGCCAGAGGAACATGGAAACCTTGGGCCAAATTCTGGGAGACCAAATTCTTCTCCATAGTGGATCGGGAGGCGTTGGATTGGTGCATATTATTTTGTACGCCTCCTTGGTGGTGAAAGATCCTCTTGGGGTATAGCCCCATCTTAGAATGTCCTTTTTGTCAGAGAATCTGATTTTTTGATTTTGTAATTCAGTGTTTATGGCTGTCTGGAGGTGCTCTGCGCCATTCCTGATCAATTGGGAAGTTGGGCGCCATTGTCAGTATCCTTGTGCTAAGCTAGGTGTCCATTGCTGCTGGACAGTTTCCTTTTGTTACTCTTCCCATTCCTCACTAGGTGGGGGTCTGTAGATGCTGCAAAGCCTTGGTTATTGTTGCCAAGAGTCCATCCAAAACCTAGCTGTGTTACCATCCCTGATTTCCCAGAAACTGTGTTGTTGGATCAAAAGAAAGTGTTGTTTAGCTGCATTCCATATTAAAGATCCTTTTTTTGTTGGTGTGAATCTGATTAGTTCTTCAGGTGGCCTATGATTAGCATATTTAGCTGTCCAGATAACTGCCCAAGGCATATTTGGAGCTGAAAGCCATTGCCACCAGATTTTGGCACCCATGGTAGCATTACTATGAAGGGGATCTCTTAAACATATACCACCAGTTTCCTTAGGTTTACAAACAGTCATCCATTTTACCAAGGCCCATTTGCGATTTTTTCCTATGGCTCCCCAGAGAAAATTGCATTGCAGAGATTTGATTTTCTTAAGAACCCACTTTGGAGCAGCTAGGATAGAGAAAAGATAGAGAGGCATTTCTTGTATCATAGATTTGACTAATATCAATCTACTGGCTATATTAAGAGCATGGTACATCCAAGAAGAGAGATGGGCTTCTAGTTTTTCTAGAAGAGATTTCCAAGGGGCATGTTTTCTGGTCGAGTCAGTTAAGGGAGCCCCCGGATATTTGGAAGGAAGAGTAGCTATGGAGAATCCAAGAATGAAAGCTATAGCGTGTTGAGTCATGGGAGGAGTATGAAAGAAGAAGATTTGGGATTTATCAGTGTTAATGCAGGCTCCAGATGCCTCTGAGAAATCATCAAGAAGCAATTTGTATTTTAAAGCTTCTTGCACAGAAGGATGGCCAAATAACATGTTATCATCTGCAAACTGTTGGTGGGTAATAGCTGGAGAGTTATGGATGGATATGCCTCTGAGGTGCTGAGACTGTAGAGCTTGCTTGATATGATGACCTTGACCTTCCACCATTAACACAAAAAGAAAAGGTGAGAGGGGGTCTCCTTGCCTGATACCTCGAGAGGGACTGAACGGTCGAGAGGGAATTCCATTGATGAGGATGGATAATAAGGTGGAAGAAACGAGACTCATTACCCAACGGATCCAAGGGGGGGAGAAGCCATAGGCTGCCAGCATTTTTTGAATATAAGTCCAGCTTAATTTGTCGAAAGCTTTAGATAGGTTTATTTTAAGAAGCATACATGCCTTTTTGGAGTGCTTGAGAGAGTGTATAACCTCATGAGTGAGAATTATACCATCCAGGATTTCCATGCCTTCCACATATCGTGATTGCTCTGGCGAGATGAGAAGGGAAAGAAGTGGTTCCAGCCAAGAAGCTATGAATTTGGAAATGACTTTGTTGTTCGGAAAAATACTGAGAGGGGGGGTGAATCAGTATTTGGAGCTGACTGAACAATTTTTCACTTTTTGTTTCTCTTAAACCCATACGTTACTTTATTGAACCCAACTCACATATAAATGTGGATATCCTTAAGAAGACTTGCATATGTCAAGAGATCTTATTATACATTTAATTCTTTACTTAGATCATTGCATCATTCATTCATCAGATGTTTAGTAAGCAGTAAGCATGTGCAGTAATAACAGAATAAACCATCACACATAAGCAACACACATGAACACCAATATTTAAGGTAGAAACCCAATTCGGGAGAAAACCACCATTATCGTCGTCTCTGTCTTCAATATTTATTATAAAGAAAACTTCTTACAATTTTGTACTGGCGCAGACTCATACCAGCACGCAGGCACCCACCTGCAGAAAGGCTACAACCTTCTCTTTTTCTCCAACCACTACTGGAAGGGAGCTCCAACCCCCTGATTTTAACACCAGCTTCTACTAGCAGGATACTTCCACTTTCATACAGAAGGCTTCAACCCTCAGATCCACTAGATTTCTTCAATTTCTTCATTAGACTTTCGTTAGGTCTTCATCATTTCTTTTGCCGATCATTGTAGAGATTCATCATTTCTAGATCATATCCATAGGTGCATCATATATGAAGATATCTCTTAAAGAGATTTATTTATTAACAACCCTTCCACATGCACACCCTGTATTATGATCCTCTTATCCTTATATAGTTTAGCCTTTATCAATACCATGAGTCAAAACCACTCAACCGCTAATGGTATTCCTGGACGGGATCAAAATAGGTAATCCAGCAGGGTCTACCCAAGCCCCAAACAACTTTTCATTGTTTTATTTTCTTGATCTGGCAATTAATTAATCCAAGGCTTTTTAATATCTCAATATGATATTGAGATATTAATCCAATTCCCCCTTTAGTTGTTACAAACATTAACGTGCTGCTGACTTATATAAAAACCCAGCAGTAATATATATCCATATAACCTTTCGGGCCCTTCAATAATATTTAATCTTCGACTTGGGGGTGAAGATCTCGGCATAACACAACAACGTATATTGAACCAATAATGTGAAGGGAAATCGGGTCCCACACCCTTAATACACGACATAATACTTTGGGTTAAACCCGCAAAACTCAATACATGCCTATGGGCCCCAACGTTAACGGTCGTCTCCATTCGACGGTTGTTATCGCGTCGTGCCGCCTCATTTGATCGGAAGGATATCGCTCGGCGAAGATGCGCGAACAATAACACGCGATGGCCGCCGTACTTTGGTTAACCTTCGTGCATCTTCCTCATACGACCACCGTCCGATGGCTTCCCTCCAGATCGACGGTGCTCAACAATATCGCGCGGCATCCTTGGTCGAACGTTAACGTGCGATGGCACGCAGTGATGGCGGTTTTGTAAATATGCTCAGGGACGCATGTCACTCGTTCTATGGAATCAATCCCAACCTCTTGAATATCGCTTTCCCATCGAGAGCGGTGCGATGAAAACTGGAAACCCCCTTCACTGTTTATTCCGCTCGTGGTTCCTCTCCTTCGCTCAAGGTTTCGTCCGTCTTTATTCCGTCATTGCTACGTTTCTCCATGAAAGCATAACTTTGTTTTAATTGTTCTTCCTCTGCATTATCAGTTCATGTAACCATAATACTGTTATACATCTTCGATGAAATCCTTATGGAAAATTCGACTCGGTTCTTTTGCATTCAATAGGGACACCTTTCTTTGTATTGTCTAACACATGTGGAACGCACTATTACTTTGACCGATAGATCTTATGTGCCCTGCACACACAGAGCACGTCCGTGGCTCACTCTCCCAATAGGACTTCACACAGAGTTTCAGGGCATTCCATATGAGAATTGAACCAATCAATACCCAAATACTCTCGGTATTCTCCACCCATCAGAGTATCACCAGAACTCAATCATACACAAGATTTCATTTATCCTCCATCAGGATGCATACATACACCGAACTTATTCAAGAAAATATTCACACATGATTTAACTCGTCCTTATTTACATCGAATTTCCCATTAAATACAGAGCTTCGTTCAATTCACATTCAGTAGTATATTCTGCTTGTATAGAACCACTGATGGTTTTTTGAGTTCTTTATACAGTCTGCATCCTTTGTTAGAGAGTTGTCATCAAGGAAAATCAATTCAATATACTAGGATACCAGAAATGCCAACAATAGAACACATGGTATATTGAATATCCCTCTCAGTATCCATAAGAGGGATATGGCTAGATGAACCTGATAGGGACGACTGTTTAGCCATGGCTGAAAAATTCTTTAAACTAAATGCTGACAAGACGTGCCAGCGAGCCGTTGATTCTTCCAGCGTCTTGTGTCACTGTGGGGGCTCTCGAGGTACGGATGAAATTTTTTGGCTAGTGCCCCCACACTCAATCTCTGCCATTCATCTCTGTTGTCCCCGTAGTCAACGCGGTCAACTGCGGAGGCACTTGTCTCGATATCCGGTGCGCTAGTTGTGTCCGCGGGTTGGGCCTTTTGATAGGAACTTTAATTATCGGCGCATAAATGCCAACAATCTTCCCCTTTGGACTTGATGGCAACCATGACCAGAAATTAATTCAGTAATATTCTCCCCCTTTGACATCAAGGGCAAAGGATAGATCAAGATCCTTTGTACTGGCAATACCATGCTCCCCCTGCTTACTGCTCCCAGCTTCTGTCTGAGATATTCGAACGCTTCCCTGGGTAAAGGTTTGGTAAATATATCAGCAACTTGTTCTTTGGAGGGCACATATTCCAACTTCACCTTTTGTTCAAGCACTTGTTCACGTAAGAAGTGATACTTGATGGGAATGTGCTTGGTCTTGGAATGCATAACAGGATTCTTTGAGATACTGATGGCACTTGTGTTATCACACATAATGGATATAGGAGGTGAACATTTGATTTGAAAGTCCTGTAAGGTTTGCATCATCCAGAGAAGTTGAGTGCAACATGATGTGGCAGCCACATATTCTGCTTCTGCTTTAGATAAGGCAATAGAGATTTTCTTCTTGTTGAACTAAGATACTAACCGGGGCCCCATGTAGAATGCACCACCACTAGTGCTTTTCCGTTAATCAAAATTTCCAGCCCAATCTGCATCAGTGTAAGCATGAAGAGTGAGATCAACATTCTTTGGATACCATAGTCCAAAGTCTTGAATTCCTTGTAGATATTTGAATATTCTTTTGACAGCCTGAAGGTGAGACTCTTTTGGATTAGCTTGGAATCGTCCAACAATTCCAACTGCATGCATAATTTCTGGTCTAGTCCCAGTGAGATAAAGTAGACTTCCTATCATAGATCTGTATTCTGGTTGATTCACTGTGGGAGAATCATCATGAGAACTGAAATTACATCCAGTTACCATTGGTGTACTTACAGGTTTGCACTCTTCCATGCCATACTTCTTCAGAATTTGCTTAAGATATTTTGTTTTTGATAAGAATATGCCATCTATTGCTTGTTGCACTTGCAAGCCAAGAAATAATGTTAGTTCCCCAATTAAAGACATTTCAAATTCTTGTTGCATATCAGAAGCAAATTTATGACTCATAGATTCTTCATTACTTCCAAAAATTATATCAACAACATATACAACCACAATCAATAGTTTATCATTTTTAGTTTTTGTGTATAAGTTGCTATCAACAGAACCCTTTGAAAATCCTTGTTGATGAAGATATTTGTCAAGACGATAATACGATGCCCTTGGAGCTTGTTTGAGACCATATAGAGACTTTTTAAGTCTACAAACAAGATTTTCATCCTTTCCCAAAATGAATCCTTCTGGTTGTTCTATATAAACTTATTCTTCTAGATCTCCATTGAGAAAAGCAGATTTAACATCCATTTGATAAACTTTGATTTGTTGGAAGCTTGAAAAAGAAAGAAGCATTCTTATGGCTTCAAGTCTAGCTACAGAAGCAAAAGTTTCTTCAAAGTCTATACCTTCTTGTTGAGCATACCCCTTGCAAACAAGTCTAGCTTTATTTCTTATAACATCCCCATTCTCATTTAACTTGTTTTTGAATATCCATTTAGTTCCAATGACATTTTTGTCATGAGGTCTTGGTACTAATTCCCAAGGGTGATTCTTTTCAATTTGATCAAGCTCTTCATTCATGGCTTGAATCCAACATTCATCTTTGCTAGCTTGATTGACATTGTGTGGTTCAATAGTGGATAGAAATGCCAGATAGCTAGAAGATCCTACAAGAGTCCTTCTTGTTTGTACACCTGATCCCTTTTCTCCCAAAATTTGAGATTCTGGATGATTCTTTTGAACATATTTGGATGGAGCCTTTTCAGATAAATCATCTTCGAGTTCTTCATTGGGTTCACTATCTACATCATTCCCATTTGATGTAGAAGGATATATGTCATCATCGTCTTCATTTGTTGTTTTTTTTTCTTCTTTTGGAGCTACAGGAGACTCATCAATAACAACATCAATACATTCAACAATCTTTCAAAGTATTTTATTGTAACATTTATATGATATACTTCTAGAGGAGTAACCAAGAAGTATTCCTTCATCTGCTCTGGGTTCAAACTTGCCAAGTTTTTCATCATTATTTTTGATAAAGCAATTGCTTCCAAAAACTCTAAAATGCTTCACAGTGGGAGGATTACCATACCATAGTTCATATGGAGTTTTATCACTATTTATACGAACATGTGCCTTGTTAAGAATATTTACTGCTGTATGTGTTGCTTCTCCCCAAAATGTGTCAGGTGTTCCAGAATCATCAAGCATAGTTCTAGCCATTTGTTGAACTGTTCTATTCATTCTTTCTACTACTCCATTTTGTTGTGGAGTACCAGCTACCGAAAACTGCCTTTTTATACCATGTTGTTCACAAAATTCAAGGAATTCATCTAATGCATATTCTCCTCCTTGATCAGATCTAAGCCACTTGATTTTTAGATCTAATTCATTTTCAACTAGTGCTTTGAAGATCTGAAATTTCTCAAATGATTCATCTTTGTGTTTAAGCAACCCAATCCAACACATTCTAGAGAAATCATCAATAAATAAGATATAGTATTGTTCACCACGTGGTGACTTTTTCCTCACAGGTCCACATATGTCAGTATCAATGAGTTCAAGAGGCTTACTTGATGATCCTTCCTTGGCATTAAATTTCACTCTAGTTTGCTTACCGAATTGGCAATATTTGCATATGATACTTTTAGGTAGAGTAATATTGGGAAGATCACGAATAGCTTTAAGTCTGCTTGATTTGTTGATTTGAGAGAAGCTCAGATGCCCCAACCTTCTATGCCATAACCCAGTTTTCTGAATATTTACTCAAGTAACATTGTTCTTTTCAGTTCTTCAATACATACAGATTTCTTGGAGTTCTGTTTCCTTTTATAATTGTTTTACCTGTATCAAGATCACGTACCACACATTCTTTTGAACTAAAGACAACTTCAGTTCCTTGATCACACATTTGACTTACACTTAACAGGTTATGCTTTAATCTATATACATACATGACATTATTAGCTTTCACCTTTTCTTTTACAAAAACATACCCTTTTCCCTTAATAACAGCAGGAGTATCATTTCCAAATGTAACATTCTTCTCTTTTTCTAGAGCACTATATGCAAGAATTTTGTTTTTGTCACCTGTCATGTGTTTAGAGCATCCACTGTCAGTGTACCATTGATTTTCTTCACCTTCTGCAAATAAATCTATGCCATAGTTTTCAACCTGTAATTCCTTCTTTTTCCACACTTTGGAGCTTGAAGGAAATTGCTCTTTTGGCTGGATTTTTCTCCTGCATTCAGATTCTTCATGGCCAAAGTTATTGTAATAAACACATTCAACTTCATTTTTAAGAGGAGAAAAGTTGTTATAGGTATTATTCTTTGTTCCAATATCCCTCCTTTTCTTTCTTGCTTCTCTTGTCATAATGGTTTTGTATGCAACACATTGAACAACTTTATGACGAAAATTGTGACATGAGAAACATTGTCCATTGAAGAAGAATTTTCTGTGATCATGAAATCTTCTACTTGAATTTACCTGTTGGTTGGTGTTTCTTTGAAAGGTATTTTTGTTAGTGTTCTTTGAATTGAGCTGGTCATGCTTTACCTGTGAAGATTCTTTATTCCCTTACTGAGTGGCAGAATGTTGTATACTGGCTGTAGCTACTTTTAGATAGTTTGGTGCTGAAGTCTGAGAAGATTCTCTGATATATCCAAGACCTGTCTTTATAAAAGGAGAACGTTGTACCTTGATAATCTCATCTAAGGTTTCAGATCCTTTAGCAAATCTAAGATTCAAAGTCTTCACTTTCTCAATTTCTTTTCTTAGACTTACTATTTCACATTCTAATTTCTCATTGTGTTTCTCCTTTTCTTCAAGCTGATTTTTTAGAGTTTCTATGGATATTTTACTTTCTTCTAAGCATCTTTTACTTTCTTCTAAGCATATTTTGAGCTGATTGAATTCATCAAGAAAGTCATTGTCCTCTAAATCATCCATAAAAGTATCTTTTTCTTCTCTAGATTCCTTTTCAAATGCCATGAGAAGTCTAAGATCTTTTTCACATTCTTTCTCACTATCAGATAACCCATCACCGTCTTCATGAGTATAGTAACTTTTTCTAGTGCTAAACCAGTTTTTATTCCTTCTTGCTACTTCCTTTCCTTTTTCATGTGTTTCTTTGTGAGGTCACTTAGCAGCATAATGACCAACTCTTCCACAAGAAAAACATTTGAAAGGAAGCTTACCTCTAAACCGTCCTGTACCAAGTTGGAGTTTCTTTACAAAATTTACCTCATCTTCTTCTGAGATATACCCTGATCCTTCTGTTTCTTGTATTTCTTTCCCTTTTGTAGAAGCTCTAAATATGGCTTCTTTGACTTCAGATGGTCCTCCTCTTCTCATTTCATATGCAGTTAGTATGCCATGAAGTTGTACCACAGTAAGATTTTGAAGATCCTATTTTTCTTCAAGGGCAGCAACTTTTGACTCAAATTTTGTCGTTACTGATCTTAAAACTTTCTCAACCAAAGTAGTTTTGGTTATTGTTTCTCCCAAATTTCTCATACGATTTACAATATCATCAAGACGTAAAAATAAATTGGCAATTCTCTCCTCATTATGCATTTTTAGATTCTCATATTGAATTTTGAGAGTTTGGAGTTTAGCACTTTTTACCTTTGCATCACCTTCATAACTTAGAATGATTTTGTCCCATATGGCCTTTGTTGTATTCAGCTGCATGACTTTGACAAATTCTGATTCAGTTAGACTTCCCAATAGAGCATTGACTGCTTTTGCATTTGTTTCGTAATTCTTTCTTTCCGTTGGATCTGTTGGTACTGTGATTGGATATTGATATCCTCCTTCAACAATAGCCCATACATCTGCTCCCAGAGATTGAAGATAGGATCTCATCCTTGTTTTCTAGAAGATTAAATTGTTTCTGTTGAAGAGTGGAGGCCTGATAGATGCTGTTCCATCTTGATTGCTCATCTTGATTGATCTTCCTTCTAGCGCCTAAGCTTTTTCAGAAGGACCTGCTATGATTCCAATTGTTCAGAAAAATACTAAGAGGGGGGGGTGAATCAATATTTAGAGCTGACTGAACAATTTTTCACTTTTTTTTTCTCTTAAACCCATACGTTACTTTACTGAACCCAACTCGCATATAAATGTGGATATCCTAAAGAAGACTTGCATATGTCCAAAGATCTTATTATACATTCTTTACTTAGATCATTGCATCATTCATTCATCAGATGTTTAGTAAGCAGTAAGCATGTGCAGTAATAACAGAATAAACCATCACACATAAGCAACACACATGAACACCAGTATTTAAGGTGGAAACCCAATTCGGGAGAAAACCGAAAACCGCTACTGCTGCGTCTCTGTCTTTAATATTTATTATAAAGAAACCTTCTTACAATTTTATACTGGCGCAGACTCATACCAGCACGCAGGCACCCACCTGTAGAAAGGCTACAACCTTCTCTCATTCTCCAGCCACTACTGGAAGGGAGCTCCAACCCCCTGATTTTAACACCGGCTTCTACTGGCAAGATACTTCCACTTTCATACAGAAGGCTTCAACCCTAAGATCCACCAGATTTCTTCAATTTCTTCATCAGACTTTCATCAGGTCTTCATCATTTCTTTTGTCGATCATCATAGAGATTCATCATTTATAGATCATATCCATAGGTGCATCATATATGAAGATATCTCTTAAAGAGATTTATTTATTAACAACCCTTCCACATGCACACCCTGTATTATGATCCTCTTCTCCTTATATAGTTTAGCCTTTATCAATACCATGAGTCAAAACCACTCAACCGCTAATGGTATTCTTGGACGGGATCAAAATAGGTAATCTAGTGGGGTCTACCCAAGCCCCAAACAACTTTTCATTGTTTTATTTTCTTGATCTAGCAATTAATTAATCTAAGGCTTTTTAATATCTCAATCTGAGATTGAGATATTAATCCAATTCCCCCTTTAGTTGTTACAAACATTAACGTGCTGCTGAGTTATATAAAAACCCAGCAGTAATATATATCCATATAACCTTTCGGGCCCTTCAATAATATTTAATCATTTTTAGATTTGACATATAAATTGTATTGAGTTGTCCCTCGTCTAAAACCTCACTATTGTAAGTATATGTATAATCTAGATTACCATACCATTTCTTCTCGCTTTAATCCATATAAAGCCTTATTCAATCTGCACACACAATTTATATTATTTGATAGCTAAAAACCTTGAGGCTTCTAAACAGAGACTTCCTATTCAAGTTCTCAATTTATAAAGGTTGATTTCACATCCATCTGATAAACTTTAATTTTTGTAACAAGTAAATGCTAAGGACATCCTCATTGCCTCCAATATTTCATTAGGAAATGTTTCTTCAAAATGTGCTCTTTCAACACTTGCATATCCTTTCCACACTAGTTTGGCCTTACTTCTAATAAATTTTCCATCCTCATTTTCAGATTTGACATATAAATTGTTGTGAGTTGTCCCTCATCTAAAACCTTGCTATTGTAAGTATATGTCTAATCTAGATTACCATACCCTTGCTTCTTGCTTTAATAGATACAAAACCTTCATCAATCTACACACATAATTTAAATTATTTGATAGCTAAAAACCTTAATGCTTCTCAACATAGACTTCCTATTCAAGTTCTCCATTTAGAAAGGTTGATTTCACATCCATATGATAAACTTTAATTTTTGTAACATGTAAATGCTAAGGACATCCTTATTTCCTCCAATATTTCATTAGGAAATGTTTCTTAAAAATATTCTCTTTCAACATGTGCATATACTTTCCACATTAGTTTGGCCTTCTAATAACTTTTCCATCCTCATTTTACTTGTTCCTAAACACCAATTTTGTACCAATAATATTTTTATTTCTTGGAATTTGGATTAATTCCCATGTCTCATTTTTCTCAATATTATATAATTTCTCATTAATCACTTTACCCAATACTTTTCTTGAATTTCTTAAGATAAATATTTGGGTTCAATCATAGATACCATATGATGAAAATGTGAAGTTGGATTACACTTTTTGCCCTTTTTTGAGAAAAAAACTTTCATTTTTTTCTCTTCTTCAACTTTTTGCAAGCTAAAACAAATTTTTTGTTAAAAATTTCATTTTGCGATAAAAATAAAAGTTGTCAGAAATTTTATTAGCTTTCTATTACTTATTTTTTAGAATTATTTTATACACATTTGATATGTCAACTTAGCGTTTCTTTGAGTGTGTGTTTTTTAACAATAAAAGGATTCATAAGAAGTCATGTTACTACACAATGTTGTATTTTTTAAAACTTTGTGTTTTTGAGAAACAAAATGTGTTACAACAATCTAGACAGAGTCTACTTCAGTTTCATCATATTTACAAAGCCAACGGATGCATATCATAATTACTAGAATTTTTTGAACTGGTCCAATATGAAAAAAATGCATATTTTGAATATGTTTCGCGACACAAGAAATTTCTTAACATATAAATTATAAAATAAAAATCTAAAACCTACCCATTAGAGACGACGGACCAATGTAATGCACCATAATTTTTTTAATTTTTTTTACAATGTATTTTGGAAGATACAAAATTATGATTTCACTAAATCATAATGACCTTCAGAAATTGTTTTCACCTGTTTTATTACAAAATTAATTAAAATTAGTAAATATTTATGAAATTCTATAAAAGTTATATTTCCTAAAAATAGATTCAATTTTGAAAATGTTTGTCTTAGTTCTGACAGTTAATTCAAAATGTTTCATAGAGTTTAATCAGTCCAAAGTTGCAGATACGTATTCAGAGCTTGGTTCTGCATAATTGTTGACGCATTAGTTCGACCGAACACCTAAAAAAAGTTTGGCCAAATTGTTTTTTGCATCGACGGCCCATCAACTCTAATGACATAAAAGTTCAGCTGAATTTTGTATAAAAGTTCAGCCAAACTTTTACCCAATTTTCCGTTGGCCAGAAAATACCACGGAGCACCTCTAAAAAAAAATTTACGGCAATATAAATTGCCACGAAATCATTCATTATTTTCACATATTTTCACACATTTGGTTTGATTTTACAAAGGTCTTGGTCTGGTTTTGCAAAGAATTGTTTTGGGTTTAAGGAATTTTCTTGGAGGTACATTCAAAGGACATTTCTTGGAGGTATGTGATACATTTTTTGGATTTTTTTGGGTTAATTTTTTTTTGTAAGTATGGATATGGGCTTAATTTTCATTGTTTTTGAAGGTATGGATTTGGGCTTAATTTCGAATGGACTCTTTTTAGGCTTAGCATTCAAAAGACATATTTTGGAAGTATTTTTTAAAGTGATATTTTTTTAGAGGCTTTTTTGAAGTATTTTTTAAAGTGGCATTTTTTTAGAAGTTGGAATTAATTTCCAATGGACATTTTTTGGAGGAATTTTTTGAAGTGAGATTTTTTTAGAGTACGTGTTTTGGGTTGAAGTAAACCTTTTATAATGATTTTTTTTAAATGAGTTTTTGTCTTTTTTTTGTAGGACTTGGAAGGAAATATTTTCAGCTTCATTTCATTTTTATAAGACATTTTTTCCTCAGATTTTTTAAAGTAAGTGTTTTTGAATGAAGTATGTATTTTTTGAAAATTTTCTAAAATGAGTTTTTTTAAAATTAAATCTTTTGTGATGTTTTTTTTAATTGAGTTTTTGTCTAAATTTTTGAAAGAAATTTTTTGAACTTCATACTCTATTATCATGGAAATCGAAGGAATTGTACGAGAAAATATGATCAAGAAAGAGACCCAGAGGAATGTAGAGAAGAGATGAGACAATATGAAAAAAGAAAGATACAAGCACTCTCAAATATTGAAGGGGGGAATCAACCTCCACTAGAAGCTGAAGCAGGTATGAAAATGTAAATATTATGAGTTTGATATATTTAAAATTTTCCTAGTGTAAAATGTGAAGCTTAATTTTTATTTGATGAACTAATTTGAAAAATATTTTGCAATGTAAACATAGAGAGATATTCCTCAAAACATTGATGATGAAATATAAAATTTTGAAAGAGAAAGTGAAAGAGATATTGAACCAATGATTGAAGATGGTGAAAATGTTGAAAGAAATTGAAGTGAAGGAATTGAATCACAAGGTATATATATATATATATATATATATATGTTGAACACGTGCACGCATTATTGAAATTATACATATATTTATTAATTTAGTTATTTGTTGAATATGTAAACTTATTATGTACTATTCATTCGAATATGTACAGATGAAATCAATGTCGATGATGAGATGTTAGAAAATGTTGACACTCACACATATGGAGTTAAAAGCGCTGACCATTATATATGATATCATGTTAACCACATTTTTGATACGTACTTCATAAAGAAAAATGTGACAGTTTAAGCCCAAATGTTGAAAGGTCTCCTATCATTAAGGAAATTAAAAGAAGCTACGACTTTATTGGGTATTCAAAAATCAACCAAAGATAAAAAAAATGAAGGAAAATGTGATACAAAATATAAATAATGCTATAAATTCAATTAGAAGATCTAGACAGAAAAATGTTTCAGTCGTACGTAGAGAAATACATATGGCAATGGTTTCATCAAGTACTAAAGAGAATCTCTTGGTAAAATCTATGGCACGAGCATTACAAACCTCATGAAAAACTTTGCACAAACATTGGAAATTTCGGTTGCAAATAGATGTAAATGATGAACTCGCTTGTTGGAAAGCTATTTGTAAGCAACCATACAAAGATAGACTTGGAGAAAATGTTAAAAAAGTAATATATGAATATTGGAAGAACAATTCACATGTTTCACCAACTGCAAAGCATGTGATGCGAATAAGAATAGCACGAAATTAGTACAAACAACATGAAAATCATTTCTTGGAAACCACTCAGATAGAGTTGTTCAACAAGTTCAAAGAAGAGAATCGTGAAATTCATGTGTCAATCAGTGCTTTTGTTCAACAAAAACCATGGTATGTAAAACCTATCACCATACGCGATACTTGTTGTTGTCGTTATCATGTGTAATTTGAGTTATATTATGACACATTCCTTAATTTTGGTAGAACATTTTGGAAGGATTCACCTCCTCCTTCCACTATCTGTGATTTCATATCTCAAGTTCTATGTGAAAGAAAAAGCGATGAACTATTTTACAAGAATAAATGTGTTGGTGGTAAAAAATGCGATGATTTTGGAAATTTTACTAAATTTTAAAACAAATATCATATTGATATAAATGATCAATCATTTTCCAACATGAAAGTGAAATGGAAGAGATATGAATATATCCATACATCGATTCAAGGTGCAAATACTACTAAAAGAATTGAATTACGAGAAGAAGAAATTTTTGTGATAGAATTTTTGAGAAAATTTGAGGAAAAAATTTATAAATACACCAAGCATTCCCATAGAGCTCAATGGAAAGAATTTCAATTCAAAAAATCCCGTGAAGTGTTTCCACCAGGGACCATTTTGTCAATAATTGATTTTGTAGAAAACTACATATTTGTTCCACAAAAAGAAATTCAGAGTGAATACTATCATTCTGACCAAGTCTCCATGCTCGTCCATATTCTATATAGGCATTATGAACAAAACATCGATCATATAGAAAGCACCAGTGAAAATCGACATGTTATTAAAGAATTTTAGTTTTATATCAGTGATGATCGTACATATGATACATATTTTGTACACCACTATTTCAGAAATTTTTATGACTCCTTGAAATGGCGTGGAATAACATTCAATGAACATTGGATATGGTTAGATGGATGCACATTTCAATTCAAATCTACACGATCATTCTTTTGGTTGTGTTGTCTTCATTAGAAAACCTACATTAAACATTGTTGGAATTTCTTTGAGACTGGTCATGGAAAAGGAGAACTTGATGGTGCAGGGGCATGCATAAAACAAGCACTTCAAAGATATCAAATGAACCCATTTGCAAGCCAAGTTGTGGATGCTAAAGAAGTTGTTCAATGGTGCATCGCTGCTCTAAGCCATGAGACTATTTGATCAAGGGAAGTGCGAAGGTACATTCAATTTAATTTTTATTGGATATCTAATTTTTATATTGTACATTTATCACAATTTGATTATCTTTGATTGATTATATTTGATTGTATTTTGATATTATATTTACATTCTTCTTTGAATTTTCCATATAAACGTTTTTTTGGCATATTGGGATCGAAGAAGTAGATATATCAATTGGAAATGATGTTGAAACAATAAAAGGGACTCGAACATTGAATCCAATTAAAACAAAGTTGTCCAGAAATGTGTTTGCATTGGATAAAAGAAAATATTCTTGTTTTTTTCATGTTTGCACAGACAACATGGAATCCAATGATGTTTGTGAAAACAAAATTTATGTAAAAGATTGGAAACATACAAAGCTAAATACAAAGGGAAAATTGTCCATTGCAATGTTTGAAGAAATGCAATCAGAGGAGACTACAATATCATCCGATGGTGATCGATTTTCTGATCTTGTTAGAGAAGGTAACATTTGAATCGATTTTAAATGATAAAGATCTAGAAATAAATTTAAATACATAAGTTTGTTAAGTTTTTTTTATTATGCAGGAGATGTTTTTAGTGTAATTTCACCTGTTGACAACGATGAAAATGTGAAGTATTATTTGATGCGTTGCACTGAATGAAAAATTAAATTATTAGAAAACTATAATGATTATGGGTTTCCATATGAAAGAGGATCTATTATACTGAAAGGTTATTTTTTCAGACAAACTAATCAAAGTGGGGATTTTTTTTACTTTGAAGACTATGAACCTAATGCCATAATTTGTCAATATAGTCACTTGGTGTGTGTAGCACACATAAAGTTAATAGAGATCCAATCAAATAAAAAAATGAAAATTAAGAAATGGAAAATGTCAAAATTTAATCATGAATGGATTATTGAAGATGGCATTCCATTGGAATTTTTTTGATTGAACTGTCCAACAATTTCTTCTCTTTGGATTATGTTTTAGAACTTCCAGAACTCAACTAAAAATTGAGCTGCTTTGTTATGTTATCTCTGCAAGTGTTTGCACATGTAGAAATTGTTTTGGTACATGCACACTAAGATCAACTAAAAGTAGCTTTTCTATACATGCATTGAGGAAAAATGTTGCATGTATTGGATATGTGTGTGTGTGTGTGTGTTCTAGAATGCAATTAATTGTTCAAGTAGTTTTACTATATGTGCATTAATGAAAAATGTTTCACGTACTGAATATATATGTTCTAGAATGAAATTAACTGAAAGTAGTTTTTCTATGTGCATTGATGAGAAATGTTGCACGTACTGGATATATACACCGAATGAATGTGACTAGTTTTTCTCGTGGGATTTTCTGGTAAAAAGTATGGAATGTAAATAAATCATCCACAATATAGTTTTGTATGAAGATTCATTTCAGAAAAGAGACTCGGAGAAATTCTCCGACTTTTGGTTGGATTTGACCCACATCTCTATTTCTGATAGAAAATCTAGTACAAAATTTGTCTGTCCAATGGTCAGATATGTTCTAGGAAATTAACTGAAAGTAGCTTTTCTATGTGCATTGATGAAAAATGTTGCACGTATTGGATATATATATATATGTTCTAGAATGCAATTAATTTTTCAAGTAGTTTTCCCATGTGATTTGATGAAAAATGTTTCACGTACTGAATATATATGTTCTAGAATGCAATTAACTGAAACTAGCTAAATTCTATAGCCATTAATGAAAAGTAGCTTAATTCTATTGACATTGATGAAAAATGTTGCACGGATATATATGTTCTAGAATGGAATTAACTAAAATTAGCTTTTCTATACATGTGCATTGATGAAAAATAATGGATATATACATACATTATAGATTTCATTTTTTAAATTTTATGATTGTTTTCAACACATATAACAAGACCTAGAATCAATATGTATATAGATACATCAATATGTATTGTACTTCACAACATTACTTCACATGCCAAATGTACTTCAACCATCCAAAACTTGAGTTTTAAAAACTTTTTGATTATATCACAACATTCCTTCAGATGCCATTCCAATTGTAGTTCAACTATCCAATAAAAACATTTAACATTATATCACATGCCAAATGTAGATCAACCATCCAAAACTCAAAACTTAAAAGTTTTAATTTAACAAAAAATTATAGATCACAACATTACTTCACATGCCAAATGTACTTCAACCATCCAAAACTTGAGTTTTAAAAACTTTTTGATTATATCATAACATTACTTCACATGCCATTCCAATTGTAGTTCAACTATCCAATCAAAACATTTAACATTATATCACATGCCAAATGTATATCAACCATCCAAAACTTAGGTTTTAATTTAACAAAAAATTATAGATCACAACATTACTTCACATGCCAAATGTACTTCAATCATCCAAAACTTAAGTTTAGAAAAAAAAACAAATTATAACACAACATTACTTCACATGCCAAATGTAGTTCAAAAGAAAAACATTAATTTATAGATCACAACGTTACTAGTAGTTCAACTATCCAAAAATTAAGTTTTAAAAACCAAACAAATTATAGCACAAAATTACTTCACATGCCAAATGTACTTCAACCATCCAAAACTTAAGTTTTAAAAACATTATATATCACATTCACATGCACCAAATGTAGTTTACATAAAATATGTCCAAAATTTGTAGATCTCGCAAGTATCAAGTATCAAGTTATATATATGACTGCATCAGATAATATATAAAAAAATAAATTTAAGACTAGAAATCATCCATCAAATACAGATGGATATAGTGTCTTTCCCAGCAAAGTCTCAATCCGTGAGCTATCCTGCGAAGCATGGGGAACCTATATAGAATGCACGTACAAACATTAAAATTTGATGTTTTAAAATTGATTGAGAATATATAGAACTTCATGTAAAAAAAAAAATATAAAAAAAAAAAAAATCATGCAATACCTCATGAGGTTCCCTCTCCATTTGTTTCTCGTCAACTACAACTTCCCCCATGGGAACATCTCCAATAGTAAACTGTACAATATACATGTACAATTATATATATATATATATATATATATATATATAAACTTTTTTTCATTAATATTTTTAAAAAATTACACAAATTGTTCAAATAGTTGAAATGTTGTGGATGTTTCTATCTCCATCGCTAGATTCCGTGGAGAAAAGAAATCCTCTATAGAAACCTAAAATTAAAAAATTTAATTTAAGTATAAAATAACTCAAGATCAAGATCTCAGTTTATAATAAAACTTTTAAACTTCAATTTATAAATTATAAATTAAAAACATATATATATATTTAAAAGTGAAAAATTGAATACTTCAATAGGTGTATTTGGCACATCTCCTAAGAGAGGCTCCAAAAGAAAATCTCCAAAAACCTAAAATTCAAAAAATTTAAAATAACTCAAGATATAGATATATCTCATTTTTTAATGGAAATTTTTGAGGTGGAATATATATAACTTAAAAACATATAACTTTTAAAAATGAAAAATTATCCATACTTGTTGTGAACCTGGCACATCTCCTAAGGAAGTAGAAGGTACATCTCCTAAGGAAGAAGAAGGTACCGCCATCCCGAAAACATTGGACGGTATCGAAATCTGTTAAAACATTTTATTATATATACATGAAAATGTACATGTGTGCACAATTATTTATTTTAAAAATATCAAGTTTAAAAAACACTAACATTTTCCAACATATCTTGATGGTGAAACCCATCTTGATTGTTTGAACTTGAGGCTCCGAACGTGATATTAACATTTTCTTCATTCATCAAGCGTGACAACTGGAAATGGTGTCCACATATAATAATACATTTTTGTTACATTAATGTACATACAAATAAATATATGTATATATATTTATTTATTACAAATTGTATGTATGTGTTAAAATAATTGAATCCTAACCATTAACACATACTGTTCCCATGCCCTCTTCCTCATGAACAATTAGTTCATGCCAACCATTGCGACAATTCTTTGCATATGTTTTCAGATCTTCAACACTCATGTTATCAATCTCTCCATATGTATAATACACAAAATTGGCACATTCATGCTCATGTGCTCTTTGTTGATTCAGACAAACATCGACTCTCCCCAATCCACTGTGAACATTGTTGATGATGGCATCCCTTGCTTCTCGACTAATTTGAGAAGTGGCTTCCATCTCTGACCGCAAAGTTTCGACATGAACAGGTCGACTAACCAATGGTGTCTCAGGATGAGGCAACTCATCATCACACCCAGCACCCCTACGGTCACGCAATCAACCTTTCCAAAGACCAAAAAATTCAGAGAGAAGGTCATTGTAATTGGGTTTCATTTCCAAAAAGAATTCTGCATAAAATAGTTTTGCAAAATAAAGTGGAACCTCGTTTTTCAATGGGAGTATTCCATAAGCCGCAAGGTGTCTATCATACAAATAGTGAGCTATATCAGGATGCTTGAAATATTTCACCTTCAACATCTTTATTTTTGGCCCTTCTTTGAAATTAAACGTAGACTTTGACATTGTTGTTGTAACTCTTTCTTTAACAACCTCCCAATTATCGGGTCCCATCACTGTTTCATTTCTTTTTCTCATGACATCCACAAAAGTATCCATGGTTGGCCCAAGATTTTGGTACACATCTACTAGTTGGCCTAAAGAATGTGTAACTATTTCCAAGCTTTGTCGACTATCAATAGGTAGAGTCAAAGGCATGAGATCTCTCTACAATTTTGCTTTACGTTTTTGACACCTTTCTAAGGTGCATTGTTGCATGTTTCTTTCCCACGGTATGTCGGAAATGTCGGTCGTATATGTCGTGGTGGGTGGACAAGCTTCTTCTTGAATGAAGCATTCTGCCCTATGTCTATTTCGAACAAAATTTGGAGCATTTTAAGCCTCTGCATCAATATATAAAATTTTTTATATTAGGAAAAACACATGTAAATAAATTCGTACAAATTGAACAAAAGAAATATTCAAATTGATGGCAACCTCGATGTGGTTGGCTAGCATCTTCCCCACCTTGAAACTGTCGAGAACTAAAACAACCCTGTTGAGAACCAACACCACCAGCCATTGATTGGCCTCCGGGGGAATAAATATCACCACCTTCACGCAACCTGCTAGCATTTATTGATGGCCCTCTAAGGGTATTTGAACCACCACCAACCTCTCGAGATGAGAGAGAAGCTTCATAAACAAATACGAATTTATAATCAATTGAAAAATACATTCATACATATAAATACACATACATATTCATTGATAAAATTGCGTGAACCATACCATGATTGGGTGAACCATGGGCATGCTCCATGGATGGAGTAGAGACCCTTCTCCTCTTAGCTCCTAAAAAATAAAAAATAAAACTTATTAATGACTAATTTAACTCACAAAGTCGATAAGAAATCAATTCCATATGTACACACATGTATGGAGATTTAAGATTATATTTAAATATCATGAACATCCCTCGATCCCTGATCCCCCCTCTCCCAGAGATATGGTATTTTGTTGATCTTTGTCATTCATCCTCCATGATATATATATTTACGGTGGACATTTACAAGTATTTGTTTAAATAACTAATTTAAAATTAATTCAAAATAAGATTCAGAAAATTAATGTAATTTACTGTACACAAATTATGTAAAACACAACTTTCAAAGCACTAATTGATGTGTGAAACTCAATTTAAGCAAAAAAATTAATAAAAATGATAAGTTCACCAAATTGCGCTTTACATGGTGGGATCACACTTGGTATAAAATTGAAAAAAACACATTGTCATTAAAAAAGAAGTGAAACTCCATTATAACAAACTCCATTTAAACAAAAATTGTGAAGTTCACCAATTGTTGCAAATGTGAAGTTAACCAAGTTGTGCTTTACATAGTGTGGTGGGAGCACACTTGGTATATAATTGAAAAAATCACATGGTCATTAAAAAATACGCATTTTTAAGTAAAAAACACACACATATCCAAGATATGCTACAATGTCCATCAATAAATTTTTAAGGAGAGCATCTCAACACTAATTCATCTTTGAGAGATGAATCTTGAATTTTTGAAGAAAAGAGTCTCAAAACTAATTCATCTTTGAGAGATGAATCTTGAATTTTTGAAGAAGAGCGTCTCAAAACTAATTCATCTTTGAGAGATGAATCTTGCATTGGGATTTCCCCGTATAATTTTAATTCATCTATTAATTCATCTTTGATAGATGAATCCTGAATTGGCATTGCCCCACACAGTAGATCAACATAAATCTTATTCACATTTGAACAATTTCTTATACTCAAAAATTGAAATTGGCTAACAATATTGTTTGCTATTCCATGCAGTTCTTTTAGCCTCTCTTTCTTAACTTGGTACATTCATCTGGTTGCACACAAGTTCAGAATTGGTGAAAATTAAAATTTCATTTGATCCATACTCCATAGTTGTTCCCAAGCCTTATATCAATCCAATAATATGCCTCGTTATTTGTTTTTCTTCCCAGTATATTCAATTTCCTTTGGACGACTTTGCTAGTCGCAATATTGGAAAGCACATATGTAATCACTGCTTTCCCTGGATTGAGATAGCAAGAAACATATATGCATAATTTCAATTTTTGAACCATATTTAGTGGTTTTTTTATCCTTGAAAAAAACAAATTCAATAAAAATATATATTAAATTGACATTTATTGCAAATCCCTGGCAGAAATGACACGTGTGCATGAGATAAATGACATGTGCATGGTTTATCTTAAAGTTTGACTTAAAAATTTATGGTAGAATTCACATCTAGATTTAATGGGAGGAAGCCTTTAGTTTGTGGGAGAAATGAATTTTATACACTTAGTTTGTGGGAGAAATAACACATGTACACAGTTTTGTTATAGAGATTGACTGTTGGGGCATTTACTGGATATGTCACCTTTGAGAAAAGATGAGATCTAGAGATGCTACCTGGCCCTTTACAGACACTGCCTTTAGAAATTTTAGAGGTCAACACTCGACAGAAAAACTAAAATCCTATGGAAGTTCAAAATCCTATGAGAGTTCAACCAATTTAGGTTCAATTTTGAGGCCTTAAAGTTTGAGAGAAATGACATTTACATGGTTTGCAAAATTATTTTATGCACTTACAAAAACATGCTTTAAAGTTAATGGGAGAAAGCCAACATGACATGTATGCTTTAAAAAAATTTCCTAAGAATTTATGGGATAAATGACACATGTACACAGTTTGCCTTAAAGTGGTTGAGGTTAATGGATATTAAAATGAAGAACTCCTATTTAGATCTATTACAGAGATTGACTGTAGGGGCATTTACTGGATATGTCACCTTTGATAAAATATGAGATCCAGAGGCTACCTGGCCCTTTACAAACTCTAAGTTTAGAACTTGTATAAGTTAACACTCAACTGACAAACTAAAATCCTATGGAAGTTTAAAATTATATGAGAGTTCAATCGCTTTAGGTTCAATTTTAGGCCTTAAAGCTTGAGATAAATGACATTTTCATGGTTTTCAAAATTATTTTATGCACTTAAAAAAAACATGCTTTAAAGTTAATGGGAGAAAGCCAACATGATGTGTATGCTTTAAAAACTATGCCTAAGCATTTATGGGAGAAATGACACATGTACACAGTTTGTCTTAAAGTGGTTGTGTTTTATGGATCTATTAAAATGAAGAACTTCTATTTATATATGTACCAGAGATTGACTATAGGGGCATTTACTAGATATGTCACCTTTGAGAAAAGATGAGATCCAGAGGCTACCTGGCCCTTTACAAACTTTGCCTTTAGAACTTGTAGAAGTTAACACTCAACCGACAGACTAAAATCCTATGGAAGTTCAAAATTCTATGAGAGCAAGGAAAATTTGAAGGATGGAAATTTATTTTAAAGTTTAGAAACTAATAATTTTGTATAGTATCTATTTAAAAATTTGGAAAATTTTAAGGTAAAAATAATTTATACTATTTAGGTTAATAATTTTTAGAAAAAATGGAAATTAAAAATTTTGTTTTTGGAAAAAACATGGAAAATAAGGTTAATCAGATATAGATTCCATTCCATTTATTTTATTGAAAAATATGGGTTGTGTTCTTTTGTTTTAATAGAAGAAAAATAAGAGGTTAAGATTCTACACAACCCTTCATATATTTGAGAAGGTAAATCCTAGAATTGATATTCTAGGAAGTAAACTCCAAAGTATTCTAGGACTTCGACTCAAGTAAAGTTTCTATCTGCAACTATGGATTTTGAATAAAGGAATTTGAGTAGTTCTGAAGGTGAGTCAAGATGTTTCAACAATAAGTCTACCTACAACTTAGATGTTGTGTATAATAAGGAAGAGAGTTTATATATATATATATATAAGCGATGAGAATTTAATTTAAATATTACACATTAGGATTCGAATGCTTCGTTAACTTAAATCACAGAAATTACAGATTCAAATGTTTATTGAAATTTAACTTTATCCCTACGGGTAATTTAAATTCTAGAGATTACGGATTCGAATTTTTATTGAAAATTAACTTGATCCCTACAGGTAATGGGACCGAGAGGGATGAAAATAATTGTAGTTAATTAAAAAATTGATATGCAATATGGAAATAGAGTGAAGTAAACAGAGAAATTATATTACTAGCACCAAAATCATCTGAACATTCCAATAACACATCTATCAAATTGATAAACTTTCCTGGTTAAGTAGCAAAACTACGCATTGGTGGAATATCATGCAACCTAGAAACAAACGAACTGGAATATATTATATATAAATGGTCCATAGCAAATTAATAAAGAGAAAAGAGAAAAGAGATGGTACTTATTATGAATCTATGTAACATATTAATATAAGGACATGGCATTCATTCCGTCATAAATAATATAATTGGTGATAATGATTCAAACACGCATCCAATAAATTTTCAGGAAAATATAAGAAGTAAAAAATCCTATAGATCTACATTTATTCACAAAAGACACAATTCAAGTAAAAAAAAATACATGTGAATCATAGTTCATCTAAACTCAATAACCATACAATATTACATATTAAATTGTAACTACTCAATGAAACATTATGGCTGCATAGCCATAGTTCCAGTTTTGGAAATATGTAATAAGTTACAATGAGTATGCAACTACATGTTTAGACATTGGGAGTTTGAGGAAGTAAAATTCAAAAGAAAACTACCAGTAAAAGGAAACTACATTGAATTTATATAGCAACTAAAATATAAGTCAAGAAGGCATGACACAGTAGAACCGAGTAGATTCTCAAAAGACCAGTTACTGGAATAGGTTAAGTGAACTTGTATAAAATAAGGGAAATATAAGAAGTAAAACATCCTATATATCTACATTTATTCACAACAAACACAATTTAAGTAACCAGAAATAAATGTGGCTCATAGTTCATCTAAACTCAGTAACCATACAATATTACATATTAAATTGTAACTATTCAATGAAACAATTTGACTACATAGCCATAGTTCCAATTCTGGAAATATGTAATAAGTTACAATGAGTATGCAAATACATGTTTAGACATCTGGAGTTTGAGGAATTAAAATTCAAAAGAAAAATACCAGTAAAAGGAAACTGCACTGAATTTATATAGCCACTAAAATGGAAGTCAAGAAGGCATGAAACTAAAGTAGAAGTCAAGAAGGCATGACACAGTAGAATCGAGTAGATTCTCAACAGACAGGTTACTGCAACAGGTCAAGTGAACTTGTATAAAATAAGGGAAATATAAGAAGTAAAACATCCTGTAGATACATTTATTCACAACAGACACAATTTAAGTAACTAGAAATACATGTAGCTCATAGTTCATCTAAACTAAGTAACCATACAATATTACATATTAAATTGTAACTATTCAATGAAACAGTTTGGATGCATATCCATAGTTCCAATTCTGGAAATATGTAATAAGTTACAACGAGTATGCAGCTACATGTTTAGACATCTAGAGTTTGAGGAAGTAAAATTCAAAAGAAAACCACCAGTAAAAGGAAACTGCACTGAATTTATACAACCACTAAAATAGAAGTCAAGAAGGCATGACACAATAGAACCGAGTAGATTCTCAATAGACCGGTTACTGGAACAGGTCAAGTGAACTTGTATAAAATAAGGGAAATATAAAAAGTAAAACATCCTATAGATAAATTTATTCACAACAGACACAATTTAAGTAAACAGAAATACATGTGGCTCATAGTTCATCTAAACTCAGTAACCATACAATATTAAATATTAAATTGTAACTATTCAATGAAATAGTCTGGCTGCATAGCCATAGTTACAATTATGGAATTATGTAATAAGTTACAATGAGTATGCAACTACATTTTTAGACATATGGAGTTACAATATGTAATAAGTTACAACGAGTATGCAGCTACATGTTTAGACTAGTAGTTGATGCCGAAAGAGAGGGGATGAGGGAATTTGTTTTCTCATCTAAGTTATCAAAATGCAGAGCTCAAAGTTTCTAGAAACATTTTCTTAAATAAGCCTCCTTATTGGTTCTTATAGAACAATTTGTAGCTTACCGTTGTTACTTGCATTCATTCCATGGTGTAAGCCTCTAAATTATAGTTTGATTGCCATGTTCCAAGGAAGAATTTCTACTAGACAACAAAATATAAGAACCACATTTTAGCTACTCATTTTGTCATAAGATTTGCATTAGTGGCTACCATGGACATTTCTTGAATAGTAACATGCTTGATTTCCTTCAAAATCCTAAATATACACAAGCTAGACCACCATCACAATGCATTACCTTGAGAAAATAGAAATGTAGCTATGTGTTATGTCTATGGTCATTGAAGTATGCTCTAATAAGATTGTTTGTATTAACATTTGTAGTTTCAAGTGAAAAGGCTTCTAACGAATCCAATATATCCTTATTTTAAATTTCCACAATTCCTAAATTTTCATCCAATCGAAAAACAATTATATTATCCTTTAGTGAAAACCACAAAAAAATAATAAACTAAAACCTCAGATTGAAGAAATAAAATAGAAAAAGACAAGCACACACTAATGATAACAAACCATACAAATTAATTCCAAACAATGATGCTCCACTAAAAATTTAGAAAAAGAACTAATCCACAAATGGTCTAAGAAGTAATATGAATAAATTATACAAATATTAACTTGCTATTAGCCTAATACGTCCGTATGTTTCAAATAAAATGATAAATTTGGATGTGAGATCACTCTTCCTATCTCACAAATACAACCATTATAATTCAACTTTCGATATATTAAAACTTTGACTTTTGTTGTTCCATAAATGTCTTTTGCCATGAGTCATATGAAAGTAATGTGAATTTGGAAAAGGTAGCCCAATAAAAAAAACAAAAAATGCAATGCAATTGAATGGAAGAAAAACATGCAAACTTTCTAAATATGGAAGTTTTTTTTTTTTTTTTTTTTTTTAATTGTGGGGTAGACCCATTTTAAAGGCTTCTCTCATTTGAGGAGCCACAGAAGCAAACCGTATAACGGTTGGAAACAAAGCCTATAATGGATTTGTCTCTAAAATGCATTTATTGAAATATGCGATATATACGTTAAGAAGCTTGGAAAGTAATGTATTCGTTGAAATATATATATATATATATATATATATATTGAAGGAAACTCATTATATTTCTAGAGGGATTTGTCTCTCAAACTGTTACTCAAGAGAAAATGCCAATATATACGTTGAGAGAAATTCAAATATATTAGTTGAGAGAGGGTGAGTATATCAGTTGAAAGAGGTCTGTATTGCAGCAATTTCCCATTTATTTACTTCGTTGATCTGGTTAGATATATATGTGGATGGGCGTATGTCTATGTGATGATTTGGTGTGTGAGTTTTAGTATGTGCCTATGGGTATGCTGACTCATTCTATTCGTGTGCATTTGGGTGTGTATGAGTCTGTGCCGCTACACTCCAACTTATAAACTACGAGGAAAGGCGGTGGAGTACCTAAACCTAACTGCTCTCTTTCATGAGTAATGGCCTCTTTTAATTTTACTTACATACTATATTCATTCATTTAAGCTATGCTTTTCTCTATTCTGGTAAACATGGTATTTTCTTTTTAATTGATTTCAGCCATTGCAATGTATGTCTGTGTATATCAAATTTGGCTCATGGCACTCCTTTGTTTTCCATTGAAATTATTGAAGGGATCAGTTCCAACATTTGAATGTCTGTGGCACTCCTTTGTTTTCTATCTAAATTATTGAAGGGACCAGTTCCATTATTTTATGTTCTATTGTTGTGATGATGGATGGGTCGAACCTTCAACTGAGGAGCTAGCAACACATAATCAATGCTCCTCTCCGATAAAGCACGCAGGGATTCAATTACAGGTACATTTCCCTTAAACTCTGCTCTCAAAGTAAAACCCTCTTCCTTTTTCATTCAGTTTTATTCTGTTTTTTAACGTTTTATTCAAACTATAAAGGAGCGAGAAGCAGAACCTTTAAATTTCAAATCGTAGCATGAATAGGGTATTTTCTTGAAATTTTACGAGGTATTCTCTATTTATTTATTTAGCTAGGTAATCAATCAATCCAATCATTATTGTTGAGATCATTGATTTGTTACCGTACTTCCTAATCATCCAATGAGTATTCCATCTTGTTAAGGTTATAATTCTTTATGATTTCTCCCATTTGTGTTACGAAGTTAACTTTCTGTTCTCCACCTCTTTTGGTTGTTGCGTGGTTTTTAGTTTAATCCCTCTCCCCATTTATTTTTTTAATGAGAAGAAAACCTTTTCAAACCTTAAATATTCACTTAGGTAATATGGGTCTGAGAATTAATAATATTACTAATGCTATTATTTAATGATGTGGTTTTTTAACATCGTGGATTGTGTTTTCATTTTAGTGCCTTCAAAATGATTTTTTCATGGACGCTTGCCCATATAATTTCCTTATTGAATTGGGCTTACCATCGGGACTTACATCCAAGGCTTACACTAAGATAAAGCCAACATTTACATCAAGACTTAAATGCTTACCGGAAGTGCTAAAAATTCATCGTGTTGCCAGCTCCCGGACGAAGAAACGAACGTGACCAAAGAGAAACGAGCCGACGAATTCAATAGAGATCTCGGAAAGTCATCGCAACCTGATTATGAAGCGTGACAGGGTGGCAGGCAAAACTGATTCAACGAGCTCACCACAACGCAGAGAAAAATCACAGCAGTCTGAAAGAATGTAAAAGAAATGTGCGAAAGAGAAGTGAAACCTACAAAAGTTAAGACAATATCTTTATAAAAAAATATGAGTTTGGCCAAACTATTTTAAAGTTTCATAGAACTAATGGTATTTGAAACTAAAATTTCAGCCAAACTTTGTTGTTGGTTTTCCCATCTCAATGCAAAATATGTTTTCCCCACCGTCGATGTAAACGGAAAAACGAGTTCGAAATTTGAATTAATTTTGAAATTCAGTAGAATATATAATATTTAAGCCAAAATTTTTCAAAGGTCAAGTAGAACTATTGAGAAAAAAGGTTTTCCGCCCCCGATTCTCACAAAAGTACTAACCCAACTTCACACATTTTCACCCCATAGTTATATGTGATGAGGACATTTAAGTATCCATAATATTTCTTCTAGTTTGAAATCATATTCCTTTTCTCTGAAATTCGATTATTGAGTGATTCTTTTGCAGCCCATTTGAAGGATTATTTGTGAGGAGCATGATTCCTCTTATTCTTCTTCACACACTTTTGATTCCACATGTTTTTCATTCTCATACTAGAACAACGATTTGGTATTTGGGTGATGAATTTTGGTTTCTTCTCCTTGGAGGGGTAAAGTTTTAAAGCACACCTTCACATCAATGGTGTCAACAATATTTCCTAATATTTTGTTATAACATATATGTAACCTTTTATCTTTATTAAAATCAAACCAAATATTCCTTCATAAACTCTAGCATTAAACTTAACAGAATTCCAATCATTATGTGATGTAGAATGTGTTGCCAAAAACACTACAGTGCTTGATTAAGGGCTAGGTTTTCATACCACAACTCTTAGGAAGTCTTGTCATTATTTTTATCTTGGTGCTACTTTATTTAAAGTATGGATCATTGTGAACAAGTTCAGCCCAAAAATTGTTTAATATTTTAAACAAAGTACAGCATCTAGCGATTTGTTGTCTTGATTTGTTTTTCTTCTCCATCACACCATTTTTCTATGGTGTGTTTGATAATTTTTTTCTTCTTATCCCATGGTATTAACAAAAGTCGTCAACCTCTCTTGAGGATAGGAAATCCACCTCATCAATCGTTTGGGTACTTGATTTAAAACAATTTTCATATTTGATGAATTTGAATATTTTAAACTTACTCAAACACTTCATATTTCTCTTAAAAAATTCCAACCTAAGTCATCTTCGTATAATCATCAATAATAGCATAAAATAACATTCTCCACTTGGGTTCTGTTTTCTTCAAGGTCCTGAGATGTGTATATATAGACAACCAAACCTGGAAACCTGTTTTATGACTTATCCTTGGGTTTTAAAAAGGTTAATTGGATTTTTCTGTACAATTTGAAATGATTTAAAAATTGTATTGCAGGTGAAATCATTCTCAAGCCCTTAAAACTTGTTTTTTAATTTATTTTTCCACTATATGATAAAATTTTAAGTGTCCCAACCTTCTATTCCATAACCAACTCTCATCAAGTTTCCACAAAAAACATATCATTTCCTCATTGAGTATGTACAAATTATTCAAAGTTCTCACAAACATTTCTATTAGTTTGCCTCTGTTTGCAACCTTTATCTCCATGACCTTTTGGGTGAAAAATAACAACATCCCAGTCACAAATCTTAATGACACTTAACAAAATGGGTTAAGTCATCACAAATGAACATGTTAGCATTTAATGTCTTTAATTTATCAAAGCTAATTCTTCTTTCCATTTATCTCTCTTGGAGCATTGACCTTGGTAACACTACCCATCTTATCTTCTCTTAATTTGGTAATAATTTACTCTTATCACCAATCATATGTTTGGGAGAATCTTCTATCCACATACTAATGGCTACCTTGCTTACAAGCATATAATAAAATGCAACATTCTTCTTTTTCCTTTCTTCCTTTTTCTTCTTGCATGTCTTGGGTTCTTTTTGTGCTTTGATAATCTAAGGACATGAATTTGGTTTTAAGACTTTTATAGTGTTTTACGTATGCCCATATTTATGAAGGTTATAACTTTCAATAAAATAAAAAAAATGGTGCAAAATAATTGTGGTCTCTTAAATGAATTTTTATATATGGATTTACAAATTATCTATCTCTATTTCTTGTTGAACGGAAATATTCATTTCTTTTATTTATGATATAATTATTTATAATATAGGATCTACAGAAATTTACAACCTTAGGACAAATTGTACATGAATAATAGAAACCATGAAGATGTTGTGGTACATGGGATAAGTTTTCCTGTGAGGATATGATCTTTTGATTCTTTGATGGCTTTCTCTTTGAGGAGGATAAGGATTTTGTTAATTTTTTAACAGGTGATTTTTTTAGCTATTTGGTGTTTGTGGGTTTCCTCCTTTATTCATGTAATTTTTGTCGATATTTTTCCTCAATTTCCTTGATACCATTTTCTCTTCTTTGTTATTGTTGTGGTTGATTGTTTTCATTTTCATGATTTTTTTGTATGTCCTTTGAGTGCTTCAAGAGTGGTTGTTAGGTTATTTTCAACCATGTTTTATTGGTGCCTTATCTATTACATAAATGAGACATACCAATTTAAATGAGAGGATATCTCTTAACACTCAAGATTCAATTCAATTTTAGGATCCTTAAATAAACCTTAGATTATGGTTGACTAAGCTTTGGTATTTTCAAATTATTTTCTAATGGAGACAAACTTTTTCCTCTGTCTTTCTCACATTCCTTGTCTTTCTCTCCCAACTATTCCAAAGAGTTTCTTTAATATTCTTTTTTTCTGAATTCAACCTTTAGAGAAAGATAGAAAGCCAAGGTCCTCTAGTTCCATCCCTTTCCTTTTCATACTTTTCCAACAATATTTCTACTTATTTTTTTTCTTCAGAGCCCATGTATTTGTTCAGGAAGCTATTTATTTCTATAAGATTGAGATCCTGCTACACAACTTCTTCTTCATGTTATTTATAATCATATTTTCCTTCATATTGTATTTATATAGCCATGAGCTTGTAAACATGATCACTTAAGGTTGTTCATCCTTATCCTCTAAAGAGTTGTTGTCCTCTTGGGTATAAAAGCTCTTCTCCTTTAAGTTTCTCTCCTACTTGAATCTCCTATACTTGTCCTTTTATTTATTATCACATTAATTACTTTATTTCTTATGTGGGAATTTGATTAATAGTTACCAATGTTTCCACAATGGAAGCATCTAAAAAGAGAAACATACATTTGTTTATTTGAACCCTCTCTTCAATCTTTTGACAAATTTGGCTTTTCTTCAATCCATAGTTTGAGACTTCTTGGTATTCTTTAGTCTTGTTATCATGTTTGAATGCTTCCTTCCCTTGATTTAGAGATATCGTTTAATTCTAATTTCATAGGCAATAAATGTTCTAGTCATAGGTTGACCATTTTGTTGCTAAGGTATTGCTTCACCTTAATCGCTGATGGCAGTGTTAAAATTATTTTAAGAAGAGATGTAAAAACCTTTTAACTAGTGTGGAATTCTTTGTAGTTTCATAGATACATCTTATAGGATTAACTATTTCCATCACCTGAAAGAAATAATTTAACTATGTCCTCATGTCGTTCATCTTCAATGATTCAAATTACATTCTACAAACTTATTCCTATCTTCTGTTTACCTTTCTATCACCTTCATAACAATTTTATAACTTATCCCACATCTCTTTGGATGTGTTGTAGTTCTTGACTTTAACAAATTTTGATTTGAAAATCCATAGGTTTCAGTGTTCATTACTGAGATTATATGAAAAATCGAGCTTTTAATCTATAATAGCTAAGACATGCTTGGTACTATGAGAAGTTAAACATGCATCCAAAGCATGTACACTGAGGACATTAGGTAAGCTCTCATTCTTACCTTCCAAAAACACATAATTCATTTTGGTAGGCAAAAGGATATTTTTGGTGAGGTTTCCATCTTGGTTGACCATCTTTTAGATCTAGATTGAACTTCCAATTGTGGAACTATTTTTGAAGGAACACACTGCGATACTAATTGTTACAGAACACAAAATAATATTGAGAGGGGGTGATGAATCAATATTACGTAAATTTTCGACACGGACAGGACACCATTGGAAACACGGGGAACAATGATGGTGGCAGGTTCCGTATTATGAGGAAAAAAACAAGACGGAGCACTCTAGTCACCATTGCCTCCTTTAGAAGCTCGACTCTCCCACGTTGCCACGTCCCTAGACTGTCACCTTGTGGCCTGGCCTTCAGCGAGAGAGAGAATGATAGGCGCGTTCTCTGTTTGCAAGATTGAAGAAGATGATCCTACTACTCAGGAAAAAAGAATGTAGATATTCTCCCTAGTTTTAGGTGTATTCTCTCTTTTGTGTGCTGTGTTTTGAAGTATTCTTTTTCTGTGACTCATTTTATTTTGGCTACTAAATGCTACTTCAGTTTTCCATAGCGACATCGGTTTCACAATAGTCTTTGGTGGTTTCCCCGGCAGAAGCGATGTAATTTACGTGGGCAAACTAATGAAACTTCCCTCTAGACTTGGCTTTTAAACACGAGAGGAAGAGACTTTGTTATTTTGTTCTATATATGATATAATAGAAGTAGTCAAACTTAGAAAGAATAAAAATGTTACGTAAATTTCAAAAATTATTTATCCATCAAATAAATTCAATGAAAGATAAAGTATCATTCATATACAGCTTTGAATCTTTTAGAATGTTAATGTGAAACCCCATAATGGGAGAAAACCACAATACTTCTTGATTTTTAAAAGGTAAACAAAAGCACCAACTTTTAGTTTACAACAAATTTTATAGGCACCACCATATAGGAGGCACATCCCCTTTATTTACGAGCGACTAATTGTTGGAAGCACCCACTTCCACTAGTTCCAGGAACCAACCTACTAAGAAACAACCTCATAATATTTCCAGGAACCAACCTAAAGGAGAATATGATCCCTTTCTTTGCATGTAGCTACTTTCTTATTCACACTTTGATTCCTTTTTTCATTAATTTTTTAAACTTGGATTAGTGAGTTTTATTGACTGCAAAGTCATACACACACAAAAAAATAGTTCAAATGTTGCGATTAGAATATACTCACACACACACAAGCACCATATTTTTTACCTATTTTTAAATATATATCCTACATAGATCAACACACCTAACAATTATGATATCAAAACTCCTCTCCATCTCATTCTTTTACTAACTTCATTATTCTATCGGTTTGCGGGGTTACATCTGATCATAGATTTAGAAAAAAACTTCTTATGTGATTCTCTTCTTATTTTATGGTTTTGACATTTGTTTACCATGGATATCAACCCATGGTATTTATAAATACAGATTACTTGGTAGAGTTTGTCAACAAATTTCTCCTTGTCAATATTTTAATTCATCAATGGAACCAAAATGCTTAAGATCCTTTTCCCTTGATCTTGTACGAATAGAGATATTTTGGCTGATGACATCCTATGGAAAAATAATAAAACAATACTTAAAATAATAAAAATAATATTTATGAATTTTAGAAGGAATAGAAGAAAATTATTTTTTCTAATTGTATTTTTAGTTTCTCATATAGTTTACTCAAATTTCAAGTCTAGACACTTGTTGGATGTGTAATTGCATTCCACATCAAAAGTACAATTATGCATACATTTGAGATCATCCACATTGATAAAAATTGAAGATACATTAAAAAATGTGTTATACATTTTCTTTTGTGTATCTTCATTTTATCAATGTGTATCTTCTCAAAAGTATGCATAATAGGTACTTATTGGATGTGAAATTTAATTCTTGCCATCCAACAGGGTGCCTCTGATGAAAATTGAGGCAAACCTATAAGGAGATGAGCTAAAAATACAATTTAAAAAATATTCTTTTTATTCTTTTTCCTCCAAAATATTTACATTTGTGAGTACTCATTAGGAAGAGTGAATTTAATTTTACAGGCCATCTGACAAGTGTCTACACTTGAAATTTTAGTGAACCGTAAGGAGATAAGTAAAATATACAATTAAAAAAAGTAATTTTTCTTATTTTGCCTCTAAAATGTTTACATGCATGTCTTTTAACTTTAAAGGATTCTCATTGGTCTACCCTATTATGACATGAGAATTACATGAAAATTTCATGGTCACTTATAAGCTCAAATTTCCTTTAATGCATATACCAACATGTTGGATTGTGGGCTAGTATATTGTTGCCAAAACATGTTATCTAGGCATTTGTTTTGCAACCACACTTCATGGTTGGTGAACCCCATTTTCTTGGATATCCTTTGAACCTTTCTTTGGTTCGAGAGATTAAATCCCTTCACTTCATGAGCTAGGGCTAGGACCACAACCTTAATTTTATTTTCTAAGATATCCGTATTAGTATTATTGTTGGGCCTAGAGCTTTGATGCCCCAATATCATTGGATGTTTGAATTATTTCCATAACAGGCATGTTGGAAAAACCTTGATTCTAATACATTTCTTGTATACGGATCGAGGTTTATTGTGATGGTGCATGTTATATGCACCTTCATATCCCTGGATACCTTAATGGAGCTTTTCCTTGGGAAACCATAATAGAAAAAAAAATCATAATTCTTTAACATTGTAAAGTATTACAAAACAACCTCAGCGTTAACCTTGAGGACTAAAGTCTACCACATTTAAGCTTCAATAGCTAATGAGAACTTGTCATGCAATTCTCTTGCCACACACCATATCTTTTATGTCTCTACGACATCATCTACCATGTCATATCTCTACTGTCACATGCCATGTGACCACCACATCATTGCTACTTGTCCCTCAAGGGCCACTTAGCCACCCAAAAAATGTCGGAATACTACCCGTTTCATGAACATGAAATTCATGTCATCATTCATTCCAACTCATTGCTATATGGTGTGATCTAGCTACCAATCTAGGTCTACCACTTATACTACCACGTGTCTCTCATGTGTTTACATTTCATACTAGGGTTTACATATTGTTTGGTCATAGGAAATTCATATATAGGCCATTACTTAAATGGTTCATTGGGAAACCTCGTATATGGATGCTTGGATACCCTCTTAGTAGACATTGTTCATCGAATCCACGATTTATATAGATAATTGAGCATTTTTCTGTCGGGGATACCATTTGAACAAGAACGCTTTGCATGTATTAGACCCAGGATGAATAGATATTGTATTAAATTTCTTAATCACAATTATTATATTATTTAAGAAGGTTAATTATGATTAAATACTAATGAAGGAAATACTAGTATCCAAATTCTTTCACTAAGTATTACATGTTAAAAAACTCTACCACAGATATGAATAAACAAATTTAAATGACTTTACAATCCATCTTCACTAACCAAATTAATATGGTTATAACCAAAGCCCACGAATTTTTTGTGTTTGGTTTCATTTCCCAAGTTTGAGTTTGGACCCTTTGCTTTGTGCACTTGATACAAACCTTGATCACTCCTCATAAATCATGATTTCACTCATTTTCACATGAATGAAATTGTAGCATTGACCATACTTCCTTTGACATGAATGACAACATATTGGTCAACGATATTCCCTTGTAAATTACATAATTTTCTACTATACATTAATAAAATGTACTAAAATACAAAAGTCCCAATGTGGTTGTTTCTAGTTTCCATATTGGTTTGACTTTGAGATAGTTATCATAAGCTTCAAAGGTATTTTGTTTGATGTCATTCTTTCCCGGTTGTTGATTGTGCCATGCCTTTCGATGTTAATTTTGAATGTCTTGTAGTGATGGATCATAATCATTTTTTCTTATTATAGTTTATGAAACTAGTGGAGAAATTACTTCTTATATATTTCTAAATCATAGTAAATACAAGTGCTACCCTTGAGCATTTGTACATAAATATAGAACTATTGTTTTCTTGGCTATGTACTAATAAGGGTAGCATTTACCTTATTGTGTAAGAAAATGATACGACAACTTTGAATATATATATATTAGAAATGGTAGACGAGGTTTTACCAAATATAGAAATTTCATCTTTCTAAAAAAGGTAAACCCATTCAATGGAAATATTTGTCACATTGTTTTACCTTTATCTAATAATCTTTATCACCCAATGTCAACCATGAAATGGTTGAATACATTCTTGGCCTTTTTACCTTAAGGATTTGAAGAAGCTCATTTTATAGAAAAGTAATGTTAGATTTATCTTTTATAAATTTGTAATATTATTTTTTATGCCCAAGAAATATGTTAATGTAATTATTATTTCCAATATATTTAAATCAAATATTACTTTGATTTTAGCCATGTCTACTTGGATTCTTCATCATACTTATGGTATGACCTAAATAGTATACTCATGAGAGCGACAAAGAATTTTTTTTAATAAGTAGGGAAATGTGGATCTATCAACACTTAGCTAGAAGAATCCTTTGAAATTAATTATTGTCTTTCATAACATTCGAAATATTCTAACCATTGAGATAGATATACAATATTTTATAAATACATTTTTTGAATTATTTGATCACAATTCAAGAAAAAAATTGATAATACATTATTCAGATATAAAGACTTCACTCATTATGCAAAATAAATAAATTCAAAGATAATAATTAAATTTATTAATCCTATATACTAATTACTACTTTACATTTGTACCCATAAATGGAAATGGTTGAATACATTCTTGGCTACATATAAATCCAAATATTTTTGAAGAAGCTCGTCTTATAGAAAAGTAATGTTAGATTTATATTTTATAAAATTGTAATAGTATTTTTTATGCCCAAGAAATATGTTAATGTAATTATTATTTCCAATATATTTAAATGAAATATTACTTTGATTTTAGCCATGTCTACTTTGATTCTTCTATCCTTGCCTATGGTATGACCTATTAGTATACTCATGAGAGCGACAAAGAATTTTTTTTTAATATATAGGGAAATGTGGATCTATCAACACTTTGCTAGAATAATCCTTTGAAATTAATTATTGTCTTTCAAAACATTCGAAATATTCTAACCATTGAGATAGATATACAATATTTTATAAATACATATTCTAACCATTGAGATAGATATACAATATTTTATAAATACATTTTTTAAATTATTTGATCACAATTCAAGAAAAGAATTGATAATACATTATTCAGATATAAAGACTTCACTCATTATGCAAAATAAATAAATTCAAAGATAATAATTAAATTTGTTAATCCTATATACTAATTAGGACTTGTTTGTACCCATAAACATCGTTGGTAAAGAAGTAGCATAAATTTCCTATTAGTGAACAATGTTAGGAATGCATAGCTTTCTTTTGTTTTTTTCAAAACTAAAAATTTAATGCAAATCCTTAACATTTTTGGGCCATGCTTATTTTGGTGCACAACCATATGAAATCATCTTTCTGATTTATCTATTGTGTAGATTATGCTTCCTACTAAAAATTTCCCAATTTTGTTTTTAAAAATGGATTTATACTTGTGGATAAATTTATAGCATCTTTTTATAATATACTTTGCTCACAAAACGAGGCCAATTTTCTTCTCCCCCATCTCTTTAATAGGTTCTTCAAATTACTCATAAACATAGGTGAATAGATCTTAATATTCTTGAAGTGATTCAACTATTTGTACCTTTTGTTTGTTTATTCAATAATCATCTACATGAGCCTTATTTTGTTGATTATTCATAAATATGTTGAACTCCATTCTTTTTAATTCTACATTCATCCATCTTGGGGTTTGTATTCTTGCAAATATTCCCTGAAGGAAAAATATTCCGTAATGACAAGCTAGGTTTCATGCATTTATAATTCTAAGAAATATTTTTTTTTCTAGTAGCCTTGAATATCTTCTATTGGGTGTATAACAGATTGAAAATTATTCTTTTTCTTGTACATTCAACCAAGTAAAATGATCGTTTATAGGCATGGTGTTTCCCAATGAATTCGATCTAGACACATACTAACCAAATATACTTTTTTTATAATGAGAAATTCAAACTTTCCATGCTAAGTAGTGAAATTATTTGCATTGTTATATAAAATTTACTCACATACTTGAAAAAACATACTAGTATAGAGATTTTTTTTTTAAATTGTGTATACTCTCCATGATCTCAAGAACTAAAGAAAAAAACTTGCAAATAGATCATCATAGAAAACATATAAAAACTATTGAAAATTAAGCAACTAGTATGAAGGTGTAACATGCCACCTTTTATTCTACAGGGTTCTCTCTAGACCTGGCAGCTGGGGCTCTCCATCTATGTCAGATGTGGAGGGATCCATGCTTGTTATTATTTTGGCAAGAAGCTTGATTTTTGTACTGATGTTGTCCATTTTCTCCATTATCTCATCCATACAGATGATGAATTCCTAATGAGTGCCATCCCTATATGTAAGGCCTATTTCCATTAGAGACTTAGTATGCAAGTATAGGTCGATAGTTTGCATATAGGTGGAAGCTCTAGCTCAGGTATAATTCACAGTGTCTAGGATATAGTATTTCGTTTCCTAGGCAAAATGTGTGTCGGGAATGTACCTCTAGTATTTTATTCTTCTTCCACATTAGATATCTCTTTACATAGCTTTAGGGATGATATCCTTGTACCTTTCCATGGCTTATCCAGTAGAAAACTACGCATAGGTGCCCAAAAGTGAGGGGGGAATGAATTTTGGAGAGGAAGCGGGACCACATCATATCCTTTAAACCTCGATGAGTAGCACCTACTATGCGATGTCTGGCCATGCTAGGATTAGGTTAAGCTATAGAGAAAGTAAGAGGGGAGGGAAATTAGCATAGGATCATACCTCTTAGATAAATAAAACTCGGCATGGGGAGAGAAGAAAAGTTTCCAATCAAACCCACAAAGGAAAAAGAAGTAGAAAAGATAAAATAAATATAATTGAGGAAAAATTGTAGGGCACGAGAACAAAGAGACCAAACTTGAATATGTTGGTAACACTGTGAGGATCAAACACAATAGAAAAACTAGGATGGAGCAGTCGATATGCCCAACTAATATCAGTTCCTTTGTCCTACTTCACTTAATGAATTAGAGTTTTCATACCAATGATACATGCATTATTCTCCTCTTGCCATGGTTGACTCGTTATATGGTGTTGAATTTGCTCCCTGCTCACTATGTGGCCGCCTTCTTACCAATTCTCTACATAATTTTCTTGTTGCTCCAAAAAGGTGAGCTTACATGAATAAATTTGAAGCATTATTATGATTAGTTGAACAAAGTTGAAATATGTTATTTTATTTATATTTCCTTGGGAAAGACGAGAGCATGAATTCATTTTTACCCAGGCATGTGTTGACCGCAACATTTTCTAAAATGATTGATTGGAACTGTAACTTTCATGGCCTTGTCCATATTGTAGCTATCATCATGTCCTAAGAGCATAACGTCTTCGTGGTACAATATTATAATTAAATGTGATGGGTATTTACAATATTTTATTTATTTAATCATGACCATTTTAAAATCTACAAATTAATAATAACATTTCATTAATTTTAAAATAGTCAATTTGATGGGTATGTATGCACGTAACTCTAATATATGACACATGATAAATTTCAAATAGGATTGTAGAAGATAAAATAAGGAACATATCGTGTTAGCTGATAATTCAAGATAATTATCAAACTATGTGGCTCCCTCAATACTAAGACTCCAAGAAGATACTCGCCTTATAGTGTTGAGCCTGCATGATAAATGACCCCAAGATGACGCTTCCCCCATAGCGTTGAGACTCTAAGATAAGCATAAAATAACCCACAATGGGTTTTTATATGTGTTAGAAAAGCCCCATCTCCATATACACTTACATCATGCAATTATATGCGTTAGAAAAACCCCATCTCAACTCACATCATGCAATGCTGCACTGTGCACCCATAATCATAAAACCTAAGTATCCAAGCTTAAGGAATTACTCACTTGGCAATTCCAAACCCATGGATCATTAGTATGCTATATAAAACACTAAGCATGGGATAAATTAATCAAATTAAATGGATTTTAGTTCTCCAATAAAAAATAATATAGCCAAATTTCTTATTTCTTTAGGTGAAATAATTGTGTTCTTTTTAATTTTAAAAGTAATTATGCTAATTTTAAAAGTAATTATGCATTTTTTTTTAGCATTGGTATGTTGGTAATTAAATATATTATTTCTATTCAAAACAAATTAGAGTTAATATATTTTACTAAAATAATTGAGAACATTTGGAAAATAGTTTATTTGAGTTGTAAAAGTTTTAAAATTATATGACATATTTATATTTATAATTTTAATTAATTTAACCAAATTTTATTATCAAATTATAATTAAAAAATATTCAAAAAAAACATAATGTAAAATTTATAAACATAACGTGAAATTTATATTAAAAATCTATCTTAAAGGATCACATCAAACATTTTTTCACTTTAAAATAGGTTTGTATTTCAAGATTTTTGATCCCCATAACTCTTGATAGATCTAAATTTAAAATGGATCTAAACTAGTTTAATTATATATATATATATATATATATATATATAATTTAAACAAATAATGTTACCACATCACTAGTAAAGTGAGCTGAAAAAGAGTCTCTTAGCATAATTGCTTTATATATATAATCAAGACTCCAAAAATGTATTATATATAATCTGAAAATGATCCCTAAATAATGAACATGGTTTTATTGTCTAGGTGGTTAAAAACATAAATGTTAATTCTTTAATGGATGGTAAGTACTAAAAAGTACTCATTATAATTGATAGGTAGAACCAATTATCTTGAATCCGGCATAGGATGGTTGAAATATGAACCACACTATCAATACAAGGCAATGATATGATATTCCTCCAAGTTTAATAATTAGTCGTAACTTAAAATCTCCCTTGATTCATATTATGTCTTAGCCGTAAAGAAAACAACGAAGGTTCCCGTGGGGACATAAAGAAGGAAAAAACAAGAGCCTTAGATTTATGCATGACTTTCCCCGAAGAATGGTGATATCCCTCCCGAAAGACTATAATGGTATTGCACTGTATAGGGTTTAGATAGATATATGCCATATAGCATTCCTCCTTTCAAGCCCCAGACCGAGCCCGTAGAGCGAATAAATAATACAGCACCTGAGGAATCATGTAAAAAAAAGGTTGAACTGGGACAAGTCTTAGATATGGTAACCTAAACAGTTCATTCAATGCTTGGGCGGATGAATATAGGTGAGTTAGAAACCGCAAAAACATGAATTACTTAGAAACCGCTCACGCAAATGCCAATATCATCAGTTTCTATCTCGCCTGTATTCATTCACCGAAGTAAGTAACTGGGGCCTTTGTTGAGAGTTTCAAGTCCATTAAGATCAAAATTCCTCAAACGCAGTCCCAATGTAGCAGATTGAAAACCCTCCTTCCACTCAAAATTTTCTGAAGCTTTGCGACACACAACTTGTTTTCCTAAAACCCTCATGCAGAAGATGAATGAAAAAGAAAATGACATAAAAAAATAGAACATAAATCAATTATATAAGCAAGCCTATCACAAACCTATCAAGTGTCACTAGGGAAAATAGTTGAGGATGGTTTTCTTCATCAAAATGATCAAGATCAAATTTTACAGAGTATTTAGGCCCTACTAGAGAGAAAAAACATGCTAAAAAAATCTAACCAGCTAAAAACTGTTGAAATTTCTGAATATTCCAAACACATAGAGGAAGCAGAGTTCCTCAACTAAACACAGATATTTAATAAAAAAAATGTGGATAGAGATGGATGGAGTGAAAATATTTTCATTTAAACAAAACACTTTTACAAAATGAAAATTTCTTCAGAACTACTCTGTTCTGGATTACATTCAAAATTACTCCTTTTGACTGCTACAAAAACAGTGATTCTTGCTCTCTATCTTTTTCTCACATAGTCCTCTAACTGTGTTAAACACTCTATCTTCTACCTTTGGGAATTCACTTCATTACTTCAGTTTTCACGTTTCGTTACAATATTTATATATATATATATTATAAATATAGTATATTTACAATATATATTATAAAATATTTATAACCTAAGTTTAAAACTAAAATGTACCGCGACATTTAATAAAACTATATCAAAATACATTAAAAATTACACCAAGGTTCTAAAACATTATACATTGAGGCGCATAAAACATAATACATTAAACCTTTAACCAAGGTTAAAACTTTATGAAACGTTTTTTCGCGGATTTCAAAAGACATTACGCAAAACGATTAAATGATTCATCGCATCCATTTTTATGCCTGCTGACTGGACTTCAAATGGTGCAAATGGGATCCTATTGGTCAATGACATGGTGACTTGGCAGATTTCAAAAACTTTATACAAAGCCTTTAATTGCTTATCACATCCATTTTAGGATGGGCTAACATCGGCATCAATCTATGTGATACGCATATGATTGGCCGATGGGCATTAACGTGGAGTGGCGTGGGGACTGCTTATCACGTGGTTTGGAGAGTTAATGACGGGGCTTTGGAGGGTTGTGATAGACCGTTGATTGGTCGATAAGTAGTCTACGTGGAGTGGTAAGCTCCACTCAAGATGACGGGGGGTCGTTTAAATAAAAAAAAAATGTGCGGTAGGTGTATTGGTTGGTGGAGTTTTTAATGGCAGCATGGTATGGTTTGAATGCGGGATGGCGTGGTCAAACCATGGTTCTTCATTGCATACATAGGCTACATCCATAAAGAAAATTTGGTTTTGCAAGTGTTTTTATGACAGGGCTTCAATGCATGGAAGAGTGTAAACAAAGAACAAAATTTGTTGCTCATGTTGTCCTCCACAATTCACATAAAAAAATTAACTCTTGTCCTTATTCTGCTTCTGGTGCAATTGGAATTAATTTCCAACACTCACCCTTAATTATAACTATTTTTCTCTTCCATACCCATACATTTTCTTAATTAATTAAAACTTTTCTGCCCCAATGGTTTTGTTAATATATCAGCAAATTTCTCTTTTGTTCTGCAATGTTGTAAAACAATTGCTCCATTGCTCACTAACTCTCTTATGTAGTGATACTTTGCATCAATGTGTTTCGTTCTATTATGAAACACTGAATTCTTGGATAAATCTATAGCTGAGCTATTATCACAATAAAATGTTGTGCCTTTTACTTGTTCATGACACAAACTTCTCAACAGTCTCCTCATCCAAACTGCTTGACATGCTGTTGCTGTAGCTACCACATACTTTGCCTCTGTTGTTGACAAAGCCACAATTGGATGTTTCTTAGAAGCCCATGAGATGGCTCCTAATCCCATATGAAAAACATATCCAGAGGTGCTTTTCCTGTCATCTATACTTCCAGCCCAATCACTGTCAGTATGTCTAATCAATTCAAAATTTTCTGAAGTGGTGTATAAAATTCCATACCTCTTTGTTCCCTTCACATACGTCATAATTATTTTTTCTTCTTGCCAATGCACCTCCTTTGGCCTTTCCATAAATCTGGAAATTAAACTTACAACATGCATAATATCAAGCCTAGTTGCAGTCAAATACATAAGGCTGCCAACTATGCTCTTATATAAACTTGGATCAAAATCCTTGTTGTTGTCTCCTTTGCTCAGTTTTAGTCCCATAACTATAGGAGTAATTTTTGTCTTGCAATCTTGCATGTTAAATCTTTCCAAAACCTCTTTAACATACTTTTCTTGAGAAATAAAAATTTTATTTTCATTTTGCTCTACTTCTATTCCTAAGAAGTATCTCAGCAATCACATATCAGTCATCTCAAAGTCATCCTTCATGATTGCTTTAAAATTCTCAATGAGATAAGCATCATTACCTATAAATATAACATCATCAACATACAAAACAACAATGATCATCTTACCATCCTTTTCTTTGGTGTATAATGTGGGTTCTCCTTCACATTTCTCGACCCCATTTTCTCGTAGATAGGCATCTATCCTATTGTACCATGCTCTTGGTGCTTGTTTTAGCCCATATAGAGCTTTCTTCAATTTGAATACCTTGTGCTCTTGGCCTTCTTTCTCATAGCCTAGAGGTTGTTCAACATAAAACTCTTCCATCAATACACCATTTAGGAATGCTGATTTCACATCCATTTGGTAAACTTTACACTTATGTTATGCTGCTATGGAAAACACTGCTCTTACTGTTTCCATTCTTGCAACCTGTTATCACTATAAAAAAATCTCTTAAACTTGGTTAGTTACATTTTCTCCTAAGTCCTAGTGTTAGATAGGGTTAGAGTCATTTTGATATTTTTTCAAGGTCTAGATCATGGTTAAAGGTCTCATACTATCATTAAACATTGTTTATTAACCTCACTTCACTCTTCACAAGTCTCATGCCACGTTTTAAAACCCATTTGTAAAGTATGTTTCGAAAATTTGATTGAATAAGCCCAGAAACCACGTTTTTGTAGTGCGCATAGTGTAAAAAGTCCATTTTGTGCTACGAAAACACTGGTGAATTTGTAGTGCAAAAACAAAAATTTGCACACCATGCGCTACGAAATCGGGAATTCGCAAATTTGTCTCTGAGCTGTCACATCTGTCAAATACAATTAAATTTTCCATCATTGGGTGTCCTCCATGCATACAGCCATTATTTGTCATCATTATAGGTCATTTGTCATAAATTAGAGGTCAGTCATTATTGGTCCTTTCAAATTTCAAACAGTTGGCCATTTTCATTTGTATCATGCAAGAAAACACTACATGCATTCTTAAGTGTTGAAAGAAAGAATTCGTGGTGAGATTCCTAGTTATCAAGCGAGGCAGAACTGATTCAAATTCAGGTTATATTATCCATTACTGTGAAACCTGAGTTCTTATCAAATGAGGCTGTTAAATTTTCAAGCGAGGCAGAACTGAATAAAATCAAGCGAGGTTGTTCCATTCAAATAAAGGTTATACCAGTGTTTTCAAATATTGCTAATTTAAGTGAGTTTGATATTCATTTGTGTGGAAACAAAATTTTCATCAAGCGAGGCAGAGTTCTTATCAAGCGAGGTTGAATTCGATTCCTGAGTGAAACAATCTATTCAATAGGAGACTCAGATTGTTAATTTGCTGAAGAAAAAGGGTCTTCAAGGTTCAAAAGGAAAAAAGCAGCTATGAAGAGGTAAAGAATAAACTTAGGCTTGCAAATAATGAAATTGAGAAATTGAAGAAAAGAGAAAGAATATATGTTGAAGAAAAAGTCAAGTTTGAAAGGATGAAAGGGCTGTGGGAGCTTGAGAAAAGTCCAAATCCTGAACTAATTGACAGTCAAGCTTAGTTTTTCATCTGGACCCTACCTGCAATCAAGGAAGCCAAGTTAATTATGATGGTTAACATAAGACTGAGGGCTAATAACAGAAGGCTCAAGAGGAGAATTGAAGATTTAGAGATACAGTTAAATCAGTTTGGAGGTGAGCTACAGCCTAAACAGTAAGTTTCGTCTTTGAAATAAACTTTGAAGGTTATATAGTAATGCTCCATTTTTTAAACTGCTCAAGGTTGATGGCTATTGTTATATGAATGGATCTACACCTGAAGACTAAGTTTTAAAGGTTTCTGACATGAAATTTTGAGGAAAAAACTGAGAAATATGAAGACTCAGCAGTTTCATAGCACGCTATGAAACTGCTAAAGCAGACTCAGTAGTTTCGTAGCGCGCTACGAAACTGTTGTAGGATGCAGTTTTGTGAATTTTTGTAAATTTCAAAGAATAAATGGTTCAGTTTTGAAGCCTTGATGCTGATGGGGGATATATATTGAATATCAATGAATATTCAAAGGGTTTTGGCACATTTAATTGGAGTCTAAAGCATGTTTTTCAAAAGAAAGGTCTGGGCTACGAAAACACAGACAGTTTCGTAGAGCAACACTATGGCAATTTCCACATCATTTTTGAAAAGTTGACATATACACAGATGGAAGGTCAAATATATATGAAGACTTTAAGACGTTTGGCACGTGTTTTGAGTTCAAATTATGCAGCAAATGGTTCAAATTGGTATTAATGAAACACTCAGCTACTATACAGGAAGCACTATCCTATTTTACAGGGATATATAAGGAAGAGATAAAGGGGGCCTAATAGCAAGAAGATAGACATGATCATGGTTGAAGCCTAGAAGATGCAGCTATCAAGTGTTGTTTTCAGTATTTAGATAAGGATGTTATGTTTTAATAAATGATGTTTTAGTCCTAATTGTATTAGGAGTCTAAACAGACAGTTTAACTGTCAGTTGTAAATGCAATTTGTTTTATGAAAAGTTTTAGGTGTCAAATTTTGAATTATCCTGAACGGATTGGAGAGAATCCTAAGATGTAATGAATACTCTATAAAAGGGAGGAAATCGAATAGCATAGGGTTGAAGAATTTTTTGGTAAATTGCTGCTTTATGCTGTGAAGGAACTGTGATATATATAGAAGTAGTTTAACTTTTCTGAAGATGTGATTCTTAGTGTACTTCAATGAGCTTTATCTTCTATCTTGTGTTTTACTTCCATAGTTTGATGCTTATTACTCAGAATTCATGGGAACATGCTCTGACTTACTTTAAGTGTTAATTTATGGTGAATTGAGTTCTTAGGTCCTATATGTGGATGGTTTATTCAATGTTTGATACTTATTACTCAGAATTCATGGTCATTCATGTTCTGACTTGCTTTAAGTGCTAATCTTGGGTAAATCTCTGTTAAATACTTTCCTTTCACTATCTTAAGGTATCATGACTCAGAATTCATGCACACATGCTCTAATTTCCTTTGAACCTCAAGATAGTGAGACTTTCCTGAATGTGTCATTCTTTCATTGAAGTATATAAAAGCCTTAGTTTTGTAAGAAGAGCTATTTTGTTATCTTATCCCTATCACTGACTCCATAGCCCAATGGTAGCTTGTCTTCATCTTTCAACCTGAAAACATACAAAACCACAAACCATAGAGTTAGCCATCTATCTTTAAACAAAATCATTAACCCTTGAGAGAGCCCTCTCAGGCTGAGGAGGCTAAGCCTCAGCTAAAAAGTTGGTTTGAAATATTTACACTAAGGTAGTCTGATCAGCAGCCTATCAGGGTCCTATTTTGGTGATAACACAACCGGTGCAAAATTTTCCTCCTAATCTCTTCCTTATTGCTGCTTGTAGCCTTTGACAACAAGTCTTTCCTTGTGCCTTTCAATATAACCTTTAGTATTTATCTTGGTTTTATAAACCCATTTTACTTCGATTACTTCTTTTCCTTTTGGGAGATCAAATAATTCCCATGTCTTATTTTTCTCTATGGCATTTATTTCTTCATCCATAACATCTATAAATTTATTATCTTTTATTGATTCTTCAAAATGGATAGGATCTTCTACATGAAAATATAATGCAAACAAAGAGTTCATACCTTATTATTGCTCATAAATTTCATTCAGAGTTCTAAATCTGGTTCCTCTTTCACTTGCTGAACTTGTGCTTGTAGAAGCACTCAAATCTACTCCTTGTGATGTGCTTGAAGAAGCATTATCATCACTTCTCAAGGGTGTTCTCATACCTTCTTGTGGTGTCCCTTGCTATCCTTGTGTCGATGGAGGTGGTTCTGCTAATGAGGGATGTCTTTCAGACATTTCTTCCTCATCTTCATCATGAGACAAACACCCTTTTACATTCACTATTTTCTCAATGCTTCCAGCCCAAGCTTCTTCCTCAATGAACTGCACATCTCTGGTTATCATAAATTTCTTGTTAGATTGGTGATACCATCTGTACTCTTTTGATTCATTATTGTAACCAAAAAATATGCACTTCTCCCCCTTACTGTCCAACTTCTTCCTTAGCTAATCTGGAATGTGTGCATAAGCCACACAACCAAAAACTCTCTGTTAGGTCCCTATATTACTATTATAGTCCCTTATTGTTGTTATTGTAACCCCATTATTGTTATTATTGTACCCCTGTAACCCAATATTGTTATTATTGTGCCCTTAAATTATTATTGTTAGGTCGGCTGGGATTACATTGTGGCCCCACTAAGATTACATTATGGGCCCATGGACTCCTATATATAGAAAGGAGGTTTTGTAATTTTTATCATCCAAGAATTGTTCATTCATGTAATGTATTGGAGGTTGACCCATCGAAGTGACTTATTTCTAAGGCGTTGATATCTCTTTTCTTCTATTTTTGGAGTTTGTTTCCCAACATTTGGTATCAGAGCTTTGGATTCGAGGGTTTCCCTGCTCCAAACAGGTCATTGTGGAATTTTCGCTATAAATTTTTTTCTAAAAAGGTTCAGAAGAAGAAATTTTTAGAGTGCAAAGCTAAAATTCTGAGGAACATCGCGCAAAATTTTAGATCTTGGTTCACAATATTTTTGGAGATATGATCTATGGAAGTTATGTATTTTTGCAGGCTCTTGAATTTCACTTAAAAATTTCATCGTGGAATGTTCACTATAAAGTTTTTTCAACGAAGGTTCAGAAGCTGAAATTTTTAGAGCGCGAAACTAAAATCCTAAGAAACATCGTCGCAAAATTTTAGAGCTTGGTTCGCAATATTTTTGGAGATATGATCTGTGGAAGTTAGGTCTTTTTCAAGCTCCTGAATTTCATCTCAAAGAGGTGATCGTGGGAGAATCTTCATAACTCTCTCTCTGAGCATCAGATTGGAATTCTGTAAAAAGTGACTGAAAGTACACAGACTATAGTTTTCTGTCTGTAAATTTTAGAGCCAAAGGAGAAAACAGTGACACGTGGCAAGCCATACAAGTTCGCTCTACTGAACCAGTCCATAATTAGGTCATTGTGGGAGATTGGAAATAACTTTGTCTTGAGTAATCCAAATCAAGTCAGACCTATGGAAATTGAAATAATATTTAGGGTGCTACGTGTGGGACAAATTTTAGATATTTAAGATCCGAAATCACATAGATAATTTATTTCAATATCGAGCTCCTCAAAATCAAGAAAAAGGTGTGTATTTTTTTTTTCAAATTGCATAAGTCTTGTTTGAAAAATCAGTTTTAAGTGATTCCAAAGGCCTATTGAGCATACATATCAGCATTGGGTTCTAAAATTCCTCCTAAAAAGAATTCAACACGCATTAATCCCTCAAAGTACTCTACTATGACTCATGAAGATGAAGAATTGCAACATGATATTTCAAAATTACAAGAGCATGTGCACCAAAATTCACTATCGCAAAGAGCAACAAAAAATGAAATCGATGTTTTAAAGAAAAGCATGGAAGCTAAGATGGATGGTTTGAATAAAGGCATGGAAGCTACAATGGATGGTTTGAAGAATGGTATGGAAGATAAAATGGATGGTATGGAAGAAAAAATGGAAGGTTTGAAGGAAGACATGGAAGGTTTGAAGGAAGTTTTGTCAAAGTTGATACAAGAAATGATTCCTAATGGAAAAAAGATAGTAGATGAAAATCATGATGAGAACAAAATAAATGTTAATCGTGATTTCATAAACTTTAATGTTGGATTAAAGAACCACCATATTCCAAATATGGATATGAGGAAGTTTGATGGCAAGGATCCCGTAACATCGATACTATAGATGGAGCAATTTTTTGATCTCAATAATGTGCAAAACACACAAAAGGTACGCATTGCAACTTTACATTTAGAACAAAATACATTTGTATCGTATCGATGGGTTTGCTCCCATAAAGAAATTGTCACTTGGTCAATTTTTACGGAGGAAATGATAGCAAATTATGAGGATACAAAAAGCAACACCTTCTTTAGCCAATTGATAAATCTCAAACAAAACGGTTTAGTGGCGGAGCACATTTAGGACTTCCAAAAATTGAATATAAGGGTAACTGATATTCCAGAGGAACACAGAATTGATCTCTTCATAGGTACTTTAAAGGATAACATCCAACGTGAAGTTCGTGTTTTGGAACCTGATTCATTGGAGAAGGCATATAGATTGGCAAGAAAAATTGAATTTAAAATTATGTCGACAAGGAAGCCTACCACTCACTTCTACAAAGATGGAAGTGTTGCTACTCCTAGATTTCCACAACCTACAAGGTTGACACCACAACAATTGGAAGAAAAAAGAGCAAAAGGGCTTTTCTACAGTTGTGATAGCAAATACACTAAAGGTCATAAGTGTGCTGAGAAGAAATTATTTTACATATATTGTGAAGAGGAAGAAGAAAATGAACAAGAAGAGGATATACAGCAGGAACCAGCCCTAGAAGAGGAAAAAATGAGTCTGACCATATCGTGTAATGCATTGGTAGGAATTAACACTCCTCAAAATCTCAAGATAGAAGGACATATCAAGAAGAAAAAGGTAATAATGTCGATTGATTCAGGTAGCACCCATAATTTTATTCATTGTAAGGTAGCCAAGGAATTGAATTGTTTTCTATACCCAGCACCAGAATGTCAAGTGATGGTTGCAAATGGAGGAACTATAAATTTCTCTAGAAAATGCCATAATATCAAGCTAACCATGGGGGAATATGTATTGAATAGTCCAATTCTTTCCATTCCTATGGGAGGTGCTGATGTTGTACTATGAGTACAATGGTTACAATCTTTGGGGATGGTAGCTTTTAATTTTCAAGAACTTTTCTTGAAATTTTTTTCAGAAGGAAAGGAAGTTGAATTACGAGGTATTGCAGGGAAGCCAGGAAGGATAATAAGCTCTAATTTCATGACAAAGATTCTAAAGAAAGAACAACGAGGCGTAATCGCACAATTATGCTCACTAGAAGTTCCAACATCAAAATCATCTATTCCTGCAGATCTCCAACAAGTATTGGACAATCATTCCAAGGTGTTTGAAACTCCCAAAGGACTCCCACCTATTCGTGATCATGATCATGCTATTCATTTGATTCCAGGAAGTGTTTCTCCAAACATCAGGCCTTATAGATATCCTTACTTCCAAAAGAGCGAAATTGAACGTATGATTGCAGAAATGTTAGAGGCAAGTATAATTCAACCTAGTCAAAGTTCTTTCTCTGCTCCTGTAGTATTGGTACACAAGAAGGATGGATCATGGTGAATGTGTCCGGATTATAGGGAGCTCAATAAGCTCAACATTAAAGATAAATTTCCCATTCCTGTGATTGATGAATTATTGGATGAATTACATGGAGAAATTTATTTTACCAAGTTGGATCTTCGTTCAGGATATCATCAAATTAGAATGAAGACTGAAGATATTCCAAAAACAACATTTTGAACTTATGAGGGTCATTATGAACTTTTGGCCATGCCTTTTATCCTTACGAATGCACCTTCTGCATTTCAAGGGTTGTTGAATTCCATTTTCAAACTCTTCCTTAGAAAATTTGTGCTATTATTTTTTGATGATATACTAATCTACAGCAGGTCTTGGAAGGATCATGTTCAACATGTTGACAGGGTTCTCAAACTAGTGCAGGAGAAACGATTATATGCAAAAACATCCAAATGTTTCTTTAGAGTACAAGAGGTGGAATATCTGGGTCATATTGTATCTCATGAGGCTGTTAAGGTAGACCCTAACAAAATTAAAGCAATTAAGGAATCGAAATTCCCCACATCCATAAAGCAGTTGCAAGGATTTCTCGGGTTAACAAGGTGTTATTGCAAGTTTGTTAAGAATTATGGGAGAATAGCAGCACTTCTAACAACATTATTGAAGAAAGATGCATTTTCGTGGACTCCTGAAGCAACTAAGGCCTTTGAACATCTTAAAGAGGCAATGTGCCTAACACCGGTCTTAGCTACGCCAAATTTCACAAAAATCTTTATTGTGGAATGTGATGCCTCAGGAAATGGAATTGGTGTTGTTTTAATGCAAGAAGGAAGACCCATTGCTTTTTAAAGTCATCCAATCTAAGGAAATTATTTACAGAAACCTATTTATGAGAAGGAAATGTTAGCAATATTGCATGCACTAAAGAAATGGTGAACTTACCCAATGGGAAGACACTTCAAGGTAAAAACTGATCATGATAGTCTTAAACACTTTTTGGAACAAAGAATATCTTTAGAAGAGGAGCGAAAATGGGTCACAAAGATGTTGGGTTATGATTTTGAAATAATCTACAAAAAAGGGAAGCTAATTGTTGTTGCATATGCACTCTCAAGAAAGAATGAAGAGGTAGAAGCATTTCTTTGTGCCATTTCTATTATCCAACCAGATTGGATAACCGAGGCAAGAGATGAATGGAAGAAGGATGAAGAAGTGTGTACACTCATTCAAAAGTTGCAGCAATATCCTAGTAAATATGATACATTTAGTTGGAAAAATGATTCATTATGGTACAAAGATTGCTTATATATTTGTAAGAATTCCCAACTAAAACAAAAGATTCTTTTGGAATTGCACACTTTTCCTTTAGGAGGACACTCAGAATTTTTAAAAACTTACCACAGGGTGAAGATGGAATTTTTTTGGGATGGCCTTAAATCTGATATTCAAAAGTTTGTGGCCGAATGTTTGGTTTTCCAGTAGAATAAAGTTAAGACAATTAAGACCCCGGGTCTTCTACAACCTTTATCCATTCCAAGTCAACGTTGGGAGGAGATTTCAATGGATTTTATCACACATTTACCTAAGTCCGAAGGAAAGAGTGTCATCATGGTGGTAGTTGATAGACTTACCAAGTATGCACACTTTTGTGCATTATCTCATGCATTTAAATCAAGTACAATTGCTACTACATTTATGGATACAATTCGAAAGCTACATGGGAACCCAAGGGTTATTGTGAGCGACAGAGATCTCATTTTTATTGGAAAGTTTTGGACGGAGTTATTTTCTTGTTTGGGTACTCAATTAGCTCATAGCTCATCTTATCATCCTCAATATGATGGTCAAACTGAGATAGTAAATAAACGTTTGGAAGGATATTTTTGTTGTTTTGTATCTGATAAACAAACATAATGGGTCAAGTGGTTACTTCTCACTGAATTGTGGTATAACACTGCCTTCCATGCTGCAGCAAAAATGACCCCATTTATGGCACTTTATGGATATCATCCACCATCCATCACATCATATTTAAGAGAAAATTCGAAGGTTCAAGCAGTGGAAGATCACATCAAGCATCAACAAGAAGTTCTCCAACTCTTAAAGGATAACCTGAATTTAGCACAAAATCGAATGAAACAACAGGCAGATCAACATCGTAGCGAGAGAAGTTTTGATGTAGGAGATTGGGTATTTTTACGGCTACAACCATACAAACAAATGCCCCTCAAGCAAGCAAAGAAGGATAATAAATTATCGCCAAAGTACTATGGTCCTTACAAGGTGTTGCAAAAGATTGGTACTATGGCATACAAATTGGAGCTCCCTGCTTCTTCACGAGTACATCCAGTTTTCCATGTTTCATGCTTAAAGAAGGTTATAGGTGAAAATATTCTAGTTCAAACAATATTGCCAGAACTTGATGAGGAAGGAAAAATCATATTGGAACCTCAAGCGGTCACAGAAACAAGAACTCGACAGCTACGAAATCAATCAATTTCAGAGTATCTCATCAAGTGGAAGAACTTACCCACTGAAGATTCTACATCAGAGGATGAGAATATTATACAGAAGCACCCAGAGCTACTCAAGCGTTGAGGACAACACTTTTTTTAAGGAGAGGGGCATGTTAGGTCGCTATATTACTATTATAGTCGCTTATTGTTGTTATTGTAACCCCCTTATTATTATTATTATCCCCTGTAAACCCCATGTTGTTATTATTGTGCCCTTAAATTATTATTGTTAAGTCGTCTAGGATTACATTGTGGCCCCATGGACTCCTATATGTAGAAATGAGGTTTTGTAATTTGTTTCATCAAAGAATTGTTCATTCATGTAATGTATTGGAGGTTGCCCCCTCGAAGTGGCTTATTTATAAGGCATTGATATCTCTTTTCTTCTATTTTTGGAGTTGGTTTCCCAACACTCTCATGTGGGTGAAAAATTGTTTTATGCGACTCCATTCTTCTTCAAGAACTTTGTTCATTACAATATTTATTGGGCATCTATTAAGCACATATGCTGCACAATGTACAACTTCAGCTCAATATTTATTTGGCAAATGTTTTGCCTTCAACATACTTCTTGCCATATCCATGATGGTTCTATTTTTCCTTTCTGCAACTCCATTTTTCTATGGTGTATACCTTGCTCTAAATTGCTTTTGTATCCCATTTTCTCTGCAAAAATTCATAAAATATTTGGAGATATATTCTCCTCCTCTTTCTGTTCTTAAGACCTTAATATGTTGTCCACTTTGATTCTCCACAAGAGTATTAAAGTGGTAGAATTTCTCAAACACTTCACTCTTCAACTTCAAGAAATAAATCCATGTTTTTCTTATGTAATCATCAATAAAGGTCAACATATAGTGGCTCACATAAAGGTAATGATGGTGTTTGCATTGGTCCTCACAAATCAGAATGGCATTAGGGGAATTTTGAGATATAAAATGGGTCTCCTAAAGAAATTATAAAAAAATAGTTAAAATAATAAAATAAGATTTGATTACATCATCAAATTTTAGAGGGAAAAAAGAAAAAACTACTTTTTCAACTCATATTTTCAACTTATCTCCCAAAGTTTTTACTCAAATTTCGAGCAGGAGTACTCGTTGGATGCAAAATTTAATTCTTCATCCAAGGAGTACCCATGTTGCACACTTTTTATGGATCCTTCTACACGAAAAATTAGAAATACATGAAAAACGTGATTGCAATCATGTTTTTTCATGTATTTCTCATTTTTCATGTAGTATGGTCCATCAAAAGTATGCAACATGGGTACTCCTTGTATGCGGAATTAAATTTTTCATCCAACGAGTACTCTCGCTCAAAATTTGAGTAAACAATTTGTAATATAAGTTGAAAATATGAGTTGAAAAAATAGTTTTATTATTTTATTATTTTTTAATATTTTAATCCTTTTACATAAAAAATGGTGAATCATCTCCCATGGTTGAAATCATCATCTTGAAGGCCCAGGTTTATTTTTTTGTACATTTTTCTTAGCAGGCCCATTTTAGACCTCAAAATTCCCCTAATGACTATTTCTAAGGGTGACTTTGCCCTTATGATCTTTCCTGACGGAAAGCTTTCTCTGTGTTGTTTGCCCAAGATGCAACCTTCACATAGGCTTTCTAGCTTTTCAATCAATGGTAATCCATTTACCATTCCTTTCCTATGTAAAAAATTCAGACCTCCAAAGTAGAGATGTCCAAATATTAGATGCCATAAACAGATTTCATCTTTTTCTTCTCTTTGGAATGTCTCTTGTGTTACTACTGCCATTGCAGCTCCTTTCTGCAAATCTTCTCTCATCTTGAGAGGAAACATTCTGTTTCTTGTCATCTTCACTTGTTAAATCCTCTGCTTGCTTGGTGGTATGTCCATGATTGTACATACATCATCCTCAAAGAAAAAATTGTAGCCTTTCTGAATGAGTTGTCCAATGCTCAAAAGGTTACACTTCATACCAGGCACATAGTATACATCTGATATTCTTTTTCTTTCTCCTTTCTTTGGCAATACACTCACTCTGTCTTTCCCCATGACAAATACTTTATTGTCTGTCCCCAATGTTACTTGAGACTTTACATTTTCATCAATCATAGTAAACATATAAATTTTTCCAGTCATATGGTTGCTACATCCTGAATCTAGAAACCATATATCTTCATTTTTCTCTTCAGCTATATTACATTCTAAAAACAAATTTTCTTGACTGAGATTCTATTTAGTAAAGTTAGCACTGGGTCTATTACCCATGTCATTCCGTTTCTTCCTAAATTCATTGGAATAATGGCCATACTTATTACAATAATGACATTGGACTTGGGATTTATCATACCTTTTTCCATGTGCTTGATTTTTTCCACCTTGTTGGTTTTTTCCTTGGCTTTGATTCTGACTTTGATTGCTGCCCCTTCCACTAGTATTTTCAGGGTTGTTTCTTCCTTTGTTTTAGCTTCTGCCTCTTCCTTTTCCTCTGTAGTTTGATCTGCCTTGACCTCTTCCTCTTCCAAAGTACATTTGGGTCTTAAAGGCATGCTCCAAAGATGATTTTTCTGTTATGCTCAATCTTTTTTCATGTGTCGTCAATGATGCATGTAGCTCATCAACAGTAAAAAACGAGAGATTCTTTGTCTCTTCAATGGTTGTTACTATCACATCAAATCTTGAGGGTAAGCTCCTCAATAATTTCTCCACTATACTTCTTTCTTCTATGGTCTCTCCATGAGATCTCATTTGGGTAACCCACCCAATCAACAATGTGAAGAATGAGTCTATTGTATTAGACTCTTTCATGCAAATGACTTCAAAATATTTTCTTATTAATTGAAACTTTGTTGTTTTTATTTTCTCCATACCTTGGTAGGCTGTCTAGAGAGTATCCCATGCATCCTTGGACCTCTTTGCTGCTGCAATTCTTGGAAATACACTTTCATCTATTTCTTGATAGAAATAGAAGAGGGCTTTTGAGTCCTTCTTCCTATTACTCTTCAACAAGTCTTTCTATGCTTGTGTTAAGGCATTAAATTTTTGTTCATCTACGAGTTATTCTAAACCATCTTCAACTAGCTCCCATAAATATTGAGAGTCAAACATGGCTCTCATTGTGATTTCCCACTAGTCATAGTTCTTCCCATTGAACTGTAGGAATTGAGTATTTCCCATACTCGTTCTTGTGCTGGCTCTTTCCATAGCTAGCTTACTGAACTATGCTTAAAAGTTGACTTTGTTTCTTAACTAAACCTTCTTACAGTTCTCTGGACTACACTCTTTAAACAAACACAAAAATCTATTTTGGTAAATACCTGGCTTTGCTGATCCTTCATTTTGTTGGTCAAAAGCTTCAACAACTCCTTCTTCCTTCCTTCAGCTTCTTTGGAAAATGCAAAGAGCCTGGACTAGCTCTGATACCATGTTGAAATTTCTGAATATTCCAAGCACGCAGAGGAAGTAGAGTTCCTCAACTAAAAACCAAGATTTAATAAAAAAAATGTGGACAGAGATGGAGGAATGAAAACTATTTTCATTTCAACAAAACACTATTACAACATGAAAATTTATTCAGAACTACTGTGTTCTGGATTACATTCAAAATTACTCCTTTTGACTGCTACAAACACAATGCTTCTTGTTGTCTGTCTTTTTCTCACACAGTCACTGCTCTAACTGTGTTACACACTCTATCTTCTGCATTCGGGCATTCACTTCATTACTTCACTTTTCACATTTTATTACAATATTTATATATATTGTAAATATAATATATCTACAATATATATTATAAAATATTTATAACCTAAGTTTAAAACTAAAATGTACCGCGGCGTTTATTAAAACTATATCAAAAGACATTAAAAATTGTGCCAAGGTTCTAAAACCTTATACATCGAGGCGTATAAAACATAATACATTTAACCTTAACAAAGGTTAAAAATTTATGAAACGTTTTTCACGGATTTCAAAAGACATTATGCAAAATGGTTAAATGATTCATCACATCCATTTTGATGGATGCTGACATGAATTCAAGTGGTGTGAACGGGCTCCTATTGGTCAATGACATGGTGACTTGGCGAATTTCAAAAACTTTATTCAAAGCCTTTAATTGCTTATTTCCGTCCATTTTAGGATGGGCTGACGTCGACATCAATCTATAAGATACGCATATGATTACCCGATAGGCATTGACGTGGAGTGGTGTGGGGACTACTTATTGCGCGGTTTAGAGAGTTGATGATGGGGCTTCGGAGGGCTATGATGGACGGTTGATTGGTCGATAGGTAGTCTATGTGGAGTGATAGGCTCCACTCAAGATGACGTGGGGTCATTTAAATATAAAAAAATGCGCGAGAGGTGTATTGGTTGGTGGAGTTTTTAATGGCAGCATGGTATGGTTTGAATGAGGGATGGCATGGTCAAACCACAGTTCTTCATTGCATACACAGGCTACGACCATAAACAAAATTTGGTTTTTTAGGTGTTTTTAGGACAGGGTTTCAATGTGCGGTAGAGTGTAAACAAAAAACAAAATTTGTTGCTCCTGTTGTCCTACACAATTCACATAAAATATTTAACTCTCGTCCTTCTTCTGCTTCTGCTGTAGTTGGAATTAATTTCCAACAAAATCTAATGTGACCCCATAAACTTAGCAAAGAAAAATACGTCCAACGAAAACAGCCCTCCCACTCCCCTCGTGCAAGAAAAATAAATGATTTTCATCATTAATATCAAAAGAAAGATCATGGAAACCTCTCAAATGAAAACTCTCAGAAGGCCTCTTACTACCTTAAATTACACAATTATAATAAATTACATGTATAGCTAACTTGATCTATGCACAGATAGACCCCGTGTGAGGGTTAATACATTCTACAACGAAAAATTGTCCTTCAAGCCCAATGCATTAAAACCACAGTCTAATATCCACTTTTTTATGAGCGATACGTCGGTAAAAAACATAATCTAAGGAGAGATCGATATGCAGAGCTCAAATCCTCAGCTACATAAATTTGGATACAGAAAATGAAATCTAAAATAAAAAGATGCAACGTGCTTTATATCTAAAAATTATAGAGTGCGCTCTACTTCCTTAAAAGCGAGGAAAGAACAAAGAGATGAATCTTAATGGGAACAAAAACGGAAACATAATATTGGGTCAGAAACCCTAGACACACAGGGATCTATCACAGCATAATACGAATGGACAGCTGTATCAACCCTAGCCCTGCTATTTAAAGGAGTTGTTTTTAGTGTGATTTTTTGGAGTTTCTGGTGTCGGAATCTAGCGAACAAATTTGAGGTGAAATCTTGATTTGTGTTATTTAAACTGGCTTTTTGATTGTATATATGGATTCAACACCCTAAAAAACCCTTAGGGCACTTGGATTGTGCAAGATTACTCATCAAACTTCTATTTTCGACAAATTCCTGCTGGATTTTAGAGAAATTAGACCAGAAAATCTACCTGAAAAGCCTTCAAAAAGTCGAACTAAAGACTACTCGTTTAAATAATGCACAAAAAAATCGAGATCAAGAATCAATCACCGTAAAATATGAATCTAGTATTTTTTTTCAAATTTGATTATAAGATTGTTTAAATATTTTTAAAGCAAAAATAGATTTCACAATCTTAAAACATTTAAAATCTTGAAAATTAATAACAATAGATTAGATTTTCAAAACTTTATTTCTCAAAATTAAAAAATTTTATTGTTTTCTAAACAAAATTGTGAACTCTTTAAAATAAGATAATATTATCTCACTAATATGCCACCATGCAACGGTGAAAATTGGTCCAACGGTAAAAATGGTCTTCGTGGGTACCCAATGGTAAAAATGGGCTTCATGGGCTTCCAATGGTAATATTGGTCCAACCGCTGGTGGGTACCCTACACTAAGCTTCGTGAGTACGCTACTTCGCCTCGCGATGACGAAAATTAATTGAATGGCACATATTATTATTATTATTTTTAATAGTGCAATATTTTTTTTGTTAGTTTTTATTTTTAAGTGATTATTCTATCTATTTATCAAGTAAATAAATATTGGGTGTTAGTAAATTTGTCTAATAAGAAAAAAAAGAAAAATTAAGTATAAGTTGAATTAAGTATAAGTTGAGTTAAAAATAAGAGAAAAATAAGTTTAATCAAATGTTAAACTCATATTTAAGAATTAAAAAAAAAATTAAAAATATTATATTAGAAAAAAGAATTAATGATTACACTGATTATTTAACCAAAATTTAACAAGGTCATAAACAAAATGTTCTTAAATAATTAAAAATAAATTAAGAATTAATTAAATAATATCGAATAATAAATCGGTTTTTGAAAAAGCATATGTTGAATAAAAACTTAAAATAAATGTTAAATTAGAAAAAAAAAAATTTTAAAGGTATATTATTGTGTAAAGTTGACATAGTTATATTAAGTTTACACATCATCATTGTGGAGATGAGGAGCGTTTATGGGTAGCAAACAAAATAGTTTTAAAATTCATTATAAATGGGTTTTAAGTAGATTTCAAATACCAAAATTAGAGAGGTTTAAATTGGTGATGGGATTTGTTTTTATATTAATATTTTTTAAATATATCACAAATGGGTTAAATGATTTTTTTCGCAATAAGATAGGCTAGGTTTTTTTTAATAGGCGTTTTTAATAGTGAAATGGGCCTTTCACAATTTTTATTTTTTAAATAAAATAATTGAGTGAGATTAACTGGGGATTTTCTTCATTTTTTTTCAAAAGAAAAAATGTCTAATATAATCAACTCATATTCATAATAATTTCAAAAATTTACATACAGGAATGTTCATTAAAAGTAACCCAAATTAGAATAGTACTGCTATTGTTTCCAGAAATAAAACTTGTAACACCCATTTTATGAATTGATTAAGATAACAGACTTTATGATACATTAATATTTTTTTTTTTTTTTGAATTAATCATAATAAAAGAAAAGATGGATGACTTCATGGATTAAAAAAGAAATTAGCTGAATGGTAATTTTTTCCAAGATCCTAGAGTAAAAATGGAGACAGTTCTAATAGTTACCTTCCTAGAAAAAGGATTTAATGAAAATCCTGAAGAGAAGGTTCCGTTCAGAAGGAAGCTAAGGGGTTAAACAACTGGAAGTTGCTAGGATTTGTCCAGAGCTGGCGGCTTGGCCAGTGGAGCTCTAGACCCTAAGATGTATAGAATGGATTGGAAATTCTGAGGCCTATCTTCTCATATATTTTACTGTCTACTATATAAACCTCTGGGAAGGAGCACGGGGGGAGTAGAGGACGTGATTTTCTCTCTCATGGTTGGGAGGACTATCAGTTAATAGGACAGACATTGAGATAAGTATAAAAAAAAAATCGAATCTCTGTTTTCTTTTCTATTGCTTGACAAAGACTGTTTTCGAGAATGGAAAATACAACTTTATATTCCTCACTATCATTAATAGGAATGAATATGAGCATCCTAATAATGTATGCTAGAAGAATATATTTATATTTAAAAGTTGTATTATAGAATTCTATTTCCAGTTAAGATAGGAAATAAACTTAAATACTTAGTATAGGAAAACTCATTTGTTCAGAGATGGATATGGAAGTCTTAGTGGAAGAATTATGCTATAAATTTCTTAAATTCTTTCCAGAACCAGATAATGGAAATATTGTCCAAACCCTTTTAAATTAATTGCAAAAGAAATGCATGCAGAATTACATAGCTATAGAAAGGAGATTTCCTGTAACGGAAAGGTACTAGGGTTTAGTCCCAAGCCCTATGATGGAAAGGCAGGGGTCACGATCCCTAGTCCAAGACATGACTGTAACTAATATTAACCTACAAAATTACAACAGAAGTAAAGTATTCCACAAAGAATCTACATGGAAAATTCTGGTTACTTAGTAAATTAATAGAAGTCTCCATATAAGCATGCCTGTCAAATAACTGATTATAAGTACAGAAAAATCCATGTAAATGCATTAAGTAAAATTCGAAGCGAAGGTCCAACATGAAATAAATCAATATTTCAAGAATATAAAGGTTAAACTCAAATATCGAAATAAACAGGACTGATGAGAAAACACCCTCTATAGGCTTCTCGTATTAACCAATAAGTCTTCATGACTTACAAGTTCCATATATAAGCCAAACAAGAATCCTCTAGTTTTAAATACAAATAACTCAGCATAAGGGTTCGGATACCCGAGTGAGCATAGCCCTTATAATTATCACTGAATATCTACAGCCAGACCGAGGCTCAGAGCTCGAACAATTATAAGTATTAACACCATAAGTCTAAAGATATTCGCACCTAAACAATGAACAAGAAGTAAGTCGACACTGTCAACATTCATGAGGAACCCTAAAGACATGGGGGATTCACCTTAGCCGCCATAGAAATGTACAAAGATTCTACCATAACATGTAGAGACTAGCTCACTGAGCAATTACCAAGGGACACATCACACTGCAATAGTTTAAACTAGCGGTAAGTAATGGGGAATGAGATTACCTGTATGAGGAGAGGCGGATGCGGCATGGTGGATTGCATACAGCCTCCATCCAGCAGTACATCTACCCGTAGGAAACTAATTTGAACACCAAGAAAGTTGCAGAGTGGTTCAAAAACCAGCGCGACGAAAGAATGGGGAAGAATTCTCATGGTCAGGCGAGTAGTTTCCCTAACTATTTCGAACACTTCACATCTGACGGATCTAAGCTCGCCACATCAATGGAAAATATCATGCCACCAAAATTCAAAACAATTGTACACCACTGCATGCCAATTCCATATGTCCATCGAAGGAATCAAATCAAATCTAATACCAATCACTTTTTAATGAATGACAGCATATCGATTAGAAAATCACCAGCTAATCATATTAATTTTCCGCATGGACCAATGTACTGCGTGGTACTTCCATATCAAATGAACAAATCAATTCCAAAGTCTAGAATGACATACGAATACTCGTAACATTGAATTGTGTGGTTTGTTGTAATGTTAAGAAAATACAAATTAATATGTTTCCCTTACGATAAGGTAAGTTCTTTCAATAATTACATGGAGGGATATATATATATATATATATATATATATATATTATAGTCATGAATTGCAATAATTTAAGTTGGAATAGAACTATGAGACTTGAAAATAGAAATTATGACGAGAATCCTAAGGTTAGAATTATAGATGATGTTACATGTTGTTCTAAGCCTAAGGTAAAGTTCTGATGTACTTTGGCTGACTTGGGGGTAAATTTTTATTTTTTTATTACTTAGTAATTTTGTTAATTTATTAAGTCTTTAGCTATGAAAAGTGGTATCAAAGCGAATTTTTCACATTGGGCCAAATGGGCCAATGTGATAACATGGATGTTTCATTTTGTTTTTCTTGTGATGAAACTGTACATTGTGACGTAAAGGTTTCTCAAAAGGGTCAATGAGGAGAGGGACTAGTCATCGAAAGCCCAAAAATGCAGGGGAAACTCATTCCTTGTCCAATCTTGAGGTCAGCCCAGGAATGTGGGTGCAACTAAGCATAGACCAACATCAACAAACTAGTAGGATACTAAAGGAACAACAACGCCAGAAAAACAGATTGTTGGATATGGTACAACAACTCCAGGTAGAAATGACTCAAGTTCGAAGTGATAATGAGAAACTAATGAGAGAACGAGAAAAGATACTAAAAAGCCTCTCGGATAAGCAGAACCAGCATACTACACACCCTTGTCCGGAAAGGGACACCCACGGAGAGGATTAGAAACAACAAAAAGTACATGATAACCCTGAGGGGAGTCGAACTTAAAGGAGTAACAAGAGTAGGACTTATAACAAAGCCGAATATGGTAATTTATCAGACCAACAAGAGCTGAAGAAATAGAAAGTGGAATTACAACGGGAATTTCGGAAAATCAAACCTCCTACATTAAACGGAGAAGTTGAGGAGATGGTGGAGGCCTGGATAATAAAGATGAATAAGTATTTCTAATTTTATGAATATAACAACAAACTTAAAGCTCACCTAGAAATCTACCAATTGAGAGAAAAAGCTACATTATGGTGGGAAGAGGTGAAAAATGTATGTGGAATCGAAGACCAGAACGTGACGTGGGACGAGTTCCAACAATACTTTAAAGACAAGTACTTGATTGAAGGATTTTATGATGATAAATCACGAGTTTCATGAACTGAAACTAGGGAAAATGTCTATGGATGAATTTGTCACAAAATTTACCTCTCTATTAAGATATGTACCATACTTAAGGGATGAACAAGAAAAGGTACAATGGTTTTTGAGCAGCTTTCCTGCTCACATGAAGGAAAGAATCGAGTTTGTGAACCCAAAAACCATGGAAGAAGCAATAAGAAAGACCGAGATGTGCTATCAGCAGTCTAAGTTTAAAGGGGAAGTTGGTAAAAGTTGGCCACCTGAGAAAGGAAAAAAAAGTTCCTCAAGTTTTAAAAATAACAGAACTGGAAATTATAAAAATTCTTCGAGAAACCAAGAAAATAAATAAATTGGGAGAAATCAGCAGAAAACCAGATGAGAAGCTTAAGAACACCATACAGAGGCTTCTAGTAGACTTGAACTTGGGCATCTACAGAAACCCCCATTGCAATGTTGGGGATGTGGAGAAGCACATTATTTCAAGAATTTTCCTCATCAACGGAGAAATGAAGTGGAAGCTAACGGACAAGAAGCATCTACAGTGGTGTGCAACATACCCAGAATCAATGCTGCTCTAGAAGATATACAAGCTGACTTTCAACCAACCATGATTGAAATGGAAGTTAAGCTTAAAACTCAACCTGTTTCCATTTTGTTTGACCCTGGTGCCAGTTTTAGATATATAAACCCCCACATATTAGAAAATTTTAAATTGCAAAATCAGAAGTTTAAATATCCATGGCTGGTTCAATTGGCCACGGGGGCCAAAAGGAGAGTTAATGCCAAAGTCCCAAATTGTGAATTGGACATAGGAGATCACACATAACTATAGAGATGAACATATTACCTTTGGTTTCATATGATATTTGATTAGGTATGGACTAGTGAGAAAGACATTGGTCATTGGTGGATTGTGAAGATAAAGTTATCTACTTTAAATCTGAAGACGATACTCAACAAGAATTACTGGGAATTAAGAAACCACTTCAAGTACGCCCCATTATAGCATCTCAGTTGAGTAAATGCATTATAAAAGGATGCCATCTTTATGCAATTCAGATGGGTTTCTCAAATTCCAAAGATAAAGCCCTCATTTTGGCCTGGTCATGTCCTTTTAAATAGAAAATTGACATGTTATGTTATGTTGAGTGAGGATTTATGTGAAACATAATGTGGGGTGGTGTATCGTGGTGGAAAATTGACTCACATATTCATATTTCTATAAAATAAAAGGTTTTGTATGAATTGTTGTCTTGTTTATAGTAGCCTTGCAACATTTAGTGAAACGTTTTTTTTAAGATAACAATATCTCTTCTTTAACATTATTTTTAAGATAATAATATCTCTTTTTCTTTTTCTTTTTTAATTTGAGCCCATGTTATAATGATAATGTAATTAATTTGAGCCTACATTATAATGATAATATAAGGGATTTAAGTGTTTTTGTATTTAAGTGTTTTTTAAAGTTAATTTTAATAAAAATGGAAATGATTATATATTTAGTTATTTTTAATGAAAAGTATTAATTAATAATATAATTTAAACTATAAAATTTATAATCTAATTATTTTAATTAATTTTAAATAGTAGTTTCCAACACTCTTTATTTTCTATTTTAAATATTTTGTTAAAAATATATCAAATTAATATTTTTATTTTAAACTCTACAAATTATGTAGATACAAATTATTATATATAATAAAAATTCATAAAATGAAAATATCATCTCTTATAATATCTGTATAAATTAAAATAAACAATATTATATGCCAATATTGCATATAGTATATATATCTACAAAATGAGTTCCCAATATAATTTTCCCAATTTGAAAAATTTATCGATCTTTTTTTCACCAATTGAGGCAATTTCTAGTTAAATATCTCTACGCAATAAATTCTCTCTCGTCTAGTGTCCAGCTGGAAACCATGTCAAATAAAGAGTAAAAAGTAACTAATTAGACCAATTTAATTATAGTTTCACTATTCTGCTCAAAATATTCTCTGTCATCAGGAAAAGTTTAAGCTGTACAAAATATTGGTTATTTGATAAAGATTGTGTGATTGATGAAGAGCAATAAATGGTTACATATACATGGCATTATTGTCTGCAAAAATATGCTTTCAATCTCCAATGAATTTTGTTCCTCAATTTCCTTCTAGTTTTTTCCACTCAAATATTATCCTCTAGTGTCAGTACCAATAATGAGAGTCCATTAATTAGCTACAAGCTAAGACTAGCAATGTGACAGAGCTCAGAACAGGAAGGGAAGAACCCTTGCACTCTATTGTGATTCCATATCCAACGTTGGGCCACATAATTCCCATGATGCAGTTTGTGAAGAGACTTTCTTTTAAAGGTGTTAGAGTCACCTTCGTTACAACGCATCACAAACACTAGCAGATGTTGGAATTTCTGGACAATTCCGAACACACAGAGGAAATAAAACAATTCCTCTTTCACAACACAGAGTAAAAATAAATTGCAGATACAAAGAGATGAAATATAAAAACTTCCTATTTCATTAAAAAAAAAAACTGCTGCTAGTTACAAAATGAGATTCTTCAGAACTACTGTGTTCTTGATTCACAAAAATAACTTCTGTTGGCTACTACACACGCAACTCACTCTTTCACTGTTTCACTCATAGCAAAAAATTCTCTCTCTGTCTCTGTCTTTGTTTTCTGCCTTCTGGCTAGAAATTAAAATACAATTTAACTCTTCTGTCTTTACAATGCTCACAGCATATATATAGGACATTACAATATATATATATATATATATATATATATATATATATATATATATATATATATATATATATATATATATTACCAAAGTTAAAAATCTAAATGTATCGCGGTAAAATAAAATTAACCCAACGTAAAAAATTAAAACATTATGCGGGAAAATAAAATTAAATCAAAACATTATGCTAAGGTTAAAAACCTTATTCCTTTTATGCTTTCCGGGGGTTGCTTGGAGACCATTCACATGAGTTCCCTTTACCTCCCAGAATTACTGTGGTTGGTAAAGAGCTGGGTCCAGAGGTGAGTGACATCACTTCCTCCAGGGGTTGTCTTCCCCTTTGATGCTCAAACTTGAATGCTCCCCCGGAATGTTGCTGATGTGCAATAAATATGGTTGGTGGAGTTTAATGCGGTGGTTGATGTTGATAAGTTATACGTGGTTACGTGAAGTTCTAAACTGGAGATTTCCACCGCCTTTGTTGTCCTTTCCCAAATTCTCATCAGACTTAAATTCTCGTTGGTGTTTGTTGTTTTTCGATCCCATCAAATTGAATTTTCCATCTTGTTGTTTGTGTAGGCAGTTGGAATTAATATTCCAACACTCCCCCTTAATTTCAACTGCTGGGTTTTCTTGCATACCCAGGCATTTCCTTAAATAATTAAAACTCTTCTGCGTTAATGGCTTTGTTAAAATATTAGCAAACTGCTCCTCTGTCCTGCAGTGCTGTAAAACAATCTCACCATTATTAACCAGTTCACATATAAAATGAAATTTTGCATCAATATGCTTTGTTCTCTTATGGAAGACATAATTATTTGATAAAACTATTGCTGAATTGTTATCACAATAAATTATTGTTCCTTTGTCCTGTTCATGACATAAATCTTTGAGCATTCTTCTCATCCATAGTGCTTGGCATACTGCTGCTGTTGCTGCCACATATTTTGCCTCTGTTGTTGATAAAGCCACAATTTGTTGTTTCTTGGAAGCCCGTGAAACGACTCTCGATCCCAAATGAAACACATATCCAGATGTGTTCTTCATGTCATCTATGCTTCCAACCCAATCACTGTCAGTGTAACCAATCAATTTATAATTTTCATATGGGGAGTAGAAAATACCGTACCCCTTCGTTCCATTCACCTACCTTAGAATCCTCTTGGCTGCCTGCCAATGAGTTTCCTTCGGCCTTTCCATAAATCTGGAAATTAAACTTACAACGTGCTTAATATCCGGCCTAGTTGCAATCAAATACATAAGGTTGCCAACTATGTTTTTATACAACTTTCGATCAAAATCCTTGTTGTTGTCTTCTTTGCTCAATTTTAACCCCATCACAGTTGGAGTTAAAACTACCTTGCTCATGTTCTACATGTTGAATCTTTTCAACACTTCTTCAACATATTTTGCTTGGGAAATCAAAATCCCATTTTTATTTTTCTCTACTTCTATTCCAAGAAAATATCTCAGAAAACCCAAATCAGTCATTTCAAATTCACTCTTCATGACTGCTTTAAAATCAACAATGAGAGAAACTTCATTGCCAGTAAATATTAAATCATTTAAATATAGAACAACAATAAGAATCTTACCATCATTTTATTTTATGTAAAGTGTGGGTTCTCCATCACATTTCTCAAATCCATTTTCATTCATGTAAGCATCTATCCTGCTATACCATGCTCTCGGTGCTTGCTTCAGCCCATACAGAGCTTTCTTCAATTTGCAAACTTTGTGCTCTTGGCCTTCAATCTCATAGCCTGGAGGTTGTTCAAAATATACCTCTTCTTTCAACACTCCATTCAAGAATGCAGATTTCACACCCATTTGGTAAACCTTCCATTTGTGTTGTGCTGCTATGGAAAACACTATTCTCATTGTTTCCATCCTTGCAACCAGTGCGAATGTTTCCTCATAATCTCTTCCTTGTTGCTGCTTGTAGCCTTTGACAACAAGTCTTGGTTTGTGCCTTTCAATCTTGCCTTAAGCATTGCTCTTGGTCTTATAGACCCATTTTACTCCAATGAATTCTTTACCTTTAGGGAGGTCCACTAACTCCCATGTATTACTCTTTTCTATTGCACAAATTTCTTCGTTCATTGCTTCAATCCATTTTTCCTCTTTTACAACATATTCAAAATGAATTGGGTCATCAACATGATAATACAAAGAAAATAAAGAGTTCATACCGAAATTATCATTTACCTCTCCTTGTTCATAAATCTCACTCATATTTCTGAATCTCGATCTTCTTGGTGTACTTGGAGTTCCACTTGAACTCGAGGGAGTTTCCTTTCCCAACGGTGTGCTTGAAGAAGCACTTCCTTGATTTCTCAAGGCTACTCCATTTCCATCATGTGGTGTGATTTTTGTGCTTGCTGTGGTGGAGGAGGAAGCACCAAGGAGGGATTATTTTCTGATGTCCCTTCCTCTTCCTCTTCGTGAGACACACATGTCTTCACGTTCAATGTTTTCTCTAAGTTTCCATCCCAAGCTTCTTCTTCAATGAACTACACATCTCTGCTGATTACAGCTTTCTTGGTGGATGGATTATAGAGTTTGTATGCCTTGGGCTCATCATTGTATCCAACAAAGATACATTTCTCCCCCTTATTATCCAAATTATTCCTTAGCTGATCCGAAATGTGTGCATAAGCCACACAACCAAATACTTTCATGTGGGTGACATGCTACTTTATGTTGCTCCACACTTCTTCCATAACTCTATTTATGACAACTTTGGCTGGGCAACTATTCAAGATGTACGCTGCACAATTGATGGCTTAAGCCCAATACTCATTTGGAAAATGTTTTTCCTTTAACATACTTATGACCATGTCCATGATGGTCCTATTCTTATTTTCTGCGACACCGTTTTGCTGAGGTGTGTACCTTGTGGTAAACTGCTTATGTATGCCATTATCCCTATAGAAACGTAGGAACTCTTTGGAGATGTACTCTCCACCTCTGTTAGTTCTCAGCACTTTGATGTAGTTCCCACTCTGCTTCTCAACATGAGCTTTGAAGTGTAAGAACTGTTCAAACACTTCACTCTTCTGTTTCAAGAAATACACCCATGTATTTCTGGTGTAATAATCTATGAATGTCAAAACATATTTGTTGCCAGCTAAAGATGGCATTTGCATTGGTCCACACAAATCAGAATGAAAAATTTCTAAGGGTGCATTTGCCCTTATACTCTTCCTTGCTGGAAAGCTTTCTCTGTGTTGTTTGCCCAAGATGCAGCCTTCATAAAGGCTGTCCGGTTTCTTGATCAATGGTAATGCTTTTACCATTCCCTTTCTGTGCAACAAGTTCAGGCCTCCGAAATTGAGATTTCCAAATCTCAAGTGCCATAAGCAGTTTTCATCTTTCAATTCCTCTTGAAAGACCTCTTGTGTTACAACTGCTACATTTATTATTTCCTTCAAGTCTGCTCTGAGCTTGAGAGGATACATCCTATTGTTTTTCATCTGCACCTCTGCAATGAATTTCTTACTTGGAGGTATGTCCATGATTGTGCACACATCATCTTTAAAAAACATATTGTAGCCCTTGTTCACGAACTGTCCAATGCACAAAAGATTACATTTCAATCCAAGTACATAATATACATTTGGCACAAACTTCTGTTCTCCATTTCTTGCCAGGATACTTACTCTACCTTTTCCCTTTACAAAGATTTTACTATTAGTTCCTGTTATTACTTCAGATTTAACATCTTCATCTAGATTGGCAAACATTGCTATGTTTCCAGTCATGTGGTTACTACAACCTGAGTCTAAGAACCATACATCGTCTTGTCTATCTTGTGCTATATTACATGTTAATAGCACATTCTTCTAGTTCTTTTCTTCTTTTGTAAAATTAGCATTCTGCCAATTATTCATGTCATTTTTCTTTTTCTTACATTCATTGGCATAGTTCCCATATTTCTTGCAACAATGACATTGGACTTGGGATTTATCATACCTTTGTCCATGAACTTGATGTTGGCTTGAGCCTTCATTTTGGTTCTGATTGCTGCCGCTTCCACTCGAACTTGCAGGGCTGTTTCTTACTCTTTTTTGGCTTTTGCCTCTTCCTCGATTGTTTTCTCTGCCTTAACCTCTGCTTCAACCAAAATACATTTGAGTCTTGAATGCTAGTTCCAATGAGGAATATGTTCCTCTGTTCAGTCTGTGTTCATGGGACATCAGGGATGCACTCAGCTCATCCACTATAAATATTGAGAGATCCTTTGTCTCTTCTATTGCCACTAACTATGGCATCAAATCTTGAGGGTAGAATTCTCAAGATTTTCTCTAGTATCCTTCTTTCTTCAAGTGTCCCTCCATGAGACCTTATCTGGGTAACCAACCCAATAACATGAGTGAAAAATGAATCTATAGTTTCAAACTCTTTCATACAGAGAGTTTCAAAATTCTCCTCAACATTTGCAACTTTGTTGTATTCACCTTCTCCATGCCTTGATAGGTTGTTTTGAGAATATCCATGCCTCCTTAGACTTTTTTGCTGCTACAATCCTTGGGAAAATAATCTCGTGCACTGATTGAAAGAGATAGAAGAGGGCTTTGGAATCCTTCTTCCTATTGTCTTTTAACAAATCTCTTTCTGCTACTATCGAAGCAGCCAACGTTGTTGCGTCTGGTGGTTTTGGGTAGCCATTCTCAACTAGCTCCCATATATCCTTTGAAGCAAACAGGGCTCTCATCGTGATTGCCCAATAATCATGATTCTTCCCATTAAACTATGGAAGTTGGGGATTCGTTAGACTGGTGCCTGTTGCTGCCATTGTGACTGTGCAAACACAACAGTTTCCTAGACTGTATTAAAAAAAAAAACTTTCTCTGCTAGAGAAATCTACTTCAACAAACTTCTTACAGCTTCTGCAGTGAAGAGTGATCTCTGCTTCTTTCACTGAGTGCCTAGACTAGCTCTGATACCATGTTGGAATTTCTAGACAATTCTGAACGCACATAGGAAATAAAACAAATCCTCTTTCACAACACAGAGTAAAAAAAATTGCAGATACAGAGAGATGAAATGTAAAAACTTCCTATATCATTAAAAAACAAACTGTTGCTAGTTACAGAATGAGATTCTTCAAAACTATTGTGTTCTCGATTCACAAAAATAACTTCTGATAGCTACTACACACACAACTCACTCTTTCACTGTTTCACTCATAGCAAAAAAAATTATCTCTGTCTCTGTCTTTGTTTTCTGCCTTCTAGCTAGAAATTACAATAAAATTTAACTCTTCTTTCTTTACAATGCTCACGGCATATATATATATATATATATTACCAAAGTTAAAAATCTAAATTTATCGCAGTAAAATAAAATTAACCCAACGTAAAAAATTAAAACATTATGCGGGAAAATAAAATTAAATCAAAACTTTATGCTTTAAGGTTAAAAACTTTATTCCTTTTATGCTTTCCGGGGGCTGCTTGGAGACCATTCACGTGAGTTCCCTTTACCTCCCAGAATTATTGTGGTTGGTAAAGAGGTGGGTCTAGAGGTGAGTGATGTCACTTCCTCTAGGGGTTGTCTTTCCCTTTGTTGCTCAAGCTTGAATGCTCCCTCGGAATGTTGCTTCTGTTCAATGAATATGGTTGGTGGAGTTTAATGTGGTGGTTGCTGTCGATAAGTGATATGTGGTTGCGTGAAGTTCTAAACTGGAGATTGGCATCGCCTTTGTTGTCCTTTCCCAAATTCTCATCAGACTTAAATTCTCGCTGGTGTTTTCTGTCTTTCGATCCCATCAAATTAAATTTTCCATCCTGCCATTTGTGCAGGTAGTTGGAATTAATATTCCAACAACAGATCACTAAAGCTCATGCTCACAGTACCGAAAAAGATGATCCTATTGAGCAGGAAGCTCGGAATAGATATTCACTCTGCTCAAATCTCAGATGGATTACCTCTAGATTTCGATCAGATTCAAAGATTTTATGCTCTCTGTGGAGAATATGGGGGGAGAGTTTGAAAAACTTCTTCACAATGTCAACAAGGCGGGACCTCCTAGCGTCATAGTCGATACCCTACTTTATTGGTCATTTGAAGTCACTAGGAAATTTAGAATTCCTTGGATTTCATTCTGAACAGAGCCGATAGTTTTTTATTCAATCTACTATCACGCACATTTCCTGCAGGATTTTCGTTAGTCTCTTTGTCAAGGAATTGGTAAGTTTTCAATTTTTTTTTTTTTTTTAATTTGCAATTTTGAACTAGGGTTTTGAATTAGGGTTTTAGTGACTCCCAACATGAAGATGGCCTGAACTCTTGATAGTGACTGACAACTAAACATTTTTTTCCCTTTACTTATCATCATTTGGCTTTGGGTAGAGCTGACGAGGGAAGCATTTCGATCGATTATATTCCGGGAGTCCCAACCCTAGCAATAAGAGATCTTCCGTCGTTCTTCTACAAGGTAGATGCCGATACACAGTATATTCTTGATGGGTTACCTAAGTGCTTGAAGCTAATTCGCGAGGCAGATTGGGTTCTCGGTAATTCTTTCGATGATCTTGAAATCAGGGCAGCGGATTTACAACCTTTGGTTTTGCATGTTGGTCCCCTGCTTCCTTCGGGTTACTTGAACAATGAACATTCAGACGACACAAGAGTTGGAACTAAAATTTGGAAAGAACATGAATCTTCTAAGTGGTTGGATACAAACCCTAATGGAACTTATGTTATATATGTTTCCTTTGGGAGAATGATTCATACGACTAAAGCTCAGCTGGAGGAAATAGCGATGGGTCTCAAGGACAGTGGACAATTGTTTCTGTGGGTTCTTCGTCCGTACATAGTCTCTTCAACAGTCTCAGACATGTTGGAATGAAGTATTCCAAACAACATAGAGGAATAAGAATAATTCATCCTCTCAACACAGAGATTAAAAATAGCTGGATAGAGATGATACAAAACAACTATTTCATTAATCTTGAAAAAGTATTACAAAATCCCTCAAAACTATTCTTCTGGTTTATAAAAAAAAATGCTTCAACTGCTGCACACACTGTGTAAATCAAGCTCTCTTTATTTTTCAAAATGCACACACAGTGCTTAAAACTTTGTTTCTGTCTTCTGGATTTTCAAAAATACATTACATAGTCACACTGCAAACTGTTTCTACCTTCGGGCATTTTCATTACACTCTGTTTTTCATACAGAGTCTCTTTAAAAAAAATACACAGCAAATCTCTTTTCTTTTTTCCTTCGGGCATATATGCATATGGCATTTCAAACTATTTAGAAAAAAATTTAAAAAAAAACTAACTTTATATATTATAAACATTGAAAATGTTTATAATATATATTATTCTTAAGTCAAAGGACTTCAAGAAAATACGTCGTGGCCTTTTTTTAAAAAACCATATACAATCATTTAACCCAAAGCTAAAAAACCTTTATGAAAAATTGTTTTTCGCGGATTTCAGAAACTGTAATTTAATCCCTTTTCATAAAATTTTCGCATTCCAATTTCCCGTGTGCTGACTGGGACCTATGCGATCGCATTTTTATTGGCCAGAGGTGGAGCTTGCATGGAATTCAAACAAGTTTAATCCGGATTTATTAAGTGCTTATCGGGTCTGAATTGGGCTGATCCACGTCAGCTCAATTCTACGCGATCAGTTTTTGATTAACTTTTTGGTGGAGCCCACGGTTGTTGACTTGGTGGTCTTCAAAACTTCAAACAACAGTGCAAAAATTTAATGGAGGTTGGTGTAACTTTGATGGCATGGTATGGCAGGTTTCAATGCGAATGTTGCGTGGTTCATAACCACAAAATTTAATTTCCAAACACAGAAAAATGGCTATGGCCATTAACCCAAAAACTAGAATTGCAAAGTTTTAATGGCGGCCCTTCAATGCACGGTGGTGTGCAAATAAACGAGAAATACGACTGCTGTCCTTCGGCTCTCCTGCACGGTGCAGTTGAAGTTAAAAATTCAACACTCCCCCTTAAATTCAACTGTTGGGTTCTCTTTCATACCCAAACACTTTCTCAACTAATTAAAACTTTTCTGCCCCAATGGTTTTGTCAAAATTTCAGTAAACTACTCCTCTATTTTGCAATGTTGCAAAAACATTTCACCATTGTTCACTAGCTCATTGATGTAGTGATACTTGGCATCAATTTGTTTCATTCTCTTATGAAACACTGAATTATTTGACAATGCTATTGCTGAGCTATTATCACAGTAAATTGTTGTGCCTTTTACTTGTTCATGACACAAACTCCTCAACATTCTTCTGATCCAAACTACTTGACATGTTACTGCTGTAGATGCCACATAATCTGCCTCTGTTGTAGATAAAGCCACAATTTCCTTTTTCTTATAATCCCATGAAATGGCTCCTGAACCCATATGAAAAACATAACTAGAGGTTATTTTCCTGTCATCTATACTTCCAGCCCAATCATTGTCAGTATATCCAATCAATTCAGAATTTTGTGAAGTTTTGTATAAAATTCCATACCTTTTTGTTCCTTTCACATACCTCATAATTATTTTTGCTACTTGCCAATGTGCCTCCTTTGGCCTTTCCATAAATCTGGAAATTAAAATCATAGCATGCATAATATTCGTCCTAGTTGCAGTCAAATACATGAAGCTGCCAACTATGCTCTTGTACAAACTTGGATCAAAATCCTTGCTGTTGTCTTCTTTGCTTAACTTCAATTCCATCACTGTAGGAGTAATTGTTGCCTTGCAATCCTGCATGTTAAATCTTTCCAAAACTTCATTTACATATTTAGCTTCAGAGATAAAAAATTTATTTTCATTTTGCTCTACTTCTATTCCTAAGAAGTGTTTCAGCAAATCCCGTATCAGCCATCTCAAATTCATCCTTCATGACTGATTTAAAATTCTCAATGAGGTAAGCATCATTACCTATGAATATAACATCATCGACATACAAAACAACAATCATCATTTTACCATCTTTCTCCTTGATGTATAATGTGGGTTCTCCTTCACATTTCTCAAACCCATTTTCTAGTAGATAGGCATATATCCTACTGTACCATGCTCTTGGTGCTTGTTTCAACCCATAAAGAGCTTTCTTCAATCTGCAAAATTTGTGCTCTTGGCCTTCTTTCTCATAACCCAGAGGTTGCTCAACATAAACCTCTTCCATCAATTATCCATTTAGGAATGCTGATTTCACATCCATTTTGTAAACTTTCCACTTGTGTTGTGCTGCTATGGACAACATTACTCTTACTGTTTCCATTCTTGCAGCCGGAAAAATTTTCCTCATAGTCTCTTCCTTGTTGTTGCTTGTATCCTTTGACAAAAATTATGGCCTTGTGCCTTTCAATATTAACTTTAGTATTGCTTTTGGTCTTGTAGACCCATTTTACTCCAATGACTTCTTTGCCTTTTGGGAGATCAACCAATTCCTATGTTTTGTTCTTCTCTATTGCATTCATTTCTTCATCCATAGAATCTATCCATTTCTTATATGTTATTGCTTCTTCAAAATGAATAGGATCATCAACATGACAATACAATGCAAATAGAGAATTCATACCTTCATTTGCTGCCTCTTGCTCATAAATTTCATTCAAACTTCTGAATCTGGTTCCTCTTTCACTTGTTGAACTTATGCTTGTAGAAGCACTCAAATCTGCTCCTTGGGATGTGCTTGGAGAAGCAATATTATCACTTCTCAAGGGTGTTCTCATACCTGCTTGTGGTGTCCCTTGTTTTCCTTGTGTTGGTGGAGGTGATGCTGCTAATGAGGGATGCATTTCAGCCATCTCTTCGTCATTATCATCATGAGACAAGCACCTCTTCACATTCAATGTTTTCTCAATGCTTCCATCCCAAGCTTCTTCCTCAATGAATTGTACATCTCTGCTTATAACAAACTTCTTAGTGGATGGGTTATACAATCTATATGTCTTTGATTCTTCATTGTATCCAATAAATATGCACTTCTCCTCCTTACTGTCCAACTTCTTCCTTAGCTGATCTGGAATATGTGCATAAGCCACACAACCAACAAATCTCATGTGGGTGACACCTTGTTTTATGCCACTCCATGCTTCTTCCGGAAATCTGTTCATTAAAGCTTTGGTTGGGCATATATTCAAGATGTATGCTGCAAAATGTACAACTCTAGCCCAATATTCATTTGGAAAATGTTTTGCCTTCAACATACTTCTTACCATATCCATGATGGTTCTATTTTTTCTTTCAGCAACTCCATTTTTCTGTGGTGTATAACTTGTTGTAAATTTCTTGTGTATCCCATTTTCTCTACAAAAATGTAGAAATTATTTTGAGATATACTCACCTCCTATATCAGTCCTTAAAACTTTAATATGTTGCCCACTTTGTTTCTCTACAAGAGCCTTAAAGTGGCAGAATTTCTTAAAACTTCACTCTTATATTTCAAGAAATAAACCCAAGGTTTTCTTGTGAAATCATCAATGAAAGTCAGCATATAATGGTTGCTTGCTAGTGATGGTGTTTTCATTGATCCACACAAATCTGAATGGACAATTTCTAAGGGTGCCATTGCACTTATGCTCTTTCTTGATGGAAAGCTTTCTCTGTGTTGTTTGCCCAAGATGCAACCTTCACAAAGTCTGTCTGGTTTCTCAATCAATGGTAATCCCTTTACCATTCCTTTCCTATGCAAAACATTCAGACCTCCAAAGTTGAGATGTCCAAATCTCAACTGCCATAACTAATTTTCATCTTTTTCTTCTCTTTGGAATGTCTCTTGTGTCACTGCTACCATTTCAGCTCCTTTCTTCAAATATGCTCTCATATTGAGAGGGAACATTTTGTTCCTTGTCATCTTTACTTGTGCAATGCATTTCTTGCTTGGTGGTTTATCCATGATGGTGGATACATCATCTTCAAAGAAAAAATTGTAACCCTTTTGAATGAGTTGTGCAATGCTCAAAAGGTTACACTTCATACCATGCACATAGTATACACCTGATATGGATCTTCCTTCTCCCATATTTTTGAAAACACTTACTCTACATTTTCCCATGATAGATACCTTACTATCTGTCCCCAATGTTACTTGAGAGTTTACATTTTTATTTAACATGGAAAACATGGAAATGCTTCCAGTTATATGGTTGCTACATCCTGAATCTAGAAACCATATATATTCATTCTTTTCTTCAGCCATATTACATGCTAAAAACAACTTCTCTTGACTGATATTTTCTTTAGTAAAATTAGCACTGGGTTTATTACCCATGTCACTTTGTTTCTTCCTACATTCATTGGCATAATGTCCATGTGCTTGATTTTGTCCACCTTGCTAGCTGCTGCCTTGAACTTGGTTTTGATTTTGATTGCTGCCCCTTACATGAGTATTTGTAGGGCTGTTTCTTCCTCCTATGTTTTGGCTTCTGCCACTTTCTTTTCCTCTGCCTTGACCTCTTCCTCTTCCAAAGGAAATTTGGGTCTTGAAGGCATGCTCCAAAGATGTGTTTTTTGTTCTACCCAATCTTTGTTCATGTGTCATCAATGATGCATGACGCTCATCAACTGTAAACTTTGAGAGATCCTTTGTCTCTTCAATGGTTGTGACTATCACATCAAACCTTGAGGGTAAGATCCTCAATACTTTCTCCACTCTTCTTCTCTCTTCTACTGTCTCTCCATGAGATCTCATTTGGGTAACCAACCCAATTAGTAGAGTAAAGAATGAGTCTATTGTATCAGACTCTTTCATGCAAATAACTTCAAAATCCCTTCTCATTAATTGAAGTTTTGTATTCTTCACCTTCTCCATACCTTGGTAGGTTTTCTGGAGGGTATCCCATGCATCCTTGGATCTATTAGCTATTGCAATCCTTGGAAATACACTTTCATGCACTGCTTGAAAGAGATCGAAGAGGGCTTTTGAGTTCTTCTTCCTATTTCTCTTCATCAAATCCTTCTCTTCCTGTGTTAAGGCATTAAATTCATTTTCATCTGCTGGTTCTTCTAGACCATATTCAACTAGCTCCCATAAATCTTGAGAGGAAAATAGGGCTCTCATTGTGATTCCCCAATATTCATAGTTCTTCCCATTGAACTGTGGGAGTTGAGTATTTCCTATACTCGTTCTTGTGTTGGCTCCTGCCATGACTAGCTTACTGAACTATGCTTTAAAAAAATTGACTGTGTTTTTTTCAAAAAATCTTCTCACTGCTGAGAGATAAACTCTGTCTCTAAGGATTTTAATATTCAAGTAAACAGAAAACTCTATTTTGAGGTAAATGTCTTGCTTGCTGAACTTTTACACTGCTGGTCAAAAGATGCAACAAACTCCTTCTTCTTCCTTCAGCTTCTTTGACAAACTTCAAAGAGCCTGGACTAGCTCTGATACCATGTTGGAATTTCTGAAGTATTCCAAACAACAGAGAGGAATAAAAATAATTCCTCCTCTCAACACAGAGATTAAAAATTGCTGGACAGAGATGAGTCATGACACAAAACAACTATTTCATTAATCTTGAAAAAGTATTACAAAATCCCTTAGAACTGTTGTTCTGGTTTACAAAAAAAAACTTCTTCAACTGTTGCACACACAATGTAAATCAAGCTCTCTGTATTTTTCAAAATGCACAAACACAATGCTTAAAACTTTGTTTCTGCCTTCAGGATTTTCAAAAGTACATTACACAGTCACACTTCAAACTGTTTATGCATTCAGGCATTTTCATTACACCCTGTTTTTCATACAGAGTCTCTTTAAAAAAAATACATAGCATCTCTCTTTTCTTTTTTCCTTCAGGCATATATGTATATGGCATTTCAAACTATTTAAAAAAAAATGAAAACAAACTAACTTTATATATTATAAACATTGAAAATGTTTATAATATATATTTAAAAATATATATTATTCTTCAGTCAAAGGATTTTAAGAAAATACATCGTGGCCTTTTAAAAAAAACATATACAATCATTTAACCCAAAGTTAAAAAACCTTTATGCAAAATCGTTTTTCGCGGATTTAAAAAACTGTAATTTAATCCCTTTTGATAAAATTTTTGCATTCCAATTGCCCATGTTGTGACTGGGCATTGAACCTATGTGATCACATTTTTATTGGCCAGAGGTGGAGCTCGCACAGAAATCAAACAAGTTTCAGCCGGATTTGGTAAGTGCTTATTGGGTCCGAATTGGGTTGATCCACGTTAGCTCAATTCTACGCGATCAGTTTTTGATTGGCTTGTTGGTGGAGCCCGCAGTTGTTGACTTGGCGGTCTTCAAAACTTCAAATAAACGGTGCGAAAATTTAATGGAGGTTGGTGTAACTTTGATGGCATGGTATGGCACGTTTGAATGTGAATGTTGTGTGGTTCATAACCACAAAATTTAATTTGCAAACACAGAAAAATGGCTACGACCATTAACCCAAAAACTGGAATTGCAGAGTTTTAATGGCGGCCCTTCAATGCATGGTGGCATGCAGACAAATGAGAAATAAGACTGATGTCCTTCGGCTCTCCTGCACAGTGCAATTAAAGTTAAAAGTTCAACAAGACAGCTTAAGAGAAGGCTTTCTGGATGAGAGCAAAGGGCGAGGGCTTGTTGTTCCATGGTGTAATCAGCTGCAAGTGTTATCCCATCCGTCCATGGAACTCGATGCTTGAAAGCATAGCGTTTGGAGTTCCCTTGGTAGGGTTTCCATTTTGGAATGATCAATTCACCAACAACAACCTCATGGCTGATGAATGGAAGATTGGATTCAGATTGAGAAGAGGAGGTCATGCAGCAGAGAAAGGACTGATACTGAGGGAAGATATATGTAAGGCTATCATTAAATTTTTCAGTGATGAAGGCAAGGAGGTGAGGGAAAATGTTCAGGCCTTAAAAGAGAAGGTGAGGAGTGTAGTGCGTCGACGAGGATCTTCAAATAAATACATTGAGAGCTTTGTAGAAGGTTTGAGAGCAAGGCATTCTAAATTTGAAGGAAAATGCTTGAGTGAATAATTAAACAACAATGAACCATCGTGAGTCCATAGCTTAGTCCATGTAGCTATTTTTACTTACGAGTGGTTTCTTTTCAACCACTAGCACGTTATGTGAAATTTGAAGTTTCCCTTCGCATTTACACCATGCTTCACATCCTTTTGAAAAATAGATGTCTAGTCTCTAAGTGAAATGATATTTTTTGCTGGTTAGATCCTTTCTGAATGAATGTTTCTGATTATATAATAAACCCATTTTCTCTAAACTATCAATTTTCGACACTTTTGTTTATTTAATTATTTCTTTATCATGTTGTTCCATCTATTTTGTTTTTTTGTGCAAATTTTCTCTGTCTCTTTCAAACACAAACACACTAAATTGGGTTCAATTGTCCTTTTTCAAATAGCACTTGGGTTGGCCAATTTGAGCCAATTTTTCATATTCCTTATACTTTATAAAATCCATACCTATAAATTAAAAAATAAAGTAAAATACATTACCTCAAAACCTACATCTATATTTACTCTTAGATACACATCAATTCATGTACTACCATCATCTCACCATATTACAATGCTATATATATATATATATATTATTTTCACTAGTTAATTAATGATGATAATTTAAAATTGCAGTTGTCTAAGTCTCTCCAAACTACCAAGATCAAGCAATATAGTTGTCCTTTCATTAGATATGGAATTGATTAAAGGATTAATGGAGGGTATTTTGGTCTTGAAAATAATTGTAAAACAACAAGCCTTGTGATATGGGATAAAAGAAGTTCCTCTTGGAAACTTTAGTCACTCATGTTATCTTGTATGGATGTGAGGTTTGGGGTTGCACCATCTCTAGAGAATCCAGGAGAAAGATTCAGCAAATCGAGAAGCATTTTATAACTTATAACCTCAAAATTAAAATAAATACACCCTATCCTATTTTCCTTATAGAGACATGCCTTTCCCCTTAAAAATTTTGTTACTTCTAAGTTTAAAGAGAAAATGTGGTGTGAGAAAGATTTAGAGGCTAGAAGAAAATTAAGATATTATAAGGAGGTCATCAACCCTACTACCTACTCTAGAAGATCAAAAGTATTTCTCTGTTTTAACTAGCTCAAAGAAAAAAATTAATATTTCCAAGATAAGAATGAACTCTCATGAGCTCCATAGTGAAACAGGTAGTTGAGTTGTTCCTAAAACACCATGGGTGGAAAGGATTTTGTAACATACTTACTAAAAAAAAATTTACAAACTTACATTCAAATTTACCAAACATTTAGATTTCTATTATTAACATATTAGTTCAAATTTTAATTGCGTTGTCTGCATACATAAGAGAGCATAACTGGGTTATTATATATGTCATTAATAAAACTTCACACTTATAACATTCCGCTATGTATCAAGTTATATTCTCTGCTGTCAAATGTTTTTGGGTTTGCATCGGATCACGCCACATTAAATTTCCTCGGCTATAGCAACAAACGAAGACTGAGGTTGGTACTACGCCTTTATGACATTACAATTGTGAAGGATCTCCCAGATTTGATCTCGGGATTACTTACCCCACCTGTCATGTGGTTTTCTGTTCGATTCTTTTCCCAATCGATGGTGGTTTCTGTTTCGGCGAGGGATCTCTGATGGGTAAAAATCCCATCCTCCTTCCGCAGCCCCATTTTTCGGAGTCGAAATAATCTGTGTTTATTCCTCTTATGCAGATCCAGTTTTCCGTCTATTATATCTGGAGGTTCTACTACTCTGGTTATATACCCTTTTCGTTATCTCGGTTTTAACACTGTGTGTTGATGGAGGGTTCTTTCCTCCTTTCTTCATGTCTCAATACACGGGGATTGCGAGCTGGTAAGCTGCACCCTTCATGGAAAATACTCTATTTATTACTTTATTTTATAAGTATAGGCCATGGACCTTATATTAACTCAGTTTTCCCTTCAAATTCGAGTTATTCAGGTTGGAAATCTATAGGTTACAGTTGGCTTGTTCTTTGAAAGGTATAACAGAATTTGGGTAAATACTTAATCTGTATTTCGAAGGAACTTTATTCAGATATTTCTTTGTTTAACGTTTTCCTTTGCAATATTGTTTTAACGCCTCTTCCCTTTAATGCAGGTACATTCTCCTGGGATATGTTATGCCACTTCTTGAGTGCAAAGGATTTCCTGCCATTGTTGTGCATAATCGAACAATAACTTGCTTCTTTCACCAGGTACTTTAGTTAATCGAACTGCTTGTTCCCTTCTGGAACCTCATAAGAAGTCTTGACTTAAATATGTTAAGCTTGGTTATGATTCTTTCTTCACGGAGAGTTTCTTCTCCATATGTAATAGGTCTCCAGTTTTTTAACTTCTGCGACTTAATGCCGAATAGTTTTTGTTTAATTAGTTAAGGGCTATTACATATCTGGTCATTTTTTTTTTTGAAATCTCAATGGAAAAAACGAACGATGTCTCTCGGACTCGTACAGAATTTGGACTCTCTTAATCCTAGCTTTCTGGGGTTTTAATTGTATTTCTCTTTTCTTTTTGACTTGAAATACGAGATATGTATTTATAAATACAACATTTCTCTCGTGTGGGTTCTTTTATACTTGTTTCATGAACCATTCCGCTTACAACTGTCTTGGGTTTTGGTTTGGTTGACATACTTTTTGACACATTGATAACTATTTTCTTTTCTATGTTCTCTATAGAAATGGGTTACTTAATTTTCGTGCACTTTTGCCTTAAGATCAAATTTCTAGTTATATATATATATATATACAACAGAAAATCATCACCGGATTTGTCTTTTTTTCTAGGATATAGTACATTACTCTTAATTAGTAAGGCAGTTGTATATACAACGTGTAATATCAATTTTTCTAGGTTATAAGCTTTCATTGCATATTTCTCGTTTCCTGTTTGAGCTTCTCAGCATTCTCCTTTTCATTACTGTAATGCTTGATAGAATGGTTATATAGTTCTGAGTTTATTCTCATATTGCATGTGTATTTATTCAATACTGCTATACTACTATATATAGCAATTACAGTTCTTGATAATATTTATCTGCATTCTTTACCTTATGACCACATGCATACTCTCTTTGGTGACAGGACCACCTGTACTAACGTCCATGTATAGTTAGGATTAGAGGGACGATGTGTCTCGGGCTGGGTTTCACCCCGAGACCTTGACTGAGAGTCCTCTCTATTTCTCCTTGGACAAGAAAGAAATGCATTCTTATTACTGTTATATGTAAATGCGTCTTCCTTCTTTTCATAGAGTTTTAGTTCTTCCAATAGCTAATTTCTTTTTTAAGAAATTTTATGAGAATTATATTTAATTTGTTTAATATATTTAAAGATAATACTTGAATTGTAATACACAGTTAAATCTACGTTCTTTTCTCAGTTTACTGCTATTTTCATAGTAACTATTTAGATTCTTGAAAAACTTATAAAGAATGAAATTAAAATAAAAAAGACTGTTTACTCTATTCATCTTCAATACTAGTCCATAGGGTATTCACTAACACTGTTATAAAAAAATAAATATCTGTGCACCTATAGAATTGAAGGTATTATAGTACTTAAATCACAGAAAGTTACACATTTTATTTATCTAAATTCTCAATTTATAGTTGTGGCCCTCCCAACCATCAAGAGAGACGATTATGTCCTCTTCTTGCCCTCAAGCTCCAGTCTTGGATGGTACACATTAACAGTGGATATTTATACTGTGACCTCAGGACACCTAGTCGAGTCAGTGCCATAAATAACTTTCAGGATTGCTTAGTGTTTTCCACTGGTCTCTAACAGCTCTGGAAAATCCACACTCTTCCCTAGTAAAAAAACAGAACCCCTACTCCTCACTGGGATTAGTCTCTTATCCCCAGAGGAGTAGGTAACTATTCCCAACTGTCACCAACCACTTTCCAGTTTTTGGAAAACATTTACCATCAACTTTTACTTTTTTATGAAGCTAATAATTCCCTTAACTGATTTATTATTCAGAATGAATCACTAATGAAAATAATATTTTAACAAAATAATAATAATTCCAGTCTTCTTCATGAAAAAATAATTAAAATTGTCTTTTAACTAGTTAACAACTAGTTATCCTTAATGTTGTTATTACGAATTTGCCATCTCTCTAAGAATATGAACATTAAGGACGGAATCACTTCCTCTTAGAGTGCTCTACGTACACCCACATTAGATCTCAGTTTCATAATCTTTGTTGCAATAACGACCTTCCTAGCCTTTTATTAAGATGTTAAAATTATAGTGAGCTTGGGACGCTTCCCTCCAAGCTCTTTGAGCAGAAAAGTATGATTTTAAAACAAACTAAATAATGCATTTCTTTAGGTCTGATAGACCAAAGTTTGGTATGATTTTAAAACAAAATAAATAATTCATTTCTTTAGGTCCGATAGACCAAAGTTTGGTCTCAATGGACTTTAACCATCATCATCATGAACCACATTAAAAAGTGAAAAACTTAAATTTACATTTAGATTTTTTTAATAAAAATATAACACATAATTCTATAAAAAAAAAATATTTATATTTATTATTAAAAAAAATTAATAAATCAATTTAATAATTTTTATTTTAATATATATTTTACTATTTTCAATTTTCATTAGAATTAAAAAAAATAAAAAAATTAAATAATAAATTCTTAAGATAGGAAAAATAAATATATTATTAATTTGCATGAATTATATCACTACTTTATTAACTAAAAATAAAAATAATATATTTTAAGTCTTGTATATATTAAAAAATCATATTACTATTATTTTTTTATTATTTATTTTCTTATTACATAAAATATAAATTAAAAAATAATTTTTATTATTTTTAATAATAAATTTTATTTTTTATTTTTATTATTAATCTCTTAAGTTTTATAACTTAGAAGTAGCATGGAAAATTGGATAACTTGATATTGAATCTAATAATAACAATATGATTCGATCCTAGGTCTTGGCCAGAATAATCTTCCAAAATTGTCAATTACACACACACACACACACACACATATATATATATATATATATATATATATATTTATTTATTTATTTATTTATTTATTTATTTTACATGGATAACTCCACTATATTATTATGGTCTACGAGAGAGAAAAATAATATATTTTTCTGATTCCCAATCATGGATGAACAATTCACGTTTCGAAGTCTATGCTCTTCTATTTTTATCCCGCTTATTATTTTCATTCTACATAAATGAGAAAATGCTTAAAAATACCCAATGATGGTTAATCTTGTGCTTCTCTATTTTTATCAAAGGTCATGTTTTTTTTTCCTATATTTTTATTTATGGAGTTTTCTACTTTTCATATCACATGTTTTAATGGGATTAAGGTAAAAAAGTCATGAGACATATATAAAATGAGAAAACATATATCATTTAAAACCTGAATCGACATTAAATTATGATATAACAACATTATGTTATTGAGAAGTTTATTTTTGGTAAATTATATTTACGTCAGAGTCATTCTATTTATGAGATTGGGTGGGCCAACACTGTTCACCCCACCCAATCAGAGAGTTTCCTCATCGCCCTTCTAACTAATTATATCTTGACATGTGGCAAGAGAGAATTGGTTGAGTTAAAGTCAATTAATCCTACTTGTCCTTGATTTATCGGTGCACAGAGCTTGGTTGCCACATTGAAAGCCTAAATCTTGTTGGGTCTTGACAAAACCCTTGTTGGGCTTATTCTTCTGCTTGAAGGGTTCTATCATGGCATCGCCATTAATGAGTTCAACAAACGTGTGAGAATTCAGCCATAACTCCCTATTAGTTACACGTCAAGATCGATGGGGGCGAATGAAATCCACAATAATGGCACCTCCACACATCGTTTTGCTTCCAAAACAGCTGCTACTACTTTCAGACCAGCTGTTGTTGCCCTCTGCAGAACTCGAAAAACAAATCGACACAATTGAAGAAATATTGGAGCATTCATTGCAATTAAGCGAGTCTTGTTCTGAGGGTTTTGTTACTCATATTATTATGCTCTATGGTGTTGCTGGAATGCCTCAACATGCCATCAAAGCCTTCTATCAAATGAAAAACCTAAACATTTCACCGCCTGTCAATTCCTTTAATTCCATACTCACTGCCCTTGTTGAATCTAGAAACCCTTAATTGGTTCATAATTTCTATAAATATATAGATAGATTTAGTATATCTGCAAACCTGCAAACTTACAATATTGTAATGAAGGCTATTTGTGAAATGAATGAGCATGAGTCTACCTTTTAATTCCTAGACGAAATGGGAAAACAACATTGTGAACCTAATATATTTACCTATAATACTTTGTTATCTGCCTTGTGCAAGCAAGGGAAACATGAGGAAGCCGAAGATATTTTGGGGAAAATGTTGGAAACTTGCCCTCCGAATGTTGCTACATACAATATTAGGATATCTAAACTCTGTGCATGTCATAAGGCCAAGAACGTTGAAAATATTTTGGATGAAATGGTTTCCAAAGGGCTGAATCCAGATATTATCAGCTTCAATAAACTGATTATTGGTTTTTGTAAGGAGAATAATCTGGCAAAGGAAAAGAGGATTTTTACTGATATGTCTAGTAGGGGTTGTGATCCAAATGAAGTGAGCTTTTACACACTCATTTACTTTCTATCAAAGCAAGGGCATTTTGACACAGCTTATGAGTTATGCAGAGAGAGCATGTGTAGAAATTGGATGCCCTATGTAAGCACAACAAATATTCTTATTGATGGTCTGGTAAAAAAAAAATATTGAAAATTCTCGCGAGGTGGACAAGGGAATGAAGAAGATGCACCCTGCTTCTTACCTTAGGTCATAGAGAAATATATGATCAGGAGTCTTAGAGCGCAGGCCTACGGCTTGCAGAGCTGCAAGAGAAAGGAGGGAACGGAAGCAAAACTGTCCCAAGCTAGCTTATCAACATACTAACTTCCCTAGCCTGAGACTTTCCATTTCAGAGGAGGAGAAGCCACCTGCGCCTGACACAGTTGGATGGGAGTTTTTCATCACAAACCAGGAGCTTGATGTTAGTTCTTAAGGGCCAACTTGATTTCTCCACCAGCGACGAGATCAACGTTGTGGACCACTGCATGCAGATATTCAATCTGCAGTACTTGAGAGAACACATAGCTCTTGTAGGGCAGGCCTATTCCGGAGTGAAGTACAACAAACCCACCAAGCCACACCATGATCCGAATGGTAGTGGGAACGAGAAATCTGAAATCTGATCAGAATGTCAATGGGAATGAAAAACCCCCTTCAGCGGCTTTGCAGACTGCAACGATAATGTTCCTATTGGGGGAATTCCACTGCTTCACATAAATAATGATGAGAGGATTGATTTTATACTTCTGAAATTTCTTCATGCCAGAGATTTGAGGGTGAATGATGCATTCATCATGCTGCAGAATAGTGTAGCATGGAGGAAGGAATTTGGAGCTGACAGTATAGTAGAAGAGGATCTGAAATTTTATGAGAATCTGAATTCAGTGGCTTTCATGCATTGTTATGATAAGTGGGCCACCCTATGTGCTACAATGCTTATGCAATTTTTCGAGACAAGGAGCTCTACCAAAATATCCTTGGAGACGATGAGAAGCTGAAGAAGTTTCTGAGATGGAGGGTCCAAATTCTGGAGAAGGGAATCAAGCTCCTTGATTTAAAGCCTGGTGGTGTCAATTCCATGATTTAGGTCACAGATATTAAGAATATGCCGAAGAGAGAATTGAGAGTTGCATCAAACCAAATTCTTGCACTTTTTCAAGATAAATACCCAGAGATGGTAGAAAGAAAGGTCTGTAACTGCTCAAAACACAAATGTTTTTTCCTTTTCCAAGCTTGCCTAGAACAATCTATCTGAATGAATATAAATGATTAGAAGGACGATGTTAGATGTCCTCATAGATCTAATGTTTTGAGAATTTTCGCACACCAAAAACTGGTAGATCTAGTGTTTTCAGAATTTTTGCACACCAAAAATTGGAATTTCTGATGCATCTCTAGATATTTATTACTTGAAATATGGTTGATAGTTTCAAATGGTGTCAAATTACATATATCTTCGGCCTAGATTGAAAAAGGCTAAAAGTTACAATATATATTTTATAGAGAGGTTCCTTTTATATAGGGATCTAATAGAGATCATTAAGCAGATCTGGTTTTATATATTTTGTATTAAACAATATAATAGTTTCCCACAAATTATTTGAGTATGTAAATTCAATTATTAGTTACTCGTACTGTGAAAATGCAATAGTATTCCTAAAAAACCTTATGTATAATGAGTTCATGGACATATTCCTTTTCCTTTTTCCCTTTCGAAAGGCTTCAAAAACATGTCCAGATGGGCTACAATGCAAGGAATGGTCTTCCTTTGGCCCAGGTTCATGAAGGATATCTACTTCATCAAAATCACTCGAGGCTTCCAGTGGGCCTCTGTCTTTATGAGGTTCCTACCATTTGTGTGTCAGAGCAGACCACAGCTAGAATGGAAACCTGGTCCATGGTTTAACACTATGTCAATATTTCCAGTGAAATGACTATAAGCTAATGTTTCTAGTGCCTATATCCTCCAATTGTTATTTTATTTTTCCTTATTGATTAAGAGAGTCTATGCAATGTTGATAGGTATGAGGAGTTAACACATAGTTGTGTGGTGTTTTAGTAAGTGAAAAACACTTCTCCCAAGTTTTCCTTGTATCAACGCATTTCCAGTTTTGTTTCTTGAATCATATTTTTTTAATCTCAATGGACCTTTGTGACCTTTTAAAGTTTAGCCTCACTGTCTTTTTCACCCACAATAACATGGTTTAGAGATGGAGGAGTGTATATAGTCATATCTTTGTATGGTCACAATCTTCCCTCAAGGGTTTTGTTTTCATGGTCAACATAATGGTCATTGTTTTTGTTTCAAAGGAAAATCTCATGGGAAACCCAAGGATGCTTCATCACATTTGAAGATGGTATCCAGATTCCCAAATAATCCCATTGTCATAGATTAGTGCACCTTACCCAGCAGGGTTTAACAAGGCACTTTCTAGTATAGAATTGAACAAATTCTCATCAATATGGTGACAACTAGTTGAGATATAACCCCTTGTGTTAAGGTAGTCCCCACTGTCATATAATATAGTGAGGGAATTAGGCTTTTCACAAGAAACTTACAAAGGAAACCCTTTATTTCTATCTTATCCCAAAACTTTGAAGAAAATTAAATCACTCTATGAAGTATAGTAATGGATTTTGTCTTTCTAGGACTTGAATTCCAATCTCATCAATTGTAGACTACAGATCCTCAAACATACTACCTTTAGGTTGTGACTTCTGACTGTCATTGCCTCTACTAGAATTCAAAATAATCTGATTTCATGTACAATGTTGAAGAATTTCTCCAATATTACTAATTGTCAAGTATTCCATATGTAATTAAGTCTTTTTGTTATATTTAGTTTGCAAGTGTGGGATTTTGTTGGGCCCTATAAGGGAGAGGATATTATACTTAGTTTATCAAATAGACAAATTAGCTCTTAATTAGTATTATCTCTATTTTTCAGGTGTTCATAGTTGTTCCATGGTATTTCAATGCACTGTACTCCATGTTGAGCCCTTTGCTGACACAACGTACCAAGAGAAAATTTGTAATTGCACGTGAAGGAAAAGTCACAGAGACCTTGTACAAATATGTGAAATTCCTTCTCTGATGTGTTGAAAGTATGCTCAACCTCAATTGAAGACTCTGATTATATATGATAGAATGAATGATATATTCAATGAAATTTCCATATAAACTTATTTAATACTTGATTTTACTTGCAGATTTATATCTCCAAAGAATGTGCCTATACAGTATGGGGGACTTAGTAGGACCAAAGATGTTGATATTGGACCTCACAAACGTGCAGTAGAGTTTTCCATTAGAGCTGAGGAGAAAATCAATATTGAGATCGAGGGAGTGGAGGTAATGTACGTCAAAAATTGCTCAAGTTTGCATATTTGTATTTTCCTTCTTGCCGCGCCTGCTGTCGTTGAATTCTATTATGGCCATAGAATATAATGCAGGGGCATGAGATGCAATCGCGGGCTTTTCCATCAGAAATGCCCCGTGCCCCCTATTTTGCAGGCAGTAGAATCAAATCTGTAGGAAGCCCCAAAAAAAAATTAAAAACTTCTCAGACACAAGGGCTTGCTAAACATTGAGGTCACAACTGTTACCAAAAATTTAAAGCCAAAAAAAAGAGGAAAACACTCAGCTTACCATCCCCAAAGTATAGCAAGCCTCCACATTTCCAGCATCTACGTATTTCTTTATGAAGTGATGATCTCCCTTGCACGAGCTAGAAGCCTTTACAGAGAATTTTGAGGTGGGGGATTTTACTAAAAAAAAACTAGTGGAAACCCATTGCATGGAACCTCTTGCATCTGCACACAAAAACATCAGTAAGCCCCAACATTTTAGATCGGATTGAACATACAAAAGGAAAAATCAAAGGGTATTATACAGACAGTAGCTGGTGGAGATGAATAATTGTGTTGGCATTCATATCCCAAAATAAATACACATACAAATACAAATAGACATTAAGAATAAGAAGTAAGAAATACGGTCCATGGCACAATGCTTGACCATTTTCTACAATGTGTTTTCCTAGTCCTCAAGCCATTTGATTGTGTTGTGTTTTGGATACTGTATAGACTTCTATGCTAAATCTATGCCCAAGGGAATTATATTAGGTTAACATGTGTTTATATGTTTAACCAGACCAATTTTCTTATACTGAGTGCTTCTGGCTTCTGAATTTGCATGTCAATTTTTTGTTTTTTATATTTAAATAAATTATATATGTACCTGTCTGTTTATATTAATAGGAAACATTTTATCAAATTATCTAATCAAACATTTGCTGGGTAGTGAGCCAAATAATTCTTACCAAACACTGCTAATTTTCCAAACTTAGAAATCAGATTTGATAACCCAGTGCAATTCCAAGCAATGTTTGCTTCTTCTAATGCCACCCTGAATTGATAAATTCAACACCACCGTTCCCTTTCTTTATTTCACATGCTCCTACAATTAGGTAGGTGCTTAAAGGACGTAGGGAGAAACATAGGTTTTAGAGAAAATTAACTTGACTTACCCGAGTAGCATTATTCTATAACAGAATCCTGTGAGAAATAGGTTGTTCCTCTAATACATTTTATCCAAAATTATCAGCACTAGGAAATGGTGCCTTGATCCCTAAATACGCAGGCAAAGTGAAAAAGAAATTTCTCAGAGCTTGTACAGTTTCTTTCAGACTAGTTGAAAATACTTAAAACTGTTGAATTTTGCCAGTGTAATTTCACGAGTTCATAGCAGAGACATTATCTTTCAGCTTTTTGATTATGTAAGAAGGAAAATCTTTTTCATCGTCATTTAGTGTTCAGTAAACTATGATGGATTGATGTATCTATTTTTTTTCCTGAGGTTGACTAACTGCTTCTTAAAATTATGTGCCTCAAACTAAAGAGGTGTTTGCACCTCTTCAAAGTGCATTTATGGGGGTTTTTTTTTCTCTTTGGAGCTCAGGTGCCTTACATTAGCTTTATCATATAGAAGATAGAACAAGTCTATTATCAAAACTTATCTAATTATTAATGATAAATTTAAATAGAGATATTATGATTATAAGGTGTTTTAACTTTTTTCACAGTAAATTTGTTTGGTGAAATTATGGTTTTTTGTTATTTAAAATGTGTTTTTGAATGCATAAATGTATTTAGTGCTCTGAAAAACCTTGGAGCACTCAGATTATGCAGATTCCATAACTCAAATTTGTGGTTTTAACAAATCTTTTATTTCAAATTATTGACTAAAAAAATATAAAAAAATGCCAAAACTAAGAAGATCTACAACTATATAATCCAAAGCTAGAGTTTGATATAGAATTTATGTCTGACATAGAATTGAAGAATAAGAAGAAGCTATTTTAACATCCACGAAGCTAAAGATATCTTATGGGACAAATTGTTTCTCTATCTGGCTCTTGTATGTAGCCCTATGTCACCCAAGGACCAAATCAACAAAAGCCATCTATCTATTTGCAACAGAAATTACTGTTTGTGCATGTGATGTTGAATTGAAAAAGAAGAAAGCACCGAAGGATGCAGCGGATTTTTAAGAAAATAAAAAGAAAGACAACAAAAAATTCGCTGGAGTGCAAACAAATTGTGGTAGAATTTTGGTCATCATTTGTGATAAATTAGGGAAAGCTAGAAGACAACGAGAATATTTGATTACTTTAACAAATAAAATTATCTACAAAAGAGAAATAATCTCACATGGAAGATGTATCCCCACTCCCCGGTGTTACTTTGCACCTCTCGGTGCAAATTCTAGTTTTAATCATTATCAGTTGAAAAGGTGAGATGCAAAAGTAGTGAATTAAAAGTAGTGAGATAGATTAGTTTAAAATGAGAATTTAAAGTTTCATTTATTTGAATTAAATGTTGATATAAGTTTTAATAAGGTTATTGTACCATTATTATTTAAATATTATATCTTTCATCTTCAACCAAAATCATTAATGTATTGCAATATTTGTGGTTATCTAATATCACTTAAGACAATGTGTTAATATAATGTGTGCTTCATGGTAAATTAAAACTACTTGAAGTTTTGATGGCTCAGAGTAATCTACAAAATTTCAAACTGTGGTTATAGGTAATTTAAAGAAAACCCAAGATGATAATTAAAGATGATGTATATGGAGTGAAAATATTTGTGATTGATGAATTGTTAGTTAATCATGTATACAAACAAGATTCCTAGATAATTAGTGGATACAATCGCTAACAACCCATGTATTTTGAGGGATGGTAAATTTTTTTATATAGAATTCAACAAGAAAAATGCTTATGTTTCTATGTATATCATGAAATTTTAAGAAAATTGAGGATGAGGAATAAGAAAACCAAAGATCATAAATTATAGAAGATGAAGACAAAGAGAATCAAGTCAAGCAATCACAAAATATGAAAATGAAAATGGGAGTAGCTGAAAAAATAAAGATAAATAATTAGATCAAAAACACTTATTAAGGGGGACTATAAATGATTATATCCTACTTATGAATAAATGATAATGTCTAAATTATATTATGAAAATATAATAATATAAAAAATATATAGAAGTCTATAGAATAATAAAAAAATGAGTAAAAGGGAAAGAATATAGGGATGATGATTAGTTGAAAGATTCAAAGAAATATTTAAGGAAATAATTATGGATATGGTTGAACTAAACATCTAATTATGACATAATTATTATAGACACATATTATTATTGAAAGGGACCAATTATATAGTAGAAACAGATAGAGCATGGTTTGATTTTATAGAATTTCTCCTTAGGGGTTTCTTAAGTATGAAATCCCTATGTCCTTTGCTTCATATATTTTTGCATGCATTCTTTTTTTGTTACTAAAACCTATAAGCAAAGGTGGTAGGGTGGGTGACACTAAGCCTTCATGAGTTGTACAAGGGATGAAAGTAGCCCAAGGGAGAAAAGTAGTATCCCAAGATCCAACACCTAAGAGGATGAGGAATTAACAATGGGTTATTCATATTATTTTATCTCTCTTTTGTGGATACACAACCCATCCCTTGCAGTTCACTTATGTCAATGTAGTTGATATGCTCACTCAACATAATCTTTGCCCATAATTTCCTAAGAAAATATAGAGGCACATACCCATTATTCTAGGTTTTCTTTTCAAATACTACAAACCAAATATTAATCCAATGGTCTATAAATGGTTGGTTGGTGCATTGATCCATATAAATACATCTCTTTGGTGATTGGTGATGGCCATAGGAATTTGGAATGGATGATACAATTATGCCTAGGAAAGTCCTTAGTGAGACCTGTGGTATCTTTGGTATTTCATAAGTCTTATACAAAATTTTTAATAGAACTCAAACTAACATCATCTTCATGTTAATGTCTCTAGGATGTCGGTTGTTTGGAGTGTCATTTGTTGAAAATTCTTGGTTTTGGTTTTGTTTAAGCTCTATATTAATTAAATACCTTGAAATTTAATAATTCAATTTAAATTTATGTTCACCTTTATCATTTTTAAACATTTATGAAATAAAAAGAGTAAAATAAACTAAGGTTATTTCCTAGAATCAAAAGAGGACAAAGTTAGTCAACCCATCCTAGATTTTCTCTCTCAATTAACTCCTAATTTACTTTGAAGTTTCCTAATGTTGAAAAAACCATGTGATGTCATATATGAAAGGAAATTGAGAAATTAAGGCCTTTCTTTTTTTAAACATAGTAGTGCATGCATGCTCTTATGGATGTGTGCATGTTCCTACTGAGGGAACTTTGAACTGGCTTGGTAGCATTTGTGGAGAATCAAAACATAAGGACACTAGGAAATCAAGAATGCAAGTGTGTTCCTCGTAGCCACCTATATGAATTTCTTGAAGTATCTATGGTTATCTCAATCTATGAATGGATACATGTTGACTAACATCGCATATAAAATATATACACAAGACGAGACAACTTCAACGTTGTTATAAAACTCACTAGTGAACAAAGCCTCGGGAGTAATGTAGGTAGGCATGTCAGTGTTGGATTTGTGATAATATTGAAGTGTAAGAGATTGAAGAAAACATAATTTTTTTTTTGTCTATGGTTCTTACTTAATTCCTCTCAACATGGATATCCTACTAATGTGATGAAGATGCCTTGCAACTAACTATCCTCTTCTTTCCTTGACCAACTAATACTTTAAATTGCATATGATATGTGATAGTTGTTGTCGATAATAAAAAAACCCACCTGGATACCATATAGTGGGATTTTTTATCTTGTCTTTCCAACAACTTAAATGTAACTTATATTCTCTTGGACAACAAGATAAGGCACTATCAACCAAATCCTCAAATGATTTTTTTAGTATGGATTAAATTTCAATACTTTAGTAATGAATCTCACTAGATTTATGTAAAGATGACAATATAGAGAAATCGAAAGGGAAATGGAGATTTTTTTTTTTAATATCTCTCATATGAATCCAAACCATCTATAGTCATTAGTGATCCAAAATTTTCTTTATTCTTCACACACACACACACACACACACACATATATATATATCTATATATCCCATTTTTTTATGGATTTTTTATATCTATGACACATTTATAAGATCCACACACATGATGCCCCTCCTCATGTAAATTTCACCATGTGCAATCAAATAATCTATGAGTTAGAATGAATGCAAAGGCTATTATAAGATGTCACATGGAGCTGAGTCTGCACTCATGGATGTTCACTCTAACATTTGATCATTATTGCAGCTCGACTCAACTACATTACTCAGTCATGATGGAAATTATTTCATATTTTATGGCTGGCTAGCTTAAATGTTACATGTTTTTGGGGGGCATCCAACTCTATATGTTGTTTGGGAAATTTTTTATTTTTAATTTACTTGCTTTTTTAGTTGTGTTTGCCATTCTTAAATGTATTATACTTTGTTTAATATATTCATACAATTGTCCCACTCTATCATCCTAGATTCACCTCCCAACTCACTTCGTTTCTTTCTATACCATTGACTTTCTAATTGCTTCTTGGCCCAATCCTCCCAAATATTTTCTCTTTGTTCTCTTGGATGATGGTCAACATTAAGTTTCATCATTTAGATACTCACTCCTCTTGGAAGTTTTATCCTCACACTTCCTATCTCTGGTCTACACTTTATCGTGTTGCATCACAATACTTCTCAAGGTCACCATATACATATTCGGAGAAGGAAGCATCCTCATTCAAGGGCTCAAGCTAATGTTGAATCCTTTGCTACTCAATATTAGACACGTACATCTTGTGTTACAAGATAGGAAATAAACTTCAAAGAAAACAAGATTGGATGGATGAAATTTCGAATTTGATGTAGAGATAGGGGAGAATATTTTTCATGTGATACAAGATTTGAGAAACAACAAAGCTAGTAGACCCAATATTGTGTGCAACCAATCAATCTCAATTGGAAAGTTAAAACCATCATGGATAAGGCCCTATAAGTGAGGCAGAAGTTGAAATGGTACTTATTATTGATGCCTTCATGTTGCAACTGATAAAAATAGACAATTAACATATCTATTGTAGCTAAGAAATTTATAGACATGAACTTCTATGCTAGTGATGAAGAGGGGAGTGGCCCTTCAACAATTCTAGTGGACTCCTTTGTAGCCTAATTAGTGAATATTTTTGTTATGGATTTTTGTATCTAAATAAGCAAGCTAGTTTAGTTAACAACTCTAGTTCTAAGTTAGTTAGTAGTTTTTTAAATAGGTCTAAGTAGTGATGAAGAGGGGGATGACCCTACAACAATTCTATTGAACTCCCTTGTAGCCTAATTAGTCAAGATGTTTGTCATGGATTTTTTTATCTAAGTAAGCAAGCTAGTTTAGTTAACAACTCCAACTCTAAATTATCTACTAGTTTTTCAAATAGATCGAAGTACCATACAATTTGGACAATTTTTTTTCATCTATTAGTATAAATTTTGTAAATAATAGCCCAATAATTATAAAAATGTCATCTTTTATGGAAACTAATATAAAATCATACCTAACGTACAACAACAATTTTTTTTAACAGTTCAAAATAAATAAAATAAATTTTCCATTAAATCATTTTGATAGTTTTCTTAGCTAGCTTTCCCTTTCCATTATTATGAATATCAAAGAATGTTTATATGTTATGAAAATAAACTTTAAAATTATACATTTAAAAATAAATATCATTTTTATTTTATTAAATTATTTAAATTCATATACATTTTCAAATAATATTAATTTATTTATTTTTTTATCATTTTGGACATTGAATATCATTTTATTCTCATCTACTTATCATAAATTATTTAAATTAACATACAGTTTTATTTTTATAATTTTATAAAAAAAAAAATTACAAATATTAAATCACATGCCCATTAAATATAACTTTATTCTTATCCAATAAAAAATGATAAATCAATAAATAACTTAATTCATAAAGTCCGAATTTACACTCTAAAATACTATCATCTTATTATCCAGTCACTAAATTAAAATATCTTAAAGATATTACCTACTCTATATTTATATTACATTTAATATTTGTTTATTGGCGCATGTGAATCATATTTTAATATTTATAGAGCCAGCGTCATTGCACATTGCTTGTATGTTACGGTTTTCACTTTTCAGCATTTTCGAATTCAATGAACGCTACTGGTGCGCTCTAAGAATTGAGTCAAAGTATTGTAAAAAAACCAGAGATTGTGATATACACAGAATTCTCTCTCTTATTGAAAGATACCCTCATGTGACATGTTGTGTATGGTCTGGTTAATAAGTTAGCCGTGCGACAAATATCACAGTATCGGTGATTCTGTTGAAGAGAAAGCGACCACTACAGAAAAGAAAGAAAGAAAGTAATTTTTAATGTCATGAAGATACAAATAGTTTATGGGACAGATTACTTCTCTATTTGGCTTCTCTATTTGACTCATGTAATCAGTGATTTTCTGTGAGTTTACAATAAATGCTCCCCAGCACGTCTCGACAAACTCTTCGAATAGATTTGCAGGGAGCTAGCTGCTAGAACATAACATAACTTTCCTACTATCTTTGAAGGCCTCGCATTCTAAAATGAAATGTTTTCCTGTTTCCACTTTTCCGGAAGAGCAAAAAATACATACTCTTTCCTCCCACATTTCTTTTGGCCTTTTCCAGCGCCCTGTTTCACAGCGGAGTTGATGATAATTAGTCCTTAATTAAGCAATAAGAATTTTAGATCTACAAGAAATATTAGCACCTATGTACGCTTTTTGTTGATGATCATGAGTGGGGTTAAATTATTCAATGTAGTACTTCTTTTTTCTCCCTAACTCTTTCTCCCAGGCACATTTGTGGAACTTATCCATAACAATTTTTTTTATCTCTTTACTGTTTGTAGGACACATGTCCAAGAAAATACCCCATTTACTAAACCATTTGATATTTTGCCTCATATAAGTCTTCTTTCTTTTGCACAATCTGTCATTAAACACAGCCTTAGGCCATCTACTCTCTTCCATTTGCTTAATTTTTTTCAAATATCTTATGACTCACACCATAGCAATTGCTTCAATAGAAGCAGCCCCTGTTTCACTTAACAACATATCATAAGAAACTGCACTTTTAATTTTGAATTTATTTGTAATCAAACGCTTCTGAATTTTCTCAATTTGTTTCCATTGCATGTCGGTTGTGCTGCTGGCCCACAACTGACAACCATAGAGAATCACCGGAATCACTAGAAGCCCAAAACGAGTTAGAGTGGTTTTCCAGTCCCACAGTTCCACTCTCTACACCTGTTTTGAAGAGAATACAATGCTTTCCAACCCCCCAAAGTTCTTTTCTTTCTACAGCCATCCCAATTTAAATTTCTGTTGAGGTCAATTCTGAGGTATTTTTAGTCTGCAACTTCTTCCAGAATGTTGTTTCGAAGTTGTTTTTCTCACCAGAAAGATGTCGAACCACTAAACGGACGAAGTTTTTCTCAACAAAAAGATGCCCGGGATCGGCAGGGATGGCAACCAATATTTTTGGACCTATTTATCCAACGCACAGGGACAGAGACAGTATATGCCACCCACTAGTTAGATTTTATACTGATTTAAATCCAACTCTTATATTAAAGTTTTTATTAACAAAAGATGCTTGGGATGATCAGAGATAACAACTAATATTTATAGAGTTATTCATCCATTAATGCACTGGGAAGAGGACAGGGACAATATATAGGTGAGCTTTATTTCTCAGTCCATCGACCAATAAATACGTCAAGGCAGGAAATGCCTACTGCAGGATGATGTGCCGCTTTAATCTGATGGTGGGCATTTCCTACCTCGGCGATGGACTTGGAAATAAGGCTAGCCTAATATATACCACCCGACTTGTTAAATTTTGTACTTTTAAAAATTCAACTAGTGCATTAATGTCATCCTATTTGTTAGATTTCGTATTGGATTTGCTTAAGGAGAATATATAATAGTTTGGATGGCAGCTTTTTGCCAGAATCAAATAAAAAAATTTTCAAAAAATCAGGGAGTTGGATTGTTTGAATTGTATTTTTGATGGTAGAAATGGATTCAGCATCATCAAAAACCAATATTAAAGCACAAAAACACTGAAATTTAATCTTGTAATCTAGATTTTCAAAAAGCTTTGCCTAAATTTTTCATAATCTTACTAGAATTTCTGGATTATTTTGTGGGTTTTTTAAACTATGACTTTTGTATTTATTTAAATCCAACACTTTCATTAATGCATAGATAGCTCCAGACATATTGATAGTTGTGAGGAAACACCTTTCCTCTTTTGCCTCAGTTAGAATTTTGTAATTCTTTAAAAAGTTTGTCTGCTAAGAAACCATGGAAATTCCAGCACAGTTTTGATAAAATTTGACTATATTTTGAATCAAATTTACAGCTACCAAATTTCAAGACTTTGAATACCCAATAATTACATTCTGAATGCCTGATCTTCATGCTAAATAACAATAATAATAATAATAATAATAATTACACAATACAAGCAATCCTATTTAAAAAAACCAGATTCGAGGCAGTCCCGGCAAAATTGATGCTTTCAGACAATGCCTTCACTAAACTAACACCACCGCATCCTTATATTACAATACATGTGAGTTAAGTAGTCAATAGCCTCGAGGAAAGTTGTAGCTCACAATCGAACAATCCAATGGCTCGCAATCTGGAACCCAGCTTGCATGCCCTCCTGTTTCCATTCCCAATGCAAGGTCACATAACTCCCATGATGCAGTTTGCGAAGAAACTTGCTTCCAAAGGTGTTATAGTCACCTTCGTTAACACGCACCACAGGCACCAGCAGATCACTAAGGCTAACGCAGCTAACACTCACACTGCTGAACAACTAGACGATCCTCTTGAGAAGGAAGCCCTTAATGTTGGTCTTGATATTCGCTCTGCTGAAATCTCTGATGGATTGCCTCTGGATTTCGATCGGTCGGCCAGATTGATCGATTTTGGGCGCTCTGTGGAAAACATGGCAGGAGAGTTGGAACGGCTCCTTCTAAATCTCAACAAGACAGGTCCTGCAATTTCTTGTGTCATAGCTGATACTACACTTCCCTGGTCATTTGAAGTCACAAAGAAATTAGGTATTCCCTGGATTTCGTTTTGGACACAACCACACATTCTTTTATTGTGATGGGTCTCAAGGACAGCGGACATTTCTTCCTCTGGGTTCTTCGTCCGGACATAGTCTCTTCAACAGTCTCAGACTGCTTACCAGAAGGTTTCGTGGATGAGACCAAAGGGCAGGGGCTGGTTGTTCCATGGTGCAATCAGCTGCAAGTGTTATCCCATCCCTCCGTTGAGGGATTCATTACGCACTGCGGATGGAACTCAATGCTTGAAGATTGGCTGTTGGAAATATTAATTCCAACTACACACTGGTAGGGAGGACAGAAATTGAAGGTTGAATTAAATCCCGAAGGACAGCAGAAGACTGTTTGGTTTTGATTTGCACTCCACTGTTTAATAAAGTTTTTTTATTTTTAAAAACCTGCAATTTCATTTTCTTATTAATGGTCGTAGCCATGCTTTGCATTTAAACTTGTGGCTTGACCACGCAACCATTTCCTGTCACACCCTTATCCTCTGCGTCCATCATTTGTTTAAAACCTGCCATGCCGCACCTTCATATACCATGCCGCACCATAAGCTCTGCAACCACCGCAGTTAAAAACTCCACCAACCACCATCTGTCCTTACTGCTCTTTGCATTTGAATAAACCACGTCATATGAGTGGACACCATATCACGTCCTCGCACTCGCAACCAATCATGGAGCGATCGCATAGAACAAGAAAGCCTTTTTTACACCATAGCCTCTTAACCACGGGATAAGATGGCCACATTACCAAGTCACAAGGCATCGTCCAATCCGGTGCCGATCGCATAGAATGGAGCTGACGTCACACCAGCCCCAAATGGATGGGATAAGGACTTATGCAATCCGGCTGAAGTTCATTTGAAGTTTGCCAGGCTCCACCAGCAGCCAATAGGAGAGCAATCACATGGTTTGCATGCCCAGTCAGCATGCATCCAAATGGATGCGATAAGCTCCGGTCAACCGCTTTGCATAAAAACATTTCAAATCCGCGAAAGGCATATGTAAAGGTTTTTAAATCATAGGTTAAGTTTTTATTTTATTTTATGTTTTATTGTTTTAAAATATCGCTGCATATGTTTTGATTTAGGATATACATATATATAAGTTTTAATATATATATATTATAAACTTATAAAGTTTATAATATATATAAAGATAGTTTTGTTTTAATTTTTCATTAGTTTGTTGTAAAAAAGGCCTATGCAATGTAATATGATGGACTGTGTATTTATAAAAAAAAAGGACCGAGGAGTGTTTTAAAAAAGGCAGGACAAAGAGAACAAGAATTTAAATCTTTTATGTGTATCTTTGAAGACGAGGGAGCAAGAAATATAATGTTGTGATGTGTTGCCGTTTGTGTTTTTTTTTAAAAGTCACAGCAACGGTTTATGGCAACATTGTAATAGTTTTTTAAGTTTAATGAAATAGTGTTTCGCATCTACGTCGGCGTTATCTTTATTTGAATCTCTATGTTGAGTTGAGAATTTTTACGACGCTAGCGTTCTTATTTGAAAACAACTTTGCTAAATTGCCAGATGTACCATTGTACACCATTGATATGAATGTTAGACGATTGAAACCATTTGAACCTTCGGATTAAATACAGTTACACAAAAAAATATGATGAAAACCTACAAATGAAAGATAACGCACTAATTTATGTTCTGAATAAACCCTGAAGCCGCCTAGGAGAAACCAAATACTGAAGCGGCCGAGGAGAAACGAAACACAGTCGATTTTACGTATTGATTTTTGCTGGCTTCGTTTCGTCTTCTGACTAAAATGCTGCCTACGCCTCCAGGTATTCTGAGGACATTTCCCTCACTTCTGAGGGCTTCTTTTGCATGTTTATCACAGCTCTCTTTTGCAGATGTTAATCTGGGTTGTAATGTTAGATCTGAACATTTTTCTGTTAAGGCACAAGAAATATTGTATAGATAGTCTTTTCCTTGTGGCCTACATTAACAAGGAATTTTCTGGGTTTTTGTCTATATAAACTGGTGATTCAAATACTCTGTTCCTAAAGGACTTTTATGGAATATTTATATGAGCTTAAGATTAAGCTCTTTTCTTTAACGGAATATCTAAGTTCTTTTTTTTTTTTTCCTATAAAGGAAATGGCTATTAAGCCTACGATTCTGCCTATGTACAAGTTTTTCTGGTTCAGTTTCGAGTCTTGTTTATGAATCTTTCAGGTTCAGTTTCGTTTACATAGTTAAATGGTTCTATCATAAATATCTTGTCTACAAATATAACCATGTAAATATATCTCCTTTCATGCAAAATGTCGGATGATGATAGTTATTGACCATCTCCAGTTCATATCTGCAGGGCATATCTGACTTAATCTAAACATAGATGAAATATATCCATTTGTACATTCTTCTGATTTTTCATACCAATAAAACTGTTTTGTGGCCTTATATGGTGTAACTGTTGGTTTTCCGGCATCAATGGAATCATCAGGTCAAACTGGACAACCAACTGCTGCTGACTGGCAAGAGAAGGTTTATCAGAGAGTAAGATTTTATACACTCAAATTCTTCTTAAAATTGCAATTTGGTTTTCTGTGTTGGTGTGGGTTTATGTATCTTCATATTTCGCAGCTTTACATATCATTTTCGCAGTTCGGCATTCCTTTTCTCTGTGCCATGGCAACCGTGACCACAGTACCTGCAGTCGACGCCATAATCAACCCAGTCATGCAGTTGTTGAAGGACGTTATTAAGCAGGAGGATAAGTGTCAGATCCTCCAAACTGACTTGAGAGCTATGGAGAGCCTTGTGCAAGATATTGCCATTTTCTTCCGATTTCAACAGAAAGAGCTGCCGGAGATGGTGAAGGTTTGGTTGCAATTGCTGCACAATTCGCTTACAGAGGCAAAAGGCCTGCTCATTGAGTCTCAACAACGCCGAAGGTGTCTCGACTCTGTGGTGTGCAATCCAGGGAGACTCTCTGAAAAAATAAGAGCATGGAGAGCATTTTTTAATCATCTCTTTGAACGCTTTGAAAGCGACTGGTTTGATCACTTTCCTCTTACCAAGAAAGCCATGGCAACCGTGACCACAGCCCTGGACGCCATAATCAACCCAGTCATGCAGTTGTTGAAGGATGTTATTAAGCAGGAGGATAAGTGTCAGATCCTCCAAACTGACTTGAGAGCTATGGAGAGCATTGTGCAAGATATTTCCATCTTCTTCCGATTTCAACAGAAAGAGCTGCCGGAGATGGTGAAGGTTTGGTTTAAATTGCTGCACAATTCGCTTACAGAGGCAAAAGGCCTGCTCACTGAGTCTCAACAACGCCGAAGGTGTCTCGACTTTGTGGTGTGCAATCCAAGGAGACTCTCCGAAAAAATAAGCGCATGGAGAGCATGTTTTAATCATCTCTTTGAACGCTTTGAAAGCGACTGGTTTGATCACTTTCCTCTTACCAAGAAAGCCATGGCAACCGTGACCACAGCCCTGGACGCCATAATCAACCCAGTCATGCAGTTGTTGAAGGATGTTCTTAAGCAGGAGGATAAGTGTCAGATCCTCCAAACTGACTTGAGAGCTATGGAGAGCCTTGTGCAAGATATTGCCATCTTCTTTCGATTTCAACAGAAAGAGCTGCCGGAGATGGTGAAGGTTTGGTTTCAATTCTTTGCACAATTAAACTACGAGGCAAAGGCACAACTCAGCGAGTCTCAACAACGCAGAAGGTGTCTCGACTACGGGGTGTGCAATCCAAGGGAGAGTCTCAGAAAAAATAAGAGCATGGAGACATTTTTAAATTAAATAAATTGAAGAGAAAATGCTATCAAATATAGTGAATACTTTTACCTTTTTTAATGACATCACAATCACAATCCAAAGAAACAAAATATAATTAAAAAAACATTAAATAAAAAGAGAAAAAAATTAGTACAAAGAGAGAAAATGCTCCCTCACAATCCTTCTTGGTAAGTTGTCGCAATTCTATTTCTACTCTTCGATATTAGTGGAAACCCTGCTTGTCCACTTTTAGCAATCCAAATTTCTCTATTTAATCTTGTAAGAACTGGTCCGAGTTCTTTAACACATTGTTTCCCATTAATATCTTTTGGGTTTACGTTGAAAGGAAATGGCACATGACCCTTTTTAGCTCGCATTTTATTTATTCTAAGTTTTCAAGATTGTGAACTTATATATGTGGTGAAAATTTCATTTTTAACAATAAACTTAAGTTTTGGGAAGTTGTAAAATTTATTTTTATTTGTGTGTTAATGTTATTGAATGGTAATTTTTTAATCAAAACTTTATTGGTAAAGGGTTAATTTATTATGAGAACATCATTTTTGAAGGGCAAAATTTTAAACATAACGTTTCTTGACTAGAGACATAAAAACCGAAAACGTCAAATTTTTTTATATGACAAGTTAAGAGAAATCCAAATTCCAACCTTGCACTGGGCAGCAACAGAGATCATCCATTCAGCAACCCTTAGAGCCCCGGAACGCCAAAGGTGGAAGAGATGCCGTTGCCTCCCTTGCTGGGGGCCATTGGTGGCAGAGATATGCTGAGAGACCGTGGCCATGATCATTGTGAGTGTGGTAAGAGCGTGGAGGTTATTGTGGCAGAGGAAGAAGAGCACGGCTTCTACGTGTTGAAACTGCACTGTCCCTCTTCTCAACTCCTCATGGAACAGATCTCCCAGTTCATCTCCTCCTCTCGTTTAGAGTCCGCGATTGCCTAATAGATCGAGAGTACAAATTTCAGTCCGCGATTGACTGATAGATCGAGACTACAAATTTCAATAATAATATTTTCTATTTATTCAATTAGTAGGTTTTTCTTTTTCCCTTTCTTTTTGTTTTATCATGTTATTGTGCTTTTGAAAAATGAATGCGTTGATTTTTGATAAAAATGGAAAGACATCCATAATTGGTTAAAACCCATAAAAAGACACAACATGTGTGTTTCTAGCAAAGGTGTGTTTCCACACCACTTTTAATAAAACCCATAAAAAAACATATCTGGGTATAAAACTTTAATTGATTTAGAAGGATCCCATGTGACTGCGATGTAAAAGTTTCATCGATTTGAGAAAATGGAGATTCATGAAATTAAATATTTTTATATTTGTAGGTTATGTCAATTCAATATTTTTATTAATTAAGTATTTTTGTATTTGCAGGTCATGAGAAATCGATATATTTCTCTTCATCGCTTCTCACGACATAGGACACTGGTTTCAAAATACTTTGTTCTTTTGTTAGACTCTACTTCACTCTTTACTCTGTTTTTCTGTACACACATTGATGGAAAAATGATATCTCAACCTTATGTTTTATAGGCTTTCTAAAATCTTAATATGTTTCTGTCATTTAAAAAACTAAAATGACATATTATTATTAAACAAGGTCATTCTATGTAAGGTTGAAATTTGATATCCTATCTCACAAGTTAAGAATTCTTTTTTTTTATGAGATTTTCCAAATTTACACTCATTTCATCTAATGTTCAAATTTTAATTCTTTAGTTGATCTTTTAATGCACACAATTGTATGTACACAATTGTTTCTTCTCAAGTACTTTAGTTATCCTTCTCAAATTCTTTAATAATCCTTTAAGGTTTACAACTATTTTATCAAGATTTCTAAAGTTTTAGTATATTTTTGGAATAAAAAACTAAAATGACATCTTGTTCTTAAAGAAATTCATTTTATGCATGGTTGAAATTTGATGTCTTACTTTCTCCCATCCCATATCAATATTTTTGGGTTAGTTGAGGATCCTACAAAAAATGAAACATAATTATGATAGGGGTAGCGTAACTATAGGTTGAAAATTTTGAATCAACCTAACTATGAAAAATCATAATTATGAAATTGTAATGAATTATAAACATAATTATAAGTTTTGAATAAACTACAGGTAGTCTAACATTGGTTCAAATTTTAAGATTTTTTCCTCTATACCATTATTTCTTATGTTAGTGCTTTACAGTGTTTCCTTTGCAACATATGGTGCAATTGCTAGTTATTCCTGTGTGTTTGGAATACTTGAAATTCCAACCGATGGAATTTCACATGGTAAGGCTTCCATTTTGGGCGAATAAATCCATAAACAACAAGCTCATGGCCGACGAAATGGAACATTGGATACAGATTGAACGGTGGGAAGGACTAAAACTAAGGAAATAGATATCAAGCACTATCTGAAAATTGTTCAGTGACAAAGGGACGGAGGTAAAGAAAAATTTCGAGGCTCTTAGAGACAGTGCGAGAACTGCGGTGCGAAGAGGTGGAGCTTCGGATAGAAATTTTGCGATCTTTGTAGAAGGGTTGAAGGTGAAGTGTATCAGTAAATAACTACAAGATAGTCCACCATCTCACACATGTTTATCACTCCCCTGACGCGTGATGTTTTAGTTGAGTTTATAGATGTTCCGGTTGAATTTATAGAAATTTATTTGTATAAATTGGAAGCTATTTAAATTCGGGAGGAAAAAAAAAACATTGCCTTTATTATATCTAAAAATTATGCTTTCAAAACAATAAAAAAAAAATTTCCAAGTGATAGAGTGCATTTTTTTTAATGTAAAGTTATGGTATTTTTTGATGTGAAGTCACTAGTTCAATTTTTTGTTTTGATATCAAGTCACAGGTTTAATTTCTTGCCTTGATCTCAAGTCATTGGTTCAATTCATTGCCTTGATCTTTATTGGACACAATGAAAATCTAGTCTTACCAAACTTACAAAAACAACAATAAAACAACTTTAATTTAATTTCATGGTATTCTAATATGTGCTTCGCTTCCTTTCCATCTAAATGGAAGACGATTTCCTTTCCATCTAAATAGGGGACGATTTAATCGATTAATTTGAATTTTACATATGAATCATTATAACTATTTTATTTTATCGTCCAGCGCCGTCAAACGCTGCCTAGCCTGCCTCAGGCGGAAAATTAATTTTTTATTTTATTTTATTTTTTTTAAACACAAACTAAAAGAAAATTAAAAAACTATTCAATTAAAATTTAAAATATAAAAAAAAAACAATAAAAACAAAATAAAAAATACGTTTTAAAAAATAAACAAACAAATATAAAAAAAAATCTATTTTTTTTTTAAATTAAAACAATTACTCTTTAAAGTATTAAAAAAAGAATAAAAAAAAAATTAAAATATGTTTTAAAATATAAATAAACATATATAAGAAGATTTTAATTTTTAATTTTAATTTTCTTAAAACTAAAACAATTATAATTTAAAATATAGAAAAACAATAAAAAATATGTTTTTATATATAAACAAACAAATATATGAATAATAAATTTTTCATTTACTTTTTCATTTTTAAAAATTGTTTAAGTCATATAATTTCTCCATAATTTCATCATTCAAGTATCTTGAAACTTGAGATTTACAACTTGTCATTAAGGTTTTTATGTGTTGCGAAATTTTATCTTTAATGTTATGGTTGAAAATAATTACAATTTTAGGGTTGTTTAGAGTCAAGATATTTTATGTTTAACAACATGGATGAAAATTGTTCGAAATGATAAGCCCTTCAGACATGATTTTGTTTATATTTAACATTATCTATCAAAAAATTTAGAATTTTACGATTTTTCAATGTCCTAATATGTTGTTTTTAATTCCATTGTTACAATGTGTCAAAAGTGTGACACAATGTTTTTTTTTGTTATTCCAGCATCAACTCGTTTTGTTTTGAGGGTGTTTTTTCAATCATTTTTTCAAGAAACAATTTTTTTTTTAGCATAATTTTATAACAAGGTGAAATTTGACCTTGATAAAAAAACAAATGCGTTCTTGAATACACACTTTTTGTTTTTGGGGCGGTTTTTCATGTTTTTTGAGTCTTTTTGGGCTAGAGTTTCCATTTTGAGGTAGGAGTTCCCGTTTCATCGGTAACATTGTTTACTGTTAATCGAATATCATGTGTGTAACAAATTGTTCCCTAAAATTGAATTCCAGCCTCTTTATTTATGGTTCCGTAGTGAATTATAATAAAATTAATGGGGAAAGAACTTACCTTGTTTCATGGAAGCATCATCCTAGGGCACATTGCATGACATGTCATCCAAGAGAACAATCCCATGCTCAGCTGTGACCACAGTGTTAGTGGTGGCAACATTGACGACGAAACAACTGTACCAAGTTGCAGCATGAAGATCCACATTATCGATCCCTACTCCAGCCTTCTGGCGACCTCGACCCCATTTAATTTTCATCTTCATTTTTGGGAATCCTAATACGAGAGCAGTCATCAAAGGTGCCCCACCACGTGAGTAGTCGAGATCTATGTTGCACACGGGCCCAGGCCATTGTGGACTCGAAGCCAACTATTCTTGTGGGAGAGAAGCTCGAGGAGGCGGGACTGAAGGTGCTTGAACCTTCGCCAATGTGGATTGCTCATACGATCTCACGCACGAGGAGCTATGCACAAAGAAATCTCTTATGATGCGCTCATTGTGAGGAGCAGCATCAAGGTCACGCGTCAGGTCTTTGAATCCTTTGAATCCTCTCACGATGCCTGATGCTACTGCTGGTGAAACTGTCCATTCAAAATTCCTCTCTAAATATGCGAATAGAAGGCTCTGATCGGAAATTTTTCTACCCTCTATTACAACCTAAGGCTGAATCTTATTCACTGAAGCTTTCTACCTTGATATATTTTTGCAATGCCTAATCCCTCCCCTCGCTTCTACCATTTCTCTGCTTTTGAAACTCATTTTTCTGAGAAATTTCTTCATAGCTTCGCAGTGCATTAGAAGCTTGTTCGACCCGCATAAACTGAATTTGGCTTGGCTCTTTTCTTTCTAGTCTTTGAATCGAATATAATTGACATCAACTTACCAATTCAGATCTGTGGTGAGTTAGTGAGTTATGTGTTCATGAGTTAGTGAGTTATATGATCATAACTTAGAGAGTTCATAACTCAGTGATGACAACGAGAACCCATGGCATCAAAGAGCTATGACATAATGAATGGCAACATGAACAGGTGGCATTCAAGAAAATGGTAGTGGAAGCATGTGGCATACAAGAAAATGGTAGTGGAAGCATGTGGCATACAATAAAATGGTAGTGGCAGCATGTGAGAAGAAAAAAAATAAATCAAAGTTACTTTGAATATAGAAAAATAGGCAAAGACGGAATGAAAACTTTGGATATGTTAAAAGGCGCATCACATTCCACATTGAGATATGCGAAGTCTGCGATAAGAGGTCAATCTGAAAAATTTCATTAAAATTTCAATGAATGAACTTTTCTATTATAAATTTTGGTTAAATGGGGATAACACCAAAAAAAAATTGGTCAACTAATCCATTAATAAGCGGTCAACGATCTATCGATCGCTATATTCCTGCTAAGGCAGGGACTAATAATGTGCAGAATAAGAAGGATTGTGGTATTATAGAAATAAATGCATGGAATCATGAATAACCCCATCCACACTATCCTAAATGTTGAACTTTCTACACTAGAGCGAGAGAGGTTATTTGCATAGCTCATCAAATTTAATGTTTCATTCTTTATAAATATGATGGAAAGAGAGTCATTCAAAAGGAGGTAATGGTGTCTTTAATATCCACCAATAGAGATTAAATAGGCATATTTTCCACTAATTCTTTCCCGTTAGCCCACTATAAGTAGTTTGGAGTTGTTGAGGAATGTGTAATTCTTTTACCTCTTTTCAGTATATTACAAAAAGAAGAGTTATGAGAGTAGTGAACTCATTTAGTTGTTTGAACCTATACCAAGAGCATATTCAATATTGAGAAGATGATTTCATTTAAATGAAGGACAACACAAGTTGTGCATACTAGGGGACAACCTTGAATTATCTAGTGCCATCAAAATAACACCAAGGGATGTCATAGTCAAATCCAACATAGCATGACATTTGATATTTTCGGCTTTAGCTCCACATTAAATTCAAAATATTATTTTACTACAAAAATCTCTACTCGCTAGAGGGATGAACTCATTATTGAAGATACATGAGTTGCGAGTGCACCAAATCTCGTTAAAGAAAATATAAGAAAATTATTCAAAATGTTTAATTGAATTGTCTTCGAGTCAAACTGTTATGCATTCTTCAAGCCCTGCTTTATCCCACCAAGTCTTGTGTTTAAAATCAATAGAAGGAGGCCACAAAATTTGAACTATATATAGAAAAAATATGAATAGGTGATAAATTGATTCCTCATTTTATTTGCAAAAAGAAAAATTGTTTTGGCCCTCGCCAACCCCTTCTTATGCCATTATCCCGCATCAAATATTTGTTCCTTAATGTAAGCTAGAAGGTTACTTTTCTGTTAAGTGGGGTGTGAATTTGCTAGAGCTTACTCGACCACCATAGAGGGACACCGATGAAAAGGCACTTATTGAAGGATTCATAACCTAATTTAGTTGTGAAGTTACGTGTGGTAGGATTTTTGGACCAACATAATTCATCTTCCATCCATTCCTTTCGCTTAATAAAATTGGAGACATGAAGACAACTAGAAATATCCCATTCATTTGCAATCTGCCCATCCAAACCTATGAAGCATACTCATTTCCAACTTTATTTTCCACTCATGTCCATGGTTTAAGCAAGTTGTCATCTTCTCATGTGTAAATTCCAACCTAATGAAGTGCCCTTAGGAGTGGATTATAAGGGTGGTAGCCCTCTTTGTCTCCACACCATAAGTATGTAGGATTCTAACATAGGCACGCAATCTACATGTGAGAAAATACTAAGCTATTTACTTAAAAAAATAGGGGGAATAGAGAGGAAAAATGTTAGAATTTCACTAACCAAAGAGAAAAATAAAATTACTCAAAGAATATAAGATGAATGGTTGATTTATTATTGATGATATGTATCATTGAACATGAATACAATATATATTGTACAATATGCCAACATATTTGAACTAGGTTTGTATTATATGTTTATGCACTCAATTTCAATCAAAACCACCTTCCCTACATGGAAAATAAGTTAGAATTAGGAATACAGACCTAAAATTACAAAAAATATCCTAAAATGGATTGAAATAGAAGAAAATAAAATTTGAAATTAGTTAGAACCAATTAATAACTCCCACATGCAAAATAGTAACTAGCTAAAATCCAAAAATAGGATTAAAAGTGAACTTAACAAGAGGGGGACAGAGAAAATTGGTGGTTAACTAGTACCAAATAAGCAAGGAGTGAATATTGGTTATAGGAAGTATCATGAATGGGGTAGTATGGATTTATGGAGTGGAAATATCCATTACATCACCAAAATAGTTTTTGCCCAACATTGCATGTCATCCTAGCTAGCATTCTTGCTAAAATTAGATGTGCTTAAAAATAGGAAAACCATAAAATATATTTTTTTCCAAATGATAGGGTCTAATCCTAGAGTCAAGTAAAAATATCTAGGATATCAATGCTCCATGATAATTAAAGGTTGTGAGGGCACCATAAAATTCAACTTGGTTCTCCATGAGTCAATAGGATCACTAGCTACATCACCAACTCCCTGAAGTGTCTATCGTACCTCTCAAGGCCTCTTCTATAGAACTCCAAATTCTTCCTAGTATTATGATATATTAGAATGTTAAATATAATAAGAAAAATTATCTAACATTGTCTCTTTTCCACCTGGAATGCTATTTCACCACCATGTCATTAGCATCTGTCACTTGAAAAGTGCCACTTGACCACCCAAAAATGTTAAATCCACCAACCACATGTCATGAAGAAATAGTTTCACATCATCATTTGTTCCATGTCACTACCACTTGTTGTCACTTAGACTATCATCTAGATGCCACCTATGCTACCTCATATCTTTCATGTGCGTCCATGTCATACCAAGGTGCACCTATTGTAGAAATTATATAACTGATATGTTATACATCTGATATTCCCCTGATCACACACTATTTGACTTCATGCACAATACAGAATCTCTTCTACCATTTATCATTAATTGCAGAAATAAAATCAATTGCATGCACACATTAAAACCATAAAATTTCACATATATGAACACAGTAATTTATGGGAAATCTTAAAGCTGAAAACCCCCAACTATCTGTATATTATATGTCATAGAGATCATGTAACAATCATCATACAAAGCTCCTCACAAGCTCTCAGTACAATCTCCAATTGCTACACACTAATAAGGTCCGATCTAGCAAATCTCATGCTCCAATCTCTGCCACCTACTAGCCTACCTCTACTACACAATCAATGCTGAAGAATGGCTCTGAATGAACTTGAATTGGTCCAACATTGCTCACGCAATCCTCATTGGCATCTCCAACCACCATGTGTTGCAAATCATGCAACATTATAGTCACAACTGATAGTCACACTACTCTTTCACCTACCTCTTCACTGGTTTCCACTGAAACTCTCCATGCACTGTAGTTAACTGATGTATTCTTTAGTTGATTAATGAGTTAATAATTAGTGAATTAATTCAAACCACTCTCACTAGTGTATCAATCACTTATACTAGATAAAACTAGCTCAACTATGTTTAACTCAGTTAAACTGAACACAACTCCACCAACTACCTCAACAACCCCACCAAAATCTGTCACATGATTTCTAACTGAAGTATCCATGCAATAGCTCTAGTTAACCCTCAGGAATAGCGTAATTCCTTCTTTCATCTCATGTGCCACATCTGTGCACTTAACTGAAGTGCTCCAAGAGAATAAGATAATGTTTATAGTCCAAATATTATTAAGAGCTAATAATATTCGACATATCTATTTTTAGACTGGCAATCTAAAAATAGATTCCGCCCAATATGTCTAAAAATAGAAGTCCGTATATTTTTCCAACTTGACCAACCATCCACAAATAGCATCCTGCAACTCATAGAATATGATCGACATGTCTAAAAATAGACTTGCGCCAAAAATAGCCTGCGGGCCCACTTAGTGAAGGCGACTCTTTTCACTAAGCTCATCATCTTGTTGAAATCTCAACACTCCCTCTCAAAAAGATAGGGATTATCTGCCACCCCGATCCTGCCTCTGTGGTATTCGAATTTGCTCCTGGTGAGCGCCTTCGTCAAGATATCAGCATCCTGATCCTCGAGCCGGAGAAGTATATGAAAAGTAACAACATAGATGTTATTTTAATCTAGATATGATGGTATGATGTCAATCTGTTTAGATCTATCATGAAATACTGGATTAACCGAGAGTTTGATGCAACTTTGATTATCACAATAAATCACAGTAGGCTCTAAGTGTGAACCGAACAACCCGACCAGGATCTTCCTCATCCATATAGCCTTGCATGCAGTAGTGTTGTTGCCATGCATAGCAGCCATGTCGGGCTGGAGTACCTTGGTCTGCGATTCTGTCCCATGAAGCCTGCATTGTCGACTCGTCTTTTCATTATCCTCCGGATGTACTCTTTACATCGTTGGGCTCCCTTCCCAATACGCATCGTGACCACACATCTTCACCCCATTCGCCTGTTTGTGCCATAATCCATACTCCCGATGTGCTGCCTCGGAATTATCTCCTTCAACGCTTTCATGCACTTTCCAAAAGAGCTTGGTAGGCTTAACCATAGCTTGTGAAAGCTAGTTAACAACATAGCATATGTCGGGTCGTATATTGAACAGATACATAAGCGACCCCACCAACTATCGGTAAATAGTGGCATCCACTACCTCTGCCGATGTAGCATCCTCTTTCCTCCATCCACTAGGAAGAGGAGTGTCGATAGGCTTGTAGCCATGCATGTTGAACTTCTCCAGTATCTCCCGGGCATACTTGCCTTGAGACACAAACAGTCCATCACTGCGCTGCCAAATTTCCAATCCCAGGAAATAATGAAGGAGGCCCAAGTCCTTCATCTCAAACTCCTTTTCAAGATCAGCCTTGCATGAGTGTATCAACAATTCATCACCCGTCAAAATCAAATCATCTACATAAAGTACAATGATCAGCAACTTACCCTCCACCACAATCTGGTATAGGTTCAGATCCGCCTCACTCTTGGAGAATCCAAGTCCGGTGAAATAACTGTCTATCTGTGTGTACCAAGCACGAGGTGCTTGTTTCAACCCATACAGCGCTCTCTTGAGCCTGCACACATGCGACTCGCTGCTGAAGATCTCAAAACCTTCGAGCTACTCTATGTACACCTCCTCCTCAATGACTCCGTTGAGGAACGCAGTCTTCACATCCATCTGATGAATGTGCCACCCCATCTGCGCTGAGAGAGCAAGAATCGTTCGTATGGAAGAATACCTTGCGACAGGTGCAAAGGTCTCCTCATAATCGATCCCCTCTATCTGTGAAAAGCCTCGGGCAACAAATCTTGCCTTGTACTTCTCCACACTCCCGTCAGCTGCCTGCTTCACTTTGTAGATCCATCTCGAACCCACCACTGATTTCCCCTCCGGTCTCGGGACAATCTCCCATGCACTGTTTCTAACAATCAAATCATACTCTTCCACCATGGCATCTACCCATGTAGGGTCCTCCACAGTTTCCTTGAAAGATGATGGCTCTGTCATGATACACTTGCTCATCAGAGCCATGTATCTAGTATACCGGTTAGGTGACTGTCTCTGTCTGCGCTATGATGTAGGTGCTCCTACAATCTTCTCTGCATCCTGATTCAGTCGCTCAGCTTCTATAGTGCGCTTCCGCCCTCTGATGGTTGGCACTGCATGAGTGGTCTCTTCCACTCCATGAACCTCCTCTTATGGTTGATCCACATCCTGAGGCTCATCCTTAGGAGCTAATAGCTCCTCATCTGCATGCAAGTGTGGCTCCCTCTCAAGCGAACACTTCATGGCTTTCTCCTCATGAAATTTGATATCCCGTCGCACAACAATCTTCCGACTGTCTGGAAAATACACACGATAGTTGTGGGGTGTATCAGTGTACCCCACAAATATCCCAACCTCTGCAGTTGGCTCCAACTTCTTCCTGGCATCCTTCATCACATGAATGTAAACAGGGGAACCAAAAATCCTCAAATGAGAAATATCAGGTCTCTTACCAGAAAACACCTCCTCGGGTGTACTCATGCCAAGTATCCTATGAGGACAATGGTTTTTCACATAAACCACAGTATTGCATGATTCAGCCCACAAGTGTATGGGAAGGCCCTAATCATGCAACATTTCCCATGCAGCACTCACGATCGTTCTATTCTTTTTCTCCGTGACCCCATTCTACTATGGGTTATGAGGCGCTATGAGCTCTCTTCGAACTCCTTCTATGCTGAAAAAGTCCTTGAATTCGCCAAAGATGAATTCACCACCATTGTCGCTCCTAAGAGCCTTCACCTGCTTCCCCGATTCTTTCTCAACTGGTGCCTTGAACTCACAGAACTTTGAGTATGTCTCACTCTTCTTCTGCATGAAGAAGATCCAGCACTTACGAGAAAAATCATCAACAAATATCACATAATACCTGTGCTTTGCTATCGAAGCCACTGAGAAAGGTCCACACACGTCTGTGTGAATTCTCTCAAGGATCATCGTCGCACGACTATCCTTTTTGTGAAAGGTGGCTTTCACAAATTTTCCCAAAGTACATCCCTTGCACTGATCTGACTGCGCAAGTGTACCTTTGGGAAGCCTGGTAGAAATCTGCTGCAAAATTTTCAAAGCACCATGGTGAAGATGGCCCAATCTCCTGTGCCATAGCTCGCCCTCATCCTGGCTCACCACTCCTTCTGCCTTGCCTACCATTACCGCGCAGCCATCTACCTACAATTGATAAAGGTTCTTAACTCGAACCCCTATCCTCCGGGTTTCACCAGTTTCCTTACTGCGCAGGAAAGCCTTTCCCTCACTATAGACAACATCATATCCCTTGTCTTCCAACATGGCCACCGAGATCAGATTCTTATTCAATCCTAGAACATGCATAACTTCCTTCAATACGAAGGGTTTACCAGACTCCCTCTCAAAGGAAATGGTGCCGATATCGGTCGCACTGTATCTACCATCATCACCCATCTCGATGTGCACTCCAAGATCTTTCTCATCCATATCAGTAAACAAATCTTTGTCTCCAGTCATGTGAAAAGATGCACCACTATCAAGAAACCACACTGAACCCATCATACTTGAGACCAAGCATGCAATCAGCGAAAAATCCAGCTCAAACTGCGAGGCTAAAGCCTCTCCAGCTGCAGATCCAGCAACCTGCTTATTTTTCTTGGACAATTAGTGGCGTAATGTCCGTGTTGGTGACAGTGAAAGCACTTCACCTTGGACATATCCTGCTTCTTGCCTTTTGCACCGGATTGAGAAGCATTCTTCTTGCTCTTCCCCTTCCTTGCTTTGGCAGCCAAAGCACAATTTTCTTCATCTGCATTCTTCGATTAAGATCCATGCCTGGTACTCCGCCTTATCTCCTCTTGCACAAGATCCGACCAAAGTCGCTCCCATCCTGGAAATTTCTCTTGACCATTGACAGAGTCCTGATAGGAATGCCAACTCTTCGGAAGCCCAAGGAGAGCCAAGCTCACCAAGTCCTCTTCATCCATAGTAACCCCCACACTTCCCATCTCATCCCTACACTGGAAAATCTTCGTGAGGTACTTGGGTATATTGTCGCCTTTCTCCATTTTTATGTTCCTGAGTTTATCCTTGAGCGCCAACTTCCTCTGGTCGCTCTTGCTTTGGAATAAATCTGTCAAAGCTTTCCACATCAAGAATAGAGAAGCTTTACCATGAAGGCTAGACATTATATAATCCTTCACACCTTCCAACAGAATCCTTCGACACTTTGTTGTCTTCTTTTTCCATGCGTCAAGTGCGGCAGCATCGCTAGAAGTAGGTTTTGGAATTTCTTCATCTATGAACTCCTTCAACCCATTGTCATCCAGCACCGCCTCCATCCTGTCCTTCCATGCAATATAATTCAAGCTGTCCTCAAGGGCATACTCCAATCGCAATTCGTTGAAAGACATCTCAACTTCGACACCAAGAAAACACTGTTGCAAATTCGAATTCCACCAGCACAAAACTCAACCACTTCAATGCTTTGCAATTGCTCCAATGATCAATATCGCTCTGATACCATGTAGAAATTATATAATTGATATGTTATACATCTGATATTCTCCTGATCACACAATATTTGACTTTATGCACAATACAGAATCTCTTCTACCATTGATCATTAATTGCGGAAATAAAATCAATTGCATGCACACATTAAAACCATAAAAATTCACACATATGAACATAGTAATTTATGGGAAAGCTTAAAGCTAAAAACCCCCAAATATATGTATATTATATGTCTTAGAGATCATGTAACAATCATCATACAAATCTCCTCACAAGCTCTCAGTACAATCTCCAATTGCTACACACTAATCAGGTCCGATCTAGAAAATCTCATGCTCCAATCTCTGCCACCTGCTAGCCTGCCTCTACTACGCAATCACTACTGAAGAATTTCTTTGAATGAACTCAAATTTGTCCAGCCTTGCTCACGCAATCCTCATTGGCATCTCCAACCACTATGTGTTGCAAATCATGCAACATTATAGTCACAACTGATAGTCACACTGCTCTTTCACCTACCTCTTCACTGCTTTCCACTGAAACTGTGCATGCACTGTAGTTAACTGATGTATTCTTTAGTTTATTAATGAGTTAATAATTAGTGAATTAATTAATAATTAATTCACACCACTCTCACTAGTGTATCAATCAGTTAGACTAGATAGAACTAGCTCAACTATGTTTAACTCAGTTAAAATGAACACAACTCCACCAACTACCTCAACAACTCCACCAAACTCTATCACATCAGTTCTAACTGAAGTCTCCATGCAATAGCTCCACTTAACCCTCAGGAATAACGTAATTCCTTCTGTTAGCTCCTGTGCCACATCTGTGCACTTAACTGAAGTGCTCCAAGAGAATAAGATAATTTTTATAGTCCAAATATTATTAAGAGCTAATTATATTCGACATATCTATTTTTAGACTGGCAATCTAAAAATAGATTCCGCCCAATATGTCTAAAAATAGAAGTCCATCTTTTTTTTCCAACTTGACCAACCATCCAAAAATAGCATCCTGCAACTCATAGAATATGATCGACATGTCTAAAAATAGACATAGTCTAAAAATATACTTGTGCCAAAAATAGCCTACAAGCCCACTTAGTGAAGGCGACTCTTTTCACTAAGCTCATCATCTTGTTTCAATCTCAATACCTATTGTTTAGCATTGGGGAACCTAAATCCGGTTGATTTCATAAATGGTTTCCTTGGTAAATAGTACATACTCGGATGCTAAAATACATTCATAATGGTTGGATTTCATGAAGGCATGGATGTATCTAGATAATATGGCATCTTCTAATCGAAGCTGGAATTTTGACAAGAACATTTTCTATGTCCCATAACCTAGATGACCAGTTATTGCATTAACTTGATTAATCATAAATATTAGTTGAATCAAGAAGGTTCATCATGATTAAATGCCAATTAAGGAAATATAATATCCAATCAATTTAGCGAGGTATTACTTGTTGCACCTCCCATGCCTTGAATTCCTTGATAGTAAACTTGAAATGATTTCACAGGATGTCATACACTAACCTATTTAGGGTTTAATCCAAATCCTAAAGGGAAATTCGAGTTTTGATTCATGCACCCCAAGTCCTAAGTTTGGATTCATTGCCATGTGCACCTGATACACACCTTGGCCACTCTTCATTAAATATACTTTCATTCTTATACATATGAATGCCATTGTAGCACTAACCATACTTCCTTCAAAATTAGCAGAAACACATTGGTTAAAAATATCTTCCTTTTTCATTGATGGAAACACCTTGAGACAATGTTTTTCATTTATGGATGTGCACTTGACTCCCCCTATAAAGTAGTTGGATCGCCCTTAGCTTCGAAGATATAATGTCTTCTCACTCTCCCGTTTTTAACATCAACAACAAAAGGGTTATTATTGCTAACATTTTATTATCATCTCAATCTCCTTGCACCTACGTATTCTATAAATGTCAATGCCAAATATCTCTGTGTTATGCCAATGAATACCAAAGACTACACCTGAACCTTTTTAGGGAAAATTACACCCCCTAAATATACGCTACTTATCTTGATATTGCATTTCCCCTTAAGCTTATTCTATATCCTTATGTTTGACCTCATGGTGTACATCTATCCTTGACAAAATGAAGCCATTTTCTTATATCCCATGAAACAAATCTATGGAAGCGATGAGGGAGACACTACTCCCAACTTGTCGTTTAAATATTAAAAGGGTTCTCAGTAAGACACTTGGTGAAGATATTATAAATTTGTTGTACCATAATTTGACAATATGAAAAACCACATATTATTTAATAAAGTGATGCTTAGTAGGCATATGATTAGTATTGGAGTGGAGCATAAGGTTCCTAGAAATATTTATCCAATTAAAATTATCACAAATACTAGGAATTGGTTAAGTATACATCACTTTCATTTCTTGCATATTTTTCTTGATCCATAATATCTAAGTGAAACATGAAATAAATGTAATATACTCTTCTTCATTTTTGGAAAGAGATATAGAATCGTGCCTTATACTTATCCATGACACCAAACAATTCCACAAGAAGAAAGCACCACTTATGCTTTTCCTATCATTTACACTTATAGCCTAGTAAACAGTGGTGTATGCTCTCAATTAAGAAATTTGACCATGTGGATACAAAAATACATAATCCATTGTTCTTTTGAATTTTTTAAAGATTCTATTTATTTTTAGGAATGTATTTGTGTAGGAGTTGATTGATACCTTACTACCACTCCAACTACTTGCATTATATCTGATCTTGAAGCAGTTAAGTACAATAGGCTACTAATCATGGATCTAACATGGTTCGACTGATGTTACGTGATTCATCATCTTTGCTTAGCTTACGTTTAGTGACCATGGGAATGTTGTTAGGTGAACCTTTTTCTATTCCAAAATTCTTAAACATTTCGTTGAGATATTTTCTTTGACAAATAAACTTTCATCCTTCTACTTGCATGATTTACAAACGAAGGAAAAAAGAAAGTTCTCCCTGTTAGGATCCTAGGGTTTTTGAGGTCAAATGTACTTGCGTTATTAATTCATTTTCAGCTTTTGATTGGCAGTTTAGAGTAAGACTACTGTTGTTCTTATAGTCCCAAAGTCATTGTCCCACATCATTGAAATTCTTCTATGAAGGGTTCATACAAGGTATGAAAGAGTCTTAGTCATTGGGATTCATGAGGTCAGATATTTATAAAGTGAATCGGGTTTAAAAATAGGTTATGTGTCGGTATTCATTGATCAGAACCATTCAAAATGAGTCTGTTTTATTCTAAGGTGATGTTGCTTATGGGGTCTAGTTCATTAAAATATTCTACCAGTTATGATTTATATTTCTTTTCTTATTTTATGTACCCCACAATTTACCTTTTATACCCTATTTCCTTACTTCCTTTCATACACACATCCCCTACATATATGTTCACATCCCACATTCATATATATATACATAATCCCCCTCGGGCCATACCCCCCCAATTCTAAACCCACCTTCTAAACATCATTTTCTACTTTCTTAAACTCATCTCCTACTATCATCAAAGTTATACTTCCATGTATAATCACCATAATTTCATTAATCATGCTCATAACCACTATTATTCCCATAACCCCTTGTCCTAGAATTGCATTCATGAAAAATAAATCATTGGACAAAGTGATCGGATGAATGAAAAGACAAAGGAAAAAAATACAAAGTCGCGGTTCAAATTTTCCATACCACACTCATCTCACTATTAACTCAGCAATTAAGCCCATTCTAAAAACACAACAACAGTACATGAGTTCAAAGATGGAACTGAGCAAGCACAATGCCAAAAGAAAAGTTTATTCTCACTTTAGGAGACCGTTGCACAAGCGCTACCGAGTCTCACAATTGCACAATTGTTGTGCAACTGTTGCGCAACGTTATCCAACACCTTGCAGAGTAGATACAACGTCACAAAATGGTTTTCTTCAAAGCCTGAGGTAGGATACATCATCCTTCATCACAATTTGTTTTTAAATCCTAATCTAAGTTGATTAATATTTTGTTCAATGTAATGCTACCTAATTGCTACGAAAATCCCTGTTTACATTTCGGTTTAAGTTTAGGGATAAAAACACAAGCCTATGGTTTGCGTAAGTGGTGTCAAAGTGTGAGTGAGTTTTGTGAAAAAACTATTAAGTCATTTTAATGAAATAACACGGATACCTCTGTCATTTCCCCATCTCATATTATGTGCAGCTTGTTTTAAGCAAGACTGATAGGCTGAGTGTTTATGGCACTTGTGATAGAGTCAAATTACTTGTTTTCATTGCAATGTCTGCATAGGTATAGCATTGTCATACCACCATCCAACCAGTGTGCCACGAGTATAAATAAAGCACGTCATGTAGTTTTTAAAGACACATGGATACCACAACTGGCAGGAGAAAAAAAATGGAGGGGAGGTAGTTCACATGGAGCCTAGGAACCTAGAATTTATAAATTCTGATTCAAATATTAGAGTGGATTTTGAGCACATTAGTTACATTTATTTATATGAGAAGATACAATATCATGGTCATCATTTACATTTTTCTAGGTTGTTTGATTTAAATTTAAAGGTGGATAGAGTCAAGTTGGGTAATCTGGAGTTTATGATCACAGAGAAGATTATATCTAATGCTACAACCATTCATTTGCAAGGTGAAAACCGATTTAAGGGGCGGGAGTTAGATGTGGCCTATTTCAAGGAGTTTTATAAACCCCAGTTCAAATATAAATATGATATTACATTTCCCATAACCCACCTACTAAAAAATTACAGTCAGTTACTGAAGGTTATCCAAAGGTATTTTATGTGTGAGGGTAGTTTTATTAAGATATACCAGTATCATATCAGACTGATCATGCATTTTACTTCCAAGAAGAGTTTAAATTTTCCATACTATTTGTTTAATATTTTGGTTCAAATGGTCGAGAGGGTGGAACAAAAGAGAGATAAGCACATGCCCAGTCTTTTCCATTTTTCATTGATTAAGTTATTAGTGTTCCATGAGATGGAGAATATGGAGATATCATGGGAGAGCTTCTTGTCAAGTGTCAGTCTACTACCTGACGTAGACATCTCCCCTGTGGAGACTCATGAAGAAGAAAAAGAACGTAAAACTCAAGCATTGATGAAAGAAGTAGCAAAAGAACTAGTTCAGGACAAGAAGATAACCAGGAGGGGGAAAGAAAAGGTGTATTTAGGCCAAGAACTAGGTTGAGGACCAAACACATGATTGAGGAGCCAACTCCTGAAAAAATTGTTACTATGCCAGAAGACAGGCTAGAGGAAGACACAGGTAAAGAAAAAAATGTTCAAATGGAGGAAGATAAAGACAATGATATTGCAAAATTACATGATGATCTTGCCAAATCCCACCTTGAGATTTCTTACCCACGGAGAGAAAACAAGGAGTTCAGGTAGTTAGCAATGAAGGAAAATCAATAAGCAGTAGGTGAAAAATCTAAAGGACCTTCTAGACCCATTATGCAAGGAAAAGGCAAACAGGTGATAGATGTAGAACATATGGATGAACCTAAAATGAAACCAAGGAAGCGTGTGACTAGAGCAACAAAGGCTATAATTGGGTCGAAAGAACAAATGATAGAGGTTTTTCAATCAACGGAAAACCTATAATTTTACCAATGGAAAGAGTACCAGAGATTGCTATAATAAATTGAATATTTCCAATTACAAGTTATGAAAATATCATAAGACAATGAATATTTTAAGCAATATGTCAAGGATATTATTGCAAATGCTAATGTTCAGATAGCAGAGGCAAATAAAAACCTCAAAATATGCCAGGTGGTGTTGAAATGGACTCTTCCTGTATGTAGATAGGTGAGGAATCTTTATACTAGAAATTTAGTTCTAAAGAGGAAATTGACGTTAACGAAGAAAAAATTGTCAAGAGCTAGGAGATTAAGAATGTTGTAATATCAGTAAATAAAGAGAATAGAAGATTGTTGAAATATTAGTAGAAGATGATAGATTATAAGACTGTCGAAAGTAGATCCTATAGTAGGTATACGTTATGTGCATATTTTTTTGAAGAAACATAAGTCATCCACTATATTAAAAAAATAAAAATAAAAACACCTATGAAATTGTATATATATATATAAACATTTTTCTGTAATAAAACCTATAAGTGTAGGTGTTATGTGTTTTTACTTATTGCAAAACCTTTTTTAAACCCTCATATTGAGTTTTCAATGCTAAGGCTTGTGGAAAATAATATGACAACGTGTAAGACTAGTCACGTTAAATACCACTGCATTAGTTTTCTAATGCAGCTGAAACCAAAGAAATTTGTGTGCTGGGAAAAATCTATAAGTTGGTCGAATGTAACGTGGTTCTATGTAGAAAAAATCTACATTATAACGCTCTATATATCACTGCTAGGTGCGCTATACCTCAATTGAGAGAAAACAAATATTTCTCTTTTCTCTCACAGATTTTTGCTAATCTGCACTCTGTTTCGAATTTGCAAAACCTTCACTCTAATCTCTGTGACCTGGCTCTCCCTTTGATCTTTCAATTAGCTCTAATACAATTCTGTTGGAATAGGAGAGAGGACAAATAAAAGATAACTCAATAATTCACGCAAAACAAACAAGTTGCGACTCTTCTATATTGATGACACAAAATTGATTGACATTACATGACTTGGCTACAATGATCCCGATGAATGGTATTTAAACATTTTCGACTACCGACTCTCCTAATTTGAATTTACATGCACACACCTACTAAATTCGTCTATCACTTAAACTCGACTTGACTCAACGCTCTCAATGCTTAGTTAACCGAATCTCTAAATATAGCAAACTCTTCATGCGAGAGTAAATAGCTTACTGTAACAATCCCCTTTAATTATCATCATATAACTCAACATAACTCAAACATGACTTCAGTATGCCTACTAGGCTTACAATAGAAATTGACTCAATTATCACTCAAACATGCCTACTAGTCTATATTTAAGTTAGGCTTACGATAACTCAAAACTTTTACACTTTTGAATTTTCTTTTTCTTTTCTTAAATGTTCTATATCCACAAAATTGCTTCATTTTCTGTTGCACTTTCTTGCTGTAGGATTTCTTCACTTGTTGTTGATGCACTTTTTCTTTGACTTGTCTTTAATTTGTGCTGAACAACAATTTAATCTCATCTTCTACAGATTCCTCTTCAAATATTCGTTTAACCATTGATTACTACCACAACATTACATCTTCAAATTGTCTTCTTCTCTTTGCTACTTGTGCTTCATATTCTTGTCTTTCGTTCTGCCATATATTTTTGTAATCTACACATTCAATATCATTATTCACCATTTCATTCAATTATTTTATTCCAACTGATGCTTTAAGACTAACATCAATTTGTTCAATTGGCTTCTGAATCCAGTCTTCAATGAACTTCAAATCTGCATCAAATTCATTAATAACCTTGTTTTCAACTTCTACTCCCATGCTATTTTGAGCACCTACATATTGAAAAAATATGTTAAAACATTTTTATTATGCTATTCAGTGAGAGCTTCTTTCTTTACCTCTTCCTTCTCCACCTTCTTTTTCATGGTTTTACAAACCTCTTCTGCTGCAAACATGTTGTCTTCCACTGTTATTTTGTTAGTGGGTATTCTCATAAAAAAATCTTCAATCACTTTATCGTCTTCTTGATCATTATTTGTTGTTAGATCATGTACTTCTTCATGAGTTGTTGCAACTGCTTCATATCTTGCTGCTACAAAGGCATCTTCAACCTTCAATGAATCATCAAACATGGAATTTACCATATCACCATAATCAATCCTTGTTTCAAAAATTAACCACACATATCATCAACATAATGTTCATCCACCCTATGGTGGGTTATCTGAGCATGCATGTGCTCATTGTCAATTTCATTGACAATTTCAGCTTTACCAAATAGCTAGAAACATAGCAATGTAACCATATGACAGGAAACATAGCAATGTTTTCTATGCTAGATGAGAGTGTGAAGTCACAAGTCACACTAGGAACTGATAGCAAAGTTTCTCTTATGGGAAAAGGAAATGTAAATGTTTTAACAAAGAAAGGTGCAAATAAATCCATAGCAGATGTGTATTATGTTCCAGGAATGAAGTGTAACCTCTTAAGTATTGGACAGCTTGTTCAAAAGGGGTATAATGTATTTTTTGAGGATGATGTTTCTACCATCATGGAAAAACCACCCAGCAAACAATGTATTGTTGAAGTGAAGATGACAAGGAACAGGATGTTCCCTCTTAGAAAGAGAGCAGATCTGAAAAATGAAGAAAAGATAGCAGCAGTGGCAAAAGAGGCTTTCCAAAGCGAACCAAAAGATGAAAATTGGTTTTGGCACTTGAGATTTGGACATCTCAACTTTGGAGGTCTTAACTTGTTGAATAGAAAAGGAATGGTAAGAGGTTTACCATTGATAGAGAAGCCGAACAGCCTTTGTGAAGGTTGTATCTTGGGGAAACAACACAGAGAAAGTTTTCCTTCCGGGAAAAGCATAAGGGCAAAGGCACCCTTAGAGATTGTCCACTCAGATTTGTGTGGACCGATGCAAACTCCATCGCTTGCTAGCAGTCACTACATGTTAACATTCATAGATGATTTTACAAGAAAAACTTGGGTTTACTTTTTGAAAAAGAAAAGTGAAGTGTTTGAAAGGTTCTACAATTTCAAAGCACTTGTTGAGAACCAAAGTGGGATGCATATCAAAGTCCTAAGGACTGATAGAGGAGGTGAGTATATCTCTAAATATTTTCTACGTTTTTGTAGAGAAAATGGTATTCATAAGCAGTTTACAACAAGATATACTCCGCAACAAAATGGAGTAGCCGAAAGGAAGAATAGAACCATAATGGACATGGTGAGGAGTATGCTAAAGGCAAAGCATTTTCCAAATGATTATTAGGCTGAAGTTGTACATTGTGCAGCGTACATTTTGAATAGGTGCCCTACAAAATCAGTGATGAACAAAGTGCCGGAAGAGGCATGGAGTGGCACAAAGCAAGGTGTCACACACATGAAGGTTTTTGGATGTGTGGCTTATGCACACATACCAGATCAGCTAAGGAAGAAGTTGGATAGCAAGGGGGAGAAATGTATTTTCATTGGATACAGTGAGGAATCCAAAGCTTATAGGTAGTATAACCCATCCACCAAGGATTTTATTGTGAGCAGAGATGTTCAGTTTATTGAGGAGGAAGCTTGGGATGGAAGCATAGAGAAAACAGTGAATGTTAAACACTGTTTATCTCATGATGAAAATGATGATGAGTTGGCTGAAATACATCCCCAAACAGCAGCACCAACACAAGAGCATCAAAGCACACCCTTGAGGAGAAGTGAAGGTGCTTCTCCAAGCACACAACAAGGAGGAAATACAAGTGCTTCTTCACGCATTTGTACACCAAATGAAAGAGGTAAGAATTTTAGAAATTTGAATGACATTTATGCACAATAGGTAGCAAATGAAGGCATCAATTCTTTTTTTGCTTTATATTTTCATGTTGATGATCCTATTCATTTCAAAGAAGCTATCAAGGATAATAAATGGATAGAAGCTATGGATGAGGAAATAAATGCCATAGAAAGAAACAAGACTTGGGATTTGGTTGAAATCCCAAAAGGTAAAGATGTCATTGGAGTTAAATGGGTCTACAAGACCAAGAGTAATGCTGAAGGAAAAATAGAGAGACACAAGGCAAAACTTGTCGTCAAAGGGTATAAGCAGAAGCATGGGATAGATTATGAGGAAACTTTTGCACCGGTTGCTAGAATGGAAACCGTGAGAGCAGTGCTATCCATAGCAGCACAAAACAAGTGGAAAGTTTACCAAATGGACGTGAAGTCAACATTCCTAAATGGGGTGTTAATGGAAGAGGTTTACATTGAACAACCTCTCGGCTATGAAAAGAAAGGCCAAGAGCACAAAGTGTGCAAGTTGAAGAAAGCTCTTTATGGGCTGAAGCAAGCGCCAAGAGCATGGTACAATAGAATAGACTCCTATCTACTGGAAAATGGATTTGAAAAGTGTGAGGGAGAAAACACCCTCTACATCAAAGAAAATGATGGTAAAATGTTGATTGTAGTTTTATATGTTGATGATGTTATTTTCACAGGTAATGATGATTACCTTATTGAAAATTTTAAAACAGTCATGAAAGAAGAATTTGAAATGACTGACATGGGTTTGTTGAGATACTTCTTAGGAATAGAAGTAGAACAAGATGAAAATGGGATTTTTATCTCACAGGAAAAATATGTTAATGAAGTGCTTAAAAGATTTAATATGCAGGAAAGCAAAGTAGCAATCACTCCCACAGTGTTGGGATTAAAACTCAGCAGAGAGGACAGCAGCAAGGATTTTGATTCTAGCTTGTACAAGAGCATAGTTAGCAGCCTCATGTATTTGACTGCAACTAGGTCGAACATAATGCATGCTGTTAGTTTAATTTCCAAATTCGTGGAGAAGCCAAAGGGTGCACATTGGTAGGAAACGAAGAGAATTCCGAGGTATGTTAAAGGTACTAAAAGGTTTGGTATTTTATATACTGCTTCAAAATGTTCAAATTTAGTTGGATACACTGATAGTGATTGGGCTGGAAGTGTAGATGATCGGAAGAGCACTTCTGGTTATGTTTTTCACATGGGTTCAGGAGCCATTTCATGGGCTTCTAAAAAGCAGCCTATTGTAGCAGTCTACAGCAGAGGAAGAATATGTGGCAACTACAGCAACAATGTGTTAAGCAATTTGGATGAGGAGGATGTTAAGGAGTTTGTGCCAAGAGCAGACAAAAGGAACAATGATTTTTTGTGACAATAGCTCAGCTATTGCATTATCTAAGAATTTTGTGTTTCACAAGAGGATGAAACACATTGACACAAAATTTCATTACATCAGAGAATTGGTAAACAATGCTGAAATTATTTTGGAACACTGTAGAACTCAGGAGCAGTTTGCAGACATTCTGACCAAGCCATTGGGAAAGAAGAGTTTCGAATTTTTGAGAAAATTCCTGGGTATGATTGATAACTCAGCAGTTGAAAGTAAGGGGGAGTGTTGAAATGTTACTTTCAACAGTGGTTGAGCAGAGCCGCTTTCTATTCTCTTCTCCAGGTTTATGTACTCCCGACCTCTTTCTAAAATTGCTGAATAGTCAGTTCAGATTTTTTTTTTGATCGACGCAGTCTTTTATTTTGAAAAACATACTTTTGAATTGTTCAGGGAAAGTCTTTGTTTTTGGCAAAACAGAGTACTTTATTTTTTTTATATACACAGAGATATTTTTTTTCTGTGTACACGAGCATTTTAGTTTTAAACCCCGTGGTCCCCACCAGAGGAGCAGTGTCTTATTGATGTGGCGAGTTCCGCAAGCGGAATGAACATACATATACCACAACCTTTGTTAAGGCCCGATGCGATCACACACATCGCAATCGAAACTTATATTATAATCACCCTCCACCTTATGCCGAGGTCCGCTAGTCCCACAGACCACGCGGCATCATATTAAACAATCACAAGTTTTGAATCGCAACTGTTTTGTTTATGCCCCCGATTGCATTGACCAATGGCGGACCCGATCCAGTTTATGCAACAGAATTAAAAGGTGCAATCGCATCTGTCTCCCAATCGCAATCAGCACCTCTTTTGTACGAGGCTCGATCGCACAGTGTTTGAAGTCCGGACCCGATTGGTTTATGAACCAGATTTCATATTTTCCCATCGCATCCATTTGTCAATCGCGATCGGAGATTTTATTTGGTCGTGTGTTTTTTTATAACACAGACCCGATGTGTTTTATATGGCAAAGTTGATTATGGCCATCGCATCTGGTTTGCAATCGCAATCGAAATTTTTATGTGGTTCATTTGTTTAGTTGTAAGTCACGGGCCCGATGCAAGTTTAGATTGAAGTTAATTGTTTTGATCGCGCGTTCAAAGCGTATTGTATTGTGGGCCCCCGACAGTCTTTTAATAGATTAGTTTTAAGTTTTAAAGTTAATATAGTTTTGTAATGTTTTTCCAATATGTGTGGCATATAAAAGAAAAAGGCCCGAGAGCCTATATCGTATGGTAATACACAGTAACGTTTTTTTTGGTTATGCACAGCAGTGCGGAATAGTAAAAACACATCAGTGTTGTTTTACAGAGACATAGTGTTTTGTTTGAGTGACAGTAAAGTTTTGTGAACTGCGTTTGCAGCAGTCAACATTTTGTAAATCCCTCTGTGTTGAGGAAGACATTGTAATAGTTTTTTTTAAAGGAATAGAAGTTTGTTTTGAGTGTGAAAACTCTGTCTCCTGTCAAGAAATTTTTATATTTCTCTGTGTTGAAGAGGAGAGTATTACTCTCTCCATTGTTGTTCTGGAATTCTCAGAAATTCCAACATACAATATAACCCCTTCGGCGTAATAAATTAAAATATGCTAAGGAGGTGAGGGAAAATGTTCAGGCCTTAAAAGAGAAGGCGATAAGTGTAGTGCCTCGAGGAGGATCTTCGGATAAAAACATTGAGAGCTTTGTAGAAGGTTTGAGAGAAATGTGTTCTAAAGTTGAAGGAAAAGGAAAATGTGTGAGTGAATAAGTAAATAACAATGAACCATCGTGAATCCATGTAGCTATTTTTACTTACGAGTGGTTGCTTTCCGGCCACGAGTAGGCTGCGTGAAATTTGAAGTTTCCTTTGGCATTTACACCATGCTTCACATACTCTTGAAAAATAGCAGTCTGGTCTCTAATGTAGTTTGGAATGATATTTCTGGCTTTAATTATTTAATTGTATCTTTATCATGTTGTTCCTTCCATCCTTATCTTTTTTTAAATGCAATTTTTCTTTGTCTTTTTTAAAGACAATTGGATTCAATTGTCCTTTTTTTCAAATACACCAGATTAGGTTGGCCAATTTATCCAATTCTTCATATTCCTTATGCCTTATAAAATCCCTACATATAAATAATAAAAAAAATACATTACCTCAAATCAAAACCTATATTTATATTTATTCGTAGATACACACCGATTCACATTTAACCGTATAATCCCACCCTATTACAATGTAGAATAGATATAGACAAGTTAATGCGCTAATTCAGATTAGCAAAGTTATATATAAACAAGTTAATGATGCTAATTTAGATTAGCAAAGTTTTGACTATTATTAAAGCATTTTTGTTATTTGATAATAATTTAAATGTGCATAGACCTAAAGATCATCTTTGCTATCGAAAAATCACAATTCTCTAAACGTGTGATTTGGTTTCCCTTTGAGCATATATGTCTTATAAGTATATTTCCTAACCTAAACATATGAACTACATAGGAAAAGGAAAAACTTAAATTTACTTTTGAAAATTTTATACATAATTATATATAATTTATATTTATTATTTAAAAATAATAATAATAATAAATTAATTTAACAATTTTAATGTATATGTATTTTATTTTCTATTTTCATTAAATATTTCAATGTAAGAAAAGTAAATATATTTTAATAGTAAATTTTTAAACTAAGAAGAATAAATATATTATTAATTTGCATGAATTATATTATTATTTTATTAATTAAAAACAAAAATATTATATTTTAAGTTTTATATAGATTGTAATATCATATTATTTTTATTTTGGTGTTTATTTTATTATTTGATAAAATATAATTTGAAAAATAAATTTTATTATTATTAGATTGTAGACTTTTGTGATCCATAATTTTATAGATATGTCTTTCAGATTAATCACATAATTAAGATTTGGTGGAGGTTTTGAATGAACCACATTGGTTGACCAAATCTTAATAATGTGATTAATCCAAAAAATATATCTATAAAATTTTATTATTTTTAATAATTAAAGTTGACCAAATCTTAATAATAAGATTAATCCAAAAAATATATCTATGTAATTTTATTATTTTTAATAATAAATTTTGTTTTTAATTTTTATTATTAATTTATTAATAACCACTTGATTTTATAATTTAGAAATAAAATGGAAATACAAATTTGGATATCTTGATTAAATAGGTTGCTAGAATAGTCTTCCAAAATTACTGATAACCCTTACCATTAATTAATATATATATAGATATAGATATTATACAGGAATAACTCCACTATACTATTATGGTATGCGAGAGATAAATAATATATTTTTTCTGATTCCAAATCAGGGATGAACAACGTTTCTAAGTCTACACTCTTCTATGTAGAACCCGCTTATTCTTTTTACTCGACATAAATGAAAAAATACCTAATGATGGTTAATGCTGTGAATCTAAATTTTTAACATAGGTCATTTTTTTCCTATATTTTTATTTATGGAGTTTTCATAGCACACGAATTATATTTTTAATCACGTATAGATGCAAAAGTAGTGATTGTTGGAAGATTTTCTTACTTGTATGATATTTTGTATAAGAGATAGATTAATTTAAAACTAAAATTTAAAGTTACATTTTTTTTGAAATAAATGGTGATCTAAGTTTCAATAAGGTTATTGTATCACTATAATGTAAATATTATTACTTTCATCTTCAACCAAAATTATTGGTTTATCATTTAACGAAAATCATTAATACATTGTTTGATTTTTGGTTATCCAACATCATTTAATACAATGTGTGCTTCATGGTAGATTAAAATTCCTTGAAGTTGGGATGGCTCAAAGAAATCTACAAAATCTCAAAATGTGGTTATAGGTAATCCAATTAACCATGTATAAGAACATGATTTCTAGAGAATCAGGAGATATAATGGCTAACAACTCATGTATTTTGAGGGATGGTAACTTTTTTTATATAAAATTGAACAAGAGAAATGCTTATATTTTCTAGGTATATCATGAAATTTTAAGAAAATTGAGGATGAGGAATACGAAAACCAAAGATCACAATTGATAGAAGATGAAGACAAAGAGAATCAAGGGAAGGAATCACAAAAGATGAAAATGAAAATGGGAGTAGCTGAAAATACAAAGATAAATAATTGGATCAAAAAGACTTATTAAGGCCCAGACTATGAGTGATAATTTCTAAATTATATTATGAAATTATAATAATATAAACCAAATATAGAAGTCTATAGAAGAATAAAAATATGAGTAAAAAGGAAAGAAGATATGAATGATGATTAGTTGAAAGATTCAAAGAAATATTTTAGGAAATACTTATGGATATGGTTGAACTAAACATCTAATTATGACATAGTTATTATAGTCACCTACTATTATCAAAAGGGACCAATTATGTAGTAGAAACACACAGAGGATGTTTCGATTTAATAAAATTTGTCCTTTGTGGGTTTCTTGAGTATTAAATCCATATGTCCTTTCCTTCATATATATTTTCATGCATTCTTTGTTTGTTATAAAAACCTATAAGAAAATGTGGTGGGGTGGGTGACACTAAACCTTCATGAGTTGTACAAGGGATGAAAGCAACACAAGGGAGAAAAGAAAAATCCCAAGAGCCATCACCTAAGAGGATGAGGAATTAACAATGGCTCATGACTATTATTTTATTTCTCTTTTGTGGACACACAACCCACTCCTTGGAGTCCTCTTATGTCAATATAGTTGATATGCTGACTCAACATAATCTTTTCCCATAATTTCCTAAGAAAATATAGAGGTACCTACCCAATATTCTAGGGTGGTTTTTCAAATACTGCAAACAAAATATTAGTCCAATGGTCTATAAATGGTTGGGAGGTGCATTAATCCATATAAATATATATCTATGGTGATTGGTGATGGCCATAGGAATTTGGAATGAATGATACAATTATGTTTAGGGAAGTCCTTAGTGAGACCCATGTTATCTTTACTATTTCATAAGTCTTATAATTTTTTTTTAATAAATCTCAAACTAACATCATCTTCATGTTAATGTCTCTTGGATTTCTGTTGTTTGGAGTGTCATTTGTTGAAAATGCCTGGTTTTGGTTTTTTCTAGGATCTCTATTAATTATCTACATTGCAATGTAATAAGTAAAATTAAATCTATGTCCAAATTTAACATTTTTAAACAATTATGAAATCAAAAGAGTAAAATAAACTAAGTTTCTTTCCTAGAATCAAAAGAGGACAAACTTAGTCAACCCATCCTAGATTTTCTCTCACAATTGACCCCTAATTTACTTTGAAGTTTCCTAATGTTGAAAAAATAATGTGATGTCGTCTATGAAGGAAATTGAACGATTAAGGCCTTTAAAATAAGATAAAAAACCTAGTAATGCATGCATGCTCTTATGGATGTGTTAAGGGAATTTTGAAGTGGCTTGGTAGCATTCATGGAGAATCAAAACATATGGACACTAGGAAATTAAGAATGCAAGTATGTTCTTGATGCCCACCTATATGAATTTCTTGAAATATTTATGGTTATATCAATATACGAATGGATACATGTTGACTAGCATCCCATATAAAATAGATACAAAAGACTAGAAAACTTCAACCTTGTTATAAAAATCACTAGTGAACAAAGCCTCAGGAGTAATGTAGGTAGGTGTCTCAATGTTGGATTTGTGATAAGATTGAAGTGTAAGATATTGAAGAAAACATGATTTTTTTTTTTTTTATGTCTATGCTTCCTACTTCATTCCTCTCAACATGGATTTCTTACTAATGTGATGAAGATGTCCCTCAACTAACTATATTCTTCCTTCCTTGACCAACTAATACTTTAAATTGTATAAGAAACCATTATGGTTTGTGATAGTTGTTTTCGATAAACAAACAACCCACCTGGATACCACACATTGGGATTTATATTATCTTGTGTTTCCAACCACTTAAATATAACTTAGATGCTCTTGGAGAACAAGACAAGGAACTATCAACCAAATCTTCAAATGATTCTTTCAATATGGATTAAAGTTGAATATTTTAGTAATGAATGTCACTAGATTTTTGTAAAGATGACAATATAGAGCAATAGAAAGGGAAATGAGGCTTACCTTTTTTTTAATATCTCTCATATGAATCCAAACCATCTATAGTCATTAGTGCTCCAAAACTTGTTGGGAATCATGATTATCATTAGACAAAACCCACAAGTGTTAGTAAATGATCACATCACCAGAGATAAGGATCCATGAGAGGCGGTTAGTGCATGTCGCGAACACACGGGGAGCGTTGGTTTATCCAATGTCCAACAATCTCCCCCCCAACACAAGCCGGGTGTGTATAGAACTTGTGACCTACGCTCTGATACCACTTGTTAGGAATCGCGATTGTCGTTAGACCAAAACCCGCAAGTGTTAGTCAATGATTGGATCACCAGAGATAAGGATCCATGGGAAGCGATTATTCCATCTTGTGAAACACACGAGGAGCGTTAGTTTATCCAATATCCAACAAAATTTTCTTTATGCTTGATAATATATATATATATCAAATTTGTTTTATGGATTTTTTATATCTATAACACATTTGTAAGATCTAGACACATGATTCCCCTCTCCATGTAAATTTCACCATGTGAAATCATGGGCACGTGGTAAATGGATTGTTCAAATAATCTATGAGTTAGAATGAATGCAGAGGCTATTAAAAGATATCACCTCAAGCTCAATCTTCACTCATGGATGTTCAATCCTACATTTGATCATTATTGCAGCTCGAACCGAGTACATTCCTTGGTCATTATGGAAATTATTTCATATTTTATGGCTGGCTAGCTTAAACGTTATGCGGTTTTTGGGGACATCCAACTCTTGATGTTGTTTGGGAAAATTTTTCTTTTTAATTTACTTATATTTTAGCTGTGTTCCACATTCTTAAATGTATTCCACTTTGTTTAATAGATTCAGACAATTGTCCCACTCTATCAACCTAGATTCACCTCCCAACTCACTTCCTTCCTTTCTATACCATTGTCTTTCTAACTGCTTCTTGGCTGAATCCTCCCAAATATTTTCTCTTTGTTCTCTTGAATGATGGTCAAAATTAGGTCTCAACATTCAGATACTCGCTCCTCTTGGAAGTTTTATCCTCACACTTCTTGTCTTTGGTATACACTTTATCATGTTGCATCACAATACTTCTCAAGGTCACCATATACATATTCAGAGAAGGAAGCATCCTCGTTCAAAGGCTCAAGCTAATCTTTAATCCTTTTCTACTCAATAATAGACACACACATCCCATGTTATAAGAGAGGAAATAAACTTCAAAGAAAACAAGATTGGATGGAATGGAATTTCCAATTTGATGTAGAGATAGAGGAGAATATTTGTGATGTGATACAATATCTGAGAAACAACAAAGCTAGTATACCCAATATTGTGTGCAACCAATCGATCTCAATTGGAAAATTAAAACCATCATTGGTAAGACCCTACAAGTGAGGCCTACGTTGAAATGGTACTTAGTATTGATGCCTTCGTGTTGCAACTGAGAAAAATAGATAATTAACATATCTATTATCGGTAAGAAATTTATAGACATGAACTTCTATGCTAATGATGAAGAATGGGGTGGCCCTACAACAATTCAAGTGGACTCCCTTGTAGGCGAATTCGTGAAGATGTTTGTTATGTATTTTTGTATCTAAATAAACAAGCTAGTTTAGTTAACAACTCTAGTTCTAAGTTAATTAGTAGTTTTTCAAATAGATCTAAGTACTGATGAAGAGTGGGGTAACCCTACAACAATTCTAGTGAACTCCCTTGTAGCCTAATTAGTCAAGATGTTTGTTATGGATTTTTTTATGTAAGTAAGCAAGCTAGTTTAGTTAACAACTCTAGTTCTAAGTTAATTACTAGTTTTTCAAATAAATCCAAGTACCATACAATTTGGACAATTTTTTTTTTTATCTATTAGTATAAATTTCGTAAATGATAACCCGATAATTATAAAAATGTCATCTTTTATGGAAAGTAACATAAAATCATAGCTAAAGTACAACAACAATTTTTTTAGCAATACAAAATAAATAAAATAAATTTTCCATCAAATCATTTTGATAGTTTCTTAGTTACCATTCCCTTTCCATTATTATGAATATCACTAAGTGTTTATATGTTATGAAAATAAACTTTAAAATTATACATTTAAAAATAAATATCAATTTAGTTTTATTAAATTATTTAAATTGATATAAGTTTTTAAAATTGTATAAAAACATTATCGAATAATACATTAATTTATTTATTTTTTATCATTTTAGACATTGAATATCATTTTATTCTCATCGACTTATCATAAATGATTTAAATTAACCTACACTTTTATTTTTATAATTTTATAAAAACATTTTCAAATAACAAATATTAAATCACCTGCCCATTAAATATAACTTTATTCTTATCCAATAAAAAAGATAATAAATAATAAATCAATAAATAACTTAATGCATAAGGTCCGAATTTACATTCTAAAATACTATCCTCTTATTATCCAGTCACTAAATTAAAATATCTTAAAGATATTACCAACTCCATATTTATATTACATTTAATATTTGTTTATTGGCGCAGAAAAGTGAAAACCGTAACATACAAGTAATGTGCAATGACACAAGTAAAATATCTAGCGCCAGCGTCATTGCCTGTGTCATTGCACATTACTTGTATGTTACGGTTTTCACTTTTCAGCATTTTCGGGTTCAATGAACGCCACTGGTGATTGTAAAAAAACCAGAGATTGTGATATACACGAAATTCTCTCTCTTAAAAAAGATACCCTCATGTGACATGTCGTGTATGGTCTGGTTAATAAGTTAGCCGTGCGACAAGGATCACAGTATCGGTGATTCTGGTAAAGAGAAAGCGACCACTAAACGGACGAAGTTGTTTTTCTCAATAAAAAAGATGCCCGGGATCGGCAGGGATGGCGACCAATATTTTTGGAGCTATTTATCCAACGCACAGGGACAGAGACAAGGTGAGCCTTATTTCTCAGTCCATCGACCAATAAATATGTCAAGGAAGGAAATTCCTACCGCAGGATGATGTGCGGCTTTAATTTGATGGTGGGCATTTCCTACCTCGGCACATTTATTGGCCGATGGACTTGGAAATAAGGCTAGCCTAATATATACCACCTGACTTGTTAAATTTTGTACTTTTAAAAATTCAACGGGTGTATTAATGTCATTCTATTTCTTAGATTTTGTATTGGAGTTGTTTAGGGATGCAACACAATAGTTTGGATTGCAGTTTTTACTGAATTAGGTAAAACAAATTTCAAAAAATCAAGGAGTTGGATTCTTTGAATTGTATTTTTGATGGTAGAAATGGATTCAGCACCATCAAAAACCCTTAGAACACTCAAAATACTGAAGTTTAACTATTGTAGCCTAGATTTTCAAAAATCTTTGCCTAAAATTTTTATGATCTTACTGAAATTTCTAAATTATTTTGTGGGTTTTTTAAACTATGGCTTTTGTATTTATTAAATCCAACACACATATTAATGCATAGATAGCTCCAGACATATTGATAGTTGTGAGGAAACAATTTTACTCTTTTGCCTTGGAATTAGAATTTTGTAATTCTTTAAAAAGTTTGTCCGCCAAAAAACAATGGAAATTCCAGCACAGTTTTGAGAAAATTTGACTATATTTTGAATCAAATTTACGACTACCAAATTTGAGGATTTTGAATACCAATAATTACATTCTGAATACCTAATGATGATGCTTTATGAGTTTAAAAAATAAAAAATAAAAATAAAAAATAAATAAATAATTAAATAAATACAAACACTCCTATTTAAAAAAATATATACCAGATTCGAGGCACTAGTCCCGACAAAATTGACGCTTCAGTAGACAACGCCCTTGCTAAACTAACACCACCACATGTGAGTTAAGTAGTGAATAGCCCCGAGGAAAGTTGTAGCTCACAATTGCACAATCCAATGGCTCGCAATTTGGAACCCAGCTTGCATGCCCTTCTGTTTCCATACCTAGCACAAGGTCACATAACTCCCATGATGCACTTCACCAAGAAACTTGCTTCCAAAGGTTTTACAGTCACCTTCGTTACCACGCACCACAGACACCAGCAGATCACTAAAGGTAATTCCTGCAGTGCTGAACAAGACGATCCTATTGAGCAGGAAGCCCGTAATCTTGGTCTTGATATTCCCTCTGTTCAAATCTCTGATGGATTACCTCTGGATTTCGATCGATCAATTTTATGCGCTCTGTAGATAACATGGTAGGAGAGTTGGAACGACTCTTTCAAAATCTGAACAAGACAGGTCCTGCAATTATATCTAAAAATTATGTTTTCAAAACAATAAAAAAAAAAAATTCCAAGTGATAGAGTGCATTTATTTTAATGTAAAGTTATGGTATTTTTTGATGTGAAGTCACTAGTTCAATTTTTTGTTTTGATATCAAGTCACAGGTTTAATTTCTTGCCTTGATCTCAAGTCATTGGTTCAATTCATTGCCTTGATCTTTATTGGACACAATGAAAATCTAGTCTTACCAAACTTACAAAAACAACAATAAAACAACTTTAATTTAATTTCATGGTATTCTAATATGTGCTTTGCTCCCTTTCCATCTAAATGGAAGACGATTTCCTTTCCATCTAAATAGGGGACGATTTAATCGATTAATTTGAATTTTACATATGAATCATTATAACTATTTTATTTTATCGTCCGGCGCCGTCAAAGGCTGCCTAGCCTGCCTCAGGCCCCCAACGGGCGGAAAATTAATTTTTTATTTTATTTTATTTTTTTCAAACACAAACTAAAAGAAAATTAAAAAACTATTCAATTAAAATTTAAAATATAAAAAAAACAATAAAAAAAAAATAAAAAATACGTTTTAAAAAATAAACAAACAAATATAAAAAAAAAAAAAATCTATTTTTTTTTTAAATTAAAACAATTACTCTTTAAAGTATAAAAAAAAAGAATAAAAAAAAAATTTAAAATTTTAAAATATAAACAAACATATATAAGAAGATTTTAATTTTCTTAAAACTAAAACAATTATAATTTAAAATATAGAAAAACAATAAAAAAATATGTTTTTATATATAAACAAACAAATATATGAATAATAAATTTTTCATTTACTTGTTCATTTTTAAAAATTGTTTAAGTCATATAATTTCTTCATAGTTTCATTGTTCAAGTATCTTGAAACTTGAGATTTACAACTTGTCATTAAGGTTTTTATGTGTTGCGAAATTTTATCTTTAATGTTATGGTTGAAAATAATTACAATTTTAGGGTTGTTTAGAGTCAAGATATTTTATGTTTAACAACATGGATGAAAATTGTTCAAAATGATAAGCCCTTCAGACATGATTTTGTTTATATTTAAAATCATCTATCAAAAAATTTAGAATTTTACGATTTTTCAATGTCCTAATATGTTGTTTTTAATTCCATTGTTACAATGTGTCAAAAGTGTGACACAATGTTTTTTTTTGTTATTCCAGCATCAACTCGTTTTGTTTTGAGGGTGTTTTTTCAATCATTTTTTCAAGAAACAATTTTTTTTTTAGCTTAATTTTATAACAAGGTGAAATTTGACCTTGAGAAAAAAAATGCGTTCTGGAATACACACTTTTTGTTTTTGGGGCGGTTTTTCATGTTTTTTGAGTCTTTTTGGGCTAGAGTTTCCATTTTGAGGTAGGAGTTCCCGTTTCATCGGTAACATTGTTTACTGTTAATCGAATATCATGTGTGTAACAAATTGTTCCCTAAAATTGAATTCCAGCCTCTTTATTTATGGTTCCGTAGTGAATTATAATAAAATTAATGGGGAAAGAACTTACCTTGTTTCATGGAAGCATCATCCTGGGGCACATTGCATGACATGTCATCCAAGAGAACAATCCCATGCTCAGCTGCGACCACAATGTTAGTGGTGGGAGCATTGACGACGAAACAACTGTACCAAGTTGCAGAATGAAGATCCACATTGTCGATCCCTACTCCAGCCTTCTGGCGACCTCGACCCCATTTAATTTTCATCTTCATTTTTGGGAATCCTAATACGAGAGCAGTCATCGAAGGTGCCCCACCACGTGAGTAGCCGAGATCTATGTTGCACACGGGCCCAGGCCATTGTGGACTCGAAGCCAACTATTCTTGTGGGAGAGAAGCTCGAGGAGGCGGGACTGAAGGTGCTTTGAACCTTCGCCAATGTGGATTGCTCGTACGATCTCACGCACGAGGAGCTATGCACAAAGAAATCTCTTATGATGCGCTCATTGTGAGTAGCAGCATCAAGGTCACGCGTCAAGTCTTTGAATCCTTTGAATCCTCTCACGATGCCTGATGCTACTGCTGGTGAAACTGTCCATTCAAAATTCCTCTCTAAATATGCGAATAGAAGGCTCTGATCGGAAATTTTTCTACCCTCTATTACAACCTAAGACTGAATCTTATTCACCGAAGCTTTCTACCTTGATATATTTTTGCATTGCCTAATCCCTCCCCTCACTTCTACCATTTCTCTGCTTTTGAAACTCATTTTTCTGAGCAATTTCTTCATAGCTTCGCAGTGCATTAGAAGCTTGTTCGACCCGCATAAACTGAATTTGGCTTGGCTCTTTTCTTTCTAGCCTTTGAATCGAATATAATTGACATCAACTTACCAATTCAGATCTGTGGTGAGTTAGTGAGTTATGTGTTCATGAGTTAGTGAGTTATATGATCATAACTTAGAGAGTTCATAACTCGGTGATGACAACGAGAACCCATGGCATCAAAGAGCTATGACATAATGAATGGCAACATGAACATGTGGCATTCAAGAAAATGGTAGTGGAAGCATGTGGCATACAATAAAATGGTAGTGGTAGCATGTGAGAAGAAAAAAAATAAATCAAAGTTACTTTGAATATAGAAAAATAGGCAAAGACGGAATGAAAACTTTGGATATGTTAAAAGGCGCATCACATTCCACATTGAGATATGCGAAGTCTGCGATAAGAGGTCAATCTGAAAATTTTCATTAAAATTTCAATGAATGAACTTTTCTATTATAAATTTTGGTTAAACGGGGATAACACCAAAAAAAAATTGGTCAACTAATCCATTAATAAGCGGTCAACGATCTATCGATTGCTATAGTCCTGCTAAGGCAGGAACTAATAATGTGCAGAATAAGAAGGATTGTGGTATTATAGAAATAAATGCATGGAATCATGAATAACCCCATCCACACTATCCTAAATGTTGAACTTTCTACACTAGAGCGAGAGAGGTTATTCGCATAGCTCATCAAATTTAAAGTTTCATTCTCTATAAATATGATGGAAAGAGAGTCATTCAAAAGGAGGTAATGGTGTCTTTAATATCCACCAATAGAGATTAAATAGGCATATTTTCCACTAATTCTTTCTCGTTAGCCCACTATAAGTAGTTTGGAGTTGTTGAGGAATGTGTAATTCTTTTACCTCTTTTCAGTATATTACAAAAAGAAGAGTTATGAGAGTAGTGAACTCATTTAGTTGTTTGAACCTATACCAAGAGAATATTCAATATTGAGAAGATGATTTCATTTAAATGAAGGACAACACAAGTTGTGCATACTAGGGGACCTTGAATTATCTAGTGCCATCAAAATAACACCAAGGGATGTCATAGTCAAATCCAACATAGCATGACATTTGATATTTTCGGCTTTAGCTCCACATTAAATTCAAAATATTATTTTACTACAAAAATCTCTACTCGCTAGAGGGATGAACTCATTATTGAAGATACATGAGTTGCAAGTGCACCAAATCTCGTTAAAGAAAATATAAGAAAATTATTCAAAATGTTTAATTGAATTGTCTTCGAGTCAAACTGTTATGCATTCTTCAAGCCCTGCTTTATCCCACCAAGTCTTGTGTTTAAAATCAATAGAAGGAGGCCACAAAATTTGAACTATATATAGAAAAAATATGAATAGGTGATAAATTGATTCCTCATTTTATTTGGAAAAAGAAAAATTGTTTTGGCCCTCGCCAACCCCTTCTTATGCCATTATCCCGCATCAAATATTTGTTCCTTAATTTAAGCTAGAAGGTTACTTTTCTGTTAAGTGGGGTGTGAATTTGCTAGAGCTTACTCGACCACCATAGAGGGACACCGATGAAAAGGCACTTATTGAAGGATTCATAACCTAATTTAGTTGTGAAGTTATGTGTGGTAGGATTTTTGGACCAACATAATTCATCTTCCATCCATTCCTTTCGCTTAATAAAATTGGAGACATGAAGACAACTAGAAATATCCCATTCATTTGCAATTTTTCCATCCAAACCTATGAAGCATACTCATTTCCAATTTTATTTTCCACTCATGTCCATGGTTTAAGCAAGTTGTCATCTTCTCATGTGTAAATTCCAACCTAATGAAGTGCCCTTAGGAGTGGATTATAAGGGTGGTAGCCCTCTTTGTCTCCACACCATAAGTATGTAGGATTCTAACATAGGCACGCAATCTACATGTGAGAAAATACTAAGCTATTTACTTAAAAAAATAGGGGGAATAGAGAGAAAAAATGTTAGAATTTCACTAACCAAAGAGAAAAATAAAATTACTCAAAGAATATAAGATGAATGATTGATTTATTATTGATGATATGTATCGTTGAACATGAATACAATATATATTGTACAATATGCCAACATATTTGAACTAGGTTTGTATTATATGTTTATGCACTCAATTTCAATCAAAACCACCTTCCCTACATGGAAAATAAGTTAGAATTAGGAATACAGACCTAAAATTACAAAACATATCCTAAAATGGATTGAAATAGAAGAAAATAAAATTTGAAATTAGTTAGAACCAATTAATAACTCCCACATGCAAAATAGTAACTGGCTAAAATCCAAAAATAGGATTAAAAGTGAACTTAACAAGAGGGGGACAGAGAAAATTGGTGGTTAACTAGTACCAAATAAGGAGTGAATATTGGTTATAGGAAGTATCATGAATGGGGTAGTATGGATTTATGGAGTGGAAATATCCATTACATCACCAAAATAGTTTTTTCCCAACATTGCATGTCATCCTAGCTAGCATTCTTGCTAAAATTAGATGTGCTTAAAAATAGGAAAACTATAAAATATATTTTTTTCCAAATGATAGGGTCTAATCCTAGAGTCAAGTAAAAATATCTAGGATATCAATGCTCCATGATAATTAAAGGTTGTGAGGGCACCATAAAATTCAACTTGGTTCTCCATGAGTCAATAGGATCACTAGCTACATCACCAACTCCCTGAAGTGTCTATCGTACCTCTCAAGGCCTCTTCTATAGAACTCCAAATTCTTCCTAGTATTATGATATATTAGAATGTTAAATATAATAAGAAAAATTATCTAACATTGTCTCTTTTCCACCTGGAACGCTATTTCACCACCATGTCATTAGCATCTGTCACTTGAAAAGTGCCACTTGACCACCCAAAAATGTTAAATCCACCAACCACATGTCATGAAGAAATAGTTTCACATCATCATTTGTTCCATGTCACTACCACTTGTTGTCACTTAGACTATCATCTAGATGCCACCTATGCTACCACATATCTTTCATGTGCTTCCATGTCATACCAAGGTGCACCTATTGTAGAAATTATATAACTGATATGTTATACATCTGATATTCTCCTGATCACACACTATTTGACTTCATGCACAATACAAAATCTCTTCTACCATTTATCATTAATTGCAGAAATAAAATCAATTGCATGCACACATTAAAACCATAAAAATTCACATATATGAACACAGTAATTTATGGGAAATCTTAAAGCTGACAACCCCCAACTATCTGTATATTATATGTCATAGAGATCATGTAACAATCATCATACAAAGCTCCTCACAAGCTCTCAGTACAATCTCCAATTGCTACACACTAATCAGGTCCGATCTAGCAAATCTCATGCTCCAATCTTTGCCACCTACTAGCCTACCTCTACTACACAATCAATGCTGAAGAATGGCTCTGAATGAACTTGAATTGGTCCAAAATTGCTCACGCAATCCTCATTGGCATCTCCAACCACCGTGTGTTGCAAATCATGCAACACTATAGTCACAACTGATAGTCACACTACTCTTTCACCTACCTCTTCACTGGTTTCCACTGAAACTGTCCATGCACTGTAGTTAACTGATGTATTCTTTAGTTAATTAATGAGTTAATAATTAGTGAATTAATTCAAACCACTCTCACTTGTGTATCAATCAGTTATACTAGATAAAACTAGCTCAACTATGTTTAACTCAGTTAAACTGAACACAACTCCACCAACTACCTCAACAACTCCACCAAAATCTGTCACATGATTTCTAACTGAAGTATCCATCCAATAGCTCCAGTTAACCCTCAGGAATAGTGTAATTCCTTCTTTCAGCTCATGTGCCACATCTGTGCACTTAACTGAAGTGCTCCAAGAGAATAAGATAATGTTTATAGTCCAAATATTATTAAGAGCTAATAATATTCGACATATCTATTTTTAGACTGGCAATCTAAAAATAAATTCCGCCCAATATGTCTAAAAATAGAAGTCCATCTATTTTTCCAACTTGACCAACCATCCACAAATAGCATCCTGCAACTCATAGAATATGATCGACATGTCTAAAAATAGACTTGCGCCAAAAATAGCCTACGGGCCCACTTAGTGAAGGCGACTCTTTTCATTAAGCTCATCATCTTGTTGAAATCTCAACACTCCCTCTCAAAAATATATGGATTATCTACCACCTCGATCCTGGCCCTATGGTATTCGAATTTGCTCCTGGTGAGCGCCTTCGTCAAGATATCAGCATCCTCATCCTCCGTGGGAATGTATGAAAGTAACATGATCTTCCGCTGCACACAATCTCTGATATGATGATACTTGATGTCAATGTGTTTAGATCTATCATGAAATATTGGATTAACCGAGAGTTTGATGCAATTCTAATTATCACAATATATCACAGTAGGATCTAAGTGTGAACCGAACAACCCGACTAGGATCTTCCTCATCCATATAGCCTTGCATGCAGCCAAACTCGCTGCCATGTACTTGGCCTCTACTGAACTGAGTGCCATGGATCTCTGATTCCTGCTATACCAAGAAACTGTTGTCGACTCGATACTGAAAATCCCTCCAGATGTACTCTTTCTGTCCGTTGGGCTCCCTTCCCAATCTGCATCCGTGAAGCCACACATCTTCACCCCATTCGCCTGTTTGTACCATAATCCATATCCCGATGTGCCTCTGAGATATCTCAATACATGCTTTCATGCTTTCCAAAAGAGCTTGGTAGGCTTAACCATAGCTTGTGAAAGCTGGTTAACAGTGTAGCATATGTCAGGTCGTGTATTGACTAGATACATAAGCGACCCCACCAACTGTCAGTAAATAGTGGCATCCACTACCTCTGTCGATGTAGCATCCTCTTTCCTCCATCCACTAGGAAGAGGACTATTGATAGGCTTGCAGCCATGCATGTTGAACTTCTCCAGTATCTCTCTGGCATACTTGCCTTGAGACACAAACAATCCATTACTGCGCTGCCAAATTTCCAATCGCAGGAAATAATGAAGGAGGCCCAAGTCCTTCATCTCAAACTCCTTTGCAAGATCAACCTTGCATGAGTGTATCAACAGTTCATCACCTGTCAGAGTCAAATCATCTACATAAAGTACAATGATAAGCAACTTACCCTCCACCACAATCTGGTATAGGTTCGGATCCGCCTCACTCTTGGAGAATCCAAGTCTAGTGAAATAAATGTTTATCCATGTGTACCAAGCACGAGGTGCTTGTTTCAACCAATACAACGCTCTTTTGAGCCTGCACACATGCGACTCGCTGCTGAAGATCTCGAAACCTTCGGGCTACTCTATGTACACCTCCTCCTCAATCACTCCGTTGAGGAACATAGTCTTCACATCCATCTGATGAATGTGCCACCCCATCTGCGCTGAGAGAGCAAGAATCGTCTGTATGGAAGAATACCTTATGATAGGTGCAAAGTTTTCTTCATAGTCAATCCCATCGATCTGTGAGAAGCCCCAGGCAAAAAATCTTGCCTTATAGTTCTCGACGCTCCCATCAACAACTTGCTTCACTTTGTAGATCCATCTCGAACCTACCATTGATTTCCCTTCCGGCCTTGGGACAATCTCCCTTGCACTGTTTCTGAAAATCAAATCATACTCTTCCACCATGGCATCTACCCATGCAGGGTCCTCCATAGCTTCCTCGAAAGAGGATGGTTTTGTCATGATACACTTGCTCATCAGAGCCGTGTATCTAGTATATGGGTTAGGTGACTGTCTCTATCTGCTCTATGATGTAGGTGCTCTTACAATATTCTCTCCATCAAGATTCAGTCGCCCAGCTTCTGTAGTGCACTTCTGCCCTCTGATGGTTGGTGTTGCATGAGTGGTTTCTTCAACTCCATGAACCTCCTCTTGTGGCTGATCCACATCCCGAGGCTCATCCTTAGGAACTAATAGCTCCCCATCTGCATGCAAGTGTGGCTCCCTCTCAAGCGCACACTTCATGGCTTTCTCCTCATCAAATTTGATATCTCGTCACACAACAATCTTCCGACTGTCTAGCAAATACACACGATAGTTGTGGGGTCAGTGTACCCCACAAATATCCCAACCTCTGCAGTCGACTCCAGCTTCTTCCTGGCATCCTTTGTCACATGAATGTAAATAGGTGAACCAAAAATCCTCAAATGAGAAATATCAGGCTTCTTACCAGAAAATGCCTCCTCGGGTGTACTCATGCCAAGTATCCTGTGAGGACAACGGTTCTGCACATATACAGCAGTATTGCATGCCTCAGCCCACAAGTGTATGGGAAGGCCCTAATCATGCAACATTGCCCGTGCAGCACCCACAATCGTTTTGTTCTTCCGCTCAGCAACCCCATTCTGCTGTGGGTTATGAGGTGCTATGAGCTCTCTTCGAATTCCTTCTGCACTGCAAAAGTCCTTGAATTCGCCAGAGATGAATTCACCACCATTGTCGCTCCTAAGAGCCTTCACCTACTTCCCCGATTCTTTCTCAATCAGTGCCTTGAACTCACAGAACTTTGAGTATGTCTCACTTTTCTTCTCGCATGAAGAAGATCCGCACTTACCAGGAAAAAATCATCAACAAATATCACATAATACCGTGCCATATCGGCCACCGAGAGGTCCACACACGTTCCGTGTGAATTCTCTCAAGGATCATCGTGGCGCCACTATCCTTCTCATGAAAGGTGGCTTTCACAAATTTTCCCAAAGTACATCCCTTGCACTAATCTAACTGCGCAATTGCACCTTTGGGAAGCCCGGTAGAAATCTACTTCAAAATTTTCAAAGCACCATGGTGAAGATGGCCCAATATCCTGTGCCATAGCTCGCCCTCATCCTGGCTCACCACTCCTTTTACCTTGCCTGCCATTCCTGCGCAGCCATCTACCTGCAATTGACAAAGGTTCTTAACTCGAACCCCTATCCTCCGGGTTTCACCAGTTGCCTTACTGCACAGGAAAGCCTTCCCCTCGCTAAAGACAACATCATATCCCTTGTCTTCCAACATGGCCACCGAGATCAGATTCTTCTTCAATCCTAGAACATGCATGACGTCCTTCAATATGAAAGGTTTACCAGACTCCCTCTCAAAGGAAATGGTCCCAATACCAGTTGCACTATATCTACCATCATTTCCCATCTCGATGTGCACTCCAAGATCTTTCTCATCCAGATCAGTAAACAAATCTCGATCTCCTGTCATGTGAATTGACGCACCACTATCAAGAAACCACACTGATCCCGTCATATTTGAGACCAAGCATATTTATCGAAAAATCTGCCTTTCAAACTGCGAGGCTAAGGCCTCTCCCACTGCAGATCCAGCAGCCTGCTTATTTTTCTTCTTCTGCGGACAATTTGTGGCATAATGTCCGTGCTGGTGACAGTGAAAGCACTTCACCTTGGACATGTCCTGCTTCTTGCCTTTCGCACGGAATGAGAAGCTTTCTTGCTCTTCCCCTTCTTTGCTTTGGCAACCAAAGTGCAATTTTCTTCATCAGATGCCTTTGATGAAGATCCATCCCTGGTACTCCGCCTTATCTCCTCTTGCACAAGATCCGACCAAATTCGCTCCCATCCCCGGAAAATTGATGACTCATCGATGCTGCAGTCTTCGATAGGAATGCCAACTCTTCGAAAGCCCAAGGAGAGCCAAGCTCACCAGGTCCTCTTCATCTACAGTAACCCCCACACTTCCCAGCTCATCCTTGCATTGGAAAAACTTCATTAGGTACTTGGGTATACTTTCGCCCTTCTCCATTTTTATTTTCCTGAGCTTGTCTTTAATCGCCAACTTCCTCTGGTCACTTTTTCTTTGGAACAAGCCTGTCAAAGCTTTCCACATCAAGAATAGAGAAGCTTTACCATGAAGGCTAGACACTATGTGATTCTTCACACCTTCCAATAGAATCCTTCGACATTTTGTTGTCTTCTTTTGCCATGCGTCAAGTGCGGCAACATCGCTAAAAGCAGGTTTTGGAATTTTTGCATCTATGAACTCCTTCAACCCATTATTGTCCAACACCGCCTCCATCCTGTCCTTCCATGAAATATAATTAAAGCTGCCCTCAAGGGCATACTCCAATCGCAATTCGTTGAAATACATCTCAACTTCGACACCAAGAAAACACTGCTGCAAATTTGAATTCCACCAGCACAAAACTTAACTACTTTAATGTTTTTCAATTGCTCCAATGATCAATATCGCTCTGATACCATGTAGAAATTATATAATTGATATGTTTTACATCCAATATTCTCCTTATCACACACTATTTGACTTCATGCACAATACAGAATCTCTTCTACTATTGATCATTAATTGCGGAAATAAAATCAATTGCATGCACACATTAAAACCATAAACATTAACACATATGAACACAGTAATTTATGGGAAAGCTTAAAGCTGAAAAACCCCAACTATCTGTATATTATATGTCATAGAGATCATGTAACAATAATCATACAAAGCTCCTCACAAGCTCTTAGTACAATCTCCAATTGCTACACACTAATCAGGTCTGATCTAGCAAATCTCATGCTCCAATCTCTGCCACCTCCTAACCTGCCTCTTCTACCCAATCACTGCTGAATAATGGCTCTAAATGAACTTGAATTGGTCTATACTTTCTTTGGCAATCCTCATTGGCATCTCCAACCACTGTGTGTTGCAAATCATGCAAAACTATAGTCACAACTGATAGTCACACCGCTCTTTCACCTACTTCTTCACTGGTCTCCACTGAAACTGTTCATGCACTGTAGTTAACTGATGTATTCATTAGTTTATTAATGAGTTAATAATAAGTGAATTAATTAATAATTAATGCACACCACTCTCACTAGTGTATCAATCAGTTATACTAGATAAAACTAGCTCAACTTTGTTTAACTCAGTTAAACTGAACACAACTCCACCAACTACCTCAATAACTCCACCAAAATCTGTCACATGAGTTCTAACTGAAGTCTCCATGCAATAGCTCCACTTAACCCTCAGGAATAGCGTAATTCCTTCTGTCAGCTCCTGTGCCACATCTGTGCACTTAATCGAAGTGCTCCAAGAGAATAAGATAATTTTTATAGTCCAAATATTATTAAGAGCTAATTATATTTGACATATCTATTTTTAGACTGGCAATCTAAAAATAGGTTCCGCCCAATATGTCTAAAAATAGAAGTCCATCTGTTTTTTCCAACTTGACCAACCATCCACAAATAGCATCCTGCAACTCATAGAATATGATCGACATGTCTAAAAATATACTTGTGCCAAAAATAGCCTACAAGCCCACTTAGTGAACGCGACTCTTTTCACTAAGCTCATCATCTTGTTTCAATCTCAATACCTATTGTTTAGCATTGGGGAACCTAAATCCGGTTGATTTCATAAATGGTTTCCTTGGTAAATAGTACATACTCGGATGCTAAAATACATTCGTAATGGTTGGATTTCATGAAGGCATGGATGTATCTAGATAATATGGCATCTTCTAATCGAAGCTGGAATTTTGACAAGAACATTTTCTATGTCCCATAACCTAGATGACCAGTTATTGCATTAACTTGATTAATCATAAAGATTAGTTGAATGAAGAAGGTTCATCATGATTAAATGCCAATTAAGGAAATATAATATCCAATCACTTTAGCGAGGTACTACATGTTGCACCTCCCATGCCTTGAATTCCTTGATAGTAAACTTGAAATGATTTCACAGGATGTCATACACTAACCTATTTAGGGTTTAATCCAAATCCCAAAGGGAAATTCGAGTTTTGATTCATGCACCCCAAGTCCTAAGTTTGGATTCATTGCCATGTGCACCTGATACACACCTTGGCCACTCTTCATTAAATATACTTTCATTCTTATACAGATGAATGCCATTGTAGCACTAACCATACTTCCTTCAAAATTAGCAGAAACACATTGGTTAAAAATATCTTCCTTTGTCATTGATGGAAACAGCTTGAGACAATGTTTTTCATTTATGGATGTGCACTTGACTCCCCCTATAAAGTAGTTGGATCACCCTTAGCTTCGAAGATATAATGTCTTCTCACTCTCCCGTTTTTAACATCAACAACAAAGGGTTATTATTGCTAACATTTTATTATCATCTCAATCTCCTTGCACCTACGTATTCTATAAATGTCAATGCCAAATATCTTTGTGTTATGCCAATGAATACCAAAGACTACACCTGAACCTTTTTAGGGAAAATTACACCCCCTAAATATATGCTACTTATCTTGATATTGCATTTCCCCTTAAGCTTATTCTATATCCTTATGTTTGACCTCATAGTGTACATCTATCCTTGACAAAATGAAGCCATTTTCTTATATCCCATGAAACAAATCTATGGAAGCGATGAGGGAGACAATACTCCCAACTTGTCGTTTAAATATTAAAAGGGTTCTCATGTAAGACACTTGGTGAAGATATTATCAATTTGTTGTACCATAATTTGACAATATGAAAAACCACATATTATTTAATAAAGTGATGCTTAGTAGGCATATGATTAGTATTGGAGTGGAGCATAAGGTTCCTAGAAATATTTATCCAATTAAAATTATCACAAATACTAGGAATTGGTTAAGTATACATCACTTTCATTTCTTGCATATTTTTCTTGATCCATAATATCTAAGTGAAACATGAAATAAATGTAATATACTCTTCTTCATTTTTGGAAAGAGATATAGAATCGTGCCTTATACTTATCCATGACACCAAACAATTCCACAAGAAGAAAGCACCACTTGTGCTTTTCCTATCATTTACACTTATAGCCTAGTAAACAGTGGTGTATGCTCTCAATTAAGAAATTTGACCATGTGGATACAAAAATACATAATCCATTGTTCTTTTGAATTTTTTAAAGATTCTATTTATTTTTAGGAATGTATTTGTGTAGGAGTTGATTGATACCTTACTACCACTCCAACTACTTGCATTATATCTGATCTTGAAGCAGTTAAGTACAATAGGCTACTAATCATGGATCTAACATGGTTCGACTGATGTTACGTGATTCATCATCTTTGCTTAGCTTACGTTTAGTGACCATGGGAATGTTGTTAGGTGAACCTTTTTCTATTCCAAAATTCTTAAACATTTCGTTGAGATATTTTCTTTGACAAATAAACTTTCATCCTTCTACTTGCATGATTTACAAATGAAGGAAAAAAGAAAGTTCTCCCTGTTAGGATCCTAGGGTTTTTGAGGTCAAATGTACTTGCGTTATTCATTCATTTTCAGCTTTTGATTGGCAGTTTAGACTAAGACTACTATTTTTCTTATAGTCCCAAAGTCATTGTCCCACATCATTGAAATTCTTCTATGAAGGGTTCATACAAGGTATGAAAGAGTCTTAGTCATTGGGATTCATGAGGTCAGATATTTATAAAGTGAATCGGGTTTAAAAAGAGGTTATGTGTCGGTATTCATTGATCAGAACCATTCAAAATGAGTCTATTTTATTCTAAGGTGATGTTGCTTATGGGATCTAGTTCATTAAAATATTCTACCAGTTATGATTTATATTTCTTTTCTTATTTTATGTACCCCACAATTTACCTTCTAGACCCTATTTCCTTACTTCCTTTCATACACACATCCCCTACATATATGTTCACATCCCACATTCATATATATATACATACCCCCCCTCGGGCCATACCCCCCCAATTCTAAACCCACCTTCTAAACATCATTTTCTACTTTCTTAAACTCATCTCCTACTATCATCAAAGTTATACTTCCATGTCTAATCACCATAATTTCATTAATCATGCTCATAACCACTATTATTCCCATAACCCCTTGTCCTAGAATTGCATTCATGAAAAATAAATCATTGGACAAAGTGATCGGATGAATGAAAAGACAAAGGAAAAAAATACAAAGTCGCGGTTCAAATTTTCCATACCACACTCATCTCACTATTAACTCAGCAATTAAGCCCATTCTAAAAACACAACAACAGTACATGAGTTCAAAGATGGAACTGAGCAAGAACAATGCCAAAAGAAAATTTTATTCTCACTTTAGGAGACCATTGCACAAGCGCTACCAAGTCTCACAATTGCACAATTGTTGTGCAACTGTTGCACAACATTATCCAACACCTTGCAGAGTAGATACAATGTCACAAAATGGTTTTCTTAAAAGCCTGAGGTAGGATACATCATCCTTCATCACAATTTGTTTTTAAATCCTAATCTAAGTTGATTAATATTTTTTTCAATGCAATGCTACCTAATTGCTACGAAAATCCCTGTTTACATTTCGGTTTAAGTTTAGGGATAAAACCACAAGCCTATGGTTTGCGTAAGTGGTGTCAAAGTGTGAGTGAGTTTTGTGAAAAAACTATTAAGTCATTTTAATGAAATAACACGGATACCTCTGTCATTTCCCCATCTCATATTATGTGTAGCTTGTTTTAAGCAAGACTGATAGGCTGAGTGTTTATGGCACTTGTGATAGAGTCAAATCACTTGTTTTCATTGCAATGTCTGCATAGGTATAGCATTGTCATACCACCATCCAACCAGTGTGCCACGAGTATAAATAAAGCACGTCATGTAGTTTTTAAAGACACATGGATACCACAACTGGCAGGAGAAAAAAAATGGAGGGGAGGTAGTTCACATGGAGCCTAGGAACCTAGAATTTATAAATTCTGATTCAAATATTAGAGTGGATTTTGAGCACATTAGTTACAATTATTTATATGAGAAGATACAGTATCATGGTCATCATTTACATTTTTCTAGGTTGTTTGATTTAAATTTAAAGGTGGATAGAGTCAAGTTGGGTAATCTGGAGTTTATGATCACAGAGAAGATTATATCTAATGCTACAACCATTCATTTGCAAGGTGAAAACCGATTTAAGGGGTAGGAGTTAGATGTGGCCTATTTCAAGGAGTTTGATAAACCCCAGTTCAAATATAAATATGATATTACATTTCCCATAACCCACCTACTAAACAATTACAGTCAGTTACTGAAGGTTATCCAAAGGTATTTTATGTGTGAGGGTAGTTTTATTAAGATATACCAGTATCATATCAGACTTATCATGCATTTTACTTCCAAGAAGAGTTTAAATTTTCCATACTATTTGTTTAATAGTTTGGTTAAAATGGTCAAGAGGGTGGAACAAAAGAGAGATAAGCACATGCCCAGTCTTTTCCATTTTTCATTGATTAAGTTGTTAGTGTTCCATGAGATGGAGAATATGGAGATATCATGGGAGAGCTTCTTGTCAAGTGTCGGTCTACTACCTGACGTAGACATCTCCCCTGTGGAGACTCATGAAGAAGAAAAAGAACGTAAAACTCAAGCATTGATGAAAGAAGTAGCAAAAGAACTAGTTCAGGACAAGAAGATAACCAGGAGGGGGAAAGAAAAGGTGTATTTAGGCCAAGAACTAGGTTGAGGACCAAACACATGATTGAGGAGCCAACTCCTGAAAAAATTGTTACTATGCCAGAAGACAGGCTAGAGGAAGACACAGGTAAAGAAAAAAATGTTCAAATGGAGGAAGATAAAGACAATGATATTGCAAAATTACATGATGATCTTGCCAAATCCCACCTTGAGATTTCTTACCCACAGAGAGAAAACAAGGAGTTCAGGTAGTTAGCAATGAAGGAAAATCAATAAGCAGTAGGTGAAAAATCTAAAGGACCTTCTAGACGCATTATGCAAGGAAAAGGCAAACAGGTGATAGATGTAGAACATATGGATGAACCTAAAATGAAACCAAGGAAGCGTGTGACTAGAGCAACAAAGGCTATAATTGGGTCGAAAGAACAAATGATAGAGGTTTTTCAATCAACGGAAAAACTATAATTTTACCAATGGAAAGAGTACCAGATATTGCTAGAATAAATTGAATATTTCCAATTACAAGTTATGAAAATATCATAAGACTATGAATATTTTAAGCAATATGTCAAGGATATTATTGCAAATGCTAATGTTCAGGTAGCAGAGGCAAATAAAAACCTCAAAATATGCCAGGTGGTGTTGAAATGGACTCTTCCTGTATGTAGATAGGTGAGGAATCTTTATACTAGAAATTTAGTTCTAAAGAGGAAATTGACGTTAACGAAGAAAAAATTGTCAAGAGCTAGGAGATTAAGAATGTTGTAATATCAGTAAATAAAGAGAATAGAAGATTGTTGCAATATTAGTAGAAGATGATAGATTATAAGACTATCGAAAGTAGATCCTATAGTAGGTATACGTTATGTGCATATTTTTTTGAAGAAACATAAGTCATCCAATATATAAAATAAAAATAAAAAAACTATTAAATTGTACTTATATATATATATATATATATATATATAAACATTTTTGTGCTGATAAAACCTATAAGTGTAGGTGGTATGGGTTTTTCCTTATTGCAAAACCTTTTTTAAACCCTTGTATTGAGTTTTCCATGCTAAGGCTTGTGGAAAGTAATACGACAACATATAACACTAGTCACGTTAAATACCACTACATTAGTTTTCTAACGTAGTTGAAACCAAAGGAATTTGTGTGCTAGGAAAAATCTGTAAGTTGGTCGAATGTAACATGGTTCTCTGTAGAACAAATCTGTGTTATAATGCCTTATATATCATTGCTAGGTGTGTTATACCTCAATTGAGAGAAAATAAATATTTCTCTTTTATCTCACAGATTTCTACTAATTTGCACTCCCTTTCGAATTTGCAAAATCTTCGCTCTGATCTCTATGACCTGGATCTCCCTTGGATCTTTCAGTTAGCTCTAATACACTTTTGTTGGAATAGGAGAGAGGAGAAACACAAGATAAATCAATAATTCATGCAAAACAAATGAGTTGTGACTCTTCTATATTGATGACACAAACTTGATTGACATTACATGACTTGGCTACAATGAGCCCGACGAAGGGTATTTAAACCTTTTCGACTACTAAATCTCCTAATCTAAATTTACATGCACACACCTACTAAATTCGTCTATCACATAAACTCAACATGACTCAACGCTCTCAATGCTTAGTTAACTGACACTCTAAATATAGCAAACTCTTTATGCGAGAGTAATTAGCTTACTTTAACAGTCCCCCTTAATTATGATCATATGACTCAACATAACTCGAATATGACTTCACTATGCCTAGTAGGCTTACAATAGAAATTGACTCAATTATCAGTCAAGCATGCCTACTCGTCTATGTTTCAGTTAGGCTTACGATAACTCAAAAATTTTACAATTTTGCATTTTATTTTTCTTTTCTTAAATATTCTATATCCACGAAATTGCTTCATTCTCTGTTGCACTTTCTTCTTGTAGGATTTCTTCACTTGTTGTTGTTGCACTTTTTCTTTGACTTGTCTTGAATTTGTGCTGAAAAAAATTTGATCTCATCTTCTACATATTCCTCTTCAAATATTCGTTTAACCATTGATTTCTACCACGACATTATATCTTCAAATTGTCTTCTTCTCTTTGCTACTTGTGCTTCATATCCTTATCTTTCATTCTGCCATATATTTCTGTAATCTACACATTCAATATCATTATTCACCATTTCATTCAATTATTTTATTCCAACTGATTCTTTAAGACTAACATCAATTTCTTCAATTAGATTCTGAATCCATTCTTCAATGAACTTCAAATATGCATCAAATTTATTAATAACCTTGTTTTCAACTTCTACTCCCATGCTATTTTGAGCACTTGAATATTGAAAAACAATGTTAAAACATTTTTATTATGCTATTCAAGTTGAGAGCTTCTTCCTCTACCTCTTCCTTCTCCGCCTTCTTTTTCATGGTTTTACAAACCTTTTTTGCTAAAAACATGTTGTCTTCCACTGTTATTTTGTTAGTGGGTATTCTCATCAAAAACTCTTCAACCGCTTTATCGTCTTCTTGATCATTATTTGTTGTTAGACCATGTACTGCTTCATGAGCTGCTGCAACTGCTTCATATCTTGCTGCTACAAAGGCAGCTTCAACCTTCAATGAATCATCAAACATG